>JANHMN010000022.1:23231500-23244782 GCA_030674055.1 Rhabdomys pumilio | reverse complement strand
CTGACTGTCCTTTCTCCTCATGCTGTCTTTGTAGCACCTCATGTCTTGTGCCGAGACTCAGAGTCTCCTCCTTCTTAGACAAGTGCTAAGAGGTGTACTGTCCTCAGTATCTAACAGGATGATAAGAGCTTGTGAAGATGAGGGCGTGACTGAACAGAACAGGCCACTGTCTTCTCACCGCAGCCTCTGAGGTCTTTCCCCCTTCCCCAACCCTGTATCCACTACCACTGTTTCTGCCCCACACAGAATGGGCTGGGAACAACTCAGTGAATCTGTTTGCTAGGCTACCTCATCCGGTGAGCACTTTCAGGCATGGACTATCCAGCCACCGTGATGAGAAAGAACAGATGTGGTCTCTTCTCTCACGGGAAGACAGACTGTAATTGAATAATCACACATGTGCAGCCGCCCATCCACACAGAGCACTGATGGGAAATTGCAGGGTGTTCTGAGAACATTAGTGTAGAGGGACCCACCCTAGTCTGGGGCTCAAGGGAGACATGAGTGAGTGTGGGGGTGAGGGGCAGAGGGGCAGAGGAGGAAAGAACCTTCCAGGCCATGAGGGACAGGGAATGGAGGGCTCAGAGGCCCTGAGGTTTGCACTGTGTGGCTCACTGGTCAGTCAGCTTTTATTCTCTCCACCTTAGTTTCTGTCCCGTTGACTCTGGGCTTTGCCAGGTGTCTTGCTTCCATTGTGGGGTATAGTAGGCCCAGTGTGAGCAAAGTCTTAGGGTTGCTTGTTCTAATGTGTTTACATGGAAGGCAGACATTGGAACGCACTTTGGCACAGCCTTGAGTGGGAGTCTTGGAGCAGCACCTCCCCTACCCACACCCTTGAAGGAGGACCACACCTTAGTATGCCCTGATGGACTCTGAGATGAGAGGGGTGGTCTGGATCACTACAAGAGAGTGGGGAGGTTAGGGTTACATTGGTTTGAAAGTGGTACAGCTGGGAGAGCAGAGGTCATGTGGGAGTTGAAGGTCACTGCAGGATTCTTTTAAAAGGTCTTATTTATTCTTTTACAAATATACATACATACATACACACATACATACATACATATAGATATATATCATATACATATCCATATGCATATACACATATATGGTTATATATGGTTAAGAGCACTTGTCATTTTTGTGGAGATCCCAGGCTCAGGTCTCATCACTCACATGGTGACTTACCACTGTCCTTAACTCTAGTTCCAGAAAATTCAGTGCTTTCTCCTGACCTCCACCAGACAACTATATAGGGTACAATACATACATGCTAGCAAACATTCATACACATAAAAATAAAAATATGTATATATATTATGTATAAATATATATATATATATTATGTATAAACACACTCAGATATACAGACTCACACATGAACACATATACTTTCACTGCACACAAACATACACTTGCACATGCACATGCACACTCAAACACACACACACACACAAATACTCATACACCACACACACACTCACACATGTATACACACACTACACACAAAGACACCAACACTTATATTCACACACACATGTACAGAGTTATACATGTGTACACACATGCTGATAAACCACACAGACACACTCACACATATGTTCACACACTCACACACATGCACAGATCATACACGTGTACACACACTCATACACTGCACACAGACACACGTATATTTACACACTCACACACATGCACAGATCATACACGTACATACAAACTCATACACTGCACATAAACACAAGCACACATATAATCACATACTCACACACATGGACAGATCATACATGTGCATGCACACTGTACACTGCACACACACACACACACACATTTACTCACACAAACTCATATATGTGCAAACACGTACTCATACATTGCACACAAAGACACATGCACACATCTACTTACACACTCACACACATACTTGGATTAGTTCTCCCATCATCTTCTCTTACCCCATTTCCTTCTATTCCTTTCCAAGAACCTCCCCTTGCAGCTTCCTGCCTTTTAAAATTTGTTTACTGCCTCCGGCATTTAGTTGGGTCACCTGTATGAGCGTGGTTGGGGCTTATCACCTAAGCAAGGGCAACTTCCCAGAGTCTACACCACTGAAGAAAGTGACTTTTCTGCTGTCAGCAACCATTAAACTGCCTATAGCTCCTGAGGAGTGGTGAGGTCTCGTGAGTCCCTCCTCTCTCTGCAAGGGACATTGCATGGTCCTGTCTAATGCTACCTGCCAGGGAAGGCAGCAGCAGCCCTGGTAGAGCAGAGGGTGTTCTGCAGAAAGCTTCACGTTCGCTTAAGTCTCTCAGCCTAAACCACCTGTGATAGGCAGCGTCATTCACTCCCGGCTTTGGTTTTTAATAATAACTCTCAGTCTGTGTCTCTGTGATGTTCCGTAGCATGGGTGGTGACAGTCATTCCCTTCTTTGGAAATACTTGTGTGTGTTTGCTTAACTAGGCCCTCTCCCCTAGACTGGCCTGAAATTCTGTCTTCTCTTGTAACCTGTGACTCCTTTCTGTGCCAGTGGCTCACTGTGTTCCATGGGCAGCATCTATCTAGGAAGTGACAAGGGCGCTGCACATCTTCCTTGAGCAAATGGACAGATGATGCTACGGCAGCCTGCTCATTCTCACACAGCGAGTGCTGACACTCAGCCTACTCATCTGAAACCAGTGCTGTCCCTGCCTTCCTAGGGTGTTACGTGGTCCTGAAGCTTAGTGTTTGCTGAATGACACCTGACAGCTAGGAGCCTTTTTTTTTTTTTTTTTTTTTTTTAAACACATTAGCTATTCCAGATGGGCTTTATAATATTTTAACCTCTTGATCGTCATCCTGAGTTTGTTTAGACTGGGGGCTTCTTTTCGCTCCTTTAGAATTCATCAAATGTGTGATGTGTGTGATACATCTTGGCTGTTTTGAGGGAAGGGGGCCTTGGGACTAGAGAGAACATGTTTGTTGTCCTTGGTGACCTCGATGATCAGGGGATAAACGCATGCATTCGGGGAGGTCCTCCCTGCTGACGTGCCTTTTACACAGTAAAGCTCAAATATAATGTTTCCCTGAACTGGGTCCCCAAATACTCCTGAGGTTACCTGGGACTTTGGAAGTCACTTGCTAGAAGCTTGTCATAAGTTTCACTGGCCAACAACCTGGGGCCACTGAAAGTACCAAGTCCCAACATGAAGACCTGGGCTTGACGTCAGTCTGTGTGCAAGTTGCTCACCCTACTCGTCTTCCTTGTCCTGTCCCCCTTCTGGTATGACAACCACGAGTCTTTTTTTTTTTTTATTGGATATTTTATTTACATTTCAGATGCCATCACCTTTCCCTATTCCCCTCCCCCCAGAAAACCCCTATCCTAAGCCCCCTTTTTCTTTTTGCTTTTATATAGTTTTTAAAAATGTTAATCAAAGGCTTTATAAGTTTGGTAATGCTCAATCAGAAGTGTTACCCAATACTCAACCTAGATATATCAACTATCTTTGATTGATGGAGACACGTGAACAACTGCCTCCATATCCCCCCTCTCTTTCTCTATATTTCTCTCTCTCATCACCTAGCTTCTCCTCTCCTTCTTCTCCTCCTCTCCTTACTCCTTCTCTTCCTCTCGGTACCCCTCTCACCTTAGCTCCTCCTACATATCACCCTTCCTGTTAAAATAAAACTTTTCTCTCAAAATGCAATTAGAGCATAATTATGCCAATTTGTACCAGTGTGGTACAAGATAGTCCTAATACCCAGTCCATCATTTTGTTGACTAACCAGAACCTCTGTCATCTCTCCTAACTAAAACACTTAGTTCTGGACCTGGCTTTTTTCTTGACTTTAGCCATGAGTCTTTAACACGTCACTGGTCTTTACCCTTCCTCCCTCCCTCCCTTCCCTTCTTCTAGTCTTCTCTCCCTCCATTCCTTCTTCTCTCCTTTCCTTCTCCTTCCTTCCTTCCTTCCTTCCTTCCTTCCTTCCTTCCTTCCTTCTTTTCTTCCTTTCTGTCTTCATTCATACCCTTATTTAAGAGCCTAAGGTAACACAGTGCAAGTGTGGACAAGAGGCTCAGGCACAGGCTCAGACTCAGGCTCAGGCACAGGCTCAGGCACAGGCTCAGGCTCAGACACAAGCTCAGGCATAGGCTCAGGCTCAGACACAGGCTCACTGACTGCAGCTGAGTTTTCCAGTGTGTCATTATGCTCATAACCTTCTTTGTTGCTGTGACCAAAGGTTTCACAGCTTTTGAAAACAGTGGGGACCAAGTATTCAGAGACTTGATCCTGTGGGGGAACATTTCATATTACAGCCACAAGAAGCACCACATCAATGACCCACCCTCTCCTCCTATCCCCAATTATTGCTTCCTGTAATGAGGAAGTTTCCTTCAGAAGACCAGAGTAAGAAAACCAGGAGAGACTTGGCTTTGCCTGGCCAGGTGACAGTGGCATAAGAGGCATTAATTTTTCTGTCATTCTTTCTTCCTAACCACTAGGCACCTGATATTGGGCTCAGAAGCTTCTACAAGGTAGAACACATGGAAAGAGCTCAAGGGTTACTGAGGAAATCAGAGAGGGTGTGTAAGTGACAGAGCGTGTCTTAGTCAGGGTTTACTGCTGTGATCAGACACCATGACCAAAGCAACTCTTATAAGGACAACATTTAATTGTTGCTGGCTTACAGGTTCAGAGGTTCAGTCCATTATCATCAAGGTAGCATCCAGGCAGGCATGGTGCAGGAGGAGCTGAAAGTTCTACATCTTCATCTGAATGATGCTAGCAGAATACTGGCTTCCAGGCAGTTAGGACAAGGGTCTGAAGCCCACACTCCCAGTGCCACACCTACTCCAACAAGGCCACACCTTTTATTCATGCCACTGGCTGGACTGAGCATATACAAACCATCACAGAGGGCTTGGTGCAGTGTAATGGGGGGGGTTGGGGGGGGAGAGGTAGGCATGCCAAAGTTGTCTGACAAAGAATCTAGGTTGTGAGAAGACAGGATATCTGAGGCTGACACTAATCCTTAAGAGCACATGGGCTATGACAAGCAGCCTTTCAGGTCGAATGGACAATGTTAAGGAACAGGGTATCCCCTTCCCAGCTGAGGACTTGACATCTGTTGGTTGGGTGGTTGTGAGAGACTATCATCTTGGGGGATATGGTCCTGAAGCAGCAAAAAGTAGAAAAACGGGGAGTCCCTGACCTTAATTTGGTCACTCCAAGGAAGGGTGGCTTCCTGAATCCCCATAGCAGGGTATCTTGTGACCATTTCACTAGGGATTCAAAAAACTGGAAAATATCTTATTCACACCTACGCATGCCACTTTTCACTTGAAGTCTAATGTGCCTCCCTTTTCCCGTCGACCTATACAAACCAAATGAACAGGAAGGAGGGATGATGGAATACATTACTAATGACAGAGGTCAGCCAGCATCACAGTGATTTTTGTAAGACTCAGTAAGCCATGATGTGCTTGTTGCCTGTTTTTACAATGCACAATGTCCTGCCATTGTTGAAATGCCATCCACATCCGCAAAGCATATCCATGTTCACTGGTGACACACTGGTCACTCTGGTGTTCGTTCTGTGTCTGGAGAGTCCCAGGCTTGCTTCATGGCTTGAGTCATAGGATGGTAGAGCCCAGCCTGGTCCTGCCTGTGATGATCAAATTGGAGTAGAAAGTAGGCATGTAGAGCCAGGTGTGGCGGCACATTTGCAGTCCTAGCATTTGGAGGGCTTAAGCCAGACGATTACCACGAGTTCAATGGTTTCTGTTCAAATGGTTTCTGTAGGGAGTGTTGAGACAACCTGGGCTACAGTGTGAGACGGCATCACTCAAATCACTGAAGGGAACAACGTAAGAAAGTGTGTCTGTAGAATGTGTAGACACAGGGTGGATCCGTGGGCCAAGATTTTGCATTGCTGGTCTAAGGAACCAAGTTTGTGGGTCCTCAGCACCCACCAGAAAACCGAAACGGGACGAAACAAACGGCCATTGTTAGCATCAGGAGCGATTTCCAGTTAGCCTCCGAATCCAGTGATGATGTCATCACTAGGCGACTTACGTCATTCCCTGGGCATGCCTTACCCGCATCACCTGCACGCGGCAGTGAGCATCATTACCTGGCCCAGATAAAAGACAGAGACCTCGAACCCTCGCTCTCTTTCTCTCTCCCCCCATTTCAATAAAAAACCTCTTTAGTGGCAATCAAGCTGGCTCTGCGTGATCTGTTCAGGAACAAGCTGTCTTTCAACTAGCAGCCATGGCTGCTAGTGAGGTTCCAAGCAAGTGAGAAGCTTGCATCCTTGTCTCTCTGAGGTTGGAGCTGAACCTGTTGACCACTAAGTTGTCCTGTCCCATCAAAGGTGGACAGTCTTCAGAGGACACTAAGATGGTCATAGGAAAGTCCTCCTGAGGTTGGAACGTGGGACAATCCCAACAGGGCTGGTCTATCATCCAGCCTGGTGTTGCCAGGTTCCCAGAACAAGTGACAGTCCATGTACGCATCTGCTACCCAGTCCTCTTGGCCACGCAATCTGTGCAGGGTGTGGTTGTGAGTTTCGTGGCTCTGAAGAGTGTGAACAGAGGTTGTGATCTATAATGCATTAATAGTCTCAGTTTATGCACAGACTTCGTGCTAACGGAAACCCCACTTTACATTTCCTCCTCCCGAGAATTAATCTTGAATTGTGCTAGTTTTGAATTACTTGAGGCCTTCGGGAATAGGCCTATATCCCTCGCAAGAAAATTAATCACCCTGTAAATGACTTAACCCGCCTCTCAGGGCTTCTCAGCAGAGATTGAAACTGGAATGCAAAGTGTATGCCTCAGACCAGCCTCCACAACACTTGGCCTCTTTCCTTCGTGCACCCGTTCCAAGCTACCCACTCCCCCCACGAAGCCAGCCCCCGCTCCAGTCCTGTCTTCTTCCTGTCTCCGGTTCCAAACTCTTTCTGTCTGAAACTCTTCATCCAATGTCAGGTCTGGGGGCTCACAAAGTTGAATCCACACGACAAATGTCCTTGACTAATTCTGGGAAGGGTGCCTACGTTCTGTCTCCCCACTCTTTCGTGTTTGAGGAGACACAGTGTGGACACAGTCCTTTCCAGTCTCAGGGAACCCTGTATGAAAGCCTTCTAGAACAATCACTTTAAAGATGTTTATACAACTTTTCAACTGTGTGTTCTTTGTCCTCCAGGTGCTTGAGGACCCCTGACTGTGTTTCTGGACTGAGTTTGATCTCTCCACTTCTCCACAGCCCCCAGAATATAGAATCCATATTTATCTTCCTGTCCTGTTATTTTCTTGGTCAAGGAAACCACTTTGTCGCAGTAAAGGCCAACATGCAGGCTGCTGCTGTTGCTGCTGGGGATGATGATGGTGATGATGGTGATGGTGATGACGACGACGACGACGACGACGACGACGACGACGACGAATTTATTTATTTAAGCAGAAAGACATTGCTGAAAACCTGTAATGGCAGATGGTACCCAACACTTCATCTTCAGGTGAGGATGCTGAGTGTCAGGGGCAGTCAGGGTCCCTGAGCAAGCAAGGGGTACAGTTCAAAGGGGTCAGGTGGGAAGCTTGTCTCTGCTCTTTCGCTCACTCAGGGTTATCACACTGCTTGGTGACAACCTAAACCTTTTAGCCCAGGTCCTTGGGGAAAAGACTAAGGAATTTTTTTTCTAAACTCTGTATTAGCTGCCTTAACAAACTGAGTCCCTCCAGGTGGCTTAAACAGCAGGTTAGCTAATGACCCTCAGGCTTCCTGAGGAGGCATGTCCTTAACCAGGAAAGAAGCTCACTGTACCTACCCTGCCACAAGGCCCAGCTTAGTCCCACAGCAGGTTGGAGAGTACCTTTGAATCTCCCAGCATCACTGGGGAAGACCCACTAGTCCATCCTACGCCCTCACCCAAATATAAAATTGAAAGTCTAATTTCTACTCAGTTTATCACTATTTCTCTCATCATAAAAACAACAACAACAACAACAACAACAACAACAACAACAACAACTGTCAGTTAAACCCTCCTCAGGGTGGATCTCTGTGTCTCTTCGGAGTGCCGGGGCTGGGTGTGGCAGGCTAAGGTGTAGGCAGGGTTGGTTTCCTTGAGGTGTCCCTGTTCTGCAGCTTCCTGTCATGATCCTCTGGGATGTCTGTGTCTCAAACTTCTCCCATGGAGACATCAAGTCCTGGCTCAGGATCCACCCCAGGGACATTTTAGCGGGATCACCTGGCAAAGGTTTCTTCACATTCAGAATCCAAGGGACTTGGGAATCAGAACCTCAGCAGACAGATCTGGGAGGCTAGAACTCAGCCGATGGTAGTAGTAAACCCTCCTCCCCTCCATCATGGTCTCTCCTGCCTAGAGAATACACTCACCTCTCTGGAGTCGAAACCCACACCAGCTAAGCTCCAAGTCTAAAGTCGAGTTCAAATACCAAACAACACAGAAATCAGAGGTGACTGGAGTTGACCCTGAGGTGAAAGGCTTCTCCAACTGTCTTCTGGGAAATCCAACAAGAGACATGCTTGCCGAAGACACCAGAGATAGGTGTGTTCTTGTTGACCAGTGTGTACTTACCAGATAGACTGGACAGAAGAAGTCCTAGTAGGAAAAAAAACCTCTGCTATACTCTTTCCTCGAAGTTCACCCAGGCACTGCTATGATGGTGCCTGGTCATTTCCCAGAATCCTCCCAGAAGGTGAGTACCACCCACTGCACACTCGGATACTCATTTATCATTAGCTGGCTTGAGTCTCATCACACCCCTAAGCGTGATCATGGCCTCTATTCAGAAAAGGATGGAAGTAAGATCCGAAGCTGGGAACATGGGACTTCGTCAAGGTGTGGGCCCCGGGGCTCTTGATCATCCCAGGTGAGGTTTCCCATTTCTGGAACTCAAACCTCTGGTCCGTGGTGTCAGGGATATTTATTCCCCAACCCTTGTAAGGAGTAAGAAGGCAGCCGTGTCACAGCCCTTTCTGTGTCCTTGCAGCTACGTCTGGCACACAGCACACACAATAAGCATTTGCTGATGTAAATGGGAAAGGCTCTGAGCCACTCTGAAAAGATGAACCAATTAAAACTCTAATCTCTCTGGAGACCCCCACTGGGCAGAATCCTACAACCCCTGCTCTGCATCCTCAGAGCCCCTGGAAACTTCTGTCTGTCTTAAATAGAACTCCTTTGTTTTTGTGTTAGAGGAAGTGCCTTCACTGAGCCTGTAATTAAGGTCCTGAGCGGACTCTTAAGAAGGAACACAAGGCCTCGAGAGTTGCAATATGTCCTTTATTGAATGTCCAGCTCTCCACTGTCATGCAGATTCCCAGAGCTAAAGTAAAGGATTTCCCTCTCACAGTTCTTAATGTCCACTTGTGGTAACTCCTGTTAACTCCTGTTGCACATGTCAGCACCCAGCGACTGTAGCTGTCAAGCTCTAATCACAGAAATTCCATTTTTTTTCCAGACTTCTCCTGCTGGGTTTGAGAACTACAGGTTGGAAATCAGTCTAGAGAGATACTCTCTCCTCATCTAATAAATTTAGTCATTTCTCTGCTTGCTGCAGCGTGAGTGTGTGTGTGTGTGTGTGTGTGTGTGTGTGTGTGTGTGTCACAGAGAGCAAAGCCAAGCTTGCATACACATACACCTGGACACTGGGCGGAGAACATGTCTCTGCTTTGATTCCTGCAACTCCAGACCTGTCCATGTTTCTGGACATCATGTGTCTCAACACCTGCCAGATTCAATGTGAATGTCTTATTTAAGATAAAGGCCATAGACCTTTAAAAGTGAAATATGTAGTACGCCCTT
Organism: Rhabdomys pumilio; assembly: GCA_030674055.1. Classification (NCBI taxonomy): domain Eukaryota; kingdom Metazoa; phylum Chordata; class Mammalia; order Rodentia; family Muridae; genus Rhabdomys; species Rhabdomys pumilio. The sequence continues at coordinate 23,234,968 of JANHMN010000022.1, read as the reverse complement.
CCTGTGGCTAAGTAGTCCTGACACGGCCTATAACTTGTTTTATGATTCTCTGAATGGAAACCTATTGACATAATATTCAATAAATGGAAATCTTATGACCGCTTCCACTTACCTAGGGTCCTGTAGCAAACAGGAAGTATTGATCACTCACTTACTAACACGTGTTCCTGAGAGGCCACTTGGAGAGCAGAGGCACCAACTTTGGGGTTGTATTTGCTAATAGACTGTGGCAGAATTTATGTTCAACAAATCACCAGTAAAAGCTCGTGAGCAGCCATATCACCTCTGTCGAATCACTCATTCTTTCCTCCGTAAAAAGCCTTGTGCCTGCAGATGACCTGAGGATTTTGAAGCTTTCATTTCCCATAAGTCCTTGCACAGAGTGTCCCTAAATGGGATTAGACCACCGCCAAACCTGCTGACAATAACTGCCCCTTCTCTGCCTTTCTTGATGGAAATTAAGGCTAGCAATACGTTTCCAAGACTGGGGAGAAGTGGTTTCTTTGAATCACTTCCTAAATTCCAGGGCTGATGTGTCCTGTGTTCTGACTTTGTCTTCTTGTTAGAGGAGTTGACTGGGAAGCAGAAGCCAGTGAGGAGGGATGATTTTGTGGGTCCCTCTGTCAGTGTGGCAGCCCTCAACATGAGGAGGTCAGGCACAAAGGACTGGGTAATGTTAAGGTGAAGATGCCCCGGCCATTCTTACTGCTAGCACCTGCTCTCTCTACCTCTACCCTTTGGTCTGTCTTCTGTCTCCCCATCATACTGACAAGCATCTGTGGGGAATGATTTATTCCCCAAGCTGAGAGCTTCAAGCTGAGATATCTCAGGCATCATGGGATACTTAAATGACTCATGCAGCTTGGAGGACTTCTTCCCTTGAGGGAGGACTGTCCTATATATATATATAATCTGTGAGCAGGCTAGTGAGGTTGGTCAGCAGTGACAGCAAACCCAGGAGGGAGAACTAAGGAAGACCAGGGTAGCCTGGGGTAGTGTGGTGAGAATCAGATGGAGGAGAGCTGTCAGTAACAGACTCACACACTATCAAGGTCTCCTGGAAGCAGATCCTGAGGTTTAGATGTGCCTCATTTATGAGGTGGTAGGTGTCACAATACTGGAAAGCTTGGTGGTCAGAGACAGAAGAGAGTGGCACCACAGTGGACAGTGGGTAGAGCACTGCGTGGGGAGAATAGAAGGAGCCCAGCAGAGCTCGTCTCTGACATGAACATACTGTGTGCCTCGGACAGTGGAGTAGTGCATGCATGTCCCCTGCATGTCCACAGTGCTGGGCATCATAAGTGACCCAGATGTCTGGAGGTCATCTACAGCTCACATAAGAACACTGTACCAATTCCTATGGGTACCATGAGCACCTGCTGGGGGCCCCGAGCCAGCCCTAGGGACAGAGAAGATAGGGAACTTACTTTCTGATAGGTTCTCTCTGTCTCTCTCTGTCTCTGTCTTTCTCTCAGTCTCTCTCCACACACACACATACACACAAACACAAACACACATATACACACACACACATACACAGCCACACACAAGTTAACACATATACAAACACACAGACATACACACACACACACACACACACACACACACACACACACAGACACAAACACACTTAGAGAATCATTATTTTTCAGTGTGTGGTGTATTCATAACAATTCACTTTTGTCATTTAAATATTTTGAGTACAAAATGACTTTAAAACCATCTACATGGCAATTACATGGACACAATTTATGCTTATAACTTTACATGTTTACCATTCCTGTTTGTTATCCATCTATCTATCTATCTATCTATCTATCTATCTATCTATCTATCCTCTATCCACCCACCCACCCATCTATCCATCTACCCATCCATCCATCCATCCATCTACCCATCCATCCATCCATCCATCCATCCATCCATCCATCCATCCACCCAGCCATCCATCCATCCATCCATCCATCCATCCATCCATCCATCCATCCATCCATCTATTCATTTTGGTTTTTCAGTGCAGGGGTTTTTCCGTGTAGCCCTGGCTATCCCAGAACTCACTCTGTATACCAGGCTAGCCTCAAACTTAGAGACCCATCTCCCGAGAGCTGGGATAAAGATGTATGCCACTACCACCCAGCCCCATTTGTTATTTTAAAGGATTTATTTTCTTATGTATTTGACTCTGTCCTTGTGTTCACAGAAGCCAGAAGAGGGTTTGGCTCCCCTTGGGCTGGAGTTCCGGGTAGTTGTGAGATGCTGAACATGGGTGTGCTGGGACTCGGGATGTTCAGTCATCTTCAGCAGCGACCTGTGCACTGACCTCTGAGTCATCTCTGTCTGCAGCTTCACCTCCGTGTGTATAAATTACATATTTTGTTATGATAAACACTTCTGTAAACATGCCTTTAACTGAATACTAGATGATAAATAGTAACTATGTCTCTAGGAGTGAAATTATCAACAAAAAAATGAATAAATACTTGGTCTTCTTCCTTTTGGAAGTTGATTCTGTTCTTGATTAATGAGAATTTTTCCTGACTGCTAAGATACACCAAACCTGTGAACTCCTTGCGGTAGGCTTTACCAGGTGGTCAGGTGAGTGTGGGCCTTCCAGCGTGGTCGGTGGTTTTCTTGCTCCAAAACAGTCAAGGATAAAAATACAACTCCTAATTCATTTTAATTTAATTTTAATTATTTGTTTAGAATTACTAATAAGGAATGCAAGTGACCTATTTGATCAGTTACACATGCATTTTACTTCAAGGTATTTATTTATGAATGTTTCCTGGGGAGAGAGAGAGAGAGAGAGAGAGAGAGAGAGAGAGAGAGAGAGAGAGAGAGAGAGGTGTACAGAAACTACTCCTTTGCAAGGTACTTTAATTTTGATGATGGTGGTTACTCGATGAGAAATTTTTCGTCTTTATTTGGCCAGATGTGGTAAGGATTTCTGCTAAGGGTTCTTGACATTGTCAGTCTGAGATGCTAGAACAAAATATAGGAGCAACTGGAGATTTTTCTTCACAGTTTGGGTGACTGGGAAGTCTGTGGTCAAGGCGGCAGCTGGCACAGCATCTGCTGAGTGGTGGCTTTGGCTCATTCTGCCTCTGCTGTTCTGAACCAAGCGTGTAAGGTTGGAGGCATCTCTTGGACACCGTTCCTGTCAGTGGTGAGCTCACGAGCCCCTGATCTTTTAGGGACTTTGACTCAGGATAAAGGAGAGTTCGTGGCTCCAAAGCCAAAAAGAATTTCAGGACTGGCCAATGTGATAGAGCAGGGTTGGAGGTTATTAACCATAGTAAGAAAGAAAGGCACAGGAGGAGTGAGGCAGAGCAGGCAGCAGACCTGGGGACCCTAGCTCCTTCCTCATGTTCCCGTTCCCCTCAATCCCCTTGTCTTCTCCTCCACTCACTCCCCTCCCCCTACACACACACACACACACACACACACACACACACACACACACACACA
>JANHMN010000022.1:23187289-23206116 GCA_030674055.1 Rhabdomys pumilio | reverse complement strand
CACACACACACACACACACACACACACACACACACACACACACACACGCAAAACAGACCTGCCCAGGCCATTATTTGTATATTCGTGTTTGTGTGATTTCCAGGTTGACCAGTTGGTGTTGGATAACCAATTAGGTGCCTCATTCCTGTGGATGTCTGATGCTCACACTCTCAGCATTCCTTAAGCATTTTAGTTATTTCTCTATGAGTGGGGCCCATGAACTCCCTTTCTACGTTAGTGTATCCGTTGGTATTGTTCATGTTCGGCTCTTATTAGGCAGCGGTGTTATTGGCGTACTCTGACCCTTACAATCTTCCTGTCCCCACCTCTGACATGCTTCCTGAGCCTTTAGTGCAGGAGATGTGTTGTAGCTAATCAGATGTGGCTAGACAGTGCACAATTACTGGTTTCTCTGTAATAGCCTCCATCTATTGCAAAGAAATGTTTCTTTGATGAGGCATGAGAGTTATGCTTATCTGTAGTTATAACAGTTTAGAGTAAAGTTAGCAATTGTGCTGGGTTAGCCACGTGGTGATTGGAGATTCTCCTCTAAGATCTATGACTCCGAGGGAAGGACATGGTGACTTTGTATTTTACTACAGCTGTGCCTGGGAAAGGCTCTTCTGAAAGTTTAGAACTTGGTGCCAAGTGATTAGATGAGACTTTGAAGGAGGGACGTGGCTGAGCATTGATTTGTAGATGATTGAAAAAGGATACCTACTCATCTGGGGGACCCAATCAGAGGCAGACACCTCCTTCAGTCAATAGGAATTGCCATTACAATCAATGGCTCTCGCTATGTCTAAATCCCCTCAGTCAAATCAGTAGGAAATGATCAATGGAGCTGCTTCCTTTGATGTCAATTGGAAAACAGTGTCTGAGGCAACTCAGAGGGGTAGAGTTTCCAACTTTCCAAAGACAACTTCTGAGTCTTCTTCGGCAACTTACAAATTGGAAGGACACTCTCAGCCTCTCTGATGTTAACAGACAGCTCTCTGAAGTCTTCCTCTGCTCTCCGGAAGTCTCCCTCTGCTCTCCGGAAGTCTCCCTCTGCTCTCCGGAAGTCTCCCTCTGCTCTCTGGAAGTCTTCCTCTGCTATCCGGAAGTCTCCCTCTGCTCTCCGGAAGTCTCCCTCTGCTCTCCGGAAGTCTCCCTCTGCTCTCTGGAAGTCTTCCTCTGCCCTCCCACCAATATGCAGGACTTCTGGGTTTCCACTGGCTGCCGCATCTTAGCCTTGCAAAGGTCAAATGGAGGAATATTAGAGTGTGCGTGCCATGTAGCTGTGGAAAGGAACACCCCAAACAATTCCAAGGCTTCATTCTCTCATCACTTAGCCTGCTCCATCCGCGAGAGTCTGCAGCAGAAATCAAGCTATTATGGCTTCTTCTGGAACCTACAAGACAGACAGCCTGAACACCTTGCCAAGTTTGATTTTCAACTTATCCAGATGACTGGCTTTGGGATAATTAGGACTGAGGGAGCCTGAATTGGGAGTGACACGGTAAAGCCACACCCCTGAGAGCCTAGGATTGACAATCTTCATGTGACATCCTAGCTGAGGTTGGTGTCAGCAGCTCCTGGGCAGCTGGTTCAGTTGATTAAACATGGAGGCCTCGGGCTGGAGGTCTCAACTCTTGCCGAGTGTCTTGATTGTCGTTGTCACACCTGCCTGTCATGGGGCCCTTCAAGGTCTACTATGATACACTTTAGTCAAAAAGTCCTCTCTCTGCTATTTACCAGTTGAGTGGCTTCCAGATGAGATGCTGTTGGTGATAATACATTAAAATATAATAAAATAATAAAAACTGTAACAATAACAGCAGGTACACTAATATGGTCTGGATGTCTAAATGTCTTTCATGGGCCATCTAGATGGCTCAGCAGATAAAGGTGATTGCTGCTAAGCTCAATGACCTGAGTTCTTTGGGACATACAATGAGGAAAGTGAGGAAGAATTCCTGCCCAGACTATCTTCTGCCTTCCACACTGTCCCCATGGCACGAGCATATACCCTAAATAAAATAAATGTAAAAGAAGTACATAAATATCTCTCATGTGATGACTTGCCAGGTCACAGCATTCCATTTTCCACAGGAATGAAAGTCAGTTAAGCAACCCAGTGTCACAGTCAGGAGGGAATGGGACCATGACTCAGTCAAACCTAGGAATTTTCAGCCCCTGGTCCTGAGCTTTATATTAGCAGATGGGTGTCTCCCAGGGAGCCCCTCCATCAATGCGGTGTGCATAAAGAATGGCTTCTCTACAGACCACTCATAGAAACGATGACAGTGGTGTGGGCACAGCATTCTGAGCGTCAGGCTGATGGCATATAATTCTCATCCAGCTCGTGCCCTAATGCCGGGAACACGACTTGAAAGTGCACTTCTCTGAGGAACGGCCTCCGTGGGTCTTTCAGATGCATTAAGGGGAATATTACCATCACAGTCTTTTGGTGAACTGCCCTTTGGCTGTGATGATTACCTGGCTGCTCTGAGCAGTCACACGTGGCAGTGACAGCCAGGTCCGTGTGAGCAGTTCCAACACTGCATGGATGCCAATTTTATCTTAACCCCTGGATGCATTTTCTTCTGCTGCCTTCCATGTTCCTGGTGATGATTGTGCCATTCAAACTTTTTCTAAAAAAAGAACTGACTGTTCCTCTCTAAACACAATGTCTTCTTCCTCACTATCCCCTCCAGGTTTAGCGTGACTGGATACAGTGGCTGGCCATCATACCATTCTGTTTATATTTTCTGTATTTAATGTTGATACGTCAGTGTCTGAAAGTCCATTTCTGCCTCCTCAGTCAACGAGGAGCGTGCGATAGCTGATCCTGAGTGTCCTTCAATGAGACCTGGAATCCACATAGAAAGTATCTCTGAAAGTGCCTATGGTGGGTTATCTAAAGTTGGTTAACTGGGATCTTGTGCAGGACAGTTTTACTTCAGTTTAACATAAGCTAAAGTCATCTGAGAGGAGGAATCTCAGTTGGGAAAAATGCCTTCATAGTGTTGGCTGTAGGCAAGCCTGTAGGGCATTTTCTTAATTAGTGATTGGTGGGAGAGGGCCCAGTCCACAGTAGGTGGAGTCATCCCTGGGCTGGACTGGTGGTCCTGGGTTGTATAAGAAAGCAGTCTGAGCAAGCCAGGAGGAGCAAGCCAGTAAGTAGCACCCTTCCATAGCCTCTGCATCAGCTCCTGCCTCCATGTTCCTGCCCTGCTTGAGTTCCTGTTCTGACTTCCTTTAGTGATGAATAGAGATATGGAAGTATAAGTCCAATGAGCCCTTTCATCCTCAGCTTGCTTTTGGTCCTGGTGTTTCATCTGAGCAACAGTAACTCTGATTAAGACAGGTGGGAAGATCCATCCCAATATCTGGGGTCTCAGACTGAATTAAAAGGAGAGAGTGAGTGTTTGGAAATGGCTTCCTTGCTGTAGATACACAATGAGAAGAGTCACTTTCCCTGTGTGATAAACTATTCACCTGCAACTCTAGAGCCAAAGCAATATGTTCTTTCCTGTAGTTGCTTTTGTTGGTATAGTTGCTTTTGTTATAGCAACTAAAAATTAATATCCTGTACCAGGACTTTGCATGTAAGCACATGACATGACCGATACATGCTGCCATGCTTTAGTCAGGACAAGGTAGCTCATACTCTGAGACCAACTCTCTTCTCAGTCTCAGTAACTGATAAGGCTAAGGACCATCTTATTACACTGGCTGGTTCCATCTCTGATATCTCCTCACTGTGGACTTACTCACTGTTGATGTAACCATCAGCATCTCCAACCTAGTTTCAGTAAGGATGAAGTTTTGGAGAATTAGGCCCAGCAATTAAAATGTAAACAGCCCACTTTCACTCACACCAAGGGCTAGAATTGGTCTCAAAACTATCCTCCAAGCCAAGGATACTGGCAAGCCCAATCCCAGCTTGGGTAAAGTACTAGGGAAGCAGGGAGCTGGTGATCTCTCCTAAGTAGCTCTAATGCCTACCAGATGACCATCAGGAATCCCATTGTCCAAACTGCAAGAAAGGAACCCATTAAATTGGAATATAAGAGGCAACTTGCTAAGTAGTTTAAAGGTAAAAAAATAAATGATGCACAGAGAACTGGAAAAAGAATAACTTGACTTCTTCTCGCACATCTGTTAAGTTCAAAGACCTTTGCATATGGGTTGTGATTGACATCTCTGCAGGCCTACCAGCAACTACATTAGCTTCCTTTTTACCTGGTGGGAGTTTCAGGTGGTGAAGGAGGCATGTGAGACTCATGGTGGCATGGGCATGCTTTTCCCATGTCCCACTGCGTGGATGGAGGGCCTGGTGACTTCTTGTAGAGAGCCTGAGTCAGACATAGCATGCAACAGAGGCAGAGTACGTGGTGACTGGGGGAAGGGGCTGTTTGAAGGATTGCTTCCTGACTGAAGAATCAAGTCGGATCAGCCACATGTGTTTATGTATGGTCAATAAGTGGTAGCAGGTGAACAAGGGCCTCCTGCTGCCAACTCTGACTGAAGCTTCTAGAATGTTCTTTATCTCATTGGCTTTCCTCTTTTCTGACAGGTTCATACATGTGGCTGGGGGAAGGCTATCTGCTTATCCAAGAGAGGCTGAAGGAACAGAATCAAAAATCTTTCTTTTTAAATTAATTTTCCTTTCTCCTCTGATTCTCCCTCTTCCCACTTGCTTTTTACTGTTCTTTGTCTTTTAAGTTTGAAGAGAATTATGAATTAATAATTAATTATAATTTAATTAATGAAGGTATATGGATGTGTGTGTGTAAAACCACAGAAAAGATTCTGTGGTGGTGGTGATGATGCTTGTGGTGGCTGCGGTAGTTGTTAGTATTCCTTCTAGGCTGCCCCTACACAGTTACCTGGCAATAGCCAGGTGTGCCTGACTCACTATAAATGGGGCTGCCCCCTCCTTACTCTCTTATCCTCTTTCAACACCTTTTTCCCTCTCCTTCCCCCTTCTCCTCTCTCCATATATTCCTGGCTGGCCTCTACTCTTTTCCTCTCCTCTCTCTCTGTCTCTCTCCCTGTCTCTCTGTCTCTTCATCTCTTTCTCTGTCTTTCTCTGTGTCTGTGTCTCTGTCTGTTTCTCTGTCACTGGTGTTTAGCTTAGGTCTTGTACGTCCTAATTGCTACTAAGCTCCAGCCTGACTTCAACGAAACCCCTTTTAATAGAATATTTTATTAATTCTTTGAGAATTTCATCATGTGTGTTTTGATCATATAAATGTCTTAACTCCTCCCACACCCACCCAAACCTTCCAACTCACCCAACTTTCTATCTCCCACTTTTAAGCCCATAAAGTCTAATTATGCTAATACACAGGAGTGTGGATGTGGAAGGGCCCGCACTCTTGTAGAAAACAGAATGCTCCTCTCCCAGCATCTATCACCTACAAAGAGCTCCTCAGCCAAGGGCGGGACTTCCTGCCTCCCTCCCCTTTCCACGTGGGGATTTTGTCTTCCTCGATCTTGTGCAGGTCTTGTGCATGCTGTCCAATGATTGTAAGGTTGTATGTGCAACTTCCCTGCTGTCTCTGGAAAATATTGTTTTTTTGTAAGAGCCTCTGGGTCTCATACTCTTTTTGCTCCATCTTGTGATCCTTGAGCCTTGGTGGGTAGGGGTGTGATACAGACATCCCACTTAGGACTGAGTTCTCAACACTCTTATCTCTTCAGAAAAAGCCCTTCGAGGGCCCAGTCATCAACTATTTTTGGCATAACGTCTTCTCTGTGTCGAGGCTTCATCATTCTCTGCTGCAGAGCACAGACATCCTCTGATGGCATCTTCATCCCAACTGTTCCAGTCGGGCAGGCAAGAGCATCCCATCATCTCCAGGTGGTAATTAGAGGGAGGAAGCCTCGGGCTAAATTCCCATGGCTAGTAGCTCTGCTCCATTTGGCTCTCATGGTCAAGGCTTTACATATGCAGATCATAAGACCAAGCATTCCTATAGCTGGAGGGAGTAGACCACAGGCAGGCAGAGTCTCTACCAGCATCTGCAAAGGAGAGAGGGTCAGAGAAGGGATGGGTCACTGCAGTTGTTTTGACACCTGGCAGCAGCATTGGAACTCAAGTCTGAAGTCCTGTGTGCATTTGTTTACAGACAGTCTGTCCCATAGCCCAGGCTGGCCTCGAACTCACTGTGTATCAGAAGATGACCTTGAAGTCCTGATCGTCCTACCCACACTGTCTGAGTTCTGGGATGCCAGGCGCACCTCACCCTGCTTGGTTTGTGTTCTACCGAGAACTGGATGCAGTGGACAGCTCCGCCCTCTGCTATCATGTTGAGCTAAGAGTGAGTTCCCACCAGTACACAGGCCCATGGATAGACTGCTTTGTCCACTTGGCCAGTCCAGGGTGAGAACAGGTTCTTCTGGAGTGTTTTCTGGGACCAATGGGGGGGGGGGGGGGGGGGGAGTACATCACAGATTGCCTCTTTGCCATGTTCCCAATCAGGCCCATAGATAACTCCCCAGTCCTAGATCCCAAGAGAGAACACAGAGCTGAAGTAGGCCTGTGGGGAGGGGCTGCCTGGGTCCCAGACCTGTTCTCCATGACCCACCTTGGCCTCTGAATCTGAAGTGGGAAGCCTACACTGTAAGCCGTGGAGCTTGCTGCAGCACCGTTGGATTGATCCTAACGAGGCTGAATTTCTTGTTTGCAAAAAGGTCTGGGATAGTAATTCCAAGGCTCTGGGTTATGTTGTTGATGTTGGGGACAATGATGGGTGGTCATTGTCACACCGGAACATGTTTTATTTTTACCTGCAAGTCCCTAGGATTCTGTGTATCTGGATGCAAGAGGCAGGTTTTAGGAACCTCGGTAGTTACTAGTATTTATCAACTCTGACATGTTGAGGGCCTTAAATATGTCAACTTACCGAATCTGCTCAATATTCTTAAGAAGGTGTTGCTGCCATCATTCCCATGTCTCAGATGCGGACACTGAGGCACGAGCTGGGTAAGCGAGTTATCTGAGGTCACATCGGAATTTGAAACTGTAGCAAGGGCTCAACCAGTATAGGCCGGATGAATGAAGGGATGAAGGCAAACCCCATTCCTTTTCTTCCGTCCTTCACCTCGGCTCTCTGGCTACCCCTGCACTGGAAGGTGTGACTGTCTGGGTTTGTCAGTGGTGATGGGTAAGGAAGCAGGCCATTGATTCAACCACGCAGGCTGCCTGTCACGAGCATGCAGCCATAGTGAAAGCGATGGGAGATTAATAAGAAATAATAGGAGAAGGAGCCAAGGCCTTACGCAGCTCCCCAAAGCGAAAGCCTCACATCCAAGGAGGTGCAATTAGCTCCCCAAGCCAACATGCAGAGGGAGTGAAACGGGCCAGCAATGGTTTTATTTTTATACCTGGATCCGCCCATGGTTGCTCGGCCTAGTTAGTACTTCCCTATCTCTAGCTGACTCTGCACTGCCTGCTAGCCTTAATACACTTCTAATCCAGCTTGCTACGCAGCCCTAATGTCGAACACAGGCGGCAGACAGCTGCCCGGAGGCATTTTCCATAGAAAGAAAGGCCTGTATCACAACAGAACGCTCTCCACTATCTTTCCATGCCTCTGCCTCCCATCACGGGGAAGGGTGGTGGGGTGAAGACACTGGGAACGTCCTGATAGATACATCAGGGCAGCAGTCAGGGGGAGGCACCATACCCCAGGAGCCTTCCCATCCTGTCTACTCTCACACCTTCGACCCAGAGCCGGCTGAGCATCACGACTTGTTCTCAGAAGATCTATTTCGATCATATTGTGTTCCCAACATCCACCACAACCTTTCCAGGAGGAGATCCAGAGGTGCTGTCTCCATCCCCCTAAATGCTATAATTATTTTATTGCCCTGGCTTCTTTCTATGAACGCATCCCATTTTAAAGAATCGTTCCCACCTGGAATAAATTAGAGAGAGCCTGTCTAGCTCTGAGAATGGACATTTTTTCCCATCTTCGCACACGCAATGACATCGTATCAATATTTAAAATCATTTTATGCATGTATTCTAAGATGTCCAACCTCATTAAGGCCACTCATCAAGCCCCAGATAGTGTATTCCCACTGGACATGTAGGCCTGGGGCCCTACCAAACAGAAATTTAAACTAACTTACCTTTTTTTTAAAAAATAGCATCATTCTCAAATATTCTCTCTCTCTCTCTCTCTCTCTCTCTCTGCCCCCTGCCATGACTAAGGCATTTGGACTGTCCCATGATTTGGTTCACATCAACATTTAACCGACAAGATCCCCATTAGTATGTCATAATGTGTGTGCCCCAGTAAAATAAGTAGAATACAGCATCCCTTCCCCTCTCTAATTCAATACATCACCCCCTAGTCCTTCTCTTCACTGGGCAATAATTTGAGTTTATTAATGGATGGCTCTTTTAAATATTTGCAAACATTTTAAACTATGGATAAATAATTCTTCATATTTTGTCAACTTCATCCTTGCCCCCAGATCCAGAATGATAACTTTCTTGATATGTTCTTTATATTTGTGGGACACTCCACATGTGGGCACCAGGTGCCCAGAAGGTGGGTATTCATGTAAATAGGATCATCCCTTTTCTCGGTAGTTTCTGCAGATCTGGACGGGGCTGTCTCCCTGGATATGCATAACCTAGCTGAAGCTGAAACTTCACACTGCAGTGCCAATAAACAATTAAGTGCATGCTGGGAAAATTGTAATAAAACCTTCTCAAACAGGGCACCTGCCCCGAGAAGGATGGAGAACAGCCTGGCTTCGTGATGCCACTTTGCCAGGCAAAACAGATGAAATACAAGTTCATATTTCAGGGGCAACCAGGCATCCCTGGGCAAAGTCACTCTGTAGGAAAGGGAAGGGGAGGAGGGATTGTCGCAATCTCCTAAGGCATCACACGCAAACCCACAGCTGTGTTGTCTCACTCTACTGGGAGCTAGATAGACATCTGTGGTGGAGGGTCTTACAGATGGTCACCTGGCCCATATCCTCACATGATGCTTCCTCTATTTATCTTTGTATCATCAAATTTTTCTTCATACAAGGACACCAGGCACATTCGATCAGGGTTCAGCCTAGTGACACTGTTAAAGACCCTTTGTCTAGATGGTTCAGCAATTAAGAGCACTGGCTGCTTTGGCAGAGCACCCCGCTTTGGTTCCCAGAACCCAGACAATGCCCCCCAACCATACCTAACTCCCCTTCCAGGGGATCCAATGCCCTCTTCTAAACTCCGCAGGTACCAAGCACAGACATGTCTCACATACATATATTCAAATGATACACCCGTAGATAAATAATACATATGTCTAAAATACTAATAAAATAGTAAAGACCATGTCTCCAAATATAATAGGAGGACATGGTCAGCCAGTGACAACAGAGAACTCAAAGCAGCAGGATTTGGAAAGACCAAGAAGTGTTCTCAACATGAATGGGACAAAATGACAGGAAGCCAGCTAAGGAAGCAGAAAGTCAGTTCATGGGGAGTGGAAGCTTCCTGCAGAGCAGAATACTGGGAGCAGAATGCCATGGGCTTCACTGTCAGCTCTGAGAGTGGCAGTTCACTTGAGAGTCGAGTCAGGAGGATCAGAGAGAGAGAGAGAGAGACTCAAGGTCATTTTCTGTTACACAGCAGGTTTGAGGCCAGTTCAGTTAATATAAACATTTAAACAATGCTCAGTGCTTAGCGTTGTGTCTCACATGTACCCCAACAGTTCTTGTGGACTGAAGTCTTTTACCGTAGCTTCTACCCCAAGCGCCTCACCTTTTTCAGGATGTTAAAGCTACCTGGTCTATCATTCCTTCCCCTAACACGCCAAGTGTGGCCTCACCTCCTCTCCCTCAACCGTTTCACATGCCTCCTCTACCTTTGAGGTCTTAACCCAAGTACCTCCATATGTAAGACCACCTCTCTTACACAAAAGCAAATCCCTCTGTTCAACACCCCATTTTTTTTCCCTTTGAGTCACAGCGTTTTGTCACTTTCAGTTGCTTTAGCCAAGGATTTGTTAGTTCAGGAGGAAGGAAGATAGTAGTTGCCTGTAAGGATGGTGGATTTCGACATCTTTAAAACACAAAGTGTGAAGATCTGAGCCAGAGACGCGGATTTGAAAGTTTCCAGCTTAGAGTTTCTAGCTCAAGCCACGACGTGACTGGGACCTTCTGGGGAGAGGTTCTGAGTCGGGGAAGAAGAAGGGAGAACTTTCGTTCAGTTCCGGGATTAGAGAAGGCAGATGGTAAGTGGAGAGCCGATGTGAAATCCCAACAGAAGTTCCTGGGCTGTGTCTTCCTTTTATCCCAAGCGGAGATAATTTTAGAGGCCCAAGGAACCTTGATTAGCATGGGGGCTGAGTATGCACTGGCTGAGTCTGAGTTCATGGTCCTGTGTGCACGCTGTGGTCAGAGTTCCTGTGCGTTGAGAGATATGGTACCTTCATATTCCCTGAGTCTGGCTGCTAGCAACAGACTGATAGACTGTCAGACTGCTCGTTACCAGGGACAAAGCTGGTTCTGAGGCGAGGCGTGCCTTCGCAATGACCCTGCTTGCAGAGTGCAAAGCAGATCTCCTTAGACCTCTTCCTCAGAAGTTTCTTTCCCATCTCATCCGTCCAGAGCATGGACAGGTAAGTAGGACTGGCATAAAAATCGAGAGCTCTGCAACTCAGATGGTATCCAGGACCACAGCACTTCAAAGCAGCACCAGTTTCTGGCAAAGATTTACTTCCTGGTTCCCCAAGACCCAAGATGCTGAAAGCCTCTGTCACCAGATCTGAAGCCCTTCTTAGGGAATGTGGTGGGCTTTAGCTGAGAGTCTACACATCTGACAGAAAGGATTGGGTGAGAGTATCGGTATTCAGGAGCCCAGCTCCGAACACCAGGCCAAAATCTGCCTCTTGCCATCTCCCCCTCCCTTGCCATTAGCCCCCAGAGGGAGGCTCCCCTGTTTGATTCACCTCTGCTGGCTAGAATCTGAGCTTTCTGGTTCCAGATGGATAACAAGAGCTTTTCTCTGCTCCATTTGGTCACTTTAAAACTGTCTATGTCAGGAAAGCCCGTTTTCTTCTACCTCATCAAATGAAGACTGTCCTTCCTTGGTCTTTCTGGGAGGTTCAAGGGTCATCTTAGCTACTTCCAGTTCCTGTTTCCTTCAGGGTCAAGTGTGGATAAACATCACTCAAATGCAGAGGCCTTCTGATGATTCGATAACCTAACAAAAACCAGGAACCGTCTAGCTGCCGGTGGACGCTAGGTAACAGCATATCTACGTGGAAAAGCATCAGAGGGGTGGGGGCTGAGGTTGAGCTTGTGCACTGAGTGGGGAGATGAGGGGGGAGCATGAAGCGCTTCCAGGTCTATGGAAGAGTTGAGGTCACTAGAGACTTATTATTGCAGCACTGAGTGACTGCATTTTGAAGTTACTGGTGCTTAGTGTGGTCACAGAGATTATTCCAGCCCCTTCCAAAATGGAGTGCTTATAAAAAAAAAAAGCCACTGAAGAGCCCCGTAATGCTAAATTGTTCTGCACTATGCTTGCCCAAATCCTTCATCATTTCCAAATTCAGCACTTCACATTTTTTAAGAGCACTCCACTTTAGGAGTGAATGGGGTGTGCTGGGCACATGCACAGTGGGCCAATTTAGACTCCCTCGATGGTGCTGATGCAGTGAAGAGCTCTCCAGCTCTGTGGAGCATAGCCCTGGCATGGGCCTGCAAGTTCTCAGGGCCTTCTGAGCCAGAGGCCAGCTGGCTTCTGGAATGCTGTCCTACATAGGCAGTCATGGGCTGGACTCACTCTGCACCTTGATAGATCCGGGGCGTTGTTCTCACTCTGATCCTGGGTCTTGCTACAGGACTAGGTAAGGGGTAGGTGAGGGCGTTAGCTGCTGTTCTCAGAGCCAGGACAAGGTACCTGACAGGAAACCACTTAAGGGAGGATGGGTGTATTTCAGCTCACAGTTGGAGGGGTAGTGGGCCATCATGGTGGGAAGGCTTGCGAGCAGTGTGAGGCAGCTGGCCACACTGCATCTGCAGGCAGGAAGCAGAGGAGGAATAAGTGTAGCTGCTCAGGTGCTGGGATCTGTCTTATTCTTATTGAGTCTGAGAGCCCAGTCTGTGGAACGGTGCCCTCCACAGTTAGGACAGTCCTCCCGACTCAGGTGACCTAAGCTAGAAACTCTGTCACAGACATACCCTGGGGTCTCCCACATGTCTCTTGAGTGACCCCAGAGCCTATCAAGTTGATGTTTGATATCAACCACCACAGCGACCGTTTCCTTGAGTGCTACCGCCACAGGAGCCTCAGAGCTGGTTTGTCTTGGATCGGAAGGGTGGAGATCAATGGCTCTTACAGTGCTACCCCATGTCAGCTCCAGCTGTGGTTTGGGGTAGTCTTTTATTAGTTTATGACAGGGTGGTCATACAAGGTGGAGATTGAAGATCAGAGATGTTTCTACACATGGACACATGTAGCTCTGGGCCTGGAAGCTAAGTTGGCCCGCTTTAGTGTCAGGAACACAAGTGTAGAAATAACAAAGACTTGGGGAGAAGAAATTCAACCTCGCTTTGACCCATGATTTCCGACTCCAAGTCCAGAGTTCCTTGTACTCACAAGAAATTAGATCTCTGGTCAAATGTCAAGCCACGTGACTCCAGTCCCTATCGGTCTTGACTGCACTGACTCCAGATTCTAAACCGGAATCCTGATGGTATCTTTCAAAATAGTCAATTTAATTTTTTTTCCTTTCCGCCTTTTGAATTCTGAAGCTCATGCTGTGTAAACTACATACTCATGTCAGGTAGACCAGGTGTTTTCACGCCACACTTTAAGACGATAATGCCTGTGGCTTTTTGGTTTGAGCATAAATCAAGTTCCAAGGTTGGAGCTGGGCCATAAGTCAGCCCTACAGACAGGACTAGAATAAGTCGGTAGGACTCTACCTCTTT
Organism: Rhabdomys pumilio; assembly: GCA_030674055.1. NCBI lineage: Eukaryota > Metazoa > Chordata > Mammalia > Rodentia > Muridae > Rhabdomys > Rhabdomys pumilio. The sequence goes on along the minus strand of JANHMN010000022.1, from coordinate 23,193,168 downwards.
TGCACTCCTTTCAGATGTGGCATCAGAGAAACTTGTTTTGGGCCATACAATTATAAGGATACCTTCCCACTCTGCATAAATTAGGCCAGTCTGTTGATGTCTTTTCACCAAGATGGTTTCATGGTTGTTTGCATGCCTTCCCGTTTTTTACCAGAGTGCTTTGATGGTCAAAGGAGAGAATATTTGTGGATTCTCATGCTTAGGACTGGAGTCAGAGCTCTTAGCTAGCTTTGTGAAGTGCTTCTTCTTTTCCAGAGTATCAAGGTAGTTAGTGGTGAAGCTGAGAACCACAGACCTTTAGGGATGTGAACAGAGACAGATTTTTTGGCTTTTCACCTGTGGTTTCTTTACTTCAGCCCTTGAACTCTTCCCTGGACTCTGTCAAGAGATCTCGCTTCAGGGATTAATGGTCTATATTTATCAGCTATTTGCTTTTTGTAAATGAAACTAACATTGAAGCTTTGGCATTGGCATAATGCAAGGAATATTCTATTACTAGTTAAAGGCTTAGAAGATTTTATCAGATAATGTCTTCTATATGCCTGGGGAGAAGAGCAGTAGGAGAAAAGACTATAAAATTTATAATAGAAGAAAGTCATCTTAACACTGTGAGCAACGGTCAGAAAGAAACTGTGACAGAGTAGAGACCTGGGGACACAATGTAAAAAATGTAATGAATGTAAAAAACACAATGCTATGTGCTATGATGTGGGCATGAGGTATCCTCCAAAAGACATATGCATTAGAAGTTGGGCAGTGAGTGAATACAGCACCCAGCAGCTACCCATTCATAAGGGGGAGCAACCTGTACTCTATAGTATGTTATGTGGCTGGGCTGGGATGTTCTGTAGCTTAGGTATAATAAATGCTTCTTTAATCCACTTTACTTACAGTTTATTAGTAGGTTTATGAGGAGTGTAAAGTTCACGGTAAAAAAGGAGAAGCTGTACTGATATTTAAGAACATAAAAGGAAAGGGGAAAAAAGATAGCATGCTCCCACAAAGGAGATATGGATTTACCCTTGCAGAAATAACACTTAAATTCAAATCTAAACTTTCAATAGCCACCCTGAAGCAATAGAAGTATGTAGAATTACCTTTTTTGAAGTATTGAACAAAAATAACCTTTAACCTCTAATTTTATATCCAGCCAAACTATCTCTGAGTATGCTGGCAACAGAATGATTTTCTTAAATGAGCAGCAGCTTAGGGAGTTTCTTACCCATGTAGAAGAGTCATAAATATATATATATTTATCAGCATACTTTACTGTGTGTATCTATGCATGCACATATATTTAGAGAGAATATCTTGTGTATTGTATGGATGCACCACTTGTCAATTAAAAAGCCTAGGTTTAGACAGAATATAGAGGTGGGACATTCAGGAGGAGAAAGAATTCTGTGAGAAGGTGGATGGTCACCAAAAAGAGGTAACTATATGAACTCAGGATACCTGGTAATAAACCTTGTGGTAGAATGTAGGTTAAAAGAATTGGGTTATTTTAGTTATGTCAGAATAGACCCTAGCTATATGGCCAAGGTATTTGTAAATAAATTTTGGGCTTGAGTCTTATTTCTGGGATCATGGGGATGGGAGAAAGAACCAGATTTAACTACAGCACATATGTGTCTCTGTGCATTTAAATAAATACCTTGAAAATGAAGTGAAATGATAATTTAACACATGACAAGCACTGTGATGTATCATTAAGGCATCGCATTTGCAGGAACAGGAGGTGGGGCAGGGGCAGGGTAGGGGAAGCCGATAAAACAAACAAGATACTTTGTACTCAGGGAAAAACACATTGGTTTGGGCATCACTAGGAAGTCTGGTTTTAATACTGTCTTTATGTCAATGGGACTTTCCAGAAATTTTTTGATACTATATGGTCCTTAATGTCCCCTCTTCAAATCCTACTTGGTGAAATGTGTTCTGGTGGGTTATTTATAGGGTTCTGACATAAAGTGAGAGTTCCCTGGCTGGCTTTAGTGGCAGCAAGTAGGAAAGTGTCACTTTGTTTCTAAAAATGTAGCTTATATCTCCCTCTTTCCTTCATACAAGGTCTGTGACAGTGTTATTAGTCCTGTCTTTAGGGGCTAAAGTAGCTTAAGAGGAAGAGGTAAGTCATGTCTGAAATCTACATTTCCCTATGTTTAAGTTTTAATATATCATTTCCAAGCCTTTACAGACTTGACTTTCTGACCCAGTCCATGTATGGGGCCCAAGAGATCAGGGCTCCTGCAGGGCCATTAATTGCAGGGTTTGTTTCCTGGAAGCAAAAGTAACACATGTTCATTAGGACATCTTAATTGGGAACAAAAATCACCATGGAGACTGTGAACATGATTTAGGAAGAGTGGGTCATGCTGGTCAGCTTTCATTTGGATTTTGTTTTATTTCATTTTATTTCAAATCCTTCCCGAGCTCAGAAACAGCCGTTTGCGATAAAAAATAATGGCCTGAGAAATGTCCTTCTGTAACATCCTGGCTGTGTGAGTTTGCATAACTCAAATGTCCCACCAGGGAGCTATCTTAGTCCATCACCCTGCTGAGAGGGAGTTGGGGTACCTCCATGTGCATCACAGATCCCCAAAACTACTACCTTGGGATGTTACAGAAGATGGCCACCAGGGATCCATATCTCTTTCTTCTCTCTGACATCCTCAATCATACTCGAACAACTGATGGCCTCCATAATTCCAATTCCCAAGTCGGAGTGCCCTGCTATACATCTGGAGGCAAGTCTTCATTTTTCTAGACTGGGCGACCTTCTATCCTGCCATAGTTGCTTGTGTCCCTGCTACCACCACAGAGCTGACCTAGGGACCGTGGAGGACTCAGGTTGGACTGAACTGGCTGTGCATACACATGGTCCTCCATTCTCTCTGTGCTTTTCTCTTTATCATTTGATTAAAGTCTTTCCCCAACATCCCTCCGCCATTAAGATGTCTCGGTGTCATTTAGGGTGTTAATTGAGAGGAGGTTTAAGCTCATCAAAGCGATTATAAGTGATAGTTAAAAATTTCTATATATGGCCTGCGCTGGAATCAGCACGGTGGGGTGCCATTTTTTTCTTTTATCCAACTGACATTGGTAATAATACATGAAATTATTACTAAATCACAGCTGCAGAGATGATATCATGATTTTTTTTTTGTGTGTGTAATCTTTGATGAAAAATTAATTTTTTGAGAGGGATAATTTAAAATGATTTAAATAGTATTATACTGGAGTCCTTGCTGGTAATTAACACCGATCTTGTCAGATCCGAAGGCACCTTTCAGCTGCTTCTAAAGTTACCCACAGTATTTGTCCCTTTTGTACCAGTGATTATGGCTCTAGGACATCATTTTTGCTGTCCTGGGGCCACTGAAGGAGAAAGTTCCTGGCAGGAGTGGTTGTTCTCTGAGCCCCTTCTTCACTCATCTTCAGACCATGAACCTGGCCAGGGAGTGGCTTCTATTTTTATTTTTTTAAGCCGGACCAAAGTAAATAGACTTATTATACTGTTATCACACTGTGTTCCCAGCTCTCCTCATGGCTGAGTGTCAGTTCCACAGGAAGACATGGCCTCATATATATTCTTCTAATTGACAGGGCAAGTGGCCAGACATTCTCTCAACCTTCACTCCTGTCCTTTGGAGACCTGACTTTCTCAGAAATTTACTCCTTTTCTTTCCCCACTACAATGACAGAAATAAATAAATAAATAAATTAAATACATTAAAAAACAAAACAAAACAAAACAAAACAAGCATCCTAACAAGATATGGCTGAAAATAGATTTTCCCCTTCTACTAGTTTCTTCATACTTTAAATGACAGAAGTGTGTGGTATCATATATATATATATATGTAATATATAAAAAGACCTGCAGGAGAGGTTAAAAAAAGAAATACAGTGAAATTTAAATAGGGAGAAGAAATTGAATGAGGATCTGGGTGAGCCGCACACCCTTCTGAGCTCTGAGTTTTGCTTTCTTCTTTTCTAATACGCTCCTGATTTTTTGACAAGAGACACCACGCCAGATATTCAAGGCAATGGCTGTACCTGCCACTTCTTAATTTCTCTCCCTCAACTTTTGTGCTGAGAAGGAAGAGAATGGGGCGGGGAGGGGTGGGTGGGTGGGTGTGTGGGGGACAAGTGAGGAGAAAGGGAAGGCAGGGGAGGGGGGAAGGGAGAAAGACAGATGACAGGAAAGCTTTGAGAACGGTTCTTCTGGCCATCCTCTCATTAACATAAGAGTATAGTTCTGGCTTCCAAGTGAGGTGCAATTTTATTCTACCAGAACACGTTTGTCACTCTTACATGGTCCCACATGGCAAAGGAAGAGAAAGAGGTGAAAGAGAAAGCTCCTTTTGCAAGCAGAAAAAAAAAGCCAGTTTCTTGGTGGTGCACGTGCTGTCTGTGAGACACACTATATGGAGATGTTACTTAGATAAAATCTCTCCTTTGTGATACAGGAAGGCTGCCTTTCCTGGCTCAGGCAGAGGGCGACTCAGCACCTGGGAAATCTTCTCATCTTATCCACGGTGGTGCCTTAGGTGACCATGTTTATACCTCTCTGGCCAAAAAGGAGGCCTTTGGAATTCACAGGCTTGCCCATGCAGGACCATAGCACTGGGTTAGGCAGCAGGATTAGGGCTTCCATGTCACTGCCAGAAACTTGGACTAAGTTGCCTCCTTTTGCTCCAAGATCACAGCCAACACCTGTACTGTGAATCTCCCTATAAAACTCAGCACATGAGAGTAGCCGCCATCCTCTTAGTCAGAAGCACACAGAGGTGGGACGAGGCACGTAGCTGCTCCTACCACAGGGCAACCCCACAGAGGTGAGCTTGTGTCTGCCCCTCTCTTCCCCATGTTCTGAACTCTGGTCATGATTGGGATACAGTCAGAGTCTCCTCCAGGGCTTGTACATCCTGGTAGAGAGAGTACAGTAAGGGCTGATGGGAGCTCTCTCGGGGGCTCTCTCTAGCTGTCACTACCTTGCCCCCAGGATGTGGGATGTTGTCAGCATCTGGGGGCCCTGGCTGCCCACTCTTGGTCCCCAGCAGCTGGCAGAGCACTGAGTTCACAGACCGAGTACAAGCAGTTCAATGATTCTGGGAAGGTCCAGACTTCTTTCAGGTTCATTCATTCCTAGATCTCCTGGATTTCAGACTCAGAAACTCTGGGCCAGTGTCATCCAATGCTTTGCTCATTTGCTTTCTCAGCTGAGAGAGAAAAGAGTTTTTTTTCCCCTGGAAAGTATTTTCATGAACATGGTAAGCCTTTTCAAAGTCCGTTTCAATCTTGATCCTAAGATTCACAATGGTAGAGGTTCCCAAATTACTATGTTTGTTCATTGACTCACTCAACAAACATAACTTAAGTACTTACAAGGTACTGGCTTCTGCCTTGAGGATCCCAAGGCAGCCTACACTAGGTCTGCCCTTTATGCCCAGAGTGTTGAGAAACCATCTAGCAACCTGATTAAATGAATAGATTAATGAATCAATGAAAAAAAAATGTTCCCTCTGATGTTTCACAGAGGAAAGATTGGCTAACCTTCCCTTTAGGGAATCAGAAAGTGAATAGTGTTGGGCTTTGTAGGCTACACAGACTGCTGCAATTGTTCAATAGTATACACACAGTCTTAGGCAAAACAGCCGCGAATGGCAGGGATTGTGTCTCCATAAAATTCTGTTTACGAAACCAGAGAGTGGTCTAGACTTGACAACCGCAGAACTGGGGCACAGGATTTACACACACATGCACACCCACACAAGCCCAAACACAGACACACACATACACACACCACACATGCCACACAGACACACCACACACACACACACCATACACACATACACACACAAACACACACACACACACAC
>JANHMN010000022.1:23147813-23187279 GCA_030674055.1 Rhabdomys pumilio | reverse complement strand
ATATATATATATATACAAACAGACATAGACACAGACACAGACACACACAGTAATGGCATTATTTCCAGGTCTGCTCTGTGATCTGGGTAAAGGGTCATCTGGGATTGACTGGAGTCAGACTTTGGTGAGGTTGTTTGACTACTAAGTGGCAGGTAAGATACTCTGTCCTGAGAGTATTTAGAAGGGAAATATTGGTATGGACGAAGGCAGGGGGATTCTGCCTGTTGCAAGTTTCGATTCTTTGCTCTCTCTTGGGCTTAGATAACCCTGAGAAACTTACAGGAAGGCTTGTCCATTTGGCAAGGCTGGAGGGTGAGGCAGGCGTGGGCAGGGACTGAGTGCTGAGCCAGGCCAGCCAGCAAGCCCAACACTTGCGTGTCATCCTGTGTCCCTGTGTGAGCACGCCACGGGGCTGTGGTACAGAGCTGAGAATGCTTCGTGCTTTGGCCTGCTCCAGACACACCCTGCCCTTTGATGGCACACTTCCAGTGGAGGATCCAGCATCTTGGGAGTCTCTAGAAGTTTCCTCTGTCTTCAGAGAGTGTCCAGGGATCTTTGTAAAAGGGGTCTTGCTTGGCTCTCCATCACTTTCATAGACTCACCGGTTGATCATCAGCCAGTAACTGCCTCCATAAACCTGTTGGTGTTTTTATGACTCCAACATAGGTGACAGGGCATTTCTTGTTGCAGGGAAGTGTTCTCATAGCAAAGACCACCGTTCCCAGTAAACACAGAACACTGCTCAGTGTCCTGATAACCATATCCTCTTATTACTTGGGGCTACACACTCAGATTTAGGGACCACTCACTGGGCCAACATTGATGGCACCGAGTATCCCTATCCTACCCGATCACCCAGGTGACTTTTATCTGCATCTCTCCATGTGGGCATCACTATGATCTTGTGTCTCAAGTATTTATGAACGAGCCATCTCTTAAAGAGATGGTGGCACTCCAATGGTTCATCCTTCCAAGCCACCACCAGGCAGCATTTGGCATAGGAACATTCAGTGCCTGGGCATAGATCAGAGAATGGCATTTGAAGGAGAGGATTAGGGCACAGGAGGACCACATAGACATGGCCTCCTAGTCCCCAGGAGCCTTCTCATTGCCACTATCACCAGAGAAACTGACTCCACTTAGAAGAATGGAAGAGGGCTTATAAAGAGACAGGGAAGTAGAACTTGAAGGAAAAATTGTGGGCCAAATCCAGATCCCCAGTCTTCTGCTAGCCATGACTGGGTGGCCTCTTGATGTCCCTCAATTCTCCTTGTCCCTTGTTAGTCATACAGGATCTTGCTGCTCATTTTGGAAACGTTATAATGTTTAAATTGAATGACTGCAAACAAAACAAAACCCATTGAGCCTGGTAGAATGTCAGTAATTCACAGGATCTCGGACTGTAAGCTCCAATACCGTAGGAAACACGTCTTCTTTGTTTAGTAGCATATACTATCGGTCAGGAAAAGTCCCAGTGTCAAGACTCACCCTGAGAAAAGGAAGTTAAGATTTGCTCATTCATGCTCTATAAAGTCACTAGTTGTCAAGACAAGGTCCCAGGTGGATGATTCCTTCCCGTAGCTCTCGCAGTGTCAAGCTGTGTGGACCCTCATTGTTACAGGTGCACACTTGTGCCACAGTGGGGTCACAGAGGCAGACTTGGAAGAGAGATGGGCTGAGTCTGTGTAGCCCTCCCCAGACTGTGAGAATGCTGCTGGAGCCTGGTAGGAAAGCAACGTGTTATGTTCACTGTTTCAGGCAGATGGCCCAAAGGTAAAGGCTCTGCCAACTCTCAGGTCAGACTTGCCCATGCAGAGCCTCGGCTGAGCTTATCCTCCCTAGGGCACCTGGTCTGTTTCTTGTTTTGTTGAGCTTTGTAACTTTGAGTGGGCCAGACTGTGAACATGCTATGTCCTGGGCCCATCTCCACCCTCCGAAGGCTGTCTGAGTGTTCTGATAGGAGTAGGGTGGGTCCCAGATGGGAACAGAGCCTGGAGAGGCCAGGCCCCAACAGGGTGGATTAATCATTCCAGCCATCACCCTGGCAAGGACAGTGTGACTCACACTGAGCCAACAGGACTGCCCCTGGCAAATTGGCAGGTGTTTGTCACCACAGGACCAAACCTCTGTACTCTTACATTCAAGATATATTTGTTCTATGGTCATGGAATTTGTTTACAGTCTTCACAGCTGGGCAAGTGGCTCAGCTCTCAGAGTATCTGGCCAATGATGCTGGGCTTGATTTTAAGATGGCGAATATCTGTAGGCATTTGTCAAAGACGCAAAGACCAGACACTGCCAATAACATCTGTCCCCGACTATGTGACAGCACAAAGCACAAGTGTGGGCAGACTTGAGCAAAAGTGTCATGACCAACAAGTACAATTGTTGTTTGAGATGCAGCTCCATATTTCTGGGTGTCTGTAATGAACAAGCCATTGTAGCACAACCAATTTAAATGTGTCCCTGACAATCTTGCAAATAAATGAGACTCAGACTGTTGTTTGTTTGTTTATTTATTTATTTATTTATTGGCTTTGACAATCACTGGGGGCAACCCCTAATCTACTTTTCTAACTGCTGACCTGTCTACTTCCCCAGTGGTATACCCCAAATACTTGCTGTTTCTCCTGGCCATGTTCTCATGGTCCATCTCCCCTTCATGGTGGCTTCCTTTTCCTCCTTGTCTCTCACCGCTCTTCTCTCTTCTCTATCCCTAACCAGGTAACTCAAAATCTACCTACCTCTAACAACCCCTCCAGTGATTGGCTGTCACTAAATTTATTTAACCAATAGTTTTAAATCAAGGAACAAGGTTTGCACAGCAAAAGCTTGTAAATGTGAGAATTCACTGTAGGCTTAGACCTTCTGGTATAGAATTTAGCATGACTATACACAGCAGCAGACCAAACCTCAACAATGCCATAGAGCAGGTGGCTTAGATGACAAATATTCATCTCACACAGTTCTGGGGTTTGAGAGTCAAGGTGTTGTCATATCTGGTGAGAACTGTTTCCTGGTTTGAAGATGGCTACTACCATCATGCCCTTACACAGCCGAGAGCAGAGATGGCAACATCTTGTGTTTTTGCTGTTTATTTGCTTGAGATGGTATTATTTTTTTATGTAGCTGGTCTCACACTCATGATCCTCCAGGTTCAGCAGCCCGAGTGATGAAATTACAGACATACACCACCACACCTGGCTTGTGTTGTTTCCTTATGTGGGGCTCAAGTTTCACTTTGTCACTATGATGAGAAACTCTGACCAAAAGTAACTTAGGGGGGAGAAAAAGCTCTATTTCAGCTCACACATCACAGTCCATCATTGAGACACGTCAGAGCAAGAAGTCGAGGCAAGAACTTGAAATAGAAGCCATGATGGGATGCTTCTTGCTAGCTCACTCACTTGCAGACTACTGCTAAGCCAGCTCTTTTATATCACTCAGAGCTACCTATCTGGAGATAGCGATGCCCACAGTGGGCTATATCGATTATCAATCTTGACAACATCCAACAGACATGCCCATCGGCCAATCTGATCTGATCAATTGATCAATTGATATCCCCTTATTAGATGACTCTAAACTGTATCAGGCTGACGCTTATATCCTAAGTAAGATACAAGGGTTTGAATTTCATTCACCAAGAATCCGTATTCAAGACCCAGTTTCCTCCCAAAGGCTTTGCCACCTCTTGAGACTATAACTTTATGGAGGATGTTCTTCAACCTGTGGGTAAGCGGAGGCTGATCAGATGATGCTTTGGCTGGATCCTAACATAGATCGTGCTCCTGTGCACTGTAAGATTTGTCTGCATCTCTGGTTTCTACCTTATGCTTATCAGTCAAGTCAGCGCCACAGATCAATCAACCAAACACGTCTCTGCAGGTTCTCAAGTGGCCCCCGGAAGGTCAGGTGCTGAGAGCACTCTTCAGGAGGAGTCTGGGAACTCCTTGGGAAAAGTGCTCATTTCTCAGTGTACCTCCTGGCAGGTGGCATGTCCTGCTAGGTACTCAACCTTACTTTTAGGGCTCCAAGGAGAAATTCAGAGGAAGCAGGATGTATTCTCTAAAGTGATACCAAGTAAAGAGAGGGTATGTATCCTCTGAGCAGGAAGCCTCTAGCTATTGTGTCTGCATGTACTCCGGTCCATTTTCCTCCTTGTTTTTATTCTGGAGATCCTGCTGAGATAGATAAAGAGGCAGCCCTATCCCATCCTAGATATCATATGGTCCTCAATCCTAGTGGGATGCTTTCTACTCTGGCCTGCAGGTTTGTGTCTCCTGGCATTTTCTGTGTTAAAATCCTGACCCCCACCCAGTAGTGTTAGCAAATGGAATCTTTAGGAAGTGATGAGGTCTTGTCATCAGAAACATTAGGAATGAGGTGAGTGTCCTTCCTTATAAGAGACCCTAGAGAACTGCCTGTTTCTTCTACCACAAGAGAGCATAGCAGGAGATCTTTCCCAGATACCCAACCTGTCTACTTGACCTTGGGTCTTTTAGCCTTCAGGAGTATGAGATAAAATTTTTTTTGGTGACCCAGTATTTTTTACATTAATCTAAATGGATAGGATACTGTCTCCCCTTTAGTTCTCTTGATATCTTTTAAAAGGCAAGACTGTACTTAGTGAGAGCCAGGTACTATATCAATCAGTGTTATGATCCATAGAGGTAGAGTGCTCTGAGTTAGAAGCTATGGCCCTACTAACTTTGAGATCATCATCTGAACTTTCTCAGCCTCAGTTTACACACACATAAAATGAAAACCAATGGGAATGGATACCGCTCTTCTGTAGTTTTTTTTTTTTTCAAAAGAGTTGATTCATGGTGATGAGTTGAGATTGACTCTGATTTGTATGTAGCTGTTTCCTATACCCTGCTGCTCAAGAGCTTTGTATTGACCCAACATAGTATCTGGTACATGAATGACTGGTGTCCAGTAAGATACAAAGAATTGAATGGATGCTCTGAATCTTTCTGAAGGTAAAATATCTGCTCTCCGTCAAACATCCATAACTGGAATTAAGCATCCTCTCTGACTCATTGAGTCAATCTGAGAACCAAAGGAATGAAACCTCTTGGAAAATAGAAGTCAAAGATGGCTTCCATCCCCAGGCCCCACCCCCATTCCAGGCTCTGCCCCCACTCCAGGCTCCGCCCCCATGTTTAATCTCTCTGTAGCACTCCTCCTTCAGTGGTAAGACTGCTAAAGTTGTGAGCTGGACCTAATTTGAGTATGCAGATGTTCCTTGACTTACGATGGAGTCACTTGCTGGTCAACCTACCAGCAGTGGAAAATATTTTAAATCAAACAGTGTTTACCATGCGTACCTTGTAACTCAACTGAGTTTATCTTAAGCTGGCTAGGGATACAAGATCACCTTACATTTGGGTATCATGAAGGAAGATTGCACCGTGTATGGTTAATTTGAAGAGACTGAACTCAAAATTCAGAGTAGCCTGATGGTGAAAGTGCTTGTGGATCTCTGGTGTGGAAGCCAGCCTGCTGTCCCAGTGCTCAGATGGTAGAGACAGATGATCCCCTAGGCAAGCTGAGTAGCCAGACTAGCCAAACTGGGGGACCCTGCGTCTGTAAATAGAGTGAAAGCAACTAAGGTAGACAGTGGACATCAACCCCTGGCACCCACACATGTGTACCCATGTGCTCCCACGTGCCTGTGACCATGCAAACAGGCACAACACACATACATACAGATGCCCGAGAAAGTGTAACATCTACTGAATGCATGTTGCTTTTAATCTCCCATAAAGTAGGAGAGAAGTGCATCAAGTCAGTAGGGCCAGCTCAGGGAGGGTCTGAATTGTGTTATGGCAAAAAAAAAAGGTGCTACCAATATCGATGAAGTTCCACACTGGTTGTCTTTGAGTCTAAGAAGGGAGTGGCCTGAGTGGCCTGATCTGACTGGGAAGTCCAGACAGCAACAGATACTGTTGGCCTTGAAGGAAGCAAAACCATCTTGAAACTTGACTATGGAGGGGGCCTCATGATCTCATGGCAGAGACAGAAGAGTAGTTTCTCCAACCCGAGTGTGTTCCTGTTGACAGCAAGGAAGCTAACAAAGAGCCTCATTCCTGTAGATGCAAGGACTGAATCCTGAGAGTAATGATCTGTTTATATGAAATAGTTGAGCTTCACGTGAGAGCCCTGGCAGCCGCACCTGCAGGATTTTTGTAGGTCACTGGCACCCACATTAAAGCTGGGCAGGTGGTGGTTGAGTAAACACTCAGAGAACCTAAGACCCTGGGAGGCAGGACTTAGGACTGAGATCTCCTGAAGGCTTGTTACTGTACCACACTGGGACACACAGGGCAGCCCCAGCTATAATGGGACCTCAGAGAAGGTTGGGGGAGGTTGGAGGAGAAAGCCTGGGTAACACCCTTATTTCTATCATGGCAGGAAGCTATTGGGTCCAGGGTCCTCTATTGGGCTCCAAGCAAAGCACAGATATGGAGGAATGAAGGGTTGCAGTATTGACTTTCAAATACTGGGTGAGGAATTGTATCACGTAAATAGGTAAACAACTTTGATGATGAGTAAAGGATAGTAAATAAATTAGAGTCTCTTGAAAACAGAGTCACATTTAGGTCTTCATGAAGATTACAGGAGAGCTTACCTTCACCTCGCTGGTGGAATATGTGGTGTCTATGAATCCATCTCCTGATATGTAGCAACCATGAGGCAGTGAGTAGGATGCATAACCATGTTCATAGGCAAGGTTTTTGCATCAGTAAGGTGAGCTATAGTGAGTAGCCCAGTAGGTGGACTGAGTGAGCAGAGAACACAAAGCTTACTCTATGAATTCATGTGGAAACAAACCAGGCCTTACATTAGTTACTTCCTTCTTTGGCTATATCAGCCTCAGGCAGCATAGAGTCTAATTTTCTGTCTTTTCAGATTTAGCTATGTTCCAGGAGTCTGACTTTCTAGTCTGGTCCATGAAGCTTAAGGATTCTTTCTGGGACCAGGCAAGTATAGGGAGCCTGAGAGTTTAAGGCTGATCATGGGTCTCCAGGAAGCTGTGGGTCACTCCTGGATATCAGTTATTCCTGAGAGTTGCAGCTTATCACTGGGTGCTCTATCTAGTCAAATATTCAAAACTCTCATGTGGGAATGAGTGCCATGGTCCCCTTCATTGGGATTCTCCAATGTCTGTCTTCATCTCTGCCTGGTTGGTACCTTAACCCTCAGGCTGAGGTAAGGAGACAGGAAGGGGAAACTTGCAGCTTCTTCATCTCCTCTTTCTTGTATCTCTAGCTCATTCTGTCTCCAGAGATTTGGCTTTTGGAAGAAAGAAACGAGAACAGTGCAAACAGCATAGTTTATTTTTGCCTTGGTGTCCTCTGCCCATGAGACAATGAACGCCAGAAAAGCTGACCTAGGTAAAGGTGATTGGAAGCTAAGCGGGAATGATTTCCAGGAGGAAAATAAAGAAACCCTAACATCTTTAGTTTATACTGCAGAGATATTATCCCGTCGTGCTTGGCTAAAGCCCTAGCTAGGGTTTCTACCATAGCTGCTGTCTTAGTTGCTGTTCTATTATTCTGTTGTTGTGAAGAGACACAATGACCACAGCAACTCTAGTGAAAGCAAACATTTTTTAGGACTGGCTTACCATTTCAGAGGTTTAGTCCATTATCATTACGGCAGGGAGTGTGGCATCATACAGGCAGACATGGTACTGGAGAAGGAGCTGAGAGTTCTACATCTGGATCCACAGGAAGCAGGAAGAAAGAGAGAGCCACTGGGCCTGGATTGAGCTCCAAAACCTCAAAGCCCACCCCTAGTGACACACTTCCACCAAGACCACACCTCCTAACCCTTCAAACAATGCCACTCCCTGATGAAGAAACATTCAAATACATGAGCCTGTTGGGGCCATCACTATTCGAACCAACACAGCTTCCCTGTTAAATGACTGTTGCCCTGTCTCTAATTTCTGAATTCTTAGAAATCCTGAGAAAATGAAGAATGCAGGACAAGTATAAAATTTAGGGTATACGGAAAAGCAAAAGCTGGACCTTCTGCCCTTGCTGAAGTTTGGAGCCTGGCAACTGCTTTAGAAAAAAAAGTGATCATTCAAAGTTACAAAGGATGTGTGTAAAAAACAGTCCTAAAGTAAGATTCTCATGTGGGAGGTAAGTGCACGGAGAAGTGATATTAGAAATCCCCTAAGTTCTGTTTGTATTTTCTGTAAGTCCAATAGAAGCATCCACTTTCTTCCTACATCCTGTAACTTCAGCCACACTGATTGGCTAGTATGGGAACTGGGCTGCAGTGGACCAATCACAGAACCTCATATCCTCCTTCACCCCATTGGTTGCTTATGGACATGTGACTGACCGGCCCAATCTGAACTTACTTTGGAGACTGTCCAAGGTGGAGCTGATTAAAGATGCATATGGGGTATGAAGACATGAAGGAGAGAGCCCAGGAAGCCTGAGCCCAGGCCCGTGGGTGGCCTTGTTCCAGCCACATGGAGACAAACTGCTGGAGGGTACAGGATGGAGTAGAGGAGAATCAGGGGCTCAGAGAGACTAATGATAGAACTCTCTTCCTTGATTCTGTCTGTATTCCTGAACAACCATGCTAGGTCATGTGACTCATAGATTACCCACCCCCTTTTATTCCTAAGTTAGTCTGTCTTACTTCGTGTGTGTGTGTGTGTGTGTGTGTGTGTGTTTGTATATGTATGTTTGCAAATGTGTGTGTGATATGCGTACATATTTGCATACATGTCTAGAGCCCAGAGATGAACACTAGTTATTAGCTGCTCTAGTCAGTTGCTCTCCACCATATCTTTTGACACAGGTCTCTCACTGAACCTGAAGGCTACTAATTGGCTAGATTTGGCTGGTCAATGAGCTCGCTGGATCTGCTGGCTCTGCCTTCCCTTTTCTGAGATTATAGAAACAAGTCCCTAAGCCTGTCTCCTCATGTACATTGTCCCATGATTGTGCAGGAAGCTTTTTATCTACGAAGCTGTCTCCCTAGTCCTCCCTGGTCCTAATACTCTGCTTTTCTGCAGATTAAAAATGAGTCATCCTTGATTAAGGACTAATTATGTCTCTTCATGTAGGTCTAGCAGAAGCACAGAGCAAAGGGAAAAGTTACCTGTGAGGCATCAAGTCAGACAGACTAGGGATGCTCCATGTATCATCTCTACAACCCTAGGCAAGATGCTCATCCTCTATAGGCCCAAGTGTCTTTATCTATAAAGAGGGGAATGTAGGATAGGAAGTCTTTGAATTCCCAAGAATAGTATAGACTGGTCAGTTTTCTTTTCTTTTTCCAAGAGTCACCTTTTGAAATTCCACTGTGAGCCCATCTTTTTAAGTCTGTATTGTATACTTACTATTATACACCTTTGAAACCCTTCAATCTACAGACAGACACTTCAGACTCCAAATAAAACACCTCCTTCCCTGACTAATGCTCATGTCTATGAGTTGAGACAATCAATGTCCATTTAAGGACCTTTTACTATAGAGAAGCAGAAGCCTGGCTTGGGGGTGATGGATTAGCCCTCTTCTCTGTGCGGAGGATGTCTGTAACTAACTGGAGAGTAGGGGACAGAGGGAAAGGGGAGAAGTCATGCGTTTACTGACATGGAATACAGGTATCCTGAGCCAACAGCACGTGGCACACATATGCTCATTTCCCTTCACTCAAGCTACAGATTGAGGTTTTGTCACAGTTAATCCTGGTTTGTCCTCCGGAGTCTTTTGTGGTGCTGGTTTCTTTGGACTGTCATTATAGAGTCTGTTCCCAGTCTGGATGATAAATCCCACTGTATTCAGCCTCATGCACAGGTGCCACCCAAGACCTCACCAATGTGAGGAAAGCCAGTCAGTCTCACAAGAGTGAAGACAAGAAAATTAAAGGACTCACAGGAGGTAGAAGAGAGAAGCAAGCTGCTGTTTGCTCGGGGCCTGGGAAGGAGAAAGGATGGGGAGGTGGATGGATGGGTAGGAGGTAGAGAGACCAGGACAGGAGAATGAGTCACAGAATCACCCACTCCAGAACCCTCCCTAGATCACTACATTAGGGAATGTTCTCTAAGGGAACACTCCAGTTACAACATCTGGATATGGACACTGTGCCTTTACCCCCAGGAGAGCTAATAGCTGGAGAGTCTCCCTTCCCCTGATGTTACCCTTTGGAAAAGCCAGGGTGTTCCTCACTTCTGCTGCCACTGTTCTAAGAGGTCAGATCCAGCCAGGAGAAGAGTAGAGCAAACCACAGAGCCTCTTCTTTCGAGATACTTTCTATCACCTGATTTCCAGGTAAAGACACTGGATCTTCACATCTTTCTTTTAGATTCTGTTCCACACTTGGGCTTCTTGTGGCATGTATCTGGGCTTAGGGTGACATTTTTCTTCTCATTCTGCTAGGACTGATTCCCTGAAGAATGGGAAATATCCAAATCAAATCTGAAGTAGAAGCATCCAGAAATGTTTTTACCTGCCGAGCCTGACAGCACACGGACAGCACAGAAAAAGTTCTTTGTGAAGTTCTGGAGAGAGCCCGGCCATCTCTGAGGACATACGTGGTCTACATTGCTCTGCAGAGGCTGCAGCCCAGGATTTCAAAAACAGTGCCAATCTGAAGAATTGGAATAAAGTACTTCTCAGAAATAGAAGTTGCTGTGGCGGGTTAGTATGCTATATCAGTCTAGAGTTGCCTGGGATGAACAGGCAGAGCTCAGCTTTGTCCCCGCTGGTTGGGAAGGGACTCAAATGGAAGGGACTTTGCGAGATGCTGGGTTCCTCATCAAATCTGTCTTTACCACAGCTAGAATATGGAGAGCAGAGTGACATGAGACAACCATATGTCCTTTGAGTACACGAGTACTGGTTCTAACAAAGGATGGGCTAGAGTGTCCTTGATAAGGTTTCTGCCTATGGAATGTTCTGGAAAGAACTGATGAGAAAAAAAACATGGTCTTTTCTGAGATTCATGCAGTCTCTTCACTCTAATCCTCTATAAATCAAAATCAAAAAGCAGATGACATACTTCCAACATTACAGGATACACATTATCATTCCAACGTTATGGTGTGGAAACACTGGACCAAAGCAAGACCAGAAGCCAACTGGGCAAACTCTAAACTCTGCATCTCCATGTTTGAATTCCAACTCCTTTTAACTTTTTTGACCGCAACACAATTCTTTCTCTTAGGTTGGTTCTCTACTCCCTGTTAGCAGTTTTTCTTAGTAGGTGCCCACAGCTCTGGAATCTCTAATGCCTTGGGGTCTCCAAGGCAACTTCAACTTCACAGTTTCTTGTTCCAATGTCTGGGTACCACACATGATCCTCTGGGCTCCTCCAAAGGGCTTGGGCCACATCTCTAGCTCTGCCATCTGTATCATTCTAGGCTCTGGTTGACTCCACTCCATTGCTGTTGCTGTTCTTGGTAGTAACCCCACGGTACTGGCATCCCAACATGTTGGGTCTTCTGCTGAAACTATGTGGGAAGCGGCCCCACTCTCACCGTTACAAGATGACACTTGACATAGGCATTGCTTGAGACCATATACGGCATGCCCTCGCTGAGAGGTGTGGCTATCTGATCGCCTTACCTCGCGTCATTGAATGTGACCAATTAATAGTGACAGTGGCAGCTGCTGATAGGTTTAAGGCAATGCTTATAAGGGGCTGCGGAAGCGGGAGGAGAGAGGGAAGAGGAAGATCGCTGTATAGGGATAGCTCAATAAACCGTTTGAAGAAGAACATGATTGCCGTTTCCTTATTCCGAGGGTCAGACGTGAGTAGAGACAAAACTAGGCTTCACTTCCACCAATAGCCTATTATAGGCTTTTTTTTTTTTCATGGTGCCAAGTCTCAACTTCTTTGTATGACCCCTTCAGTCCTGAGTCTTCAACTGCCATTGAGACTTTATTTTCACCAACGGCCTTCCATGGCCTCTCACAATGCCAAGCCTCAGCTGTTTTCTGTGACTCCTTCATCCCTCGAAAACCAGTCCACTTGGGTGACTCAGATGCCAGCATGAGGTACAACCTTGGCTATCTCGAAAACACAGCTTCTTTGTGCTCTCAGAAAACACTTCCCAGAAGATTTCATGTCAGTGTTGCTGGTCTCTTTTTAGTCACAGCTAATTTCTTAGCTCCAGCTAACCAGCGTCAATTGTTCCAGTAGCACCGTCTAGTCTTGACTCTAAAGCCAGAGCCACACAGATGAAGTTACCAAGTTATGCTGCTGGCTGGGGCTGGAACACGACCCCCTTGTTCTAGGACATCTCGACCAGTTTTCTGTTTTCAATGATTTCCTTTAATGCTTGACTATCCTGGAACTTGTGCTGTGGATTGACTTTGAACTTAAGAGATCTGCATGCCTGTCTCCTGAGTGCCAGGATTAAAGGTGCATACCGCCACACTTGGACCATGCTTTTCTTTACTGGGATCTTTCTCTAAACCAGGCTGGCCTTGAACTCAGAGATCTGCTTGCCTTTGTCTCCTGGGATTATAGGCGTGTACTACCATGCCTGGATCTAAGCTTTTCTTTACTTCCTTTTCAAGGACCTTTATAAGTTTTAGATTGTAGTTCATTCCAGATATGGTCAAATTAACAACTACGAATAGCCATCACAATCCATCTCTTGTCAATCTGACATACAATCATATATCCTTATGTCCAAATGAAAGCAATAACCAGGTCATAACAATGCCTAACATGATATAACTACCCCTCGTTCGACTACAAACATAGAAGCAATAGCTTAACTGGGTAGGATCTTGCCCGAAGTTACCGCTCTCTTAACTCATTAAATATCCTTAAACATAGGATTTAGTTCCATTCTACTTTCTGGTGCCCCTTAATTGCTTGAACCATATATTTTGTAGTTTTCCTTTCTAAGCTTGCTAGACTTGATCAAGACAGTCTTATAAGAGTGAACCATAGAACAAGGTCTATGTTAGACTTCTTTTTTGAGATTTCTTTTGTTAATATAATTAATTTAAATCTCTTTATTTTAGCCTCAGGCAGACTTTTCAGACAAGGGCAAGAAGCAGTCACTTTTTTTTCCCTACCAAAATATCATAAGAACAATCTCCAGGCAACAAACTAAAATACTTCTTCTCTGAAACCTCTTAAGCCAGGCCCCCACAGTTCAAAACACCCTTCGTGCAACTGTCTTCCATGTTTCTATTGGTATGACACATTAATTTCAACTTAAAAGCATTCTATTGCTTTACTTATTCCAAATTCCCAAATCTACATTCCTCCAAACAAAATCATGGTCAGGTGTATCACAGCAATACCAACCTGTGTCTTAGTTAGGGTTTCATTGATGTGAAGAGACACCGTGACCAAAGCTACTCCTATAAAGGCAAACATTTAATTGACGTACCTTAGCTTCCTGATGAAACACACAGAGTGTTGGACTAGCTTACACCAGCTGTTTTCAGAGTCCTGTGTGGGCCACGTCTCCCCCAGTGTCCTAGTGAGCATGTCACCTCTGCCTGAGGTCATCACTGTTGCTTTCTTGGCCCCACAACCTTCCCATACACCTTTTAGTTGTTGCCATAATTCCTTCAGTTATCTATAGCTTCTTGGACCTGGACTTTCTTCTTCCCCCTGTCTTAATTATCTCAGGGATATAATCAGGGCTATGATCTGAGCGTGGGTTTGGAGGAGCTTATAGACAGACTCTGGCTACTTACACATCTGCAGGCGTGGGAAGTCCAAGATCACAGAACTGCCGTATGGTTTCTGGTCAAGTCCTCTCCCTGGCATCTGGGCTTCTCTTTGCATGTTGTCACCATGGAAAGACAAAGGTTAATCTCTGGCATCTGTTGAAAGGACGAACATTGATTCTATGGGCTCTGGAGCTTCCATTCACAATCATTTAACCCGAGTTCTCTCCTTATAAAGATACAGTGTGTGCAGGGAGCAGGAAGGATCTTGGCAGAGGAATTTGGAAGAATACAGTTCAGTCCTCGCAGCCCTGGTGCCAAAGATGTGGCCTGATAGTCCTCTCATCTTTCTTCACACACTCTCTTAGTTGTATTCTCCCTGAACTGAAACTTGTGGATGGAGTCTAGTGAGAGAAACACAGAAGGACACACACACACACACACACACACACACACACACACACGGTCAGCATTGATGGCTTGAGAGATCGATTGACAACATATACATATAAACCTGCTGCAAACTTTTTAGTTGGCTCTTGCCCTGGGATTTTCTTGTCTTTCCTAAAATGGTTAATCTTTTAAAGATACATGATTTTTTTTTTTATTAGAAGACTTAATGTCACATAGTAAGAACTAATGAAAGAAGAACGATACCGAAGTAAAAACAAAAGTCAATAGAAATTATTACATGTTATAGAAACAGGAAACAGAACCCAAGATATAGAGAACCACAACATTTTCAGTATCAGTCCTAATCGGAAATGAAGCTACGCCCGCAAGCAGGAATAAGCAGGAGTTTAAGATTCCTCATAAATGTTCAGATGCTAATCCAATCAGTCATGATGTTTTTAGGTTTTAAATACAGAGTACATAACTTTTACAGGGATTTAAATATAGGGTAGTTTTGGCTGAAAGTCATTTCCCCCTCTCACGGGCCCTTTTCTGTTTTCCTGGCATCTAGCTCCCTGCACTCCCACATCGATCGATATGCACATCTAGAAATTGAAAAGCGAACACTGGTGTCGTTCTGAGCTTGGGTTACCTCACTTAATATAGCGCTTCTTGTCTTTCAGCCAAGGATCTCAGACACTCGCTGTTCTCTACAGATGTCCTGTGCCCACATGGCCACATGCACGCTTGCTCACTGGTGACAGCAGGAGACACAGTGCTTTCTGTTCCTTTTCCCTGTCCTTTTGACCCTCCACCTCTGAACGCATACCTCATGCCTATTGGTGAGGCAGAGTCTCCTTGTCTAACAGGGACAGTCACAAGACTCTCCTGAAACTCAGCTAACAGGACTCTTCATGATAGATGTGGTGTCCCTTCCAGTCTGTTGACCATGGCTAGTGACGACTATCAATGTGACAAAGTCTATATTTTGCTGGGAAGAGTCCCAGTGAGGGGTTCTGTAGTCCAAGTTGGTCTGTGGATATGCCTGTGGGAATTTGTCTCAATTGTATTAATAGAGGTGGGGAGACCAAACCTAAAATGGGTGCCACCAATCCCTAGATTTGAGTCTTTGCAAGTATGAAAAGAATAGAGGCAGCTGAGTGCAGCTATGTGTGCATTCAATCCTCAGCACGTTGGCTTCAAGTTTCTACTGCCTCAATTTACCTTCAGTGATGGACTCTGACTGGGAGTTGTAAGCTAAAATCAACCTTCCTTCCTTAATTTGCTCCTGTCAAAACTTTTTTATCACAGTGACAGGAGAGAAGAGAAAGATGTTGATGGAGACAGCGAGAGCATGCTCTCACAGTTATGATTGTGGTTCCCGGACCCAAGACCCTTTGCACCCTATCAAAGGTCACCATCTCCATTTCTCATGCTTGTTTCCTCTAAACTTCCTCAACTTTTCCTGGGCCAGGCACCTGGTTTTCCTGTGGGCATGGCTTCTTCAGGCTCACTGCAAAGTCCAGCAGTGCTACCTACAGCTGGTGGCTTGAGAGGAAGTACTAGGCTCCGGCCAGCAGTCCTCTTTGGACAGATCTACACAGTAGGAATGTGTGCAAGCCATATGTTCTTATGTTACTGTTACAACCCAGAAATGCCCCTTGTGTAGGAAGCTGGGTGCTGTCTGTCTTTGCTCCTCACTTCCTTGAGCTCCCATGGGTAATTGTGTCCTTCTCGGAAAACACCAGCCCATTTGCAGGCTGAACCGACCTCTCAGGCCTCCTAATGTGGAAGCCACTTGACAGCCATGTCAAGCTACGGAAGATTTCCCAGGTGGGCTCCTGGGATTTCATCTCCAAGGCACAGGCCTGGGATGGCATGTGGGCATGCAGGAGACCAAGCTGATCTTTGGCTTCCTCCTCCACAGCTGGAGGAGGGGAGACAGGATGGAGTTTCAGAGATACCCACTATATCATCTAAAGCCTTCTCTGAGCCACAGACTCCTGAGTTTCTGGGGTAGAAGCTGCGAAGATCTGAGATGCTGTTCAGACTTCTTTTGCACTTAGACAGGATATTAAATGTTTAGTATCATTTGGCTACCACACAACTTCCCTTCCTTCTGATTATAGAGATTCTAGGAATTTCATTGGGCCTTTCCTCACTTCCTGACTCATGCCCCTGTCCTCTCTTTACATTAGGAACTGAGCCAAACTTTATGGCTCTTGGAAAATTCTAGATGCCTGCTCCCCATGGCTCCTTCTTAACAGTGTGTGTATACCACATCACACGCGCACCTGATCACTAGGAAATAAAATATTCTTCATTTTATATTAAAAAGAAGACTCTTCTGAAGCACACAGCCATGCTCTGACCAGCCTACAAACTTTAAGGTATGAATATTAAGCCTAAGTATTCAGATGCAGTCAAAAGACCTATTGATGTGGCTTTTATTTCCCATCAAAGGCCGCTGCTATCTCATAACACAGAGCCAAATCCTGTAGCCAACCTTGCTTTGCTTCAATCAGATAAATAGGTACCCCGGAGAAAGCTATTTATCTACCTTACTTCCAGATGTCAGTTCTGGGGAGATGGTTTACTACCTGCTGGAGAGACCCAGCTGCCAGTCAGCTTCCGGGGCAGGGATGAGATGTCTTCTTGCTGTGTCCAAAGTTCTGTTCCATTCCAGCAGGGAATCTACAAACCAATGGCCATCCATCACAAGGGTAGTTAGCCGCTTTGGGGTGGTGAAAATCTGAGGTGAGAGGACATGAACACCTCTCTAGAGCTCCCTGATGTCAGAGGAGTTTAGAGACCAGGGAGGTGTGAGGATCTTTCTAGATGTCTGGTGGTGAAGCTGAGACAGAAAATTCAGAGCAACTCCCTAGGCCATCAGGGAGGGAAAGGCAGAAGAGCTCGTTCTAAAGCAAGAGGTGGGCAAGCCCCCTAATGCTGTGGTCCTTTCATACAGTTTCTCTTGCTGTGGTGACCCACAACCTTAAAACCATTTTCATTGGTCCTTCATAACTGTAATTTTGCTACTATTATGAATCGTAATGTATCTGTTTCTGACAGTCTTAGGCGATTCCTGTAAAAGGGGCATTGGACCCCTGAGGGTTCGTAGCCCACCGGCTGAGAACCACTGTTCTAAGGTATTGGTATGGGGGCAATTGGGGGATTTGGTGAGAACAAGGAACTTTTCTAGAAGGACCATTTATTAAGTGAAGGAGATACTTCATCCGCAGATTCTCCTAGGTGGTGGTGGGGCGTTAAACTTCACCTCCGGGATAGCAATGAAGGTCCTAAGAATTAAACTAAAGAAGTTTCATTCTAATTTTTTTTTTAATCCAACGAGTAGGAAGAGAAATCGAATTGCTACTTTGCTGTTTATCTCCCAGTTTTGATGCTTCTTCTCTTAAGAATCACCCATTGCTATAATAGACTTGCTTGGGTCACGTGGTTTAAGGATGTGGGCGGTGTCGTCTCTAGCGCTGAGATTTCAAGGCTGTGTCAACAAGGCTGCAGCGACAGCCAATCACAGTAGTTGATCTTCCACTGCGTCCTCCTGATTGGCTGAGGGATTAGCACACCTTAGAGTCCCCATTCAAAGAGCAGCAGATTGATGCCCTTAAACACAGACGTTTGCCCCTGGGGACCAGTCGGCTGTGACAGGAGGGTCTGCTTATTGGCTGTGTTCTCTGTTGCTATCATCGACAGTGGTGGTTGTCATGGGAACAGTGGTAGAGGTGATGGTGATGGATTGTTGACAGTGGTGGTAGTGGGCAGTAGTGGTAGTGATTGATGGTGCTGTGATGGTGATGATGGTGGTGGTGGTGGTAGTCATGGTGATGGTGATGTGGTATCTATGGGAACGGTTTCCATTGATGGTGCTGTGGTGGTGGTGGTAGCAATGATGATGGTGATCTCTTTCTAAGATTTCTTAGAACCCCGTCCCTGTTCTATACCATACATGCTGCTTTGTTGCTTTGAGACCTAAGGCTTTTCCTGTCTAACTTCTCTGCACACTCACGGCTCCTCAGAGACATGCTGTACCTACCCTTGAACTCCCAGTCCCCTCGTTCACTGGGTGCTCAGCAAGGGTTCATTCCAGGGAGAATTGAGTTTATCTTGGAAGCTGGTTGGTCTCTCCCAGTCTGTCTGTCCGAGTACTTTGGGAAATGAAAACAACTGGACAGGTAAAAACAGAGGATGTTGGGGGGGGGGGGTCCTTTAAAAAAATGGGCTCTGAAGACTGAGGGTTCAGGTCTCGCATTTGCAGGCTTGGGGCTCAGGAGGAGCTTCAGGTGGAGTCTGGGCATCACTCTGGGTGGGCTTCCTTCTCACTTTGAAACATGCATTTGCTCCATCAATGCCTTGGGTGCTTGGCTTCCTGTTCATCACCACTGTGGAGGCCAGTCTGTTCACTTTACTCAGTCTAGGACGGAAATGGAAACCTCATCTGACTAGCAACCACACAGGGCCACCAGAACAATGACCAAACATCCTAGCCTCATGGCCTAGACAATTCAATGTACAAGACCATCACACTGGTGACTCTTTTCTGCCTCAGCTTTGAAATGAACAACTTGTATGGACGTCCTTCTTAGAGGCCAGCACAAAAGTGGCCCCGACTCCACGGAGATGCCTGGATGCATTTCTAGGTTCACCCAAACCATGAGGCAGCCTTTCTTCCTTCGGTGGTTTTGGGAAGTGCTATTGTTAGCAATGGTTGTGTGTGTGTGTGTGTGTGTGTGTGTGTGTGTGTGTGTGTGTGTGTATGTGTGTGTGTGTGTGTGTATGCATGCCTGTGTATATAGAAGGTGTAGAAGGGTTTAGTCTCTGGGCACCTAACCTCTCTAAGAGTCAAATTTGCTAACAATCTGAAATCAAGCCTGGGAGATACTGAAGCTTCTCTCCTTGTCTCCTTGCCTCTAAAGTAAGCTGTTACATAGTGGAGTTGAGAAATGAATCAGGGTCTCTGATGGCAGAGCCTGGCCGGGGATCATGTGGAACTATGGATGAGGTGACCGACCATCAGGTTTCTCCTCCCTCTGCCTGCTGTTGAATTGCCTGGGCCTTTGCCTTCCCCGACCCTGCCCTTTCCTCTTCACACATCTGTCTCCTAACTCTGGGGTTTGTTGGAACCAGACAGAGGGTACTCATGAACTCACTTCAGCGGTTTGAGCTTCCTCATGCTCTGACCGAGCTGTGGAGGAGTGAGGGGCACAGGTCGGCTGGGGATGCAGAGCGACTTTTTGAGAAGTGAGAGAGAAAGTCTACTTGTGCCGATGTGCTGGACACAAAGCAACACAGCTGTAACACGCTGCAAGGAAATCATGGCGGAGCATGCCAGCTCCTCGTCAGAGCAGCAAGGGGTGGGACCTAAACCTCCTCCCCAGGAAATCCTCATTTACTGCATGTGTAGACTCCATTGGGTGCTCTAAAATGGGACTGATTTGTGATTTGCTAACTGATTCTCACTCCCCCGTGTCAGTGTGCCTGTGTACATATGCCCACATACCTGTGTGCAGCTCCCAGGGGAAGAGAGCAAAAATGGCACCATGCCATCCAACACCTAGAAAGCACTGACTCCACTCTGAAGAGTGTCACCAGCCACAGATCAACATCTATCCTAAAAACAAAGGTGACTGAGGTTTCCTGGACAAAGTTTGTGTGTGTGTGTGTGTGTGTGTGTGTGTGTGTGTGTGTGTGTGTGCAGAGGTCAGGAATAAAAGCCACACTCACCAACAAAGATTCTCACATATACCAGCTCAGAATGCTCACTGTGCCAAGCCCCAGATAAACACCAAGTTCATTTTCCTCTTCAGGTTTTTTCATTTTCCACAGCACTGGGCTTTTCCACGAGAAATGACATTTGTTTCCTTGTTGTGTATATATAGCAGGTTGTCCCCGGGCTAAGGATAGCTTAGTCACTAGCTATGTCCCTGATCCATTTCTAGGCTGTGAGTAGAAGCCAGTAACTTCCTTTTTGTTTCCAAGGGAAGTCACTGAGCTCCAAGTAGCTTCTCCTGTGACTTTCAATTCTCTGGCTGGTGGTCAGTCTGGACCCTGAGCCTGCAGCCTGTACTCAACAAGCGTTGGCCTGAGATGCTGCCCAGAGTTAAAGGAAGGGGACCGGAGGACAAGGCACAGTGTACTGACTTCACAAAGCACAGAGCAGCAGGGAGAATTTGATTAAAATATGCATTCCCCCAAGAGAACGGCTGGTCCCCGTCTGGAAATTAATTAATGCTAATAGTCCACAATCAAAACTGCTTTTGGAAATCTTCTTAGAACATTAACTAAAATGTTCATCTTTTAAATGCGTTTGCCTCAACCACCGAGACTACAAGCTTCGCTTGCTCCATGCAAATGTGAGGGTGAAGGCAGATGAGGGAGCGGAGAGAGAGTTTAAATGGTATAAGCCTGAAGGCGGTTTCCGGCTGAACCTGAACCTGCTCCTGCGGTCAGAGACAGTGACAGTGACAGTCTCTGGGATGGAGGGGGTGGTCTGGGATTGAAGACAGCTACCTGTGCACACCATGAATGGCAGGAGGACTGAAGGCTCACTCATGAGGGTCACCTGTTGGCTGTTCCCGCTATGAAGAGCTGCAGGAACTCAGTTATCAGAGCTGGGCGTCATTACACACCCAGCTCCATCAGTGGGTTCTACACAGGGGCTTTTTGGAGCACCTTCTCCTGCAGTAACCAGCCTTTCCCCACTGTCGTAAGCTTGCCTGGACACGGCCATCTTCCTGGGGAAGTGTGAAGCCGCATGTTCTCCCTCAGCACCCGTGCCCACCCTTGGTTCACTGAGATGTCAAATTGCCTGCTTCCCACACACTATCTTGTAGACATGGCTTGCTCCCCACAGCTAGGGGCTGGGAGTGGACAGTGGCAATGGGTAGGGAAGGGTAGCTTCTTGATAGGTCCTAGGTTAGAGGTTCTCAACATGTGGGTCATGACCCCTTTGAGGGTTGTGCATATTGGATATTTACATTGCGATTCATGAGAGTAGCATGATTGCAGTTATGAAATAGCGATGGAATAATCGTCTGGTTGGGGTCACCATAGCCTGTGGAACTGTATTAAAGGGTCACAGCATTAGGAAGGTTGAGAACCACTGTCTGAGAGGGAGCAGAGTTCAGAGAAGGAATAGTTGCCCGGGCTGCTAAGGAAAGGCCTCATGGAGAAGGAGAAATAACAGGTAAGAGATCCAGAAGAACAGTTGTGTGTGTGTGTGTGTGAGTGTGTACACGTGTATGTGTGAACATGCGTGTTTTCACATGTGTGTGCTGTGCTTCAGTGCAGGTGAGCGTGAACTTGATCTTAGCACATACATGAATTTATTTGTGTGTCTCTGCATGTGTGTACCAGTGTTCATGAGTGTTTGCATATTGCATGTGAGAGAATACGCCTGTGTGAGGGGGATAAGCATATGTGCATTTGTGTGCATGTTGCATGTGTTTA
This sequence comes from Rhabdomys pumilio, assembly GCA_030674055.1. Classification (NCBI taxonomy): domain Eukaryota; kingdom Metazoa; phylum Chordata; class Mammalia; order Rodentia; family Muridae; genus Rhabdomys; species Rhabdomys pumilio. The sequence goes on along the minus strand of JANHMN010000022.1, from coordinate 23,165,743 downwards.
AGTATGCACATGCATGTCTGGGAATGACTGTGTTGGAGAATATGTGATTGTGCATGTGTGTCTGAGTGCGTGCACATGCATAAGTGTGTGGAAGGTGCATAGAAATGTGTGTGTGTGTGTGACAGAGAGGGAGAGAGAGAGAGAGAGAGAGAGAGAGAGAGCATGCGCACACTGTGTTGCATATATCTGTTAGTGTATGGTGTTCCCATGTACTGGCATGTGTGCATATGCATGTGCAAGAGCTTGTGTGCTTTAGGGGTGAGACTTAGTTTTACAGAGGCACCATAGTCGAGTGAGGCCTGGGCATGCAGGAGCAACCTGGGAGTGAAGGAGCAGCCTCTAGTGTTAGCAGAACTGGCCATTAGAGCCCATCAAGAGAGGAGGGGGAGGTGGAGTTTCAGTGAGCCTCAGCCATTCACTGTGGGAGACTCTGCACGTCCAGGAGATTATGTGAGTCACAGATAAAATCCAGAGTGAGAACGTCCCCTCATGAAGATCAGGTTCAGGTGAGAACTCTAACTTTTTCTCAGATGTGTTCTGAGAGGGCTCACTCAGTGTTGCCCCAGTCTTCAGATGAGATGATCTCTCACTTACAGTGTCCTCCATGGAGAGTGGCATCCTGAGTATCCTTGGTGCATGGCATCCCTGGCCTCTACCCACCACATGTCAATCGTGGTAAACAGGCTTGTCCTTGAATTCTGTCAGATGTCTCTCCTCAGGAGGGAAGGCAGTCACTGAGTGCAAATGTGGGGCACGAGGCAGCCAAGTGGTACCACCACTGACTCAGGGGGGGCTGTACCTGTGGATCCTGCCAACCTTTGGCTCCCACAGGCTTTCCTTGGTCCAGTAGTTCATGTTTACCCATAAAAATGCTGTCCGTTTTACTTGGTTTAAAATATAAATTTGCATGTATTATAATTTAAAAAATAGTAAGAGAATACTAAAATGCATTTGATTTTTTTAAATTTTAAAATTTTTTTTGCATTTGATCTTTTACATGGAGTTTTAGCAATCTGGTCTGTGTCAGTACTGGCTGGATGCACAGGTAATGGGAGATTTTTTCTTTTTTCATTAAAACAAGGCTATATATCTTCATGTTACTTTCTCAGTAGAGGTGGGTTCATTTAAAAACTTTAATATCAAGATATCATTTCAAAATAAACTGTGATGAGATACATATTAATATCTTAACAATAAAAAATGAGCTGGGTGTGGGGCTGTTCCCTTGTAATCCCCAGCAGTTTGGAGCTGAGGTAGGAGGATTTTGACTTCAAAGTCAGCCTGGGATACGTAGTGAGCTCTGACTCCCCCAAACCCAAAACCCAAACCAAAGAGTAAACCGTCATTATTGGTGAGCCTTATGTAGATCATCATCCAGATTTTGGTTGGAGGAACAAGTATGGCAATGGGAGGAAACTTAGGTTGCGCAGCCACATCCTGAATCCAAGCAGGAAGCATCTTATGCTCATACAGTCCAGCTCACGTTGGGGCTTAATGTCCTCATCCTCTTGTTATCGGGATTGCGACTAGGACTGACTGTGCCATTTTTCCCCATCATGATTTTGTCTGCATCTGCCTTTCTTCCTTTTCTCATGCTCCTCTTCCTTGGGCTTGTCATGGACAGGCCTCTGCCTCTGATCTCTCCATATCAGCTCCTTCCCAAAGAGGATCTCTAGACCCAATGCAACTCAGCTCACAACCTCAAGGCCTCTCTTAAGGAATATCCAAGCAGGTTTTGGGATTCTCTAGTTACCTGCCCTGCTTAGCTCCACAGCCCTAACCTAACCCAGCCACATCTGGGATCTCCTTAGTTCCAGCCACTGGCACTACTTACAGTGCACCTACAGCCTTGCTTACCCGGCTTGCATAGGGACTCACTCTGTGTGACATGCCCAGAGTCTCTGGTCTTGCATGTTCCAGCTATTGCACCAAGCATCCTTCATTGACAGCCACAGTTCTCCATTTTCTCATTAAGCTGGGACCCTCTTGAGGTCAGAGGCTGGCCCTCAGTCATCAGTCTCCTCTGTGCTTGCTCAGTCTAGCCCATGACCCCAGAGGAACTCTTTGTGCACATGCAAGATTTATCATGGTGCCTGCAGAAAGAATGATGGGGCTTGCACGAGCTGACATGATTATTATTAAAATTCATTTATTAAAAAAACTTCATATATTTTATTATCCCAAACACTGCGTTTCAAGACATTTTTTATGCTAAACCTGACAAATGGATAGCTTTCCCTGGACTTTTCTCCTCTTTTAATTATTTGCATTCATTTTCTGTTTCAAAGACACTTTAACACTGGGCCACTAACTGATGGCTAAAACAGACATTATTAATGGGAATATTAGAAAAATTAACATCAGAATTTTTAACGTTGAGTTGAGTGAGATATTCAACCACCTGGCCAAACTGAAGGGTGGATTATCAGCTCTGACTGGAGGAGACAAGGTGAACTTTGGAGGCGTGTAGGGAGGGGAATCTAGGGGTGAAACAGGAGCAGGATTAAAGTCAAGCAGGTTTCCTCATGTACACTGCTCTCTTGACTGATCTGGTGATGTCTGTGAGCTAAGATTTCTTTGGCTGCATGCTACGGGAGGTTGAATAAGTTATTTGGAATCCTGAACTCTCTCCCCTTTAGACGGTTCCACAAAAACCCCTTCACATTTTGAGTGCCACTCAGGTAAGTAGATGTTAACATTTTTCTTGTGTTGATAGCATTCAGATGTTTTCCGAAATCGGTGACCGCCACATTTGGCATTCATCGCACTAGGTAACTCCCAGCATCAATCGTTTATTCATCTGCTCATTCTTTCAGGCAGTAAGTGTGTGTGAGCACATGGCTGCTGCCAGGCCTCCTTCCATGCCCTGAAGACAACAACAGGGTAAGAAAGCATCTTCACACTGGCATTGCTTCACACCCAGATCATTCTATTCAACTGTGCAGAGAACCCCATTATGACCGATCCTGGGGATGCTTTAGAAGGTCAGTCCCACTTCTAAGCTTCTTGGCTTTGACCAGGGGTACAGGGTTCACTCGTCACTAGCCACCCTGAAGGCCTATGGTTGCTGAGTCCTCAGTAGCCAGTGAAAACAGGCCAGTGAGGGAGCATGGCCTGAGGAAGAGAAGAGTCTATGATGAGGTTGGCTCATCTTGGGGCCTCAACAGTGTGAAGAGAGCCTTCTCCACACAGAGCCCAGCACAGCCATCACAACCTCTCTCTTCCAAGCTATCTGAATCACAGTACAAATGCCCAGTTTTGAAACTGACTTTAGGGAGAGAAGAGAGGGAGACGGAATACACAGACAGCCCAGAAACAAAGAAGGTGCTCTCATGTAGAATGCATAACCCCAGTCCCAGATATCAGCAGACACACTCATGGCTTTTGGACTCCATGTAAGATTGACTGAGTCTCAATCCAGCACAGTGTCATAGGAGGCTCATTTGTGAACACAGACAGTCCAAAGGTACCCTCTTAGAGTCCCCTAAGGAGTGTTCGCCAGGCTTCTCAGGGCTGTAGGCCAGAATGTATACTTTCATCTCCAAGGACTGTACGAGTCTGTTTTGATCCAGAAGGCCCCCAAGTCAAGAAGATGGTAGGTTGAACCAAACAGGGAATGGAAAACTTGACTATAGAGCTACAACCAGCTAGAAGCCCAAGGGGCCCTGACAGGCCTCCTAGACAGTTGTACAAAGTAGCCAAGCAGATAGATAATGGTTCATGGTATGTATGTCCTCAGTATGGTGATCTCCTAATAACAACCATTTGCTGCTTACTGTAAGTTCAAACTTAGTTGGACACAGTACTTTTATACACTCCATTGGCCAACAACAGCTTACCCGTGCTTCTGTAAATCCTTTCCGAAAGTGGAGTCCACAGTCTTTTGGTCTGCAGGTCATAGTTGGTTGACTCTTTATCTAAGAGCCTATGACTAGCTCAAAGGAAGTTGAGTGGGAAAGATCTAGCCAGCTAGTGGCTCCACAGGCAGCAGGAAGCCTTTTGTTAGAATGGCTTCTAACACCCAGGATCTCCCGTCAGGGGAGTGGTTATTAATGCTTGTGGAGAAGCACACATCTAAAAATGACATGGTTACAGAGTTCCCCATGTGGCATGTGGTGTCCGTGTTCTAAAGCAAGGAAGCTTGTGTTCGTGTTAGAGTATAGCCTCTGAGGCCTTCAGACTCCTATTTCTTATTGGCAAATGGCTGTCAGACTATGTCACGTAGGGATTGACAGCCACTGACTTATCCGGTTGGTTCCTTGTCTTGTGGTCCCTCTCCCCACCCCCCCCCCACCCAGTCTGCTGCTCTTCTCTTGAGCAGGCACATGTGATCCCAGCTTACGGAAAGCCTTTGCATCCTTGAACTGGCTCACAGTTTCAAAGAGTACAATTCCTTATCGCTGTCAGATCCCATTTGCTAAATCGTCATTTTGCTAACAGGGATTCAGACGACGTACAAAGGAACACTTGCAAACAGTTTTAATTGGTATTGAAAATAAGGAGGGGGTGGGGAGGGAGAAACAAAAAGTGAGAACATTATTACATTTTTGCTGCCACAATGACCAGTGTGGAATTAGTTGGTTATTTCCCCATTAGGGCATAATGGCATCCATTGTTGGCAGATCTGTGCTTGATTAAAAGATAATGGCAGTAATTCATTGTTTGCCACTCTCCACCTTGAGACAAGGTAACCACAAGTTTAAAGAAAGATGCACAAGAGGTAAATTACACGTTGCTAAATATGAAACGGCACCTCGCTCGTCCTGGTTTATAACAATAAAAACAACAATTTTAGATAGACCGTGTATTTAGTAGGTTTTCCTCCAGAAGTCGAGACATTGATCACAGCGTAATTACTACAAAGGGAAAGTTGGCTAAATTGTTAGGTTTAGATCCTGTGTGAAGCCAGCTCCTTGAACTGGGAAAGGAAGAGGGAAGAGGGTTTTTTTTTTTTTAATTTTTATTTATTTATTTACTTTTTAAGTTTTTGAACCTTCTGTTTGCTGTTTGAAGAAACACTTTTAAACTGCAGAGCTGGTGACCGTGGGAAGACCATCAGCCTGCGTTTCTGAAGCACCTTGTATGCCAGTCCATTTGTTTGTGCAGATGTGGGTGGGGGATGGTACACGAGGGGGTTGGTTCAGATGACAACCTCGACTGTCATTCCTCACATGCTGTCTTCTCTCCTCTCTCTCTCTCTCTCTCTCTCTCTCTCTCTCTCTTTCTCTCTCTCTCATATGTGTATGTTGAGACAGAGTCTCTTACTACCCTAGAATCACTGAGTACCTGACTAGCTGGCTAAGGAGCCCCAGTGATTGGCCTGTCCTTGCTTCCCCAGTGCTGGGATTACGAAGTCACTCTACCATTCCTGGCTTTTTAACATGGGTCACGGGGCTCAAAATCAGGTCCTCCTGTCTATGAGGCTCCACTAACTTGCCAGCTCCCTGACCACTCAAGCTCCTTTTAAACGTAAAACCTATCTGTAGATACCATCATTCACGGGGAGCCCCTGCGCAGAACAGAGAGCAGACAAGGTGCACACAGTTCCCAGCTGACACCTCCCGTTTCAGTAGCTGCGAATTCTTTTCATGGCTCCACAGAGCTCACAGGACAAACCTCCACTTTACCATCAACCAAATGAATTCTTAACCCTCAGACTAAACCCATCCCTCTTGTGCAAGACAGGTTAGCAGTTTCTTTAAAGCCTGGAATAGATTTACTGTGTAATCATGAAATCATTGTCCTTGTTACTCCAACAAACAAACCCACAAAAAAATATTGACATAAACACCTGCACAGGAATGTTCTGGAGAGCCACAGTTATCACTATTCCAAACTGGCAGCAGCCAGCAGGTCCTTCAGTTCATGGGTAGTGGTGACTGATTAAACTGATTGTATCAGGGAAATCACTGAGCAAGCAAAAGAAATAAGCAACCAAGTCCGGAAAAGACGTGGAAGAAATGGAAATGCAGATGACCAAGCTAAATACGTTAGCCAGAGATGGTAGACACAGCAAATGGTTTCAGTTACACAGCGTTCTGGAGAAAGCACAATCACACCTAGTAAGAGATCAGTGAATGCCAGGGCTCCAAGGCATCAGGCAGAGGCCATGACCAGGTAGACCTCTGAGGACTTTTAGGCCAGAGCATCTAGTATTCAGACATTTTTGTTAGATTTTTAAAAATGTTTTCTTATTTTATGAGTTTGAGCATTTTGCCTGGGTGCGTATCTGTACACCACATGAGTACCTAGGGCCCAGAGAGGTGGTGAGCCTCCATGTGGATGCTGGGAACTAAATCCAGGTCCTTGGCAACAGCAACAAGTACTCTTAACTACTGGGTTAACTCTCCAAGCCCCACATAGAAAAAATTAACAGTGATACATGGCAAACACGTGTTTGTCAAACCCCATAGAAATAAAAGGTAGGCTTCAATGCAAACCATGGACTTAGGTTAGAAAGAGCAATTCCTTCTAGGTTCCATGGTTACAGCAAATGCTCCAAAGGGAAGCGAGATGTTAGGTATACTCATGGATGCTGTACTGAGCGACAGTGTACAACATGAAGACTTTCTTTATTGACTTTTGCTACTTAACCAGCCTGGGCTGCCTGGTGTTGTGTGCTGTTTGCATCACTGGAAAGCTGGAGGAAGAGCCCACTTCTTCCAGCTGTTGTCTTTAGGGCCCGTCCAGTCCTACAACCATCTTGGATTCTAGTCCCTTTTAGAGTTAAAGCCAAATTGCACCTGCATGCTGGGATTTCTCTGAGCTCTGCTTTCTAGAGAAAGCTCAGCCAGTCTTACCCTGGTGTTGGAGTGGGTGTCCCTTCCCTTGTCCTGGAACTGGCTCCTCAGAGGAGGGATTTCTCAGCATCCACTGGGAACCTCTCTCTTTACCCAGTCATTGGTTCTTCCTCCTAGAAAGAAGGTTCACTACCTACTGGGGTGCTTTCCAGGAATAGTCTGGAATGCCAAGCTGAGACCCCCTTTTCCTCTTGTAAGCCCAGGGAACATGAGTTCTGCTTGGTCCTAGATACCTCACCAGGTTCCCCATAAAGAGGTATTTGCCATCCTTCCAACCCAGGAAAGAAGAGTCAAGAATGCAACCTGGTACCAGCCCCTTCTGTACATGCCGGTCCATTGTGATTGGTCATCTATGTGGCTGTCATCAGTTGACTCTGGCCCACAAGAAATACATTTCAAAATCATGTGGGGAGGGGACTCAGCTGGCTCTTGAGTCCTACTCTTACATGAGATGGTCCCTGGGGACATGACATTTCTGCCACCATTGCTTCTTGTTGCGTGTGACTTCTCAGACTCTACATCATTGTAGATACAGGAGCTTAAAGGACAGTCAGGTTCTTCAGATTGTAGGAAGCATTCTGGAAGGGTTAGGTGATTGCCTCAGCTTTCAGAGTCTCTTGCAGAGTTCCCAGTAGCTGTTCTGTGAATGCCTAATCTTGACAAGCCTTGATGAATTGGCCTGAACACAATCGTCCTGTAATCCAATCCAGCCGCGCTTAGATCGCCACCACTTCAGTCTTATCTCATCGAGACCCACGACCTTTAAAATAATCGCATTGTCCTCTCTATTCGTCTTTACGTCCTTGTCTAATGGAGGGGGACACCCCAGCCCCAGGACCGGGCTGTTTCTTCTATAAAGACATTAGAGATCTCTTCAAATGGCTCCTGCTCCGTTTCTCCTAGGTCACACTTGATTTGAGAGCATTTTGTTGGGTTGAAGAAAGGCAGGAAATCTTCTTGCACATCCAAGTCCTTAGCCTAGCTTTGTTTTTTTTTTTCCATCCTGAGGAGATAAAGTCTGGGTCAAAGCTATTCTTGCAAATTATTTCGAAGGTCTTTTTTGTCACCTTGCAGTCTGAAATGACACAGAGTCACCTGTTCTACAGACACTGAAAAAAAAAAGATGTACTTATTTGCTCTTATCTTAAAAATAGAAATATTCATGATCTGGAAACTGTTTCCCCTTTCTAACCTCTCACCCACACAGACACTACAACGTGTGGCTTTCCCTGGCCATCTTCCTAAGCAAATGCGTTAAACATAAGTTAGGACACCAGTCTCAGTATGCTGTGCTGGACCAAGGCAGCAGCTTGAAAGCAAACACTTGGATGCACAATAAAGTGATGTTTGCTGTGGTTCTGAGGCCGGTGAGTTGACCTCTACTCCCGATTCTCTTTCTATACGAAAGAAACTAGAAGTTTCTTTCTATTGCCTTGTCTGTTCCCAACTCCTGGTCCGTGTAGAGGCCTGGCCACAGCATCTCTGGAAACTTCTTCCCAATATAAAACTCTTTTTGCTCTTTTAATTTTGTGCATGTGCGTGCTCATGTGTGTAGGCCTGAGGCCAACTTTAAATATGCTTTTGACTGTTCGACACCTTTGTTTTTGAGTTTGTGATAGTTAGAGGTAATTGTCAACTTGCCAGAATCTAGAATCACCTAAGGGATGGGGATGTGGGCATGAATGTTGGGGTTTAACTTGATTGTGTTAAATGAGGTAGAAATACTTGCCCACTTTGGGCAGTATCATTCCCTAGTTAGGACCATCAACTGTATAAAAGGAGAACAGGAACTGAGTATCCCAGACATTACTTTTCTTCCCGCTTGTGGATGTAATATGACCTGCGGCTTCAGGCTCTTGCCATTTTGAGTCCCCCACTATTATCCATTCCACCCCTGAGCTGTGAGCCAGAATAAGCCCTTTCTACCTTAAGTTGCTTTTGTCAGGATGCTTTGAACCACTCACAGAAATGTAGATAAGATACAGGGTCCCTTGTTGTCCCAGTTTCAGGTCTTCCTGCTTGCCCAGTAGACATACCAGATGAGCCAGCCTTCAAGGCCTCACTTGCTAGTTTTTAAAACCTCTCTCTTCTCCCCCCACCCGTGTGTGTGCTCCCCCCGTGTGTGTGTGTGTGTGTGTGTGTGTGTGTGTGTGTGTGCGTGCGCGAGTGTGTGTGCATGATTTCAGATTCGGGTGCTAGCAGAGATCAGAAGAGGGCATTGGACCATCTGGAGCTGGAGTTATAAACATTATAACCAGCCTGGCATGCTGACGTGGCTGCTGGGAACTGAGCTCTGGTCCCATAGAACAGGAATGAATGAATGCTCTTAACCACTGAACTGTCTCTCACCAGGGCCTCACTTCCTATTCTTAATAAAAGCACAGCCACCTTCCAGTTTCCACCCCCACCCCCACCCACCCCACCCCAGCTCAGTCTTTGTTTTTGCTTTCAGCTGAAGCACAGGTGTACCCTTTGGGAAACAAGTGACATAATGACCAAATCTGGCAATATTTTATCTGGTTTTGTATGGAAACTTGAGTGTCTCCACCAATGTGTGCACTAGCAGAAACCTCAAGTATTACTCACCTCCACACTGCCTGCTATGCTGTAGCATCTGCAAGCTCTGACAACATAGTCCATGATCCAGCTGCCCTCGAGCAAGCTTTGCCTGGTGTCTTATTTTTGTCTTTTTCAGCTGCTTATTTCTCAAAACACATGGTGCCTTCTGCCTTCTCTGTGTGATCAACTTTCACAGTGTGGCCAGATACTCTTCTTTCTGCTTCTAAACTAGAGGAAATTCTCAGATGAGGAGGTGGAGTCCTCAGGAGAACAAAACAATCCCAGAGAATGTAGATACAAATCTGAGATTCAGAAGCAGTTTCTGACTGCATTCAATGCTGGGGTTTTGGACTCTGTGCATCTCTTCACACTAAGACAGTGTCAGTATTAGTTCCAATGTGAGAGTCACTAGACCTGCCTACCCCATAGGATAGGAACACTGGATAGTTAAAAATGAGGGTGCAGGCATCTCACTGGCCAGCAGTGAATGTCTGTATACAAGAGACCTGTTGCTATGTCATCGCAGATATTTGAGAGACCAAAAGCGTAGATTTTTTTTTCTATCAAGCCTGTGTCACCTCCTGGGTGACCTCATCTGTGGTCACTCTGTGTTGATATGTTCCTCTAGGGCTAATGTACTTTGTAAGGCAAGGGTCACAGCCTCCCCTGCTTGAGAGACAATACTGACATCACCGGTTCCTCTGCTTTCAAGGATTCACTAAGGACAGGACACAATGGGATGGAGGAAAGATGTCTCAGCGGTATCCTTTCTCCACTCATTCTTAGTTTACAAGGAATGTCAAATCTGCAAACAAACAAACAAACAACAACACAAAACTGTTTTCACAGTGTTCTCGGGCTCTTTGGTAAGCACAAAGGTTAGAGAGATGACTCCTTTGGTCAAGCACTTGCTAAGGTAGCATGAAGACCTGAATTTGGTTCCTCTGAATCCTGGGGGAAACTAGACATGGTGGGATGCATGCACTGGTAATCTCTGATGCTCACTGGCTAGGCAGCCTAGATTAACCACAGAACCCAGGACTCACTGAGAGAATAATCTCAGAAAAGAAGTAGGTGGGGCCTAAGAAATTATTCCTGAGGGTGGCCTCTAAGCTCCATACACATGTGCAAAGAGTCCAAACATATATAAAACCACCCTACAGAAGCATATATGTCCAAGCACACATGCACATACATATGCACACACATACATACAGTGTGCACACATATACATATTCATGTTTGCGCACACATGAACACGCGCCAAGTTGTTAAAATTCTTGTAACATAAATGTTTCACGGAAGGAAGACAGTTGAAAATGACTCACTTTGTATGAATTGAATACTGTGACCCATTCATTCAATAGAACTTTCCGAGGACTGTTCTACCTTGATCCAGTCTTTGATGGACATATGCGAAGACACTGATACTAGCTTCCTACTATGCAGTGGGCTGGCCTTGCCCTGGAAACCAGCTCTGGGGTTTGACCATGATGCATATACATTATATTTCACATTCTCTCTGTCCCTGGCCCAGGGTATACCCCATATCATGCTCTTGACCACACTAGCTGAGGAATGAGTCACAGTAGTGAGTGAAATAACTAATGTCGATTAATTATTGGCAACTACCTTAATTAAGGTAATTAATATCGAGAGAAGAATAAACAGTCCTTAGCTCTCCAGAACGAATTAGAAGATCATCCCAGGTAGAAGGCATTTGGACTGGGCAGATATCTTAGTAGGTAGAACAATTAATCTGTAAGCATGAAGACCTCAGTTTGATACCAGAACACACATTACAAAAAATTAGGTATGAGGGTTTGCACATATAACCACAGTACTGAGAAAGGCAGAGGCAGGTTAAGTCCCAGAGCCACTGGTCAAGCAGCTTAGCCTTCTGTTTTAGTCAGAGTTTCTATTGCTGTGATGAAACACCATGACCAGAAGCAACGTGGAGAAGAAAGGATTTATTTCAGCTCACCACTCTTAGGTCACACCCTGTCACTGGAGGAAGTTACGTCAGGGACTGAAGCAGAGGCCATGGAGGACAGTGCTTACTATTTGCTCTTCACTGCTCACTTCTCTTTCATATACAACCCAGAACTCCACAATAAGTCGTATCACTACCCACAATGAGCTGGGCCCCCTGTCACCAGCATTAATCAAGAAAATGCCCACATTTTGCCTACAGCACAGTCCTATAGAGGTGTTTTCTCACTTAAGATTTCCCCATTCCCACATACGTTTAGGCTTATTGACAAAAACTGAACTCAAGTCGACAAAAACTCTCTAGGAAACCTATTTAGGTAGCGATAGCCAAGCCGGTGAGAGACCTTGTTTTAAAAAGAGAAAAGAAAACCAACCAATAGCAGTGACAAAATTCCAAAACCCCACTAACAAACATACAAAAAAGCTCAAAGGAGACAGAATCTGAGCAAAGACAATTGAGGTTGTTTTCTGACTTCCATGTGCACTTGCGTTGTACACACAGACACACACACACACAGACACACACACACACACAGACACACACACACACAGACACACACACACACAGAGAGAGAGAGAGAGAGAGAGAGAGAGAGAGAGAGAGAGAGAGAGAGACAGACAGACAGACAGACAGACAGACAGACAGAGACAGAGAGAGAGACAGAGATCGGAGGATTAGAGTCTTTCCCATAAAAGGAGTCTCCTTAAGTCCTAGTGCTTCAAGCTCCCTGCTCTGCCTATTTCTGTTTGCCCAGTAGCTTTGGAACATGAATTGCACCAGCAGGAGCAAGCTGACTTCACCTTCAGACGAGCCTGTCCCCACAGGAGCATGGGGATGGAGCGGAGGTGGCGACCCAGGCTGTTGAAAGCTAAGAAACACAAGCACCCTCTCACATCTTCTCTAAGATGTGAAACTCGCTTTCAGCTTATTTACCTGAGAATGAATCTCACTCTGAAGAGGCCTTTGCGTCGCTGGAGACGAAGCAGCAGAGATATAAGCAATTTGAACAAGGGTATTGCACATTTGTCTTTATAACAATTTGTGTGTAACAGCTTTTATGCAAATGAATCTAAAGTGGCACCCTTTTCTCTAAATTGGACATTTTTATGGTTATAATTTTCTTCTGTAATAACACCAAAAGAAAAAAGAAAAAAAGGGAAAAAAAGACAAGAAAAAGGAAAAAAGAAACTAGAAGATGATGAAGATGATAAGGAAGATGATGAAGAAGACCGTCCTCATGGGTTTGAACATTTCATCTTCCAGCTCACCTGAAGTTGAGGTGCTGAGTTTCTTTCATTTGCACCAATAGTGACAAAACAAAGCTCTCTGTCTCCCTTGTCCTCACTCTCAGGGCACTCAAACTTTCAGTGTCCCTATCAGGAAACTTTGGCACTCAGAATGACCCCCAAGTTTCCCACTCAGCTTCTAGGACCTCTCCAAATCTTTCCCCAAGTTGAGAGCACCAGCTAGCGGATTGGATTGGATTTCAGTTTCTACATGTTTGCATCTTTTACACTCGTCCCCACTTTCCCCCAAGTCAGACAGGTGACTTTTAGAAACAATAGGGTTTAATTGACTACGATACAATTGGATTTATATACAGGATTCCGGGCACCCATCCCAAGGTACTCATAGAATAAGCCACATTATTGTTGCTTAATCGACCGAAAATTTTTGCAGAGGCAACAGAAGATGGTGTGCATTTCAAACAATGGCTTAAATTTACCCAAGGACTCAGCTAAACAATATATATAATTTGTGGCAGCAGAGGCCTTTGGGGTTGGTAAAGCTAGAAGGTCGTAGCAAGCAGTGGAAAGGCCGGGTAGAGAGGGATGTTGGGAGAAAGTACAAAAGACAAGGACACCTTCCTTCCGGGCCTTATCTTGCAGGAGTTGATTCCTTTCTGTGTTCTGCTTCTTCAGCTTTAAAAAGTGTTCTTCCATGACAGTCAATGTTTTATTTTAAAGACAGTGGTTTGAAAGGACTGTGTAACTTGACTTGCCACTTCTGGGGTTTGGGAATTAGGAGGGATCAGAGGACACACGGAGAGGCAAGCTGGTGGCAGTGCCACACTACAGGAGAGAGTAGAACTAGGCTTCCGTACATCTCATATTGGAGTCAGACACACAACTCTCCTGATATCTGATACTCGGGACAAGACACGCCCATTCTCAGCTTCCCTGTACAAGTCTAGCACTGTAGCCAAACACTTTGGAAGAGTAACCCCATGCACAATGAAATTGTGTTCTCGAAGGTTTGGAGGCTGGGGAGCCCCAAACTAAGGCACTGGTTGGCTTGGTGACTGATGCTTCCCACCTCTCTGTAGGTGGTCCTTTCTGAGAGTCCACAAAGTTTCCTTCCATCTTCTTTTATAGGGGTTCGAATCCCAACTGTGGGCATGGGGCTCCTGGTATAACCACTCTCTAAGTAGTGCCTTTTCATGCTAACACATGAAACATTAAATAGATGTCTGCTTATGGAGGGGTGGGGTGCGTAGAAACACTCAGAGGTCTGCCTTCCATTTGTCAAATGGAGCCACACAGACTGTCATTTAAGCTTCTCATGGAAACAAGAGGACCATGACATTTCTAACTGGATGCATATGGCGTTATCGATACATCACGTCTTCTTTTCATCATTGACCTGATTTTATGAGGCCACCCAGAAGCCACATGATGCTTGCAAATAGCACCTTACCCAAAGGGTTGACCTCTGATGATCACCAAGATAAAATGTATTCGGTGTTCCTTGGCTTCTGTCTCACGTCTTCACAGTCTTTGGGAATCCACAACCGGGGCACTTGGTCCTGCTCAGTCCTACGAAAACCCAGAAGATCCAGAAAGGAGCAATATGTGTTCTCTCTACCTGGACAGCCCAGGCTTTAGTAGCACAGGGCTTGTGGAGAAAAAAGGACCACACTGAGGTCAAGCTTCTCTCCGTAGTCCCTGGGGAGAGTGACCTAGAAGCTGGTGGTGGAAACTGATGGGGTATTGGCTAAGTTTCACTTTCTTCCCTAGCTGTTGGTGAAACACACACACTCTCTGCCTCTGTCTATCTTTCACTGTATGTGTATGTGTTTGCATATATCTGTCTCTTGCCTCTCTCACACTGTGTGTGTGTGTGTGTGTGTGTGTGTGTAGGTATGTACATTCGAATATATCTGTGTGCATGTGTCATTCTCAGTTATCTCATACCTCCTTCTCTTGAGATGGAGTTTCTCAGGATTTGTTTTTGAGAGAGGAGTCTCCATATGTAGCTGTGGCTGGTCTGGCCTCCCTTTGTAGATAAGGCTAGCCCTGAACTTACATAGGTCCTCCTGCCTTTGCCTCCCAAATTCTGGAGTTAAAGGCATGTGTCACCACATAAACAAGACAAGGTTGTCACCGAACCTGAAGCTCATCATTGTTTAGGTTGACTGGCTGACAGTCATCCTAGCGATCCTCCTGTCTCTGTTCTCCAGAACAAATTCATTTGACTACACCTGGATTTTTATGCAGATTCTAGAATACAATCTGTGTCTGGATGCAACAGGTCTCAGCAAGTGGACCTTTTCCTCGACACCATGAGCACCCTTTTAGAAACAGTGAGTATATGCTGTTTATGAAAAGGAGGGGCCTATTTTTATGTAAAAGTGGCTCCAACAGGAAGTGAACTATTTTTCATGTGTAGGTTTTGAGTTAGGTTTTAAATAACAAACAGAAGTTACTGTGTGTATTTCAGTGTGCATCTAGAAGGTAACTTATCTCTACATGTGGACCCCACATGCACAAGCATAGATATGCACACTCTTAGACACAGACTTGTGAAGATACTTTTGTAGTTCATGCTACTTTGGAGAACCTTGGTGCTGGAATTCCCACATCCTGTCTGGCTGACCAGTCCCCTGAGCAGGGTGTCATCCTGTCATCCTGGCTGACCAGTCCCTGAGAGGAGTGTCTTGGTTCCCCTTCTCTCAACTGCTCTGGGTCATTTCCATCACAGAGCACACAGATGGGACCACTGCCGTGGCTTGTCTTTGGGACCTGTGGCTATCCACTGGATCTGCATCCTTACGGTGCTTCCTGTTCTACAGCGTAGAGGAGGGGAAAGCGTGACCCTTGTCTCCTTTCCCTCACATTTTCCTTGCTTGCTCCACATCGTTCTGGCTCCAGGATGCTTGTTACAAACACAGGGAGCGCTAGCAAGATGGCTGAGCAGATAAAGGTGTCTGCCACTAAGTCTGATGACTTGAGATCAATCCCTGGGACCCACAAGGTAGGAAGAGAGATGCAACTCCTATAAGTTGTCCTCTGACACACACACACACACACACACACACACACAAAAGAAATGCACATGCCCATATTTACATACATGTATGCATACAACTCACACATGCACAGGCACGTATACACGCATACATGCATGACACATGCACACACATGCACACATATGCACACACATGCACACACGCACACACACATGCACATACACATGCACAGGTGTGCATACAGGCATACACATGCACACACACACAGAAGAATGCACATGCCCATATTTACATACATGTATGCATACATATACACACATGCACAGGCACATATACACGCATACATGCATGACACATACACACACATGCACATACACATGCACAGGTGTGCATACAGGCATACACATGCACACACACTCACACATACATGCACAGACACACACATATATACACACACTCATGCATGGACACATGCACACACATGCATGGACTCACACCAAAGTAAATACAATATAATTTTAAAAAGAAGTGGTAAGAAGAGCAACCTTGGAGACTGCTGCAGGAGGAAGTGCTTGTGACCCCTGCTGGTTATTTTATAAACATTTCTCCATATTCCTCTCTGTTGTGATTATTGTTCCAGAGAATGGTGACATTGGACTCACCCATAAACTCATCAATTGGAAGTGACTTTTTTTTTCCTCCCAGCAGAAGTCACCTTAGAGGCCATAGGATGATCACTTTAACCCATTGGACAGATGGGAAAACTGAGGAGCAAGTACCTGAATCCTGGTAACACAAAAGGTCTGCGATCCTGGCCAGCAGATGTCCTTGTGGAAATTCCTGGGTGGGGCAATCCCTCCTGGGGTTTCATTGCGCAGATAGAAGTATGCCAGCAGCACCGACTTCACCTTGCTCTCCTCCAGGCAAAACTGCTCAGGGGCCAGTCTGCATACATCAGCAGAGCCACCCGTCCTTCTGGAAGCAAGACAGCGCATCACTATGCTGGGTTGGCTGCAGGAGACAAAGCAATTTGCATGGATCCTTTGTGAGCTTTCCCTCACAGTGGTACAAACTCATTAAAATCTCATGAAATTCTCCCACAGAACATGTGGAGCAATGCAAGCTGCCGCCCTAAAAGTTAATATGTGTGCGTGCGAGGGGAGGGGCTGGAGGGGCCCGCGTATCACGGATTGCTCATCATTGGATCGAGCTGCAGTGGACCAGGGGACCTTCTTAGCATATTTTAATTACTGTCTGGATGCCCCTGTAAATAAATGAGCTGGTGGCTGGAGCTTGGAGCAGTCTGGGGACCGAAGCGGAGGCAGAGGGTCCCAGTGGTCCTTCTCCTTGCTACAGAGCAGAACTTGGGCCTAACTGTAGCAATAAGAAGAAAGGCTGCTGGCCTACCTGGGATTAATGAGGACCCAGGGAATGGAGGATGGCTCTAGGCTGAAGCTGGGGTCATTAAATCCTGCTGGTCATTAATCCTCTGGAAATGCCCAGGGCTGGGGTTATTATTCTTGGGAGATAAAAAATTCAGGACCAAACAGCACAAGAGCATGCATATTGTACATTTCTCAGATTGGGCCGTGCTTTGCTGTTAGCAGAGGCCAATCCCAGGGACAAGAATCTGTCTTTTAAATTCCACCACATGGGTATAGATCATCGGTATTTTAAATGACAATTTACCTTGCATAGCTGCTGTACGCCCACTGTGTGCCAGAGATGTGGCAAGCTTGAGTTCCCTTAGCCAGAGAGTATAGGTGACCTGGGGGGAGACTCACACAGCAGAACAACAAACCACCCTATGTCCACATGACTTACAAATAAGTTCAGCTCCATGCTGGCAGCGATCCAACACCTGAAGAAGTTTGCAACTACAGCCTCTGGGACACACCCTCTGTCTCCTTGAAGAGAGGATGGTTGTTTGAGAGCAGGCGTATGTGGTTTTGAGTGTTAACATTGACTAAAGCCGTCCCTCTGCACACAGCTTTATGTCTCTGTGCCTCAGTTTCTTCATCTGCGAATTGGGGCGGTGGTCATTCCACCTTTAGGGTTGTTGAGCGGACAGGGGAGCGATTGTTAATGGGATACTGGGAACAGGGTTCAGTGCAGAACTGAAGCCTAGATGTGTTTAAACAAGAAAAGGTAAGCACAGGAAGATGCAGTAAAGGATAAACTAAGGTCATGTGAAATAAAACAACAGGCTGGAGGAAGGGACACTGTTCCAAAGACTGAATAGTCTTCCATTGTCTTCTGTTGTTATTTACTGTTCTTTAAACACACACACACACACACACACACACACACACACACACACACACACACA
>JANHMN010000022.1:23121674-23147412 GCA_030674055.1 Rhabdomys pumilio | reverse complement strand
GAGGCAGAGGCAGAGGCAGAGGCAGAGGCAGAGGCAGAGGCAGAGGCGTCAGAGTCAGAGTCAGAAGTAGGTTCAGGACAAAGATGGAAGGGGTTTCCACAGGAAAGGTGGCAATGAGGGGAGCAACTGATGGGCAGGGAGCATATCCTAAGGGTGAGTATCTGTACCTGTCAACCCTTTGTGAATGGCTCTGTTGGGGGTTGACCTGCTTGATCTCTGCCAGTGCCACCTGGCTCTAGGAGGTCCTGACACATGCGACGAGGCAGATCAAGAGGTCCATCACAATAACGCTCCTGCCAGAGCTACCTCACCCTTACAACCTGTGTGTGTGCCACCTCACAAAGCAAAATAATTGGAATAGATTCAAGGTAAGGTTCTGAACAGGAGATTACCGTGGATTAGTTGTGTGGGTCCAGGATAGTCATGAGGCTCCTTTGAAGTCAGTTGCTATTTCTAGCCAGGGATAGAGGAAGGAGAGTCACAGGCATGCACATGGCTCTGGCTTTCTATATGGGAGACGAAACTATAAGCCAAAGAAGAGATATCATGTCTGGATGCTGGAAAAGACAAGACACTGGTCTCTCATCTCAAGCTTCCAGGGGAGCATAGTCCTGAAGCTGTTTTGATTTCAGCCCAGTGAGATGACCATTGGCCTCTCACTTCCGGCAGAGTGGAGAACTAAAACACACCAGAAAACCCGTCAGGATGCCTGCCTCCTCATACCATGAAATCCACTCCTTTTGTAGCCCTCGTGACTCTCCCCTCTACAAATGAAAAATCAGCGAGATGCATGGATGTTAAGCCCTCTATCCAAGGCTACGTAGTGGGCTACCCACTTCCTTCAACCCAGACCCCAAAGCATCCCATTTCTATCCTGCCACCAGCTTATCTGAATCTAGTTCAGCTTACTTTTTCTATGAAGTCCCACAGAGAGATCCTTACCTCTGTGAATCACCACCAAAATATCATGCCGCATGCGCGTGAAACCCTGCTTTCAGTCTTCGGCAAAGCCTGTCATATCACACAAAGATTGTGTGACCTCACTGGTCGGAGGAGCGTTTGCTGCGAGGGTATCATTTACTGGAGAGTGTATTCTGCTGCACTGTTATGGATCTCGCCACGCAGGCAGCTGTCTAACATGTTGAATAGTCTTTCATCTTGTCAAACACTTCCATTCGCCTCTCTACAGCTTTCTCAGCCAACATGTACACACCTAATCAGTCTCATGCCACTGTCTCCAGACTCCCGAGCCCAATGCACTGCCCCAACCACTTTCTTAAAGAGACAATCCTCTCTCTCTCTCTCTCTCTCTCTCTCTCTCTCTCTCTCTCTCTCCTCTCTTGTCAGATTCAAGAAGTACTGGGCATTCAAGATGCTTTCCGGGTGGTGTGAAGAAAGGCAGAGCTCACAGTTCCCCCTCACCAGCATTTCTGTCAGACCAGCTATATGAGCTTCTTTGGTACAACAGACAGGCCCATGGGACGATGTCCTTCCTACCATGCTGGCCTGTTCACATGTTCACACACACACACTCACACACACACACACACACACACCATTCAATAAGGTTTCATCAATGAATTCCACACACACACAGACACACACAAACACACACCATTCAAGAAGATTTTCATCAATGTATCACACACACACACACACACACACACACACACACACACACACACCATTCAAGAAGGATTCATCAGTGCACCACACACATATCATTCAAGAAGGTTTCATTAATGTATCCCTCCACACAGATGAACACACACACACACACACACACACACACACACACACACACCATTCAAGAAGGTTTCATTAATACATCTCCCCCCCAAACATACAGACACAGACACACAGACACACAGACACACACACACACACACACACACACACACTGTTAAAGCAGGTTTCATCAATCCATCCCACTCAGTCACGACTTTGACACCGAGTTCAAGGTCTGCAGAATCAGTGCGCTCACCTGACTTCAGGTCCGACTGTAATACTGGTGGGCATTATTTTATGCCTGTGTGCCTTGTGGTTTGTGGTCTAACCATGCCCCATATCTGATGAGGTCCTCATTATCCTCCAGACTCAGCACTGACATAGAGTTCTTGTGTCTCTTAGTGTGCACGCCCCTTTTTTCAATACCCCACTGCTCTTTGTCTTCTCTATAAACACACTAATTTACAAAATCTTGACACAGGCCTTGTCTGTCTCTGTGAGGCTGATTGCAAAACCATTTCCAAGTCTTCCCTTCTGTCCATGCTCAGAATCTTTGCCACGCTAGTTTGTCTTGCTCTTACCTTCTTTCCCCATCCTGCCCTTAATCTGAAACCATGAACCCCATCTTTAGCCAAGGCAAAGGTGGCAGATGTGACACAGGCAGGGTCTTGAGAAGTGCTGACATGATTGAGTTTGGCTTCTCCTTGTGCATGTCTCCACCATTGCTTGAGAACAGGCCCAGGCTAGCCCCCTGGGAAAGAAGAGGAGAATCCAACCAACAACCAAGGAACTGTCAAGCTTCAGCCATGAAAGCAAGCTCATGGAGGGTCAGCAGAGTCACCTTAGAGAAACAAACATTCAGTGCCTCTTTTATGTCACTGAGACTGTTTATTAAGTAGCATCAATATGACCAGAGAGAACTCTAGGTGATGGTGTGTTCCATGCAAACCTAGGCTCTCCTTCCTGGTAGACACGGGCTCCAAGCCCATTTGCATCCTCGGGCCCAATACTTAGTAGGAAGCCAATGAATATTTATTGAATTGGATGTAATGTGATTTTCAAATTTTGCACACGATAGCAGCCTTGAATTCTTTATTTTTAATGTGGGGTTTTTGTTATGCAGTATGAAATCTACCATCATTTTTCTTGTATGACTCTGAGTGATAGGATTGCCATTAATAGATTGATCCCTCCATTTGTGCCAAGACAGAGGAGAAAGCCACTTTAACACAGCCCCACGCAAAGCAGGACTCTCTCCAGAACCATTGCTGGGTACGAAATATTAATTAAAACTTCTGATGTATTTCAATGTGAACACATTACTTGCATTCCTTCAGCGAACTGTGCATCGAACTCTGTTGGGGGCAGAGGTCACTTGAGAGTTAACTGTTGTCCCTAAAGCAGCTCATTAGAGAGCAAACTGAAGAAACCAAGAGATAAAATGATAGCGATTTAAAAAATACCAACACAAAGCAAAGAGCGTTTTTGGCGACTCACTGGTGAATGGAGGGTTTCTTGGTTATATTTGGTTTCTTGGCGTGGCATTCCCCATTTAAATTCCTCATTTCCTGCAAACATATCCACACAAAGGAGAGACAAAATACTCTGTCTTACTGTTTCTTCTTTAATATACATGGATAGGTATGCATACGCACGCACATTTGCTCACACAGATATTTGAATTAGCCGGGATGGAAGGAGGTGACTGACTGGCTCCAGCACTGAAGCCCCTTTGACTTTCACAAGGTGCTATAAGTCAGCTGGGGTCTCAGCTCTGACGAATTTGCATCTCTTTGAATGTGACGCTTGAAAAACCCCAGCGATAGATTAAATTTTGCCAAGGAGAAAATGAGAGAGAGGCTTCCATCTCTCAGGTCTGCTGGGAGGATCTTTATGGTTGATTTACTTTTTTTTAAAATAAATGTTTCTTTATGTGTTTCCTTCAGTTCCTGCCCAGGCTGCCTCTATCATACAAGCCGTAACTTCTGTGGGTCCTATCGGCTGGCTAACAGTAAAGTCAACCTGGTCTCAAGTACAAGGTGAAGGGATATTTCAATCTCAGCTGCATATACCTTCTGTGTTTTCTGATTAAAATTTGCAAGCAAACCTTGGAATAAACTCTACCTGACATGACTTCTAAAATAATTTATGCTGTCTGCAAACCTCGGACGGAGGGGATTGATTTGAGTGTCTGTCACTGTATCTCAGATGATCAAAAATGGATCACAGCTTTCAAATGAATTTAATGGCCAAAGAAGATTCTTTTGAAAAATGTCACTGAGGGTAAAACACACGAGCCCTTGTCTGAAACTACAGATGAGTGTGATATTTTCTCATAAAGGTGGTACATATTTAGTGTCAGACTCTAAAACTACACGAATCAAAAGAAAACAAAGCCCTCACAATTAAACAAACTAGGGAGACCTGTTGTTGGGATGCAAGAAAATCCTCTTCTGCTCTCACTGTATATTTGTGCTCTTTTAATGTAGGTAAGCATGTTAAAACAATGCAATTTTGCTCCCTTGTTTTCATTACTTGTGACAATGATGACAGTGTTGACGATGATGGTGATGATGGTGGTGATGGAGATGATGGTGATGTTGTTGCTGCTAAGGGTGGTGATGATGATTGTGGTGGTGCTGCTTCCAGGAGGAAATTTGTCTTACACACAACACGTATACATACACAGGTCTGTACACACATACACCCACCCACCCACCACACATGAACAGAGGACACACCCACACCCACCTACATACACGAATGCACAGATGAACGCACACACACCATTTTTAGTAGCTGTATAACATGCCCGAGGATGTCTCCTGTATATTCACGTTACATTCTCCAAAGGCAAGCCCTTCCTCAGGATGCCCATGGTAACGGTCTTGGACGTAACAATGCAATGAAGAGATGGTCTCCTGTCTTTTAAAGCCACCTCTGTTTCTGAACACTAGGCAGTGTCATTTTCCTCCTTGAGCCCAACTTTGTGGTAAAGTTGAAAAAGCACCGGCTTCTCACCACTAGATCTGGGCTTGAATCTTGGCTGTGCAATGCACTGTCGGGCTCTACTGGATGAGACCTGTAATCTATTTATAGCTAAGACAAAGTCAGGTATTGTAAAATAAATAAATGAATAAATAAATAAATAAATAAATAAAGGAAGGAAGAAAGAAAGAGAGAAAGAAAGAAAGAAAAAAGATGTTTTGGGTGTGAACAGCTAGCTGCTGCCATACTAACAGCGGCCGATGACTGCTAATTCTTTACTAGTTATTTATAATAGCGAACCCGTCCGAGGCGGTGTCATTTGTGGCTATAAGCCATTCATTCCACATGAGCACAATAGAACAACCATTATTCATTGTTTGTGGCAGACAAGAACAAGGTTCTGGCAGGCTCATCGATTTTCTGAGGACTCTTGGCTGGACACTAGAAGGATCTGACTTCAGGTTCTGAAGCTTCTCGTTAGACAGAGGCTTGGTTACAAGGTACCTTAATAACTCCATCAGGGAGTTAAATTCTATAAGGAACATACATAAAAGCTACTTAGGTTGGGAGACGGGCGGGGTTAGTTTTCAAAGATGGATCTCCATAGAAAGGGTGAGGAGAAGAGATATCTTGAGAAACGACACTAGAGGCAGACTTTGCAGATTCCCCCGCTCTGCATACAAACACTAGAAGGATAATTTATCAGGGTTCTGTTTCATCTGTCAGGGCACAACAAGAGGGGCGGTCAGGGGCGGATGGTCACCTCAGCATCGAGTGAGTGAGCACTTAGGTCCAGCTGAGTCGGGCCAGGCAGCAGTTGGTTGTTAATGGTTTGGGTTATGCTTGGCCCAGGGAGTAAGACTTTTAGGAGGTGTGGCCTTGTTGAAGTAGGTGTGGCCTTGTTGAAGTAGGTGTGGCCTTGTTGAAGTAGGTGTGGCCTTGTTGAAGTGGGTGTGGCCTTGTTGGTGTAGGTGTGGCCTTGTTGGAGTAGGCGTGTCACTGTGGGTGTGGACTTTAAGATCCTCATCCTAGCTGCCTGGAAGTCAGTATTCTGGTAGCAGCCTTCAGATGAAGATGTAGAACTCTCAGCTCCTCCTGCACCAGCCTGACTGGATGCTGCCATGTTCCTGCCTTGAACTCATAAGCCAGCCCCAATTAAATGTTGTCCTTATAAGAGTTGCCTTGGTCCTAGTGTCTGTTCACAGCAGTAAAACCCTAACCAAGACATAGTGGAAGCTCAGACACATTCGTAGAACCTGGGATCTGGATTTGCGTGGTTTGAGTGAAAAGACGGCAGTGAGAGTGTGGAGGTGTCTGGGTGTATTTAGGAAAGCAGAAGAGAGGGATGGTGAGACCGGAACTCGAGGAAGTTGCCTGTCAAGCTTGAGTGAGGGGTTATTAGTTCAGGTGGGCTCTGATACGCTGTGTGAGCGTACAGTATGGACAGCTTCTCCATCACTGAGAGTATTGGGATGGTAGATAAATGTATAGAATATATTCCAGACTGGAACTGTAAAACAACATGAAGCCTCCCAGCTTCTGTTCTGAATGCCGATCTAACTACACACGAGTTCGCGAGCTAAGCTGTGTAGACTTGAGTCCAATTAATCCTGTTACTTGATCTTCTTATTTATCTGTGAAGATTTTTACGCTAAAGCTTATTTTAAAAAATGGCGAAAGTGGGCAAAGGTCTCTTCTTTCTTCCTGGTGGCTCAGTAAATCATCCTGAGACACTAAGGTCTGAGTAATTGCTTTCTGGTGTGGTTTGAATATGCATGTCTCCCATGGGTCTGGAGGCGCTCTTTGGAAGGTTGCAGAATCTTTAGGATGTAGAGGCTTGTGGAAGAAAGTGGGTCACCAGGGGTGTGGGTCTTAAACATATAAAGCTTTACCTCACTTTTCATCTGGTCTCTGTTTCCTGACCGACCCAATGTGACAAGCTAAATCAAAATCTTGCCCCTGTAATGGACATCATCTCAAACTGTGGGCCCAGATATGTTTTGCTTTTCTCAGCTGCTACATGGTAGCTATGTGCTCACAGCCACGGCCACTAATATAGCCTCTGAGAACGTGGTGAGGAGAAGGAGGTATGTATTAGTTTTGCTCCCTAGTTTTGCTCTCTGAGGTTTCCTTTACCAGTAGTGAGAAACAACCTGAAAATATTCAGCAGAAAGTTCTAGAAACAATCAAATGACATACATTAGAGTGGCTCCTAATTGTTCTGTTTTGTTATTAGTCACCAAGGCCAATGTATAAACTGAACTTTAATATAAATGTATGTGTATATATATATATATATATATACACATATATATACATCTAATATAAATGTATACATATATACACATATACACATATACATACACACATATACATACATATATATACACATATATATACATATATGCATATATACACATATATACATATATGCATATATATATACATATATACATACACACACACACACGTGTGTGTGTGTGTGTGTGTGTGTGTGTGTGTGTATACAGCCTAGTGTCAGTCAGGGTTTCCTGAATCCTCTGGTGCCTCTGGATCTCTGTCCTCATGGATGAGAACTTGGCTGCACATAGACACTTAGCATTCAGATGTTAGGACTATCTATCCCCAAGTACACATCTCACTAGCCGTAAGTAATTGCTGCCTGATGTCAGACTAGGGAGGTCAGACAAGGGGACAAACATGGGAAGAAGTGAAATGGGAGGTGACAGTTGTGTCTGCTGCCCTCTTGGATGGACTCCCACATCCTTTTTCGGTTTCTAAGCACATTGAACCTACGTCAGTGATGGTGGAAGTGTCCTGGGTACTGAGTAGCTCTCCTCAATTGGGAGAGGAGATACTAGAGACAGGTCAGGAGCTGGCATCTTGGTCCCTACCCAAGAGGCTACCCTGTGGAGTCCAGCAGAGACCACACATATGGAAAGCATGGACCAAGAATGGTCCAGCTGTCTGCTGGGGTCCACTGGCCTAGACTAAATTCAAACCAGAGTGCTTCTCTGTTCAACCAATTTTGCCACAGTCCATCCCAACTCTGTGGCTTGCCACAGACAGGCCACTCCAGGAATACCAAGGCATCAGCTGGATTTAGAAATCAAGGCAGAAGTGTGTATCCTGAAAAGGTGAGGTTCACTTCACCCAGGGTTCACCTCTGTTCCTAACACCTCAGACACAGGTTTCTGTGACGCAGCTGTCACCTACAGTATTGTGACTGGCATGATCCTGCAGGCTCTGCCTCGGGTTCTGACAGGGCAGACCTCCAGGAGTAAGGAGAGGACCCAGGTGAGAGGACTTTGGAGGGTGTCCCTCAATGTCTTCTTGGTCTGTCATCTCAGCTTTGGTTCTGAGGGGTCTGAATGGTTCTGGGGTTCTTGTTCTTCCTGATAGGAGTCACAGTGAGTTCAGTTCTGTTCTGCTGCCATCCTTCCAAGGACTCTCCATGCTGATCCTACTGAGAATTTGCTTCTATCATTGAGGCCATAACAAGTGTGACATCCATAATAGATGTTGTAATCTTGTTGAGTCCTCAGGACAACTGTGTGACATTCAGCGGGACCCACTGAGCTTATCTCAGAGATTTTTTTCAGGTGACAAAGCAAAACAAACAAACAAAAAAACAAAAACAAACAAACAAAAAACCAAAACAAACAAACAAAAAACAAATCCAGAATTTGATGTGACTCTGAGGACCGCTCTCTTGGGCTTTGGTTGGGGACTTTACCATGAGAACATTCTGATCTGGAGATGAGTAGTGGCGAGAAGACAGACAGACAGACAGACAGACAGACAGACAGACAGACAGACAAACAAGCACACAAGAGGGACACAAACCATGCCTCATGAAGCCTAAGAGTAGACAAGAAGAAAAGGTGGGGGTTGGGTGGGAACCAGGCTGAGGCAGTGGGGGTTCTGGGGATCCATGGAGAAGTAAAGGCACAGACTCGTGGTATGTGGGGGGTCAGACTGGCCACAAAGGGTGTTCAGTGAAGAGTCATAATGTGTAAAAAAGGAAGGAAGGGAAAATCGGTGTCCTGGGGTCTGACCTCACCCGCAGGGGACATCTGAACTGTCAGGCTTGATGCTTGATATCTACTGTAAATCTCTCTCCCAGGAAAGCTCCACCATGTTTGGGGATATTTGAGACAAGTGACACAAAGTGCATTTTATTAGCATCCACAGACACAGGCATGAAATGGCTTCCCTGGTTCCCATGGCCATGGGGCTCACAGGGGGAGAAGGAGGTGCCAGCAGAGGCAATATCTGGATGGGAAACTCAGACTGAGTGACAAGAGGCTGGGGCTTTCCTCTGCTCTATTGCTACCCACTGAGTGTCCCAGAAGATCTGAGGCCTCTGAGGACAACTCACATCATCTGTACCAGAGGGGCATTGGTGCTTGTTTGGCAGGAGCAGCCCTGGCCTGGCAGACCTCAAGGCAAACAAGAACAGGGATTACGTCACTTGGTTGTGTACAGAGTCTTCCCACAGGCACCACCATCCTGCAAATGAGAACACAGTCAGCACCCCGGTTGGTGGAAGGTTATCAGGAGAGGGACAGAGAAGCCATTACTGTACTATTGGATACTATTATACATTGTACACTAAGGCTCAGAAGGTGAAATGTCTCTCCCAATGGCACCCATCTTATCAGAGCTGATCAAGGACCTCCTTCATATGAAACCACCCCATCCTACCCCAGCCCATGAAAGCAAGCTTGCTCCAGCCCATACGGAACACACTGTGTGTTAACGGTCCTCTCTGAGCCTTTTACAGTGTTCGCTTAATTTACACACTGCCCCTTCAAAGGCCAACTGGCACCAAGTCTCTGGAAAAAAAATTAATCATCTCCTTGCACTTAGGAGTTTGAATGAACATCTCACGTTGAAAGCTGGCTGGGAACGAGTGCCACACTTGCTAATAGCACAAAGCTGGGATTTAAAAATAAACAGTGGGCCTAGACGACAGTTATAAGGACAGTAATGTCTGAAACAAGCCCAGCTCCCAGTCAGATCCCCTCGGCTGACACGCCTACCTTTAATATGTTGTTTTTAAAACTGTGCTTCCCTGCTTCATCAAAATCACGTACCTAACAGGAGCCATGTTGTAAACAGAATTTATTCTTGAACTCAGCTTTACGTACAGCTGTTGGCACAGCTGTGATTCAGTTTCCGGGCCCCAACAGCTTTGTTATGTTTTGTATTTTGATCAGTGGTGCCTCTTCCTACTCACCGCAGGTTTCATTCATGAAAAGTCTCTCGTTCGGGCCTGCCTCGGAGACACCATTCTCCAGTATCGCCGTGAGATTTTCAGATTCTCTGTCCCAGATGTTCTGCTGTTTCTGACACGGGAGCTCAGTGGTTTTTCTTTTTGAACATTCGTTCATTTACTGGGTGCGTGTCAACACATGTGTGTGCCGTGGTACATGCGTGGAGGTCAGAAGACAATGTGACGGTTGGTTCTTTGCTTCCATCATGTGGGCTCTGGGGCTACAACGCAGGTCACCAGGCTTGGCTATAAGCACCAAATCATATACACAGACTCAAAGTGTTAGACGTGGCATAAGGCAAGGTTGTGGTGGTTCAGTGTGAACAGTCTCTCACAGAATCAAGTGTTTGAACACTAGGCCCCTAGCTGCTGGTGCTTTTTGGGAACTATGTGAAGACTTGAGGAGGTGAAGCCTTGGAGAGGAAGTAGGTCACTAAGGGCAGGTGCTAAGCCTGGTTCTACTTCCTGTCTGTTCTCTGCTTCCTGAGTGCAATGTGACCAGCCAGCCTCTCCCCTCCTGCCAACCCATGCCTTCCATTCCTGGTTGCTGCCACGGGCTCGTAGCTATGTGGAATCTATCACCTCAGGAATCATATGTCAAAATAACACCCCCTCACTTAAGTGGCTTTTGTCAACTTATTTTATCACAGCAACAGAAAAGTAACCATTGCAGGTCCTTTGGTACACAGATGCTGAGCTCAGAACATGGCTGCATTTGATGTGAGCTGGAGGAGCTATTACAAATCAGATGTGGAGAGAATGGGACACCCAACCGGGATGCAACAGAGGCACACCATGCACGGTTATGTTTTAGGCATCTCCATGGCACCACACCAGTGATGGGTCCTTGTCAAAAATGAAGCCAACTATGCTAAGGATTAAAAAAAAAAAAACCCTCTGGCTAATTAGGATGGTACACACACGTCCTTTCTACACTAAAAAAGCTGAGGAAGGAGGACCTAAAATTGGAAGCCAGCATGGGCTACCTAGAGACACTCTATCTCAAAAGAGAGAGAGAGACATACACACAGAGACAGAGATAGAGAGAACAAAGCAAAACAAACAAACAAACAAACAAACAAAACCAAAGAAACTCCCGACTAAACTGAATGAGACAAATAAAGAAATAAACAAACTCAACCAAGAAAAAAACCCCAAACTTTCTGAGTTGGAGGGTAGGACTTCGGAGACTAGGTTCTCTTTCAGTTGCAAGAGTTCTTCTTATAGAA
The DNA here is from genome assembly GCA_030674055.1 of Rhabdomys pumilio. NCBI lineage: Eukaryota > Metazoa > Chordata > Mammalia > Rodentia > Muridae > Rhabdomys > Rhabdomys pumilio. The sequence continues at coordinate 23,136,189 of JANHMN010000022.1, read as the reverse complement.
AAATGTGACGTTAGTAACAAGCACTAATTTGCTACCAGCATGCCTGTCACACTGGCTGTTGCCTTCACTGAAAGTTCACAGGGTAGAAATTGCTATTGTTCTCCCTTTATCCAAATGGAAGAGTTTAACTAGCTGCTGGTCCCTACACAGACCCAGCAAAGCCTTGCAGCCATGGCTCTAATTCTGCAGGATCTGGGTCCTAGCATCCAAGGTCTTCCCTGGAGAACCCCACAGTTCTTCAAGAGCATGAAAAAGCCCCCTGTTCAGAAGAATGACTTCCCTCAATGCTATTCCAGGAATCTCATGGCTGCTTAGTCCTGTGGTGATAGAGGTTCAGGTGGTAATAGACATGCGTCATTCCCCTGTCACATCAACTGTGACTCATTCCCCTGTTAGGTCAAGTATGATCTAGAAGTTACTTTTTAGGCAAGAGTCAAGGCCATGGAGACTGCTTGAAGATTGCTCAGGTTGCCCGTGTTCTAATGTGCTTCCTCTATGATTTCCAGCTGCAGAGAAAATGACCACTCAGACAGAAGACCTTGTATGCTATGCCCATCCTCAGTATCTGAGGTCGATGTGGAAATCTAGTAATTGTCTGTCTTGCTGTGAGCACACAAAACCTGCCTGGTCGCTCACTTCAAGTCAAGAGACAGTTGAGGACCAATGATTTTTTCATAAACTATTTAATCAAAAAGCCAGCGTGGACAGGCTCTTCCAAGATAATCTTTCCCTTTGGGATATTGCTCCTCCCTGTCAATCCAGATTCTTTAACAGTGTTAGCCACTCAATGCTGTACCGCTTTTTCATCTCCACCCATGGGCTTTACCAAGCTCTTGGAGTTTGGAAAATGTCTATTCTCCTTCAACTTGAAACTGCAAGATCAGCACTCACACCTGCTGCTCTCGGAAGATCCACCCAAGATAGGACATATTTAGCAGTACCACCCCAGCACTAAGACACGGACCTTGTCCCAAGGACAAGCATGTTCTAGCTGAGAATGTCAAACAGCCCTGAAAACATAAGTTGGACAGGGGGTGGTATGCAGAGTCCAGTCGGAAGAGAAACGAGATGCTTATTTCATGGGTCTGGAGAGGGTTCTTGCTGACTATGATTCCAAATACCCAAGACACCATTTCATTCAGTGTTTAGCTTTATTTTTGTATGATTTGACCACATTTCTTACTTCTTTCGGGATATGAAGCTCGCACAATAAAGACCAGGCAGCCATATTGTGAGATACTTGATGGGCGTGGTCTAACCCCCAAGACTCCAAAACATGAACATTAGACAAGTAAGGAGACGGTAGGATAGAGGCTTCCAGGGCTCACACATGAGCCTTGATGTTTGCAGGGTCTCTTCCCTCTCTTCAAACCTTGTTGTACCTCTTAGGTTTTTATGATTCTCATGAATGTTCTGTGGATAAGCAACCATGTTCTTATCACCAAGCCCAGCAGACAAAGCTTTTTATCTTCACCAAAGTTTAACTTATTTAAATTATATTGGCTACCTAGAAGTGGGCAGGTTTGGGCTTAATCACTGATTTGTCTGGTTTTGTATTCTACCGGCATGCATCACTCTGGGAACTAGGGATAACTGTTATTACTGAGATTTTTGTCCATGGATTATTAACTTTTTTTTCCTGAATTGCAATTCATGGATTGTTGGTTCTTTCTTTCATTATTGATAATCAACATTTGATAAAAACCCAAGTAATATTCAGCCAAAGTTAAGTGCGCTGGATTCTAGTGTTTGATTTAGTCATCAACTTTGGCTGGCTGTTCCCCAGTCTTCACTTGACTAGATCTTTCAGAGTCCAAGCCACGGCTGGTCACATGACTCTCCCTGCCTGGCCTCTAGTCACCTCTGCCCGCTGAACATCCTGGCTTCTCTTTGCCCATTCCCTTTATCCTCTGTTTAGAAGACGGTGTGACTCACTTTGTACTTTTCGTATGCAATCTCTTCTAATCTCTGTGGCTTACCCAGGTTGATACGCTCACATAGTCTTAATTTCTATGTCTAATTTGAACTTCCAACTGACATATTCAGATGCCTACTTGGATCAATCAAATATACTTACCCACTGCTTATATGTTTTGAAGGCGCTGTGAATACAGCAAAGAGAAGACTTTGGATAATTTATCTACCGGTAATGTTACCAAATACATCCGGGTGCAGCATCTATGAAACCTACTCTCCAGTTTTCCTGACTTCCTAACCAACAGCCCACGCTACAGGTTTGCATGCCAGAGACCTGAACTTTGTCACAATGCATTCATTTCTCTTACTTCCTGACTCTAGTCTCTAGCAAGTTCCATCAATCTTCTTCGACAATTTCTTGAATTTCCTTCTACTCTTTCTCAACAATGTTGCCGCTATAAAGGGTCCAGAAAGACTTTTGTCATCCCAAGATCAAGTGAAGTCAGTAGATTCTCCCAACTTCCTGTCTTCATCCCGAGAGTGACCTTGACACTAGTCTGTACCGCTCCTTGATGGTGAGTGACCATTGGTGTTCTTCTGTTGCACTAAGATGTTGTCTGTTTGCATGGCAACCTGTACATCTCTGGGTGAACCGGCCAATGAGCAGAACTCTGACCTCAAGGCACCCCTCCTGATTCACCTACTGACCTGCAGCCATAGCTCTTGGAGATATCAGTACTCTGCCTACCTCAAAGTCTTCGTGCACAGTCTGGAACATTACTTTTCTATTTGTTGCATAATTCCTTCTCAGTCTTCTAATTTGAGTGTAATGGCCTCAGCCAGAGATGTCTTATTTGGCTAATTTTTTTCCCTATCCCAGTTTTCCATTCTTTATAGACTGTATCACAACTGTGATTAATTAACAGATTTTTGAGTTTGCGTTTTTAACTCTCCATAATCTCAATACAGGCAGGCACAATGATAACTTGTCCATTGGTTCTATTCCCAGGGATGGATCTAATGCCCAGCATACAGTGGGTCCACTCAGAGTTAGTACTTGCTCATTAAGTGGATGCTTCTCTGCCATCTGAAAGGCAGAAAACTGGAAGTTTTACTCAAATTTATTCAGATACCCTAAGACTTTTCATTAAATAAGAAGAGGTACAGCCTACTCAGCAATGCCTTGTAACACAACTAATCTAGCCGTAGTTCAGCGAGGAGGGTTTCTTTCTCTCTATGTGTTCATCTAGTCAGTGTGGGCACCTTTCCTCTTTGGTCTTCAGGAGGCTTACAGGAAGAAGTGTTTCCGAGTTGTTTCCTGAGGCCTCTGGATTCCAACACTTCAGAGTTTGCTCTTGTGAGTTTTAAGATTAATTTTTATTTTATTTTAGTGTGTGTGTGTGTTTTCTGCTTGTATGTCTATGCACTCCATGTATGCAGTACCCTTGGCAGAGAGAACAGGCTGTAAGATCTCCTGGAAATAAATTCATAGATGGTTGTAAGCCTACTCATATGTTGTGTAGACATAGGCTGTCCCTGTCTCTAGACTCTGAAGACCATAATCGGATGGGGCCAGGGTACCTGACTTTGTTATTGCAATGATTTGATTACTTGTTTTTATTTATTTATTTTTATTATTTTTATTTTAATTTTTTAAAGAAAGGAGTGTAAAATCATCAGGGTGTTGCATCGAAGGATGCAGATGAAACATGTGGTCTTACAAGATGAAATCTGGGACCAGAGTTTATGTAGTCAGACGGCTATACCAGTGCTAAGCTAGGCTGCCCCATGTGGATGTGGAGGTAAGTGTTGGCCCCCGTCCCTCTTTACCATGCACTCCTCTCAGGGATGCTAAACCTGACTTACTTCCTACTGAACAGGGTAGCCTCTTCTAGTCTTTAGCAATTTACTTTATCAACATGTCCCCCAACCTAATGGACAAGTTTCAAAGTTTCCATCAGTCTTGATGTCCTGACCACTGCCTACGTCAATGAATCAATGATTCCTGCCTTCACAGATGGTACAGACTTTGTTGCTGCTGCATCAGAACCATGGAATTCAGCCATCCTTTCTTCAGAGCTCTGTATGATACAGGAGCTTTCTTCCATACCATCAGTTAAAGTGTTTCAAGCTCCTCTCCTCACTCTGGCTGATAGGCAAGCTCTTGATGAGAGAGGCAGGCTGGTGGCAGCCTCAAGGAATCTGAGAGGAAAGCTGGAAGTGAGGCCACACCCAAGGTACTTGCATCCAGTCCTGGGGCATCATGTAGATCTCCGAGTCACACAGTCTGTTAATATATTGACACTAGGGGTGGACTTCAGATAAGGAGACGCTTCACAGACCCTATCACGTGTGTCCAGGGAGCCTCACTTTCCCTACCATTCATTGCCTCAGTCCTTACTTGAACTACCCAACTATTTTATGCATATGTAGTCAGCCCTAGTCGTCTGCGGATGCTATGATCAAATATGTTGCATAAAAAAATTAATTAAAAATTAAAAGCTGCATCATATGGATAACGCGTTGACATTTTATTTTGTCTTTACTCTCTGAAGAACACAGTGTGACAACTACTTATATACTGTTGAGAGTTACATTGCAATAGGCTATGGAACTAGGTTTCAAATACGCAAGAGGATGTCTGTATGTTATATGCAAACCCTGCAGCATTGTAAAATAAAGATTTCAAGCAGCTTTCGATATTGGTCTCCATGGCCGGTGGTTGGGGGCTCAAATCCACTCCCTGTAGATAGCGATATTGATATATTCACACATCTGCTCCTCCTTGCTGATCTAAATCTAAGTTGAAGGGATTTTGGAAAGACAAGGGAGTATGGGCCAGATAGGAGAGTTTAAAGAGCTGAGAACAACCGAATTTCTTCGAATTACAGAAGCTCACACACTCTGTTGTCCTACTTGTTGTTGGCATTGGGAAACAGGGTTGGGGCTCCCAGAGATGACAATCAGTGTCCGTGACTCCTGGAAAGGTCCCGAGTCAGTTTTGCAGCTTGCTCCCTCAGCCAGGCTCAGAGATGCCCTCTTCCGTTGTCGCTGTCCTCTGATGGTCTTCACTTTTGGTTCAAGGTCGAGGAACACAGCCCTCACGCTGGAGGTGCTCCTGGGAAGGCAGACTGTGCACGAATGTGAAAATGGATGGAGGTCATGCTCAGGAGGGCAAGATGAGATGGGCATTGGATGGAGAAACCAGCATGGTGGTGATGAAGAGGAAGAGGACACTTACGAATGTGGCATCAATTGCTCTCGACCCTAAACAAACCACAGGTATTGAAGAAGATTTGAATGTTCCCCAGAGCCCAGGGTTGTGGAGAAGGTTAACCAGAGGGAAGAGGATACCACATTCACAGCACAGCCCAGTCCAGCTCAGTAGCCTTCTGATCTCACAAAGCCCCTGGATCAAATCATGTGCAAGCACTAGCAAGATCCCTTGGGATTGTCTCTCAGGAGGTAGGTGTTGGCCACCTCCCCTGCTCTTTCCAGCGTGTTAGTATAGTCACCTTCTAGTCTTTCTTACGTGTTCTCCAGCTACACCCTCTTATCTGTTACACACACACACACACACACACCCCACCACTACCATCATCATCATCATCCCAGACTCTGCATCCATCCATCCATCCATCCATCCATCCATCCATCCATCCATGTACCTTAAGTCCCTCCCTCATTCATCACCCTGTGCCCTCCCAGAACATCTACCCAGTCACAACTTGTCCACCCTGACATCTCAGTGGAGTTATTTGCTTCCCTCACCCCAAGTCCCTATCTGTCCCTTTCTTTCTTTTTTTTCCCCTTCCCAATGGCAGTTTTTTTTTATTTCAGAAGAAAACTTATGAAAATTGTTGAAACATCCGCTACAAAGTGAATCCTTTTTTTTTTTTTTTTTAACATTTGGTGAAGAGAGCTTCTCACCCCCTACCCCCCAAAAAGGCAGCCATGTCAAAGACACTGCCTACCCCCTTTGACATTCACGCCGTGCTCAGAGTCAGCTGGGGTCTCCGCTCTGACAAATTTGCATCTCTTTGAATGTGACGCTTGAAAAAAGCCCGAGCAGCTAGATTAAATTTTTTTTTTCCGTCGAGAAAATGAGAAAAGCCTCTATCTTTCGCTGAGTCTACTGGGAAGATCTTTATTCTGATTCTTGTTAGAATTGTTTATCACCCTGACAGGCCAGACTCGGACGAGATAAAGGCTCGGCTGCATCACGGGGCCTGACAGTGGTAGGACATGCAGAAAAATGAAAGGAGCCGGAGAAAATATTATTAATAGATGCCGACTCGCTTTGCCTGCATGGCACGTCAGGGAAGGAGAGGGAGCTGGGCTTGATTGCAGGCCTATGAAGTTCTGTCCAAAAAAGAAGCTATTTTTCATTAAGTGATAGAAGGGCCTTTTTCATGTTCCTTCCTGAGGAGTTGATAACTTATGCAGTTTATTCTAACCCTGCTGATTTCTGTCAGGGGAGGAAAACTCCTGAAAGATGGCTTTGCCTTGTCCTTTACAGGGAGAGCAGGTTGGTTTGACAGGCTCACAAGCAAAGTCAGGGAGGCCTGGCCTGAAATGGCTCGAGGTCCCTGGACTGGAGTGTCTGGTGTTTCCCATGAATGCCAATGATTGAGGAAAGGGAAAAGAAAGGTGAACCCTGGAACACCGACAGCAACACAGCTTATCTGCCTTGGCAACATCAGTCTGTGTGTACTGTTCTCCTAAACACCCACATTTAGTACCATAAAACGTGGACGACCTCACAGTGCTGGTGACTATGTCACCATGGCTCTGGGAATGAAACCCCACTCCCTGTCCTGAAGTTCGGAGTCAAGGAGCAAGGGGCTGGAAGCATTGGAAGCATTGAGGAATGGCCATTTTCACTCTTTGTCCTTAAGGGTCATTTTTCTGCACAGACTTACCCTGGTGTTTCTACATCCTAAGAGGACATGGGGTTTTGTGTGATTAGTGTGTCATTCTTATGAACTCATTTTACCCTCATTATTTTCCAAGAGGCCCCATCCCCATGCACAGTTGCATTCTGGAGTATTGAAGATGAAACCTTCTATGATGACACTTGAGTTATCACCATGTGAGAGGAGGTTTTCCCCTGAGCCTTTCTGGATTGGGATATAGGTTCCAGAGTGGGACATGAATCAGCGAGCCCCTCGGGAACGGTTTCAGGGTATCATGCTGTCTTTGGCCAGCCAGCTCAAGACTTTCCTAGCCCCAGAAGTCCCTTGTAAGGAGGCTGTGTGGAGACAGTATTTTCTCATGGATGAGACAGTCATGGGCCATGGGCATTTCTCAGTGACTGTAGTGAATAGCTGAGTGCTTCTGTGCCTCAGTTTCTCCTCTGTCCTAGGGATGCATTTTATCTGCAGTCTCAATAGGATGGAGACTGAAAGTGATGAGGAGTGTGTGTCCCAGATCCTCATCTCTGCTGAAGACTCTAGCAGACGGTGAGCACCACAGCTGCTGAGATACGGCTAAGGGCAGCGTCTTAATCCAAATGGGTATCAGTCTTTGCAGCAACCCACAGTGGGTCATTTCTTGTGGCTTTTGTCCATCTTTAGGCTCTGCAGTGCATTCACAGCAAATCACAGGGACACTCTCTCAGAAGTTTGTTGGAACAGCTATGTGTCCTTGTAACATGAGCATCCTTCCTCCTGTTTATACCTAGAGGTCAGAAGCATAGTTGAGACTTCTGAAGGCAGTCCGGCTGACACCAGAGGGCTGTGACTCAACGAAGAGACTTCAGTGTCTACAGTGTCCCTCAGCTTCAATAGGGCCGGTTACCTCTTTAGAAGATAATCTGAACCTTTTGAGCTTCAGGGTCATCATGTACAAAGTAGAAATGACATTACTTGGGCTGGTCGTTAAGTGATAAGGAAGAAACCTGCACTGGCCATCATGGACTTAAAGTACAGTGAGCTCTGCTTCTGCAGTGACCATGGTGCTGCTGCTGATGGTGATGATGATGTGTTGATGCTGATGATGGTGATGTTGATGGTGGTGGTGATGATGAGGATAACAGGTGGTGATGACGATGATGTTAATGGTGGCAGTTATGACGGAGCCGTGGATGATGGTGATGATGGTAATGATAAAGACTACCATTCCTTTGAGAGCAAAAGAGGACAGAACACTTGGCATGTATCTGGCCCTTTCTTCACTCCTATACTGTCCACACTTCCTATAATATAGTGCTTATCACCACTTCAGTGAATGCCATCATTATTATTCTTAAGCTGATGGCCTAGGCTCTCAAGAAATGTTGAGCCACACAGCCATTGAAAAATTCCATGGTTAGCTAGGATTCTGCTGGAGTTTGGATGGAAAGGGGGAGAGGGTCTCTTATTTTTACTACATGAACTAGAAAAAAAATTGCTAAATATCTCCAGGAGGGAAAGGATTGCGTCCCAGAAGAATGTGTCACTTTGCCGTCTGGAAGATGAACAGCTTTCTTGCCCTACTGCATACATAGTCACAAGATGAGACATACTGGTTTCTAGAAGTCATTTCATCCCCTGGAAAGATTGTAGATAAACAAGGTTGGTAAAAAAAAAAAAGAGGTGCTAGGAAGATGCCTCAGTTGATAAAGTGAATGTTCTGTAATGGTGGGGGGGGACTTATATTTGGGCATCGGAACTCATGTAGAAATCTGGGTGTGGTGGCACGCATTTACAACCTTATTGATGGGAAGGTAGAAACAGGAAGGTCCCTTAGATTGCTGATCAGACAGCCTAGTTGAATCATTGAGTTCCAGGACAACAAAGCAAACACAGGCTCCCAAACACTAAGCCATCTTACCAGCAACTTTCCCCCACCCCTCCTTGTAATGAAGATTTAAACTTTAAGGCTACGGAAAGAGCTACAGGTTCAATGAAAAAGTGGAAGACAATGTTTATTATGGGCTGTGCTGCTGCTCAGATCTCGTGCTGGATAAGATAGGGAGTGTCTTGGTCACTGTTCTATTGATGAGATGAGACACCATGACCACTGCAACTCTTGTAAAGGAAACCATTTAATCGGGGCTTGGCTCAGTGGGCAAGAGTACTTAACGTGCAAGCATGAGAACCTGAGTTCAAATCCCCTCAGCCCCACAAAAAAAAGCCAATATAGTCATTCTTGTGCTTACAACACCTTGAAACCTCAAAGCCAAACTACACTGACACACTTCCTCCCGCAAGGCCACACCCACTCCAAGAAGGCCACACCTCCTAATCCTTCTCAAGTAGTGCCACTTCCAGATCGTTATCATCATGATGGCAGGAAGCATGTCAGATGCAGGCAGACATGAAGCAAGGATATTGATGATGCGGATGTTGATGAGGATGATAGAACAATGTTCATGATGATGACGGTGATGTTGGTGATGATAATGATGTTAATGGGGGTAGTGTTGAAATGATGCCGATGCAGGGAAGTAATTGAGAGTTCTACATTCTGATTCACAGAAAGGAGTTATACTAAACCTGGCTTGGGCTTTTGAAACCTCAAAACCTGCCTCCAGTGACATAATTCCCCCAACAGGGCCATGCCTTCTCCAATAAGTCCACACCTCTTAATCCTTCTCAAGTAGTGCCATTTCCTGATGACTACGCATTCAAATATTTAAGTCTGCAAGGAGGGGACACTCTTTTTTTTCAAACCACCACAAGGAGCCATGGCAGGATTTTGAGCCAAGCATTAGCATGGCTGGATCTATATTTTAATTACCACTTTCATATCTCAGATTGCTGACATCTCGGTTTGCATTGGTGAACAGTTTACTACCCCCTTTTAATTCTGATCACTTGGGTGTATCAAAATTTATCTTGAGCTCCTCTGAATAAGATGCAGGGTTTGTCTAGAGATACTACAATCAAGCTCTGTCTCCATGGATTTTCTCTCTTATAGTGGAGATGACGACATCTAGGGATCATATACTGACTATCAAGTTGACTATCACCATAGGTGTCACTGAAGCTAGTTTATTTTGCAGAGGTGCTTGGGGGACAGTCTGAGTCTCTGCTTCTCTGACCCAGAATAGCATATCTGTAGGACCTCAGAAGCCTACTGTCTCACAAGCCCGCCCAACTCCTGACAATCTGGCTGAGAACCACGATAACCCTCTGCCTCCTATACGTGGGACCTTCCCATGGGAAGAACAGAGCACTAGTCAGGTCAGAAAGTCTAAACTTGTAGCTTTCAGCTTCCTGTAGCCAAGAGATTCAGGATAATTTGGGGGCATGTCCAGCTCTTTTCTCTGACCACTGTCCCTGTCACAGAGGTCAGTACAGAATTCATACAAGGACAGTTATAATGTTTCCTTCATGTATTTAACCACAGCTAAAACCAGTGAGGACCAGCAGGGATCAGAGTAGCAAAGTAGTTGTCCATGGCATGTAAATTCCTTTGGCACAATGACCTTGATAATCCTTTTAACTTGAGTCTGAACTAAATATTACATTCTTATTAGTTGGCTGGGCAACTGACTAGTGGGGACCTTTAGCTTAATGTTTGCTTATGGCCAGTTAAAACTTTCCCATTGAGCATTCTCAAATATGAGAAGTATAACTTTGTGACCTGGAACAGTCTCCGGTAGGTGGTCATCATGCTCTGTAAGAGGTGGGTGTGTGTGTGTACATGAATGTATATGTAAGTGCATGTCTTTCTGTGTGAATGTATATGCATATGTGTACATATTCTAGGAATGTGTGTGTGTGAATGTGTGAATATGAGTACATGTCCATATATATGTATGCGTACATGTGCATAGTAGTGTCTGTGCATGTATGTGTAGTATGTGAATGTATATGTGGGTATATGTATGTACTTATGAGTGTGTGTGTGTGTAGGCATGTATGTGTCTGTGTGTCTAAGTGTGCATATGATATTGTATGTGTGTATATCTCTATGGGTATATATGAATGTGTGTTTTAGTGTATATACATGTAGGTGTATATTGTTTATATAAATGCATTATGTGAGTAGGTGGATATGCATACTTATGTGTATATATTAGTGTCTGAGAATGTGTAGGTGTGTGTTACATGCACTTTCCAACATAGATTTGATTGGAGAACTTATAATTCTCCAATACACAAATTTCATATTGGAAAGACACAGCTTAAGTCACTTTAATAATAACTATTTTATTTCTGGCTTCACAAGATTCGGTTGCCATTACTGCTTTAGTTTGTCCTTCTGTTGACTTGTTTGCACTGAATAAAAGAGATAAGTATCTTTGAGGGTCTACTCTGCACACAGGTCCATTTCACTGGCCCCTGGTCTTTCACAGATGAGAGCATGGAGGCGGATACAACAGCATTACGAGGGGTGACTTTGAAGAGAGAATGTGAACCAGGTTTTCCCACTCACTTCTGCAGTCCTTCCCCAAGGGAGTTGCATCCACCATCCAAAGTTTGTGGATACTGTGAGGAGTAGGGATAGTCAAGAAGTGGAACAGGCCACAGGGAAGAAGCTGGTGCCCGTATCAAATGCCCAGGATTCCCACACTCCCACATAGGCGCTCTCAACACCATCTCGAACATGGAACTTCTAGGCTATCTTTTGCTGTTTCTCCTTTAGATACCTTCTAAGGTGAAATAACAAGTGAAGAGGGTGTGATGTTAGGTAGAAGTCCACATTGTGTACAAAGATGACAGGGTGGTTCCGGTCATGCCCAGCAGGGAGTGGATGTCATTAGGGGCAAGGGCCAGGCTCTCTGCAGGCAACAGTCACTGCAGTGCAAGCAGAAATGAGGTTATGGTGGCCTTGACTTCCAGATTGCCAGTGGAAGCTAAAAATCAAGTTTTAAAACTCCTGTGTTAAATATTAGATCAAATGGGGGGGAAAATAACAAGGTCAAACCAGTCCCCGGTGGAGGCACAATTCAGCACCAGGGACAGCGGGCTGGGCCCTCTGCTTAGCGGGCTGCTGTGCAAGCTTGCAGGCACTCTCCTTAGCCCCTGCTCTTTGTGTTCTGCACAAAGCCACAGCTCTGCCAAGGACACGGATCCTCCAGCTGCCTTTTCGAACGTCCCAGGCAAGTAAGGGACAAATCTAACTCAACCCTCAGCCAATCCAAAAGACAAAAGGCAAAAGATTTGACTATAGACTTTGGGGAAAAGCCCAGCTCTCCAGGGTGGAAGGCACACACATGCCTTCCGCAGCAGCGTAATTGGGATCAGCAAAGAAATTCAGACACGAGCCCTGTCTGTGTTGGCATATGATATGATTGCACCCCACGAGGTGCAAACCTCAGGGTGTGTGTGTGTGCGAGCGGGCCTGTGCATGCACACTTGATGCGATATGCTTGCACCCAATTTTCCAAGTGACATCTAACTTGAAGTTGATGAGATGAGATATTGTGTCTTCTTTTAAAAAATGTAACCAACAACAAACTTTACTGAATGTAATTTTAGCGAGGGTACTTGATTGCCAAGGTGCAGTACGGGATCGTGTAGTGACTGTTTTGACAAAATAGTATATATGTGTGTCTGTGTCTGTGAGTGTGAGAGAGACAAGAAAAAATAGCGACATATACTTTTTAAGGATGTGAAGGGAGTAAAAGAGGGATAACAAAATTTAGATTGGGAAGCTGTTGGCATCTACTGTTGTCTTGAGTTTTCTGGGAAGCTTTTTATCTAAATAAAGAGGCACCCAAATATTCAGAAAATTCTTTAAACATTCATTCAGCATATATCACACGGAGTCTGTTTCTTGATGGGTAGCCTTGGCTATGCCTGGATCCCTAGGGCATGGTCCCCTCACTTCAAGGCCCTACAGTCCACTGGGACCAGTCATGTGGGTCTGTGGGGGCATTCATTCATTCATTCATTCATTCATTCATTCATTCATTCAGTGAGTGCTGGATGACCAGAGTTCTGTCATCGTGATTCACGTGGATTCTTCCCACAGTAACAGGCAGGTAGCAGTGGATTCAGTTGGTGAGCAGGAACCAGGAAAGGTGCTTTCAGTAGGATGTCTCCATTTTATAACAACCCTATTGGGTCACCTTCAGAGCAGGGAGGGTTTAGGGGGTGTAAGATCAAGATCAGTCACTTCCTAGCTGAGAACACTGGCAACTTTACTTAACCTCTTTTTCTGTGCAGCTCTGTGTCTCTGTTTCTCTGTCTCTCTTTGAGTACACACATGTATATGTGTATTCAAGTGTATAGCTATATATGTGGGTATGTATGTATGTATGTATGTATGTACATACGCATTATAAGCAAAAGGACAACACCCTCAGCCCTCATCTACCTTATTTTGACCACTGAGCCCCAGAGCTCTCCCTAGAGATGCTTTCCCATCTCTAGTTTCACAAGGGCACACCACCACCCTTGGCTTTGATTTGTTTTGCATGGGTTCTGGAGACCAAACTCAAGCCTTCATGCTGGCAAACAAGCAGTTTACTCATGGAGACCGCTCTCCAGAGTCTTCTATTTAGTCTTATTGTTCTTCTCCATGCATGCCTGTGATTTAGAGATTCTTCTATGCCTTTGTTACTTTGGGTTCCTAAGAAACAATCACAGGATTCACTGGCTAGGGCTAGGGAAATGGCTCAATGGGTTTAGTACTTGCTGTGAGAGAATGGGGGCCTGGGCTCTGTTGCCCTTGACCCCTTAAAGATGGATGTGGTGGGGTGCATGTGTAATCCTTATTTATCTGTGGCAGAGACGGGAGGCAGAGACAGCAGGATCCCAGGTGTTCCAGGGACGGCTAGCCTTGCATATGAAGTGGCAAATGAGAGACCCTTTATCAACCAAGGCAGAATGAAAAGTCTGACACCCATTTCTCCTCTGTCCTTCATATGCATGCCATAGGATACACATGCCAGCACCCACACAGCAGAAGCAAGAGCACAAAAACCTTCATTGTCCAAATAGCAACTGTTTTTGACTCCCGCGTTTGAAATTCCCCTGGGCATATCTGTTGGAGGCTGGACTTTTCCAGTGGTTCATTTATCTGTCTTTTATTTTCCTTGGGCAGATGAGTATTCTAAGCCAGGTTCTTTTCCTTGCAACAGCAGAGGTGCGTGAAGACCCTACCCATAAAACTAGTGTCTTTGAAGTGTATTGGTCATGTCTAAATAATGGTACTTCATTGTCTAAGCCATATCATCCGGCCATGCATAGAGCCATTCTGTGGAGTGGCAGGTACTCCCTCTAGGACCAAGACTGGGGTTGGGGTGGAGAAGGATAAATATCTTTTCTTTTTCTGTGGTACTGGAGATTGAATCCAGAGCCTCCCCCATACCAGGTCAGAGTTCTGACAGTCCGCTATATCCTTAGGAATGAATAAATATTTCTGAGCAGTAATCTATTTTACTAAAACCACCTCCAACCTCTTGTCATTTTTTTTTTGAGAACTATATATAGAAAGTTGTGGGATATGCTTAATAAAAATTTAAGATACTCATGTTTTACACACTTGTTTGAGATTACACAGAGGCCATAATTCAAATTCCTACTGTACAAATCTCTCTCTTTTTGATGGAAATATGTGACATGGGGGGGGGGGGCAGATTATCAGGCTCCCGAAAAGGCAGAGTATACATTGTAAATATCCAAGCTGCCTCTAACTAAGAGAATATGTTTCAGAGCTT
>JANHMN010000022.1:23091163-23111929 GCA_030674055.1 Rhabdomys pumilio | reverse complement strand
ATATGTTGCAGATTATCAAGTGGAAGAGAACATACTTTTACAAATTTTGTGGTTGGAGTAACCTTGCTACCCACATCTCACAAAGACCATGTGATTACAGGACCATTCCCTATGGATATAAACACAAGACCACCAGAGAACATAACAGAACTCAGAAAGTATCTCTGGATAAGGTGGTTCTCCCACTCAGCTTGTGGTGGTTTGAATGAGAAATGTCCCCCATAGGACAAGGTACTGAATTCTCAGTCTTCAGTTGGTAGCTTGTTCAAGGAAGTCATAAAATGTTTAAGAGGTGAAGCCTTGCTGTAGGGAGCACATTACTATGTACAGGCTTTGGGGGCGGGGGTGTCTATAGCCTTTCCTCCCTTTCTAATTGCTTTGTCCACTATGGGTGGCACCATTCCCTAGATGGGATTCTGGACTGTGTAAATGGGGAGAGGAGCTGAGCAGCAGGAGACTTTCATTGCTTTCTGTTTCTTGTTTGTGTGTCTGATGTGAGCAGCTACTTCAAGCCCCCAGTCTCTGCTTCCTTGACTTCTTGCTATAGTGGTTTGAATGGGAAATATCCATCATAGGCTCACATATTTGAACACTTGGTCCTCAATCGATAGAATTGTTTGGGGAGGCTGAGGAGGCAGAGCCTGATTGGAGGAAGTATGTCACTGGGGATGGGCTTTGAGGATTGAAAGCCCCATTATATAGTTCATCTCCTCTGTTTCAAGTTTGTAGTTGTGTGTTGGGGGCAGCCCTGCTTGTTTACTGAAGGCCTAAAATCAGCCATAGGCCTACAGTCAGCAATAGGCCTGACATACATGCCTGCTAACACAAAGTCTTGGGTCTCTGTGGAAAAACACTGAAACAGATGACTATGAGATATTGTAAACAGGCAGCTTTGGTGGAAATTTATCAGTCTGGATAGGAACAAGTAGTCATAGGTCTTGTGGATAGTCATAGACCTTGGGTAGCCTTGGTGGGAAGTACCAGCTTAGATAAGAAACAAGTGTTTCATAGACAGAGTCATAGTGATATGTTCGCTGAACCTTCACCCAGCCGATACCCTGTTCTGGAAGATATCTGTGCTCCCCCTGAACACCTACACTCCTGCATCATCCCCTTCCCCACATCCTGCCTTTTTGTGTATATAACCCCTGTGTGAAAAAGTACAATCAGCGGTTTGATCAGCCTATAGACAAGCCGCTCGTTCTTTGTGTCCCCTGTCCTCCAGTTCTCTCTTCCAGGTCTTCTAATGCCAGTTCAATGCACCGTGGGACTGGGGCAGTTGTGAATGTGAGGGCTCAGCTTCCAGCTCTGGCCACCATGCCTGCCTCTTGCTACCATGCTTCCCCACCATAATGGATTCTTATCCTTTCAACCGGTCAGCCAAATAAATGCCTTCTTTGCTTGTTTGCTTTTGGTCACAATATTTATCACACCAACAGAAAGTTTATTAACAAGTACACTATGATAAATAGCACCCTTAAACTGTGAGCCCAAATAAACTCCTTTCCTTTAAGTGGACTTTGTCAGAATAGTTTATCACAGCAACTGGAAATGAAACAAAGATGCTCACCTGACTTGTTGCTCTACTTGATGTTAATCACATGACTTCTACATGGCGTCAACGTGGCTCATTGATTTCATTATCTCTCCAGCTGTGTTGGCATCGCTTCTCTGTCACTACCAATACTTGTGATAATCAACTTATAGAGCAGAAATGTTCTTCTGGGCTTATAGTTCCTGTGTCCCAGTCTGTGCTCAGTTGGGCCCATATTCAGGACTTCGGTGAGGCAGCATTTTCTACTGACAGCATGACAGTTAAACTGCTTCCTTTACTATCCGGAATATAAATAAGACAGAGGAAGGAACTGAAGCCCCCTACTCCTTTCAATGATAACCTAAGGACTAACCCTGAGTAACCTAAGGACTGCCCATGGATCCTGACTTACAGGCTATGGGATTCTACAGCTTCTGGATACACTGCTCATCTTTGGAGAAGGCACACTGGTTGTTTCTGAGAATGAACTCACCACTTTATTTATAGGACACTCTTTGAAGGATATAAATTAGTTATTACTTTTGTCGTATCATATATATTCTGAACTATTTTTATCATTCTACTCAAAATACTTATAATTCCCAGGTTAATAACTCTTTAATACATGAGCTTTGCACAACTGAACAAATGTGAAGAATGAACCAACTACTTTCTGATTGCTATGAGAAAGTATAATGGCCAAAGCAACTTAGGGAAGAGTTTATTTTGACTTATGGTTCTAGAGAGTTGGAGTCCATAATGATGGAGAAGGCATGGCATGCTGGCCAGAAAAGGAAGCTGGCGGGTCATGTTTTATATGCATAGAGAAAGCAGAGAGATTTTAAATAATCTATAGGAACTGAAAGATCACAGATGTGTGGGGTAGATGATTGGTATCACCACACAATTGCCAATATGTGGTCATTCTCCATAAATTGATCACCACATTTCCTGTATCTCAAATACTTTTCCTAGTAGGCTATGTGGTGGGCATGTGAATGCACTAAAATTAACAGGCAGATTTGTTGATTTATGTGAAGTTGCAAATGGCAGGAAAAGGGAACGTCTATCAGATTAGAAGGACAAGGTTGGCTGGAGATTCAAATAAATATCAATAGCCAGTGTGGGGGTAGTAATTACAACAGTGTGATGTCACTCCGGGTTCAACACCTACACCAGCGAAGCCAGTGAGTCCATAACGAGAGAGAAAGAGGAGAGAGAGCAAAGAGAGAAAGTTTAACTTTCTCTCTGTTTAACTGCAGATTAGACACGTCACTACCACTCAGTGGTGAGTGAAAGGACTTTGCAATTCATAGTAAAAGATGGTATATTATCTATATGGAAAAACCAGACTCTATAGAACAATGTACACATAATGAGTTATAGCTGAAAAAGACCTAAAAAGGCAAAAATAATAAAGGCGACAGAAGATTCTGTAGGATGGCTTTAATGAATCTGAATGAGGAGTAACTCGTTAAATGAGGCACAACGTTCTTAAAGGGAAACATTAATACAGATGTCCCAGCTATAGCTGAATACTCACGGCCACTAATTTTCAGCATTTTTGAACATTAATGTGTCTCTTCATTAACCAATGCCCACTGCAACAAGACGCTTCTCCAATTAAGGTTGAGATCAGCACAAGTCTATGCATATAGATGTAAATATTTAAAAGGTGGCTTAACAACAGAAAGCCTCATAAAAGATCAGCAGATCATTCCCTAAGGCCTATGATTGCCCTGGCTATGGGCTTTGGCCACGTGCACACAGCACTAGGAAGGAATTGCCTCCTGTGGAGTAGGTCTCATGTCACATCGATAGAATAGTTAGTTGTCCTCATAAAAGCAATGCTGTACACACCTTATATGTCCGGGGATGGGCAAACAATAGCAATGGCAATGGCCTATGTTGATTTAGATGTCCTTTGGATCTTTCTGACAATAACTCTTAATGTGATTTACTGAGATTTTCATTTAAAAATCTTAGTCTTCTGGGAGCACGTTGTTCACTAATGTGTGGTACTCCTGTTCAAACTCTTTTATCAGCTATTGATCTACTATCTTCTTTCTATCTATCTATCTATCTATCTATCTATCTATCTATCTATCTATCTTCTATCTATTATCTATCTATCTATCTATCTATCTATCTATCTATCTATCATCTATTTACAATCTGTCTAGCTCTGTCTACTTATCTGTCTATATCTATTTGTCTTTTTGTCTATGTACCTATTTCTCTCTATATATCATCTATCATCTCTCTATCTCTTTGTCTCTCTATCTATTGATCAATCATCATCTATCTCTGTCTTTCTGCTTATCTATCTATCTATCTATCTATCGATCTATTTATCTACCTGTTTATCTATCTCTCTATCACCTATTTATCATTTCTCTCTCATCTATCAATCATATCTGTCTGTCTGCTTGCCTGCCTGCCTGTCTGTCTGTCTATTTATCATTTATCAGTGATCTATTTATTATCTATCCATCAATCACCTATGTGTCTATGTATCTATCATCATCATCTGTTTATGTATTCTGTATGTATGTATCATCTATGTATCTATGAATCTATGTATATCTATCATCTATGTATCTATGTATCTATGTATCTATGTATCTATGTATGTATGCATGCATGTATGTATGTATGTATGTATGTATGTATGTATCGATATCTTTCTGTCTATCTATCCTACCTATCTGTATCTATTATCATCGTTATCTATCATCTATCTGTTTATATCTATCTATCTATTGATCTATCATCTATTTATCTATTGATTGATCAATCTATTGACCTATTGTTCTATTGATTGTCTCACCCCCGGTTTTCATTCCTACTTAAACCTTTACTGCCTAGCCGTCATAGCATTATTTCCTATCACTTATGGTCTATTATTCCCTCTACTTATATTTTTAAACTTGTATTGCAGATCATTGGTTTTCAAGTGGTTTCGTCATGTCCTTTGTTTTGTTCAACCTCCAACTTGACTCTCATTTCTTCATCCCCATCTCTCCACTACCTGCTTGGAGACTTCCTCCGCCAGTAGTCACTTCCTCGGCTGTCATTTCCCCTACATGTTACTAACCTTTTCCGAAATGCACACATAGCCTGCCAGTAGCCCACTGGGAGAGAGGCAGAAGACTGTAAGAGCTGGGAGATGTTGAGGAGTGCTGTTGAGTGCTGGCCTCGGGACATGACATGGTGTCACACACATAAATCACAGCAGCTGTGATTATACACTCAAGATCTGCATAAGGTCAGCACAGCTAAAATTCCAGCATGGATTGGGGAAGGGCTTCCAAGGCCCCACCCCTGACTGAGGAGCTATTGGCAGGTGACGGCTGCTGGGAAAGAAAGAGCCACTTCTCTGAGAGTGTGGTCACTGGCAGGTTCTTCATGCTACAGTGGACGATGCCATGCTCATGTATAAATGGGCTGCAAGAATCAGATTCATTGGGTTAAAACAAGTAGATGATAGGTAGGTAGGTAGGTAGGTAGGTAGGTAGGTAGGTAGGCAGGTAGGTAGGCAGGTAGGTAGGTAGACAGACAGACAGATACTACAAAAAGAGGACATGAAGTTGAGATGGAGAGGTGATGGGGGATTCTGGGAGAAATTAGATGTAATGAAGGGTAGATATGATCAGGATATATTGTATATGTTAATCTTTTATATACATACATACACACACACACACACACACACACACACACACACACACACACACGCATACGGAGATGGGAGGCTCTGCCACAGCTTCCAATGGGACCACAATGACAGCTGCTGGCCCAGCCCTACCCATCAGGCCCTGGGCATCCTGATTATCTGAGAGACCACTTCTACAGTGCCTATCATAGCTACCACTCAGAATGAAGTTGGGATTCTTTACTGCAGGACTTTGTCTGGCCAGGAACTTGAGTAACACTGATTTAATGAGACATCAGTTAATGGTGTGACCAAGTAAATAGAATTCCTATGTGTCCAAACTGTCCAAAGACTGAGATCTGTGACCACCATAAGACACTGATTCAGGGGGCAATCCCTTCCTCCTCCCTGCCTGAACGCTCTCTAGGTCTGCCCGGCAGCCATCTTTAGCTACAGAGTTGTTGCTGAAGAGCATTGCACAAGAGAAAGGGTGACCTTTCTCTTGTCCTGGGAAGCTGTAATGGCACCTTGACGAATAGATAAAATAAAGTCTGCACACAAAGAAAGCAAATCAAAAAGAGAATCTTTTAAAAACCTAAAGGCACAGAATAAAGAAATCAAAGTGGTTCTAAAGACAACAAAATGAAGGGAATCATGAGGTTTCAGATGGAAACAGCATCTAGTTCTACATAAGAGAAAATATTATCAAGCAAGGCAAACTCCTATGCATCTACAAGAAAACACAAATGGCTTAGGGCTGTTGGGATGGCTCCGTGAGAAGAGGAGCTTGCTGCCAAGCTGACCATTGGAGTTTGGTCCCTGGAACCCTTGGTGAAAGGAAGGAACAAAAGTTGTCTTTTGTCCTCTATACAAGCAGACACAGGTGCATGCACACGCATGCGTGCACACACACAACTAATAAATAAAATTAAAAAAAAAACACGAATGACCAAATAGAAAACTAGCTGAAATATTTGAAGAGGCAATTGACAAAGCAGGTGGCCCGTTGGCCAACGACAGAGAGAGAGAGTCTGTGGCTCATTGACGAGCAGGGAAACGTAAATTAAAGCCATGATGAGCTCCTGTCTCCTACTTACCATATGGGCAAAAATGATAATACCCAGCAATAATACGTTTTGGCAACAGCAAGGAGCAGGGGATTCGCTCTTAGAGTTCTCACGAGGGTACAAATTGGTACAATCACTTTGCAAAACAATTTGCCATTATCTAGTGACATTGAGAGCGCACGTGCTCACGGTGCCAGCTCTGCCTCTCTCAGGTGCCCACCCTGGAGAATCTCCTGCATCTGGAGACGGGGAAGGGAGAGTAATCAGCACACGGGAGCTTGTCACAGCAAAACCCTGGAGCTGTACACCAGGAGCAGACTATGTAAGCAGAGCCTGGCAGAGTCCCACCGTCCGATATTGTTCAGCTTTGAAAACAAGCCTAGCGCAGGTTCCTATAACAACACAGGTGAGTCTCAGCAAAGCAGCAGTGAGCCAAGAAGCCCAGACAAGCAAGCTTGAGCCACTGCGCAGCCGCACACTTCGTCGGGAGTGTCCACTCCGAGGAATCCATTTACATAAACCTTAGAATGCACAACCCTGAATGGTAATTTATAGGAATCCAAACAAGGTGTAAGGTGTTGGCAAGAATAGGAGTGTGCTGAGCTACCAACGGGGCTAGAAGCCCGTGCTAGTGGAAGGGCGAGAGAAGACACCGGGAAGCAGAGAAGCCGGAAGTTCCTACCACCTAACTGGGTTACTCTGGTCTCCTGTTTTAAGTGTTTATACCTTATGTGACTTTAGAAAACATTGTCGATAAATTCAGTCATTCGTGTGTGTGTGTGTGTGTGTGTGTGTGTGTGTGTATGTGTGTGTGTGTGTGTGTGTGTGCATGTGTGTATATGTGTGTGTGTGCCTGTATGTATGTGTATGTATATGTGTATATGTGTATGTGTATGTGTATGTGTATGTGTATGTGTATGTGTATGTGTATGTGTATGTGTATATGTGTGAGTGTGTGTGTGCATTTGTGTGCCTGTGTGCCTGTGTGTATGTGAATATGTATGCATATGCCTGTGTGTGTGTGCATGTGGGTGCACGTGTATGTGCACGTGCATGTGTTGTGTGTGCGTGCATGTGAAGGTCAGAGTTGTTATCAGTTGTCTCCAACTCATTTGTCTCTCACAGAACCAGGAATTCAGCTGTTTTGCTCAACTTCTTGGCTAGCCATTCCAGGGATCCTTCCATCTCTGCTTCCCCTGCACTGTGAACCCAGGCATGTACCACTGTGCACATGTCTTTTATGTAAATGCTAGGAATCATACTCATATCCCCATGGTTACACAGTAGGCACTTTAGTAATGAGCCGAAAGTGTGTGTGTGTGTGTGTGTGTATGTGTAAGTGTGTGTACTCAATTATATATCATTTAGTATATTCATGATATAGTAAAAGTATACATACATATAGCTGTTGGTGACAATCCTTGAGGTCGATGCAGTAGGCTCAGCTAAGCAAGGAGCTTGCTGTGCCTCGGGGAGTCTGAGGCTTCCTAGATGAAGAATGAGGGTGATACAGCTTCATTGTGTCCTGGTGTGAAAGAGATCCCAGCTTAAGGTAGAGAGGAAAGAGATGGACTTTTGAAGATAGCTCACTCTAAATTACTTCACATACAACCCCATTTGCACTGCCAGAGACCTGGGTCACCTTCAAGTTAAGTTTCATGTGTGTTAGTGTGCGATAGTAAGTGACAGACCTGTGTCTGAATGGTCTCTCGATTTTGCAGCTTGGTGATCTTGGAAGGGTCATTTTTATCTTCTGGAAGCTCAGTACGGTTTTCTACAGAATTGATAGTTGAATTTTTACATCAAGGTGTTCTTCAGCTTGAATCAAGGGATGTAGACTATGGGCTTGTACAAGAAGCATCAACACTAAGTGTGGATCAT
Source organism: Rhabdomys pumilio (assembly GCA_030674055.1). Classification (NCBI taxonomy): domain Eukaryota; kingdom Metazoa; phylum Chordata; class Mammalia; order Rodentia; family Muridae; genus Rhabdomys; species Rhabdomys pumilio. The sequence goes on along the minus strand of JANHMN010000022.1, from coordinate 23,103,792 downwards.
CTTGGTCATGTCTGATGTGGGAGTTGACAGAAAGGAACAGAAACTTCACGGAACACACATGTGAAGAATCAAGTCATACAGGGACGATGCGTTCTGGGTGAGCCAGAGCAGAGCAGAAATGTTGGAAAGCATCACTGTCTAAGCTAAGAAGGTTGGCTGAGAGCTGAGATGATGGGACGCCTACATGGGAGGGCTTCGGTCAGGTGTACACAACTATCATGTAGCTATGAGCAGTATCCAGAAGCTCAGCCATGCGCCTCAGGGGCTAAAGCAGAACACACGACTTGTGTGCTTATGGATGAACCCTATTGGCTGCTTTCCTTTCCGGGTACTTGGGGGGTGTGGGGTGGAGGTGTGGGGGAGTGTTGCCATTGCCAAGACAGCCATTTGGGAGGCTCTCTTTGCTGTATCAACCATGCCCTTGAGAAGGCCCTAAACCAGGGTGGGGCTACCCAGGAAAGGAAGTGGAGCCACACAAAAGCAGCCTTGTTGACAAGCTCCCTCTCAGAGGCTGGGATGCTGTCACAATGCTTATTTTAAATGCAAAAAGGGAAATGGGGCAGATTCCTGAGCAAGGAGGCAGTGGGGAGAGGCAGGGCTCAGATCTTATCTGGACTCTCATGCTGTCACCAGCACTGCTCCGAGCAGGGGCTTCAAAGGCTCCCGCATCCCCCCACATTCAAGCCCCGCATCGGGCACACACACAAAGTGGGCATGCATAATTCAAGCGGTATCACCTGCTCTGTGCAGCTTCTTCGGAGCTCTTGCACAGTCCCTCCTTCCCCAAAAGCCCATTGTTAAAGCATTCTAAACAAACAGGATGGAAGCCTGGGCCCTTCACCAGTGCTGCAAGAGGACCCCGAGTCCTAATAGGAAACAGGCACTTGCTGCAGAAGGATTTTGTTCTGGGAGGCATCCCGAATGTGATTGACCTGAATTCCAGCCTTTGAGCCTGTGTGTGTAGAACTTTCCAGCAACGGAGGGCTGGGCAGCTGACGGAGCAAAAGGATCTGTGACGATTCTCTTCTTTGTTATGAGAGTGTTTCCTATCCATTCTTGAGAATATCTGTTCACCTTTAACCCATGTCTGACCTCGAAACTGACTTCGGCAGGATTGATTTCCAGGATGCAGAGCAGCTGGAGAATTTATGAAGCGCAAAGAATGCCTCCTCTCTCTATGCCAGAGGCTGACGCTGTCCTTACAGTGACTATGAGGCTTAGTTATGTCCCGTCAGGACTTCTTATCTTCAGAGATGAGGAGGCAGAAGCACCACCCATGATCTTTCAGGTCAAGGACTAGTTGCTCCAAATGACCTTGATAATGAGAAGGCCCAGGTGTCATATCACTTTCTCCTTTAGAGATGAGCTCATTGGGATGTAGGAAGTAGCAGGCTGTCCACGATCTAGAGCTCAGAGAGCCCCTTCAGGGTGGCCTTTAGCTCCACTTCTAAGACTGTGATTCAGGCCATTTCATTCATTCATTCATTCATTCATTCACTCATTCATTCACTCACTCATTCATTCATTCTCTCACTAGTAAATTTTTACAGATTACCTCTATAGGGCAGTCTGGAGCTGGGTGCCTAAGACACAGAACTTGATACAGAGTGATTCCTACTCCCAGTCCCCAAATTATTGATCAGCACCTTGGAAATGAGCAGCGAAGTTAGCTATTAAGTGTAATAATATACATTCATTATAATATAATAATAATATACTGTATATGATATATAATAGTTATAGTAATATAATATTTATAATAATATAACATGGCAAAACTGTGGGTGGTGGGGAGAGCTCAAGGGACGACTCCTTCAGGCCAGGTTTGGACAGTCAAAGAAGTCTCCCTGAAACGGAGGCATGAACATCGCTCCACTGAAATTATAATCTGGGGCTGATGGATGAGATAGCTCATCAGGTAAAGGCACCTGCAGCGGATCTCACTGAGCTGAGTTTGATCCCCGGGACCCACACTGTGGATAGAGAGAACATGCTCCTGTGAGTTGTTCTCCGACCTTCACACAGTCCCAGTAGCAGGGCATCACTTACCCCAAAGAAAATATAACTTACAAAATTTTAAAGAATAGTCTGGAAATAGGGAAGGCGGTACCAAAGCTCTACTCAGGCCACACTGTATACAAACTGTTATTTGAATTGTAAACAGTATAGCTCCTGCCAACTGATTCCTCATCTTGCAGGAGGGGGGTGGGGGGGAAGGTACCCCACTAAATGTGCTAATAAAAACAGTAGGAGGTGTCCTAAGCAGAAGCCCAAGGTGCTCCAACACTGCATTTAAATCTTTGAACCAAAAGATCTCGAGGTCATGAGAATTCCTTTCAGTTTAGGAAATGGGGGTCCTGGAGCTTCAGGGACTCACTCGCTCCAAAGTCAGTTGAGACAGAATGGAAGATTGTCATGCTTGGGCTGCTTGGAGCCTGACCCAGCATCCATACAGAAGCACTCCCAACTCTTCCCAGAGGGAATTGTCTCAGAGGGACCTCCCTTGGTCCAGAGCAAGAGGAGTCCCTGTACTGTAGCAAGGGCTATCAACCCAGAATGTATACATTCATTACCTCTGCTCAGTGGAGCACGTCAGTCCCTGAGGATCACAGCACACTAGGGTTCCATGATATATCAGGGGTCTACACCACGTCGGGGTTCACACAGCATCAGAGGTCCAACGACACACCAGGAAACCACAATGAATCAAGGGCCCGTGATCGACGAGGGGTCCATGCTGTATCAGCAATCCACACCACATCGTGTTCCAAGCTGCATCAGAGGACAACAGGTCCATGGACATCAGAGTTTCATGCACCATGAGGCTATGTATGGTCCATCGGGGATCACAGTCATCACAGGGCGTTGTAGACTTCCTCGAGCTGGGTTTGAGTTTTGGTCTGTCTCATACTGACTGTGTGGTTCCTTGACACTGGTCCCCTGTCCTTTCCCCTTCCCGTGGATTTTAGAAATAGGACAGAGAAGGCAGGTAGTCAGGCAGACAGGCCACCAGCTTACAGAGGTGAAGGAAGACTCTGATCCAGGAACTGCCAGCTTCTCCTCTATGGACCTTGAATAAGTTATCTAAGATCTTTCCTCAGTTTCCTCTCTGTGAGATGAACAAGTCACCAACCTACACCAGAACACAGTGACCACCACATGCCTCTGCCATCTGTGTGGATTTGTGTGGACATATTTAAGTATCTCTCCGGACAGAGGCTCTCATGGTTACATGGCACTTTGCGTATTCCAGGCCCTCATCTGATACGGCTCTGTAGGTTTTTCCCTTGCATTTCTTTATCCTTTTTTTTTTTTTAATGTTTTTTGTATGTGAGTCTGGCTCACATTGGATGGACATACATGTAGGTGTTTTCGGAGGCCAAAGGAAGAAATCAGGTAGCCTGCTTTCTCTTTCTGCCTTACTCCCTTGAGGCAAGGCCTCTCTTGAACCCTGAAACTAGACTGATGACTCACAAGTCACAGTGAGCCTCTTGTCCCTGTCCCCCAGAGCACTGAGCTTACAGGCATGACCACACCCAGTTTTCTATGTGGGTACTGGGACCCAAACCTTAGGTGCTCTTTTTTTTTTTTTTTACACAGCAAGTGTTCTAACCTCCAGCCAATGTATCTCTTTCAGTTTCTTTTGTGATAGGCAAACTAATTTTATATAACATGGGTGCAGTGCAGTGTGTAAGATGTGTTCATTCGATTAGTGATAAAATCAGATTAATTAACATATCCTCCCCATCTTTGTGGTGATAGCTTCCAAGGCCAAAAAGTTGAAGGTAGGGGAGAAGCTGCCAGACGCTGAGGAGGGACGGAGGATGCTGGGGGAGGGGATTGCAGAGGTTGGCCAACCTCCTGAAAGTTCAGGACAAGAGAAGGAAGCTGCAGAGTCCCACTGCACCACAAGTGACCACGGTCTACCCTAATGTGTCATCTTTCCGAGCAGCTGACAGGGGACTGTGAACACCCTTCTTTCCCCCTCAATCCTGACCACTAACAGTGAGCATTCCAGTCCCCAAGTACCATTTGGAAATGACACTGTCCTATCATTTCTAGTCCCTGGCCTCCAGAGCCAATCTTTTAATTAGGATTGTTGTGCTTTCTGATTGGAACGTGCAGCCGCCTGACTGCTTGATTGGCAGGAATCCCCTTCTACCTGTGCTGGGGGAAGGCAGGCACTGTTACCCTTGGGATTCACCTACAGCAAGCTCTCAAAAAACAGGAGGGTAAACTGCCAGTTGCTAGAGGCTCTTTCCCTGAAAGGCTGAAGGGAGGAAGGTTGGAAGGAGGCTTGCTTAATCCCCCCTGGAACTGCCAGTCTCCTTTAGCCAGGGTTTGCCAAATCCCTGATGGTCTCACCTCTTCTACTTTACCATGCCGTTCCACACTCCCACTAAAAGCAAGCATTGCTCTCCCAACAAAATGACTGTATTCTGCAGAATGCACCAGTAATTAACCTTGCAAAGTTACCTCTCAGATGGCTCGTGGATGTGGATGTTGGTTGCTGGGTAGGGTGGCTACCCACTCTTCCTCTGTTCATAGCTGCAGAGCCCTGTGTGGTGGTTCTGTGTTTTCACTCTGCCTGTATCTTTTGACTTTTTATGAATTGATTCCATTGGACGGTGCCAATCAGGAGCAGTTGAGATGTAAAATGATTTCTGCTGCAGTTTTTGTCAACAGACTGCACAGTACAGAAATGAGGAGCAGACCCTACTGGTCCAACTCTGTGAGCATACTCTATGCACCAAGCCATCACCTCTTTCAATTTTTAAAGCAAGTTGAGTTCAGCTGTGCACTGCTCCCACGGGTGGGTTTGCAAATAGACTTTGGAAAACTTTTCATGTTGGATTGGTTATCTATTATTAATATATTGTCTGTCAATTGTCTATTGTCTGCCTAAGTATCATCTATCATCTATCTGTTAGTTATCTATGAGTCTATGTATCTTATGTATATAGAGATCATGAATCTTTCTATATATCTATCTCTAATTACTATCTACTTACCTATCAACCTAACTACTACATATGTACCTACCCATCCACCTACCTACTGTCTCTTTATCATCTATCTGTCCACTATCTGTCTTCTATCTATCTATCTATCTATCTATCTATCTATCTATCTATCTATTTATAGTCTCTACCTATTGTCTATCTTTTATGTATGTATGTATATATGTATGTATTGATGTATCTATCATTTATATATTTATGTGTATATGTATCTATCTATGTATGTATCTATTTATATATGTATCTATCTACTTATCTATCTATCTATCTATCTATCTATCTATCTATCTATCTATCTATCTATCTATTTATCTATCTATCTGGTATATCCCACATGATACAGACATCGCCATCAGTTAATAAAGTCCACGTAGTTCATCAGCATTTTTCACTCTAACACACTGAATTGCCACAGCAGCCTATGCATCACGTAATACAAAAGAGACTATAAGGAGGGACTCTGGTGTCTTATTTTGCCTACAAAGTACATGGTTTTGCTTAATATGGTATGAAGATGTATAGATAATTTGGTACAATTATTAATGCTACCTGGGTCTGCAGTCGTTGAACACTCCACCATCATGCTGTGAAAAGTCTTCTCCTGAGTTGAGTCCTTCTCCAGCAGGACTGGGTTTACTCAGAACAATCATCTGTTTTCACCTGCATGCCTCCCTGCTAAGAAAACAAAGAACCTTCTTTGTGAACTCTGGTTATTTCTGCTGGCCACATACCCCTCTCTGCAAAGCAGGAGAGCTTATCAGTTTCTGCTTCTCTTTGTTGTGGATCTACTGGAAAGAAAGGAGAAGCTAAGCCATCCAAAGCTCCTTTCCTTTCCTTTCCTTTCCTTTCCTTTCCTTTCCTTTCCTTTCCTTTCCTTTCCTTTCCTTTCCTTCCTTTCCCTTCCCTTCCCTTCCCTTCTTCCCTTCCCTCCCCCCTACTCATTCCTTCCTTCCTTTTTTTCTTTCTTTCCTTTTGTGGGGAGTATGTGTATGCACGGGCATGTGCATACATGTTCACATGTATGAGGATGCATGTGTACATCCATCCACGTATGTGTTCATCACGGTGGAGACCAGAGGACAACTTCAGGGCTCATTCGTCAGGCTTCCTCAATATTTGTCTTTTTGAGACAGGGTCTCTCACTTGTCTGGAAATCACCAAATAGACTACACTAGCTGGTCAGGGAGCCCCGGAGATCTGTGTCCACATCTCCAGTTTGGATTACAAGTGTGTACTGCCACACCTGGCTCTTTCCTTTTTCCTTCCTTCCTTCTTTTATTTTTTGGTAGAATCTGGGGGGTCACATTTAGGTCCTCCTGAAGAACACTTTACAAATTGAGCATAGCAAATGCTTCCACCTCCCTTCTTTGACCAGGAAGTGAACACAGTGAAGCCTCCCTGCCACATCTCCCAGGGAATGCCGTTTTCTGCCCAGCACAGTGCTGGTTAAGAGCAGGGCTTTAGCCAGCTGATGGCAGTTTGTAGAGCTCTTGGGTCTGTGAGCACAGATGCTCTGAACGTCATGGCAGCTGGATGGAAGTCCAATACTCAATTTAGAGTTGATACTAACCAATCAATATCCCGCTAGGAATCTTCCAAGATCTCCGGATTCCTGTGCCACACCAATTCTGTGGGGCTGTCATGGGAGCTGGGGTCAGGAGCTAAACAAAGCACAGGGCGCTGTACCTGGCAGAAGGATGACACTCAGGGAACATCCCATGAAATGTCCTTTTTCTTGTTATCAAAATGGCTGGACAAAAATTAACATTGTCACTCATGAAAGGGGAAATAGAACAGAAAGCCTTAGTCAAGTGCACAGGGGCAGGTCACCTTCACTCCCGGAAAATGACTGGCCAGGATTTTGTAGGGGAATTTGATACAAAAACTAACAAGATTTGATATACTTGGAAGAAGGAAGGATGGCTTTTTTTTTTCTTCACGGAAGACTCCATTTCTTGAGTGAATCATAGTCCCATACTGTGAAAGGTGACTCTGTCACCTCTGGGTGCCAGTGGCTTGGATTGACTTTGTCACCTCTGTGACAAAGACTGCTGTTTTGCTGAATTAAAAATAAAGACATAAGCTGGTAAACCCAAAGTGAGTGGAGCAGACTGTTTAATGTGCCTCACCCTTATCTGTACAACACATATGTAAGATAATGCCGTTGACATTTTTGTCAAGGAAATGAGATGCAGACCCTTAGCATCCTTTCAGATGGAAGTCATGGGGAGGAGGCGCGGCAGCCAGGATGCAGAATCAAGGCATGGGCTGATAAGACAGAACAGCTGATGTCCCACCTGGTCACAGCATCAAGGAAGCAAAGGCCCCAGTGGCCGCTGGACTGACTGTTCGGAAGGGACAGAATGCCCGCAGAGTCTCTTGGAGCTACCATACAAGTCATTAGATTTTAGCGGGACACAGGACTTGAAATATGCTTGTGTGTGCTTTCTGTGGATGGTCAGACTGAGGAAAGAAACCAACTCAAGATTAACGACTGAGGAAGAGGCAGTGTGGAGCACTCAGACTGATGTCCTCATGAGGGGAAGGGCCCCCTTAAAATATCAGGCATATTTAACATAAGCGTCCCCTTTCTTCTGTGACTTACAGTAATGTCTGCTCTTTTAGTTTTCAGGGAATCCAAATGGGCTAAATTTAAGTATATTCAGGGGAATACCTCACACTGTGAACCCACTGAGGCAGCCAACTGAAGGGACAGAGGGAGGAAGCCAAAGAGCAACCCGGTCCTCAATCTTGGGCCATAGTGAATCCATTAAGTAAAAGAATGTCCATTTATAGATATACATGGAGGAATTGAAAAATGGTAAGTACCAAGAGACTCTTTCAGAAGAAGCCACCCAGCCAGGGATGTAGTTCAGTCTCCAGCCCCCTTCTCTCTTACACACACACACACACACACACACACACACACACACACACACACAGACACAAACACACACACACACAGGCAAAATAAGCCATGCTTTGGCTCTGTGTGTATAAGGAAGCTCACTCAGGAAGAGGGTGGCTTCTACTAACAACACAGTTACAGAAAACACTTCTTACCGTGAGGCTGAATTTGAGTAAATTTAGAGACAAAATAACAGTTCAATCTGAGTCAATAATGCTGGTAGATACTGGGAAGGGATTAAATAGTCCACATTTCTTATATTTGTTATAGAAGGAATGGACCACATTAACTAGACTTTGCTTAGTTGAACATATATTTTAAAGGAAAACCACATGAAGAAAAGAAAGGAGACACCCCCATTGAGTTAACAAGAGTCAGCTAAAAAGCTGGTGCTGTCATGGCATGGACTGGAAACTCCAGTGGATCCTTGTCTGAATGCTAGCCTCCAGTTTTGGGAGCATTTGGGAGGCTGGATCTTTGGGGGCAAAGTTGGCAACAACGGGTCACTGGGGGTGGAACCTGGACTGTTATGTCTGCCCTGACTCCTGCCTGAGCTCCAGGCTTTATGCTCTGTGTGGGCAGCTCCTGCCACAGGCCCATACAGCCATGGTCTCTCACTAGGCATTCCCCGCCATGATGGACTGAAAGCACAAGAGCAAGTAAACCCTTTTTCCTTGATGTTGCTTCTGGCAGGTATGTTGTTATAGCAACAAGCACAGAGAATAACCCAAGGCCAACACGGCAAGTGGAAAATAGTTATCCAAGTCAATCTGAATGTATCTTTAGACAGTAAATGCTAATAAGTAAAGCCATTCACTGAAAAAAAATTTCTTTATATTGGAATAAAATCAAATAACTTCCAGAGGCATTTCTGTTTCAACGAGATATGCACCAAGATGGTGGCACAGAAACATGGGGAGCACGGGGATGATTTTGGAAATTACAGTGAGAACCACAACCTAAATAGAGTTTCAAAAGGACCCACAAATGATCCTAGAAGTGAGTAAATGCAGCCAATTTAGTTGTATAGTGTGAAGAATAGAAAGATTAATTAGACTTCTACACACCAGCACTCATCTTTCAGGAGCCAAAAGTTTATGTGGTAACATTGCTTACAGTCATCAGAAATAAATTAAAACATTATGTGAGAGTCTGAAACAGGAGGGTTATCACAAGGTCCAGGCTAGCCTGGGCTATAGAGTGAGACCCTATCTCAAAATCAACCTCTTCAAAAATAATCCAAGTAAAGCAAAGCTGGTGTAAGACTAGGAAAGTGTTCGTGCAGAATTCTATTTAAAAAGGTTGCATCACTTATGAATGAAATAAAGTTATACCTAACGACAGGGAGAGACAGACAGACGGACACCGTTCACAGTTCAACAGAGCAAAGCCCTCAATAACTCACACAGTGAGACATAACTTTAACATGATTCTGACCCATGTCCTAATGAGGTCTTTTGATGGATACAGAAAAGATCATTTTTAAAAAATAAAATGAAAATACAGTGAGAGACTATCTAAAAAAAATATGTGTATTTATTATGTGTGTGTGTGTGCGTGCGTGCATGTATGTACTCATGTGTGTGGGTACATGTAGGTATACATAGGTGGAGGTCAGAGGACAATTTGTAGGAGTCGGTTTTCTCCTTCTACTCTGTGGGATCTGAGGATGGAACTCAGGGTTTTGGCTTTTGTGTCAAGTTCCCTCATTTCTGAGTTATCTCACTGAGCCTAAAACATGCATGCATACATACATACATACATACATACATACACACACATACATACACACATACATACACACATACATACATACACACATGCATGCATACATACATACATACACACATATATACACACACATACATACATACATACACACATGCATGCATACATACTCAAATACATACACACATACATATACATATATGTATATATACATATATGTGAACACACGCATGAATATGTATGTCTATTGTTGCCTTATATTTAGGCAATCACATGGTTAAGACTTTATGGGTATACATATATTAACAAGAATTAATGAAAAAGAGGCCACAAATTTGAACTAGAGAAAGGTGGAGTGTGTAAGAGGGTTTAAAGGGAAGAGAAAGAAGCGGGGAATGATGTAATTATACTTTTAAAAAAGTAAATACAAAAAAAACATTTAAAAAAGAATTAGGTGAGAAGACTCCATCTATATAATTTCAAGGTGAATTTTATGGTTATACTCATCAAAATTACATGTTATTGGCAGAGAAGTAGATCCACGAGTTAACAGAACAGAGAAGAGAACCAAGTCACAGAAAATCCACACACAAGCAGAGGTACTGGTTTGGGGAGAAATGCTGCACGGTTCAGTCCAGGAGAGCAGCTTTGAATGAACTGGTCCTGGAACAATAGGACCTACCAGACAAATCCTAAGTGGCCTTAGGCTGATGCCATATGCAGCTCCCAAATACCCAAAAAGTGAGAGGCTTACAAGCAAAATCATGATTTGTAGAAAAATACAGAATGTCTTCACCATGTAGCCCTATGCAAAAATCACACAATCTGTAAAAGAAAAAATCGGTGTGTTGGACTTCACCAGAATGAGAAACTTTAAAACTATTGCTGCTACTACTATTATTGTATTTATTATTATTATTATTATTATTATTATTATTATTATTATTATTTAGTGAAACCAACTGGATCCAGTTGATCTTGCCCATATTGACATGGGCATGGGTCATCCACAAGGATAAAGGAACCCAACAGTAGGCACACTCCTAAAGAAAGCTCATTCTCTCTCCCCTCACAGCTATCAACTGCCAATGGCTCCATTTGACATGCAAAATGCACTTGTGGAAAATGGTGGTAAGAAGCTAGTGCGAAAGATGCCACATACCGAAGGCATAAGCCATGGAGAAAGCAAGCTGGTACCGACCTGGAAGCCTTATCTCTACTGGCTGCTTTCACAGTGCTAGAAAAGTCTCTGCACACAACTGGAGAGAAAAAGTAACCAACACTCTTAGTCAGCATAAGCTCCATGAACCACAGTAATGGCTGGTCTGAAAGGTAAGCCTATTTGTGCAATAGTGGCATAGCTGTTACATAAATAACCAACGCATACCGGACGTTGTTAACTGGGATAGAATCCGGTGGCTGCTTAAGTCATAGTGATGAACCTGACGATACTATCTGCTAAGTGGGAATACTAATAAACTATCTCCTAACTTCTTACCCTAGACCCATAGATTAATTCATCTTTTAATCTTTATGGGAGAAGTTTTTTTTTTTTTTTGTAAGTTTATGACAATTAGTACAGAGACCCACAACTTGTCAATATACAAAGGATAAGAGACGACACAGTGATGGAGTGTTCATCTCTAGATGGGGCGACTGTAGCACATCCCTCTGTCAAGTCTCAGGGATCACCATGGACAAGGGTGAGGAAAGCCAAAGATAGTGGGCATCCGAAGCGGAACAGTATGGTGAGATGTGACAGAAGAGTTACACACACGAATCACCTACTGTGATTGTGACAATATACTCAATACCTACCCAAGACCAAAGCAGCCCAGACCCAGGATGAATGGGCTGATGGGGATCATGTCACCCCACTCCTAGCAGAGATAAAGAATGAGTGTCAACTTTCTTTAGGGGTGAGATTCCAGAGGGGTTACCATACCAGCATCCTCTTCCCACTGAGGGGTGCAAATTAAACCATCATGATAGCAGCCCACACCTACAGTTCCTGGCATCCTCGGTGCTGGTGAGTGTGGAGAAGAAGGTTCACGCAGACTTTCTTGGGAGGAAAGCTAACATGAACTAGAAAACCATTTGTCAGTTCCTAAAACACCCCCACTTAAGTAGCATATGATCTAGGAACTTTCTGTGAACCACAGAAAATGAAGGCATATGTTCACATAAAAGTCTATGCGAAAAGATTTATATTGGTTTTATTTACAATAAATAGCCTCGAGCCAGGAGTCACACTGGTGTCCTTTAGAAAGAATTGTTGTTATGATGTCATACCTCAAGGCTATGGAATATCAATATCCATAGCAACAGAAAGAAGCTATCTACTGATTCGTCACCATGAGTAGACATCAAAAGCTTTAAGATGAGTGGAAAGCTGGTTGGGAGATTAAGGACAGTATGACCCCATTAATGCAATGTCCTTGCAATCTCAAGATGCAGAAAGAGACACATTATTAAGGTTCACAAGGGATTAAGGAGTGGTGACCAAAGGAGGGGAGGTAGGTATGGCTAAATAGAAGGGTAGCAAGGGAAAGCCTTGTCTGCTCTCTATGGAAAGCCTCAGGAGGCAGCAGAGTGGATGAGGTGCTGGCTTTACAAGCACAAGGACCAGAGTTAAGATCCCCCAAATCCACAAAAGAGGCAGCAAGGCTTGGAGGCCAGGTGTAATCCCAGTACTAGGGAGGTGTAGCTAAGGAATCACCTGGGTAACTAACTATCTAGACTAGCTGGGGTTGGTAATCCCTGGGGTCACTGGTGAATCCTGTCTCAATAACTAAAGTAGAGATTGATCAAGAAAGACATCTTCTAGCAGCTACTGGGAGCTTCCACACACAGGTGCTCATACATGACATGGATCTTCACACAAATTTACTTACATATGTGTTTGTGCACGTGCACACGTGTACATACACACACACACACACACACACACACACACACACACACACACACAC
>JANHMN010000022.1:23060636-23091153 GCA_030674055.1 Rhabdomys pumilio | reverse complement strand
ACACACACACACACACACACACACACACACACACACACACACACACCACTTGTGTATGTGCTAAAAGAAAGCCTTGTGTTGTTGAAGGTTTTTCAAGGTTTGATTGCAATAATGTGGATTTTCTGCCTGTGATGTTAATACCTCTCACAGGTATAAGGAATTAACCCCGAGCAGATTTTGATAAAGAGTACTTATCTCTTTCAGCCACATGTAAATTTGTGATAATTTTGAATTAAGAGTTTATTAAACAAATTAGTAGACAGCTCCCATCTATGTGGTGTGCATCAGTAGCTCACACGCAGGAGAGACCTCAGAAATACTAGGAAAGAGATTTTTCTAGAAGATAGAAACACAGACTCCAAAGGAATGCTGGGATATGAGTGTCCATGATCCCAGCACCTGGGAAGCTGAGGCAGGAGAATTCTGAGTTTGATATTATCCTAAGAATAGGAGTGAGACCCTTTCTCACAACAAACTGTGGGCTGGAGAGATGGATCAGCAGTTAAGAGTGCTTCCTGCTCTCCCAGAGGCCCAGAATTTGGTTCTCTGCACCTGCTTCAGGTGGCTGATGGCCACCACGGGATCTACTGCCTTCTTCTAGTCTCAGAGGTTATCCACAGAGTGTGCGAGGGAGGCCCCAGACTCCACCCCCAGAACCACCAAACTCACAGGCAAGTAAGGAGGGCCTTGCTCAGTGACTACTATGAGAAAGAAGAGTAGACAGGAGAAGTTAAAGGGCAAACATCCTCACCCAGAGTGCACACAGCACAGTGTTTGAATCTGTAGAAGAATGGGGTCACCTCACACTGTGAACGGGGATGGGTGGGGGTCAGCTCACTAAGGCCCCTCTCTATTCTTGCTTTCTCAGCATGCTTCAGAACCCCCCTGCTGCTTGTCCATTTGAAAATCTTTCAACAAGTGGTGCATGTTAATCTAGAGATTGGAGCTGATTGGCCGATTGATAAGGAACTGACAACTAGCTTTGGCTGTGTGTGTGTGTGTGTGTGTGTGTGTGTGTGTGTGTGTGTTTCTTTGTTTTAAGAAAAATGCCCTCATTTATCCTGAATCCTTCTTCATGAGGAGTGACCCTATTATTGTTGGTGGTCTAATTCTCTGTCTCTCTCCCTCTCTCCGTGCCCGTCTCTCTGTCTCTGTCTCTGTCTCTGTCTCTATCTCTGTCTCTGTCTTTGTCTCTGTCTCTCTCTCTGTAGGGGGAGAGAGGTCATTCATGACTATTGCTTTTCAGTGTTCCACTCACCTTTGATTAGACTAAGCCTGCTGACCTGTGGTCCCCAAGGATCCTCCTGTCTCTGCCTCTCCAGAACCAGGATTAAAGACAAGATCACCACATCCAGATGTTTTAAACATGTGGCTTCTGGAGAACCACACTCATATTCTTGCTCTCACAAGACAACGATGCCGTGTCCCAATCCATAATTTCTTTCTTTAGTGGGCAAAATTTAAGGATGAAATTCTTAAAGGTTGCAAATGGGGCTATTGCTGTTTTTAATTTAATTTAATTTAATTTAATTTAATTTAATTTAATTTAATTTTCCTTCCTGAGTCCCTTCAGTGTGTACTGGGATGGAGTGACCAAATCTTGACACACTCACCCCTCTGGCTTGCCACTGCTTCCAGAAAGGTAGAGTGCTTCATAATGACCTTGAGGGTCCTGTCTTCCAACAGGACCCCTTCCCTTTCTCCTGGTACCTTTGAGTCAAGTCTCTCTGGGAATCCCTGCTCCCAACTCTTGGGATGAGAGACCCTGCTGGTCCCTAAATGCACACCCAATTCACAGCCAGAATTGCTATTTACTTGTGGGAGGGGGAGAGAGAAAGTTTTGAGGCCCCTGCATTAAGAACCTGTCACTATGCCCTCTTAAATTACATGCTTCTCAAGAGTAGGCTGCTTTAATAAAAATAGATCCTACACGACATGTTATTCTTTATAATTGGACCAAAGATCAGAAGGAGAGCACACACTTACAAGATAATCTGAAAATGAACAGACAAATAACATAGTAATCACCAAATCCTTGTTACTTGAAGCCCGTCCACCCCAGGAGGCCCTTTCTCCCTCGATGATCAGGCCTGACCCCTATTAATTTTAATAGGAGTTAAGTAGTCACATCAAGGGAGGTAGCCGTGGGTACAGTCCCAGCGAGCCAACCCCTGAGATTAAGACCTCCACTTTTGGCTTTCTTCTGAGAATGTGACACACTGCCTGATGCTTATCTGCTTTTAATTGTGTGTTGTGTGTGTACTTTTGCCTCCCTTCCCTTTGCAGAGGAGGTAATTTGCAAATCATTGCTATCTGCCTCCCTCCAAGGAAGAGATAAATTACATGAGGGGCTGTGGCGTTTGGCCTGGTTGATATTCTTTACTGATAAATTGGAGTGCACGTTCGTAATTAATACCCAGTCTTCTTTGACCGACTCCATTACACCAAAGCTCACAGATAGCTGGCTGCCGTGAAGAATGATTGTTTTGATTTGCCGCCCCCCTCCCCCCCTCACGCTTTTGCTTAGTCTCCGTTCTTTTTTTAAAGTTCTCCCCTTTATCATTGTCATTTGAAAATACGCAGGGAACAAATCTACCAGAGGTTCAGTTGGGCAGTGTCAGAATCTCTCGGTTTTATTAAGCAGTATCTTCAAAGATGAAGCAGAGACAGGCTTGCTTCTGTGAGCTTTTTATACAGGGAAGTGACATTTGCCTGCGTTTAAATATGGCTTTGTTAGGCCAAGCTTGCCTCTGGAATGCAAAACACCCCTGCTGTTGGAGCCTTAAACCAAAGAGAGATAGGGTCCCTCTTTACCTTCTCTCCTGAAATAGGAAGTAAAGAGAGAAAGCCAGAATCAGAGAAATCAAATTAGATTTAAAAGTCCTCTGAACAGGATAAACATTGCTTTCTGAACAAGTAAACCAAACAAAGCAAGACACTATTTAATAGGATCTTGGCAGATAAGGGAGGCTCTGCTTTTGCAAGGAACCTCGTGGGTTCAAAAAGAATTTGGGAAATGAGCTGTGAAACTTTCTATCTCTGGACTGAGGTGGAAGAAGAATTATAAAACTCTGGCCATTTGTCAGAGAGGGACTGGAGCTCAATTAATAGGCGTATCTTCTCAAGATACAGATGGGGTCGGGATACAGGTCTTCTTATGTCAAGGGCAAATCCTTCTCCACCTGGGGGGAGGGGCTTCCCAAGTCTCAATGGTTGATTTTCAAGTGGGTGAGTCCACTAGTGGATTTTAGACAAAGCTGAGAATTGGGAGAGTGTGTGGTATTCTGCTGTTGAGCCAACCCAAGTGTCTTCTATCATCCTTTCCCCAAAATCCAGCCAGGACATTCTTTTAAAGCACCCACTCCCTCTGCCTCCTAACCATCCCTCTTTCTAACTTCCAGGCTAACTTGCCTTTTGGATCCCTCACATCTGCCTACTTCCACTGTCTTCATCTGGGTGACCGTTCAACGCCCATCAAGAAACAACAGAAAAACCCTAGGGCCTGGAGGTCCAGTAACTTGGAGGACTTGTGGCATTCTGGGAGCCAGAGCTCCTGGTTCTAAGATGCTTTTGTTAGGCAGAGAAACTTCTTGAAGTTTCAAAACAGTAAGCAAGACACAGGGCCCAAGACTCACAGCTAGGGTCATTAAATAAAGGCGATTGTGTTTAAGCTCCCAGCTTGTAGAGCTTTGTAGGTTAGCTAAACTAACCAATCAAACTGACACTTCTATTTTTAAATTAGAGTGAACTCTTATTCGTGTGACTTTAAAGCATGGCCCTATCCATTTACCAGACCCCATATCTTCCAGTTATAACTGTTCAAATATTACTTAGATAATACTTTGGGTAAAGGTATGTCTGCAGAGCCCAGTCCAGTTGGAAACTGTTGTGCTTTGAATGACAATGACCCCATAGGCTCATAGGGAGTGGCACTATCAGAAGGTGTTCCTTTGTTGGAGTGGCCCTGGCCTTGTTGGAGGAAGTGTGTCACTGGGGGTGGGATTTGAGGTTTCAGAAGCTCAAGCCAGGCCCAGTGTCACTCTCTTTTCCTGCTGCCTGCCAATTCAGATGTAGAACTCCCAGCGACCTCTCCAGCACCATGACTACCTACATGCTGCTGTTCTTCCCACTAATAGAACAAACCTCTGAACTGTAAACCAGCCCTAATTAAATGTTTTCCTTTGTAATAGTGGCCATGATCATGGTGTCTCTTCACAGCAATAAAACCTTAACTAAGACCTTGTCTCAAACAAACTGTATAGCAAATAGTGCACTTGAGCTCGTCCGCCAACCTCCACTCCCACTTCTTACTAACTATTCTTTTTCCTAAGAATGAGATGGTAATTTAGCTCAATGACAATGATGGCAGCTGTGTACCTACAATCACACACACACACACACACACACACACACACACACACACCCCACATGCCAATACACACATATATACATGCATGCACATACATACACACATAACCAACATATACATATATACAATACAAGCATACACATACCATCACACACACACCACATGCCAATATTCACATGTATACATGCATCTATGTACATGCACACATTCTCTATCTATCTATCTATCTATCTATCTATCTATCTATCTATCTATCTATCTCACAAGCATATACATACCAACACACACACCACATGCCAATATGTATGTACATACACACATATACCACACACCAACACACACATGTACACATCAATGCACATGCACACAGACACACAGACACATACACACACACACACACACACACACACACACACACACACACACACTTCCAATACACACAAATAAAAGAGTTGATGAAGGTGGAGGCTAGGATAAAAATTTCCTTACAGGTTAGTTTGTAAGGAACCAGGATCCAATTTCCAGAGACATAACAAGAAGAATTGCCAGAGGCAGATGGAAGAAATGGTTGAAGAAAGAAGAGATGCTCAAAGAAATTCTGCAGAAGTTGCCAAAGGCAGAAGAGGTCAGAGAGACTTGGATGTGTTATACTTGGGCTGAAGATGGAGCCCCAGACCATGTTGTATGAGGAAGAAGGCCCCAGGTTGCTTGAAGAGTGTTCGTGAGATCACAGAGTCTACATCACAGTGAAAATAGGTTTCTCTTAGAGATGACCGTAAGTGTTCACTAACCATTTGACTCTGAAAATTAAACTCATTGACACTGTACAGCCTAGCCTCCTGAGGACACATATGTGTGCACTTAAGGAGAGTACACCTCAAACTCCAGTCCAGAGGACCCGCTTTCTAGGCTTGTGGGTGCCTATAGGGACAGTGCCAGCAACCGAGTCCCAGGCACAGAGTTTTCTGGGGGTGTGGAAGTGTCCTGGATGGATGTCAGCCCCTCTCTCAGTCCCAAAGCTCCTCGCACTGTGCAACTTTCGGGTCTCAGTGGCTTCTCTCCTATATCTATCAATGGGGGCCATCAGGAATGCGAAAAAGTGAATAGTAAATTCTGGCTTGGACCATAGTACTAAGCGATGAATTATTTTCCAAAATGGTGCTCTGTGATCACATGCTTTGATTCCACTTATAATACTCCATAGACTGTTAGGGCAGGTGTCGGTTCTTCCAGTTCCTTGGGAGACCTGTCAAATATGTGGTGTGTATACTTTCTTTAATAACCTCCACACAGGGAGCACTTGGTAGAGAACAGATAAATGAATGAATGAATGAATGAATGAATGAATGAATGGCTTCTTACTTTTAGCCTATCACAGCTCTAATTTTGATGGTATCCCTTTTGTGTGAACTATTTTCTCCTCCTGGTCGCTTCCACCAACGTTAGCATTGGTAGAAACAAGCAATAAAAACAAAAAGAAGGGTTTCTGTGTTCAAGCCACATGGCCCTTTATTAATGACAGGAGCTCTGCTCCTGGCCCAGATTGGCAAAGGAGAGCTTGTGTGCTCACAGAATGTAACTCAAGTGCCAATAAAAGTTGATTGCATACATATGAAGTGTATGGACTGGGGGTAGGTGTCTTGGATAGCTTACAAAGCGGGTTTCATGTTTCATGTTCTGCATGGGGCTTTACAGGAGGCCTGAGTGAAGCCACAAGTATCTACATGCTCCCTCTCGCTTACATGGAGTAAGTAGGATTGTGTTCTCATTCAAAACTACGTCCACAGGACCACAGCATTTAAAAGGTCCAGATCATCTGTCAGCCTTAGCGCTTAGTGTGGGCTTGAGAGACTTGGTAACTAATTGACAGGTCATCTTCAAATATGAGCAACTGAAGTGGAATCTCCTTCCTGATTTCAAAGACAACAATTTACAAAATCTACTGATAAATATTATTAGTATTATCATGTTAAATTGCTTTTATATACTTGTGCATGTGTATGCTGTGGGTATGAGTATGCCTCTCTCTCTCTCTCTCTCTCTCTGTGTGTGTGTGTGTGTGTGTGTTCATGTGTATGTGTGTGCGTGTAGTGTATGTGTTCATGCATAAAGTATGTGTGCATGTTCATGTGTATGTGTGTGTGGCATGTGGTTTGTGTGTGTGTGTTTGTGTTATGTATGTTTTCATCTATACGTGTATCTATGTCTCCCTGTATCTCTGTACACTCTGCTTTTCTAGAAGTCTCTCACTGGACAGATTGCTCACCAATTTATCTATTCTGTCTGTGCAATGAGCTCCAGGAATCAGTCTGCCCCCTCCTGTTGGTGCTAGGGTTACGGGTGTGCACGGCAACACTCAGCTTCTTATATAGGGTCTGAGGATTAGAACTCTGATCTCCATGGCTGCCCGACAAATGTTCTAAATGCTGAGACCCTCCCTAGCTTCCTGAGAAGTATTACTATGAGACTTTTTTTTGTTCACCCCCATAAGGAGATGCTCATCTCCTCACTGGTTCTCTCAAAGTCCTGATTCTAGGATCACCCAGGCTTGTGTTAGGACCTATGTTGACACAGAGCCAGCACAGGGCAATAACTGCATGGCAGCTGTTTACCCCACAGCACAGCTGGCCTCACACAGGAAATAAGCAAGACCTTCTCCGGGGAAAACTAAAGGAGTTTTTGGTGAGCAGAATGCAATTATCCCAGCTGGAAAGGTGCCAGGGTAGACAGTGTACACCCCACTGTCTCAGGCCCAGTGGGTTTTCTCCCACATTGACTGTCTTCAGCAGAACACACAACGGTAGTATGATCAGGATCATCCTAGCCACTAACAGCAACCATAATGGCAGTGATAAGCAGGAGACTGTTCATGAAGGCTACCTCTCCAGGATGAAGCAGAGATGGTATTAGAGTCAATAATCCAAGAATGATTCGTGAGCTGCCGCATGGCTGGGAATCACCTCTGCAAAGATACTGACAGCCAAAGACTGGTCTATTCATTCGAGCTTGTGCATGTGTATGCATGTGTGTATGAGCAGACGTGTGCATATGTGCGTGCACAGGTGTGTGTGTGTGTGTGTGCAGGTACCAATGGAGGCCAAAAGGCAGGAGGTATTGGATCCCCTGGAAATGAAGTTACAGACAGTTGCGAGCAGCTGCATCTGGGTGCTGGGGATTGAACTCTGACCTCTGGAAGAGCAACAAATACTCTTAACCACTAAGGCATCTCTCCAGGCCAGAGGTTGGACATCTTGAGTAGCTGTCAAGTGACAATTCATCTGGAGAGAGCTGGGCCTGCTCCTGTCAGTCAGAGGACTGGTCTGACTTCTGGCAGAAAGGGTCCTCACTAGCGATGACATTTGTCTTAGCCGTTTATAAACTCCCTGAAGCCACTTCTTGTGTGCACGCACAGCCTTCTGGAAAAGAATGGCAAAAAAAAAAAAAAAAACCGTGTACACTTGTCAGCTCAGTTGACAGACGAGAGACTGAGCATGAAGGGGTGATCGGACTAACGTGCGATCACACTTTTCTGAGAGGTTTTGAGGAGGTGAATACTCTGTGGTCCTCATTCTCAACTTCTTCCCACAGCAACCTGAAAGGAGGAGCCCGGATACTTCCCTTCTAAACTGCTAATGGATCTCTCAACATGGTTTTCAGTGCAAGGTTTAAAAAATTATGTAAGGTGTAGTTTTGAAGTTACAGCCATCAAAAAGTTCAGTCATGATGAGTTGACTAGAAAATATATTTGATAATAAAAATTCAGTTTTTAAAAAAAATGGATTACATAATCCATTTTGCTAAACATAGCTTGCACGAATCTAATGAGAGTCATCTCCGAAATCAATCACTTGAGAAAGCAAACTTAAAAGTTCTTGTGAAGTCGTGTCCTGATAAATGATGGCCTCTGACAGTGTGTCTGGGTAAATACGGTGCACTCGTGATTGATCCGAGAGAATCTTGAGTTGTTTTAAAAAGAATATTTCATTTTTATATTCCTATGGGGCTGCCGTGAGCGACACACGTGGATTCAGATTCCGGTTTCGCCACCAACTCGGTGACCTTGGATGAGGCCCTTCATTCTGGAGTGAGATGTCAGGAGGTGGGACTGAGCTGACAAATGGAGAAGAGATGACATGGAGACATGATATATACAGAAATGGCCAGGATGACATCTGCCACACAGGATGTGTGCCAGAGCCTTAAAAAAAAATCATTTCCTAGAGTTATTTACAGTTATGCTCTTTCAATCAAAATGAAATACTAAAAGAACCCACAAGGCACACTCTTCAATGAATATATTAATTCATTTTCAAGATTATCCCTTTAGACTTGTTGAGGCATTTGAGCTGAAAGGCTGAGTGAACAGAGTAAGCTGCTCTGAAAGTCTGTGCCTATGAAAGCCATCGCCTAAATAAATAAATAAATAATAATAATAAAAGGAAAGGAAAGAAAGGAAAGAAACAGGAACACAGCAGAGAAGGCTTTCAGGCAATCAGAGGCCCAGAGCATTATGGGAGCGATGTTGTTAAAAACTGGTCTTTTTTTTGTCGGCTTGACTCCGTGGCTTCATTCATTTGTTCAGTGCCCATGACGTGACGAGTAACATGCTAGATAATGACAGTATACTTATTCTTAAAAGGAAACGAAGGCAGAAAATGTGCTCTTTGGTCTGAAGAGGGTAGCCGTTAAGCAGCTGCGGAAACAGCTTACTTTTTTCTTAATATTGCATTTCTTTGGAAGGGATGGTGAGTTAAGGACGGATAAACCTAAAGGCTCTTTTAATGGTTCTAGATACATTTCAGTATCCTCTTCTGTATGTGTGGTTTATGTGTGTGTCCATGTTCATGTGTGTATCTGTATGTGTGTGTGCGCGCGCACGCGCGCGTGCATGTGTAGGCACATGGAAGCCAGAGGTTAATTTGGGGTGAGTGTCTTTCTTTCTTGCTTTGTTAAGATGGGATCTATCACTGAATCCAGATCTTACAATGTGGAAAGTCTGGCTGGCCAGTCAGCATCAGGGATCCTCCAGTCTCTATGTCTCTGGCACTAGGATTATAAGCAGGTACCACCACCCATGACTTATTATTACAAGAGTGTTGGGAATCTGAACTCAGGTCCTCCAGCTTGTATGGTCAGCATTTCCCTGACTCTCTCCAGAGCTTCCCATGGGCCTTAGACACCACTTACCTGTGTTGTCAGCTAACACAAGACGTGAGAAAGATCATTCTGTTTACACTGGTGTTATAGTTATGCAGTAATGACTGGGTCTGCAGCTCTCTGCCTTGGTTAGGAACGTGTTTGCCTCCAAAGGAAACATACATCTAAAGAAACAATGATACGATATTTTTAAGAATGTGGGCACTCTGGTTTAGGGCTTTGTTCCTATACAAAGGCAAGCCACTGGGGGCCATGAAGGATGCGCGCGCACACACACACACACACACACACACACACACACACACACACAGTTCTGCATCTTCTTCTGTGGAAATCAACTGTTCTATGAATCTACCCAGAGTCCTTAGTTATTTTCAGGAGCCTGACCTTGTCTTCTATGGGCTTGCGTAGTACATTAGGTGGTCTTCATGGCACTGCTGATGGGTTTTCCGTGCCTCAACATCTTGTCTCTGTTTCATCAGGGCAGACACAGGAACATGAGAGAGAATAGTAGACAAGGAATGGAGGTACAGGAAAGGTGACCTGGTGACCCTGGAGCCCTGCCTAGCCTGACCTCCAGTCTCTCTCCTCCGTTAGACATTGCTGTTGGCAGCTTTACCTTCGCAAGCTTCCTTCCTAGTTGAATTGCTCTGCACTCTGTCCGTGACAACCAGTTTCCAGAGAGACAAGGGAGTCCGTGTTGTGGCTGAGTTGCAAAACCCCGCCTGTTAAGGTAGCATCTCCATCCTCCTGGAGCGGCTCCTGACTTTCAAGAAAAACCCGGTGCTCATTATTACTTTTAATTTTAAAGCCAAATCCCCTCTTCTTAAAGCAGTTTTGGGAGCTGGGGGAAAAAAAGTGCTCTCACTTTGTAAAAATGCCTTTGAGGCATTTCCAGATGATGGTCTGCGTTGAGAACTCAGGGCAAGCACTGAGAAGTTGCACTATACCCAACACCTGTCCTGGGCTCTGAGGAACTTACTGGGAAATTATCTGTTTGTTTGTTTGTTTGTCTTTCTTACCTGTAGAACAAATGGATTAGACCCTGGTCATCTTCATCAATTTCCTCATTAATTTAGACACCTATCATTTATCTTTGATGATGGATGTCATCCCTGGCCCAATGCTCATGTGTGTGGGCATGCGCAGACTTTCTGTGTGTGTTTGGGGGGTGGGGGGCTGTGGCATCAGTTCGTATGTGCATGGAGATCAGATGTCACAGCAGTAGTCTTCTTCAAAGGAGTTTTTGAGATGGAGTTGCTCACTAAACCTGGAACGCATTTTCTAAGAGGACTGAGAAGCAGGTCCCAGAGATCCTTGTAACTCCTCACTGGGATTACAAGCATGGGATGCTACACCCAGCTATTTATTTATTTATTTATTTATTTATTTATTTATTTATTTTCTGTGAGTGTTGGGATCTGAACTCGGGTTGTCTTGCTTGTGCAGCAATCTCTTACCAACCCAGTTTCCTCTGCAACCTCAATTTGTTACATTTCGATTTATTTTTTTTTTTTTTATGTCGTGAGAACGTCTCAGGCCATGGAAATGGTCTGCCTTTGCTTTTTCTTCTCAGTCTATGGGAAGATGGAGACACAGCAATCTTTCATTAGCTTGGGGGAAAAGGGACATCTCAGATTTTTATCAATATTGTCACAGACCAGGCTTGTCTTATCACCACCATAAGCTGGAACATCACTATAACTAATGGCTTGAGAACACACGGCCACATCCACGGGACTTACATCCAATGTGGTGGAGTCCCGGTGACAACCACAGGTTGCTTTTGCTTACCCTTGAACATCTTTAGGGGCTGGCTCTGGCATGCAACTGTAGCTTTTTCTATCAGGTTAGAATATGGTGAGTCGGGAAAATTCAATCTGAGTTAGACAGGACTTGGGTACTGCGCATAGTTTACATAAACTCTTTTGTGCCAGTAAAAGGGATTATACTTAGCTGTAACTGGGCTCTGGAAAAGGCCATGTAGTGTCTTTGCATTCCATCATGTCTTCCTATGAACCTTCTCCAAAACCCCCGAGAAGGAAGTGTTGGGAAGCTGTCTTTAACATTAGACAGTAAGCCACACCCCTGTACCCCGGCATCCCTGCACCCTCACCATGAGAATACACCATATTTTCCATTTCTTCAACTTGCACTGGCAATCTGTTTTAGCATAATTTACACATTTACACATTTTAGAGAGAAAAGCACGCAACTTAATTCCAAAAAAACATAAGCACCAAAGCTTGCCTCTGCACATTCACTTTGCAAAAACATGAAGGGGCCTCTGCAGCAACCGGGTATGAAGCGCAGGCCTCTGTGGTATCAGAGTTGAGGAGTCCTCTGTGCCTGGCACTAGCCAAATACATCCTCTGGATGGACGGTCTGTAGCTTTATTTGACCAACTGACCTTTATGTTTTCGAGGTCAGCATGTCTGAGTCCTGTGGTCCGTTACCCTTTCACACCTACCTTGTGACTCAGTAGCAACTGAAGCCACTGGGAATTCAAAATTTGAAGGCTGGGAGACACTGCTGAATCTTCCTTGGAGAGCCCCTTTGCAGAAGCACCTCTGGCTATCTGATTTATGAGGCTCAGTTGAGACAGAACTGTTAGTTCTTGAAAAGAGGAATTCTTAAGTAGTTCTGGTTAGGGGCCCAGACTCACCTCACTCTCCCTCAAAACTATACACTCTAAAGATGAGTCCGTTATCTGGGACTTCATCTGTGTTTCTACACAGAGAAGTAAGAACAGATCTCTCATAATCCTGTGGCAAGAAGTGTAGCATGAAGAAGGGTAAGGAGAAGCCATCCACATTGCACAGTCCACTGACACCAAGATTCTCCTCTGCTTTTCACTGATGGGGCAAGAAAGAGGAAAGAGAACACAGCATCTTGTCTCTCCTAGGAAAGACACTTTGTGTGACCCCCCTGACAGTTGCCTTCCTACACATGATAATTGAGTTCCTGTCCTACGCAGCCAGGCTCCTTTCTTAAAAAACGGTGATTAAAACAGATTTACTGGGGGGGCAGGTTGACATTTCTATGGACTAGAAACATTTCTTTGTTCGTCTTGTTTGGGGAGTAACCTTTCTTAAAGGGTAGATTTAATTTAGGGAACTCTTCATTAAGTAGAGCTGATCACTAGACAGAGAGAGCATTCCTACAGTGGGAAAATGCCACCCTCTCAGGAGCCTGCACTAAGTTTTCCAGTGCCTGACACTTATGGGGATGGAGGACTTGTGGCAAGAGGGAGCTCAGGGTGCATTTTGGATCTCTCTCCTTTCTTCTCACTGTTTCCTTTGTCCGTAGAATAAGTGATGGGGTCTTGGTGTGAACTGCTGATAAGTTCAGATGTGCTGGGGCCATAGAACTGGCTTTCCTTTGAGGACTAGCTTCTTCCTCAGTGACCAGTTTTCCCTTTTCCCTCAAAAGAGACCTCTAGGCAGTGGAGTTAATTGGAGAACTGTTAAGATTTGCTTTGAGCTGAGTCACGGGAGGGGAGACTGAAATGTCTTGTAGAAAAACTTCAAGAGATGAGATTGATAGGCTTTATTAACTCAGAGAACACAAAGCCTGTGGGGAATACACAGAGACAAAAGCAGCATGCATTGACTGCTTCCTCCTTCTGGAACCTTCTATCAGATGCCAAAGCTACTTTTCCAGGAGTCCTGGGATATCTTTGGCAAGGGCTTCTGCATGAAAACATGTTATATATATTTATGTGTGTGTGTGTGTGTGTGTGTGTGTGTGTGTGTGTGTGTGTGTGTATGTGTGTGTATATATATACATATATATACACATATACATACATATATATGTATATATATTATTTAAATATATATGATTTTCACTCTGTCATTGGTATGGGGGTGGAGCTTCCAAGTTTCCTCTCGCCATCCTTCCTGTTCAGTTGAGAGTTCGCTTATGGTGAAATTTCAAAGACACCATTTTAATCCAGGTCCTCAAATACTCTCTTCAACCCTCCTTGAACTTGGAGTCCCTTGCCAAACAGCAGTGCACCACCTGCCCTCCCCTTGACTGGAATAAGGAGCCAAAAAGTATGAAGTCATGAAGACGCCACTCTTAAAGGAGCCTTTATCAGTTAGACTTAGAATCCGGCATAAGCTGCCTTCAGTCACATGCCATGAGTTATGCCTGTCTCTTTTACTGAAATGTATCCCGGACAAAAACCTTCTTCAGTGTATGTAAAATCATAGCACATTTTCTAACTAAATAATCTACTAAATCTATAGCATTTACAAGTCAAAAAAAAAAAAAAAACCCAGCCTGGAGACAAGCTTTTATATTTCTTTATTAATTAAAATATTTTTTAAATGAATCAATTGCTTCCTTGCATGTTATTAACAAATGGTTCCCGGAAAAAGTTACCTTTCTTCCCTCCCTCTTCACATTTTCAAATTTGTAGAGATTTAAAAACAAAACCCTCTGGTACAGAGAAGATGCTCTGTAAGAAGGGCCCCTCAGGCTTCTTGCAGAAGGGCAAATTGATAAAATTTTCTATGGAGGGCAATTTGCCAGTGTGTGTTGGGAACATTAAATACATTGGTACCTTTGACCTAGTGATTCTATTTCCAGGAATCCATTCTACTCAAGTAATCCAACATAGATAGCTACTTGTACGGATTGGTTTATTTAAGCACGACCTGCAGTCAGAAAGAGGGGGACAAAAAGGAGGTTATAAAAGGCCCGAAAGAGGGGGACAATTAGGCAAAATTTCGTAGATCAGTATCAGGCTGTGACTACAAAGGCGTGTTAATGAAACAGGGGAAATGGTTCTTGAGAGTTGGGGCCAAGCACAGACTTCAACAGTCTGCGGAGAGTGTGAACCCAACACCATAAAGTGCATGTGCACAGACGATGAGGCCACGCCATTCCTGTGTTTTCCTTATTGATCATCGTCTCAGCCTAGATGACAGGCCCGTTTCTTCTTTGTTCTACTTTCTCTCTGCCATTAACATAAAAATTCAAAACATTCCTAATAATAATCAAAAAGTTGAGGCCGTTTCTAGAGAAGTGAGTCTAGCAAGAAAGATACAACAAAGAGAGTTGGGCTAAGTTCACATTTTTTTTTTTTCAAACCAACTTGTGCTTCTAAATTAAAATCCTGCCTCTCCACACACTGGGTTCCTGGAAGCTGACCAAAATCTGCTCAGTAATATTAATTCTACTTAAAAAAAGCGAAGGGAGCATATTGAACCACATTTGCTTATGGTTTGGGTGCTTGGGAGAAATCAGTTGGTGAGTACCAAAGTGATGTCTGAATGTTTCTATTTGCATTTTGAAAATTGACAGATAATTGAAAGGAATTGGCATAGAAATCTCTCAGAGGAAGCCTGCCTACAGAGGCATCCTGGTGCCCAGAGTCTTGTTGCAGAATGTTCTAGAACTGCATACTTCTTTAGTTGGGGTGGGGTTCTCTGTTTACTTGAGAGAGACTCTGAAGAGCTCTGTCCTGCTAGAAAACACCTGAAGGTTCCCCGCCCTGTATTCAATGCTGCTTCATTTCCTTCAGTTATGTTTTCTGAGGAATTGCTGAGTTCTACACACACACACACACACACACACACACACACACGGGGGAGAGAGAGAGAGAGAGAGAGAAAAGAAAAAGAAGACGAAAAGAAAAAAAATCACCGGAAATAGCAATCGTCTCAGTGTCTTTCAAAGTCCACAGAGATACATCAGAGAACAGTCTTGCTTGACATTATTTCTTAATTAATTTATTAGCTTTTTAATTAGGAATGGTAGCCATAGCTTTCCACGAAGCGAATTCCCAAAATGCATATTTTGAAAGAGTCGGGAGGATTAAACAGTGTTTTAAAGGTTGCAGGCATGCCCGAGCTATGAATGCTAATATAGTTCTAAAAACAGAAATCATATAGAAATATGAAAAAGGAAAAGAAATGAAAAGGAACACACATAATTTGTGGAGAGAGGGAGAAAGGAAGGAAGAGAGTGACGGGAGATAGAGGATCCGAGGTCTATGAGCAACAAAGGCTGTGAGAGGTTGAAGATCGGAAACCTTCCTGCAACTTTAAGTCCAAGCACACCACTGAACACTTCCCTTGGGGCAGGGCTTAGAGTCCTGGGAAACAAACGGAGCTTATCTGAGAACATCGGTGGCCTGTTCTGTTTCTGTGTGAACATTCCAGATTTCCACAAAATGTATTTATTTAACAAATGTCACCCCAAACAGGTTGGCAGCAGATGAGGTTTATTTAATAGCACTAAAACAGGTGAGACATTCCTTATTTTTTCTGGCTCTGTTTATGTTCCTATAAAGGGGAAAAAATAGACCTAGTTACAGCGCTTTACACACCCAGACTGAGCTGAGGTGTGTTTAACACACACACACACACACACACACACACACACACACACCACACTTTGCTTGGTAGCCTGTTTAGAAAATACACATTTTGTTATATTTTTTCCCCAAGCAATGCATAGCGTTCTTTTTCTTTTTCTTTTTCTTTTTCTTTTTCTTTTTCTTTTTCTTTTTCTTTTTCTTTTTCTTTTTCTTTTTCTTTTTTCGTTTTCTTTTTCTTCACAGAGGGCAGGATCTTGAAAACTGGACACAGTCTTGTTTTAGTTTAATGCCCACCTGCCTGCTCTTTTGAACGCTTCTCCTTCAAGCCTGTCCATCCTGCATCAGTGTTAAGTGTCTTTAAGTCTATATTCCCTCCCTGCTTTAGCTGTATTGTGCTTGAGAGTGCCCTGGCATCCAGGAAAAATAAACCAAACAAACAACGCACACCCCCCTCCAAAAAAAAAAAAAAAAACCAAAACCCACCGTGTCTTCCCCAGCCCTTTCATCTGTAACCTTTCTCCAAGTGAATGCTAATTGAAAAAGAAAGAACACACTAATCTTGGAATTTAAATGCATTTAACAAAACCAATCTCACTCTAAATTGTTGTTTCGCCCGCTCCCTTTTCCCTAACAGATGTCGGGAAACTGCAATTTCTATTAAGAACACTTGACTGTTTACTGAGCTCGGGAACCTCAGCCCCAGCCTGCATCAATCTAAATGCGTTTCGAGACGTCAGGCCCCAGAAAAGTGCAGACTGTTAGTCGGTTATTTTTAAATGTAATCTTCACATAAAGGAATGACAGCGCTTCCCTCCCTCTCTCTGTCATCCCTTCTTTTTTAACGACGGGTATCAAGCGCAGGCAGGGAGAGGGATTTTTATGACCCGTTTCATTTTAAGTTGCTTGCGGCTTGAGCTAGTGGCTTTAGCATGGGGCGAATGAAATTATTAGTTAAGTTTATGAAGTTGAGCTCGAGGAAACGTGCTGCCTGATGTTCTGAACCCCACATGCCTCACAAGGGGGATGAAATTCAAGTGCCTCGTGGTGCCCGGTCCAGGTATGGATGCAGAGCCTCAGCTGTGGCCAAGGGGATGCTGCAGTTCCGGTCCCTGGCTGGGTACCAGCTGGCAGAGCAAAGTGGACCTTGTGTCCAGATCTGAACCTAGAGACCCCTTACACGCATTCCCTTGGCCTCATCCTGCGAGCATCGGCATGGTCGTTATCGTTTGTTTAAAAGCACCGGTTTAGCGCTTGGCATATAACATACATATATTGCCGGCTCAAGCTGTGGGAATTTTGCGGTGCTGTCTGCACCAGCATGCAGGGCCTCTTGTCATCCTGCCAGTACCAAGATGCACAATTTGGAAAGATGTATTTTCAGAATTCTCACCATTTTTGATGTGTTTTCCCTCTCTGGTTCTCTGTCCCTCTTACTTATTAAGAAGGGGGTGGTGAGTGCGGAGTGGGAATAAAATGCAAGACAGGGCAAGTGAGGGTAAGTTTAAAAAAAAAAAGAAACACAGTACAGATGTGTGCCTGTTACCAGGGACCCTCAGGCATTTAGCACTCTGCCTCATCACCTGCCCTCTGCTTGTCTCACTTGACCCAGAATTCAAGTCCTGCAGGTAGCTGTGTATTCCCCGGCAGGATGGCTACTTAGGAAAATCCTACCTGTGTACATTGCTCGGGTTGCAGGCACTCCTGACTCTCATGTGTGATTTTGCAACATGCCTGGATTTTGCTGGTCTACAGTAACAAAAGAAGAGGAGGAGGAGAAGGAGGGAGGGAGGGAGGAAGGGAGGGAGGGAAGGAGGGAAGAGAGAGAGAGGGAAGGAGAGAGAGAGAGAGAACTTTCTGGGGCATGTATGTCCCATCGCAGGTCTGGTTCAAATGGAGCATCTTCCCTCGAATGTTTTAAAATTCTATGTGCTTTTCTATCTGAGCATCTTTGGATAAGACGAGGACAAAGTGTGGAGACCAGCAGCCAGGTTGGAATAGTCTTGGTCCTGGACCTTAGATGGTGCACCTTATCCTTGCTCTGTTTTCAATGTCCCTCTTTCTCTCATTGTTAGGTTGGGTAAGAGAGACTTTGTCCAGGCTGAAAGTAAAAAGCACCCTCCAGAGGGGATGAATAGAGTGGCTTATCTCCAAATTGTAGAGTGAGTTCCAGTCCAGTTTAGCAGAAATTATAACCTTGGAGATTCTAAACAGGGCAACCCAGGGGCTCCTCCTGAGCCTTTCTGGTTTGCTGCTGCGCCTGCCTCTCAGATGCTCCCTTTGTGTCTCTTTCCTGGCTTCCCTTCCTTTTCTGCCTGTTTGCTTCTGTGTCCCTGGCTCCTTTCCTTCCTTCTTGGCTCCTATCTTCCTTCCTTTGTCCCCTCCCTACTGTCCCGAGGCCTCATTTCTTCTCCCCCACTCCCCAGTTCTCTGATTTGGTTTATTCCTGGTGATTAGTAGCAAGGGATGTGGCTCTGGAGAGGAAGAGAGCAAGCAAGCATTTCCCTTGCCTAACAAGGACCGCAGGTTTCTTCTTGGGAGCATTGACTTCACCCAAGTTCAGAGTGACTTGGAGACACAGTTTAGGTTGGAATTCAGAGTGGGTTTAATGTACTACTACATGCCTAGAATCTTCTGCATAGGCCTGAAGCTGTGGCCCCAAATCCACATGACAGAGTCAGAGGAGGAATCTAGGCTTTACTGTGTACGCTGGGATTCTGCAGAGCCTTTGAGTCTCTTGAGGACAACCCAGGGAGGAGGGAAGACAGGAAGATTTAAAATTGGAAATTTTAGACTCTTCCTTCTAATGCAGGCAGACATTGCATCTCACAGTTCAAAAGACCCTTCCAGACCCACAGAGCGACACAGAGAAGAATCTGAGCCCGGGTCTTTGCTCCATTCTGGACTCAATGTTTCATTAAAGGAAATGATTAAAGACATAGATCGGAATACTGAGGTCCTCTTGGGTGTGGCTTTTCCAAGCCTGAGCCACCTGTGTGGGTTGGGGATCAAAAGAGCATTAGTGGGCTGGGAATGTAGCTGAGTGCTTGTTTAGGTTACACAAGGCCCTGAGTTCGATCCTCAGGATGGTCCAAAGCGGCTGTGGTAGGCACTTCTGAATTTGAACTTCAGAGGAAGAGGCTGGGGGAGAAGTCCTTAGTACTACTAGAGGCCAGCCTCACGTACACGAACTCTGTCTCAGCAAGCAAACAAAAAAGGAGCCTCAGCAAAGGGCTGGTATTGTTAAAGGCAAGTACTTGCAAGGCTTTGAATTTAATCCCAAATATCCAAAATGAGTGAACACAACTTAGTGCCCTCTGTGTGAAACCAAGACAATACAAAGTCCACTGTTCTCATTCTCTCTATTTCTCTTTCTTTCTCTCTCTTCCTCTCTCTCTCTCTCTCTCTCTCTCTCTCTCTCTCTCTCTCTC
Source organism: Rhabdomys pumilio (assembly GCA_030674055.1). Classification (NCBI taxonomy): domain Eukaryota; kingdom Metazoa; phylum Chordata; class Mammalia; order Rodentia; family Muridae; genus Rhabdomys; species Rhabdomys pumilio. Next base: position 23,071,868 of record JANHMN010000022.1, on the reverse strand, counting down.
TCTGTGTGTGTTTGCGTGTTCACTCACATGTCTTGTATCCTGCTGTTGTTGGTAAGCCATGGGTAACTCAATTTCTCCTATCAGCTTTGGAGGTTTTTTTTTTGCTTGTTTGTTTTTTTTGTTTTTTTTTTTTTTGACAGACGGAGAGACTGAAACTTTCCCTTCAAGTATCTTCTACATTTTATATAGCTTAAAGTGTATTTTCATCCACTCTTCTCAGGGCACAGGAACTGAGCCTATTGGCAAGAAGGCAAACTTTAGAATCTGATGTAGTTTGGCTTAAATTATTTTCTTTAAACAATATCTGGGCTTTTCAATGCCAGGGACTGTGCCCGTGTGAATCAGGAAAGCAGCAGAAAGAACTGAGAGTGAAACAGGTCCGCAGATAGAAAGGCATCTCCTTCGCATGACCTGGGAGAAGGAGACTCCAGGAGGGAAAAGCTGGGAGAAGCCCTTGGTGATCCCTGGGCTCCTTCCTTCTATGTGCAGCTGAGTGCTGAAGGTGGGGGGTGGGCAGTAGATAGAAGATGAAAGTTCTTTCTACACACATAGTTTCACTCCCTTCAGAGGGTTTGAAACTGTTCAAATGCCTGAGCAAATAACATCAGGAAACCTCTAACTGGCGGGAGCAGAAACCAGCAAGCTCCTAATGAGACACAAACAACTGCTGGAAGAAGTTCCAGTCCGCGCTGTCTGATGGTTCACGGGGTCTCAAGTCCTCCTGTGCAGGCTTCCCCTGGGGGTCTCACACACAAAAGCCAAGCAGAAGGAAAGAGGCAGGGCCGTGCATGTTGAGATGAGTGATGGAAAACTACCTAAGTGTTTATCTGAGGCTGAGAAGAAAAGATGAGGGATTGCTTTGGAGAGTAAGTGCGATAATCCAGGCTCTGCTGTTAGATTTATCTCTCTGTCTCCATCTCTTTCTTTCTGTCTCTGTCTCCGTCTATGTTTTTCTGTTTCTATGTCTACCTTTCTGTCTGTGTCTGTCTCTGTCTATCAGTCTGTGTCTGTCTATGTCTATGTCTGTGTCTGCCTCTCTCTCTCTCTCCTCTCTCTCTCTCTCTCTCTCTCTCTCTCTCTCTCTCTCTCTCTCTCTCTCTGTATGTGTGTGTGTACAAGTTCATGTATGTGCCCTGTGTGCCTAATGGTGCAATTCCATGTATGTGCACATGTGTACAGAGGCTGGAAGCTGACATTGCATACCTTTCTCCATCACTTTTCCTCCCAGTTTTTTGAAACTGGGTCTCGTCCTGTATCCGGAGCTTAGCAACTCAGCCAGATTGACCAACAGTGAGCCCTCTGTCTCCACCTCCTGGGTACTAGAACTTTAGGTGTCTGTTGTCATGTGTCCTGGGGATGGGAGTCAGGTCCTTATGTTTGCATAGCAAGCTCTTTATGGATTGAACCATCTCTCCAGCACTGAGAGTTATTAGATTTTAATCCTAGTACCTCTTATCCAAAGATTGTGATGGAACACCCAGTCAGGGTAGTACATGCTTTCCTGGAATGTAAGGGCAGTGTTGGGTCAGCCACTTCTAGGATGTGACCTTGGGATGTCATTTAAATTCTCTGTGCTCACCTTATCTACTTCTTCTGTCAAATGGTGACATTCCCTGTCGAGTGGAGAGATACCGCTGCCTATATTCCAGGTGCTGTGAGGACCGAGAGCGTCCATGGGAAACTCTGAGCCAAGGTCTAAGTGCTGTTAATTGTTCAGTATGGGCCAGCTTTGAGATGCAGAAGCGGGACTCACATTCAGAGAGAGGAGCAGCCAAGCTAGCTGGCTTGTTGATGGGAGCTCCGTCAAGACCTCTGATTCTTTGTGACACTGGAGGTTATTATGAGCGTGTGTTTGTGAATGCATAAGGCGGAGGGAAGGGAAGAGAAGACATACATCCCAGCCTGTTTCCAAATCTGGGTAGATTTCTCATTAGGATAGCATTCAGCTATTCTCACGAGCAGCTCTAAGAAAGGAAGGCTTCGTCTCTGGGCCTGTTTAGAAGTGCGCGGTCGCAGCAGATGGGCTCCCTTGAATTCTGCCACTGCTTCGTTCCCCGTCCGGCACAAGCTATCTTTGTTACCCTATCTTTCCCTGAAGCCTTTAGCAATCACTAACAATCCTATTTACTCTGTGTACCAGACAAACACAGTTACAGCTCCCATCTCACTATTTTTATCTAATATTGAAATTTCTCTCCCTAAGAGCAGCCCAGAATACATTATGGTATCTGCTGAATAAATGATGTGCGTAATACGCTGTGCAGAGATGGTATTTATGAAGCCGAAATGAAGGAATCACTCAGTTCTCCTTTGAAAGGAAATTCAATTGGATACATTTTCAAGAAAGCAGAGACATGCTTTCTTTGAAATCTCCATGCAAACTTTTAGAATCAAGGCTGGCTTCTTCCTCCCTGTTGGCGACACAGACTGCTGTGCTCCGACAGAGTGTTTGCTCTGTATAGCTTCAGATTGTCGCCAAGTTCCAGGGTGAGGTGTGTTCTTGTGGGGGCGTCATTGCTGTCCCTTTAAAGTGGAATGGACTGGCAAATGCATTTAATGGTGTCTGAGACATTACACATCAATCTCTCCAAATGTCTTACAGAGAGAGGAGTTAAGGGCACCCTCATTTTCCCACGGGCAACACTTAACAACAGGGTACCACTTCTCCGGTGGCTCTGCCAGCTATGCCGTGCAATTCATAGACCCCAGGTAACCAGATTTTGCCCACGTGTTTTGTGCAGGATACCCTTGATGGATGCTGTAATGATATCACTCCAACTACTCTTTGCTTAACACAATCTTTTATAAAGTGCCACTTTAACCTCCCACTCTCCATGACACATCGGGGAACCAAGGGCAGGCGAGGGAGAAGGCAGGCTGCTTCATTCCCATGAGGAATGATGTGGAGGTGAGTTTCAGGCCACGCCTGGTGGGTCTGATAGCAAGCTCAGGGATGGGCTTTGTGTCTGCCTTCCTCCAGGGGACATGGTCCCTGTGGTTCTGAGTCCAGAAATGAAATGTAGCTATAGTTTTCTTCCCACAGTTAAAATTCAGAGTGTAGTCCAAGGTAGAGGGGAAAGCTCTTCCTTTTTCTGAGTCCTCATCCTGAGATGTTACCTCTTCATCCCGTTTCCCCTTAAAGACAGAAATCAGAAATGTGATCAGAAAAGCCCCCAGGGACCCTGCAGTGGGACTGACTTCTTCCCTGACTGAGGAAGAGAGATTTGAGGACATTCAGAAAAGCAAATTAACTTCTCAGGACCACCAAAGCTCTCAGCTGACAGATGAAGTCCAGGACATCAGCTTCTCTTTCCTTCTCAAAATGGCCCTCCCATGATGGCAACCAGGTGCTTCTGGGTGAGTCTCCCAATGGGTCAAGTGAAGGTATCTCAACTAATTAGCAATGAGTTTCACATTCGACCGGTCTTTGAACTCCAGTCTAGCTCACAGCAGTAGGCCAGCAAGAAGGGGTGAAGATGTTTTTGGTTTTCAACATCCTGGGTACTGTTGAGCAACACATACCAGGAGAGCATCATCTGAAAGCAAGAGTACTTTAGACAGATACAGAGAGACAGCTGCAAAGAAAGTCTCGCAAATTCTAGAATTCTGATTTCAACTATGTGTGTGTGTGTGTGTGTGTGTGTGTGTGTGTGTGTGTGTATGTGTGTGTGTATTTTTTTTTTGCAATAGAATTTGCTGACGTATTTGAAGGAAGAATGCATGTGAGAACTACTCCTAAGCAATAAAATATGGAAAGTTTATGAAAGTTTACTTCCCCCCTCCCACCACAGGACAGTTTCATTGAGAAGACTGCAATGGCTCAGGGTCTGTGGGTCACACTTTGGGTGACAATGGGTTAGACTAGTGATTGGCAAACCTTGTATAAGCCCATTCCACAGGTGAAAATTCATTTTAGGAGTAGACAGCCATGGTTTTGCTGTGTTGCTGACAGATATCTGTAACCATAAGGGCAGAACCAGGCATTGAAGTAGATGACATTGCCTATAAGGAAAAAAAAATATTCAGTCTGGTCCTTTACAGGGAAGAATTCAGTAAACTTCTTTTCTTTATAACAAACTGAAGCCTTCAGTATTAACTACACATGTTGGAGACTATGAGTCTTCCCTCTGCTTAAGGGTATAAACGGCTGTGTCCTTCTATACTCTGGGTCATCATCACTGTTGGGATGACGTGTCCCGACACATTTCTAGAGGAACAATTAGGGCGAATCCAGTTTCTCACTTGCTGTAGTTACATAGGACAAGACACACATAAAAATATGTTCTTTGGTCATCTTCAGGATCCCTGAGAGAAGACAGAGGAGAGGTTAGGGCCAGGCTGGGCAACAGATTTGTCCACTGAACCCCAAGTGGAAGACACAACTGTAGAGGACTACCAACATTGCAGGCCACTCTGACTTTCCCAGGGCACAGGGACAGCCACTGATCTTCTGGCCCCGTGTTTGCTATAAATTTTGATTTAGCTGTACACGTGTTAATATGTTTTTCTTTTGTTGCAGATTGTTTTTTTCCAGGGAAGTGAATATTAAAAACATATTACAGAAAGAAACAGCCCGCCCGGCTGATTGTTTCTTCGCAAAATGGGCGTGATGATGAGCGAACGCTTGCATTTACATAAACAATCAGTCGACGGGCCTGGCTGAATGTGAACGTTCATGTTTGATGGCATCCTTATTGCTGCTATCAATAACAATGTTGTCCTCGTTGGGTAATAAACATCACAGCCAGTGCGTTTTAAGCAAGTGGGCACTCTGTGAGGGGAGTGGGAGGTGGTCGGAGCTTGGATGATTAGGTTGAGACACAGGCATAGACTAACAGAGAGCTCGCTCACTTTCAGACTGCAGGCAGAATCATTGCTGAGGACCGGTTGGTACATATTGTGAAGGCTTTGGACTCACAGGCCGCTGACAGACACACAGGAGATCTTTCAAGGTAGAAGAATTATTTCGTCTAACCTTGATGACCATGGTAAGGGATGAGATGTGCAGGCATCTGCTTCCCATGAACCCATGGGCCCGTGGAGGTGAAGACATCCATAGGCAGGTATTGGCAGGAGCATATGACTGTATCAGAAGGAAGTAAAGGAGGATATTGAATATTCCTGGTATTGGGATTCTGATTTTATTGCTTGTCCTAATTTCATTTCTGTTGCTGTGGTAAACTATCCTGCAAAAACAAACAAACAAAAAACACTTAGGAGAAAAGAGTTTATTTGATGTATGATTCCAGGGTATAGCCCACCACTGCAAGGAATCCAAGGCAGGAGCTCAAGCCACTAGTCACGCCACATCCACGGTCAAGAGCAGAGTGAGATAACTTGTCCTCGTTCCTTGTCTGTTCGTTACTTGCTATTCAGCTAGCTGTCTCTAGTCTTCCATGTTACAAGACCCAACTCATGACACGGTGACAACCATATTCAAGGTGGGTCTTCAGAATCCCACCCCCTACAGACTTACCCACAGGACAGCAGCTCTAGATAACCCCTGGGCTGACGGTTCTTTCTCATGGAGTTCTAGGTTGTATGTAGTAAGTAGCAGTTAAAACTAATCATCACATTACTTTATGGCTTTGTTTTTTCCTGACTATTGGTTGCTGACTTTTACATCATTTTGAGTTTCAGATTTTTTTTTAACCCAGGTAGGGTTAGGAATCTATAAACTCACTGACCTCCATCGGGTAAGTTATTGTGTCTACGCCATACTCACCCGTGAGAAGAGCAAGATCAAGGCAATGCACGAGGAGGTGTGGGTACCGGTGATACCCTCTTCCCCTCACCTCTCACCACCTGTGGCAGTCAAGGGAGCAGGCCCTGCCCCTCTCATGTGGTACCACTCAGGAGAGTGGACCCTAAACCTCACCTGGGCAGCACAGTAGATCTGGGCCTGGTAGAGGGAGTGCAGGTAGCTGGGAAGGGCATGGGAGAGCTGGCATTGCCACTTGTCTGCCAAGAGTGGCTTGAATGCAGGGATATGAGTGATGGTTCCCCCTTTCCCCTTTACCACCAGAGGTAGACGGCAGAGCTGGCCCCAGGGGCCTGAAAGCAGGAGAGCTCTCCTTGACCCTTCACTGGCTATAGGACTCAGGAGAGTGGGCCCTGCACCTTGCCTGGACAACACGGAAGAGCTGTTTCTAATAGTGAAGTCACAGTTGAGCCAGCACTGGTAGTGTGAGCACAGGAGAGCTGGCCCAAGCCTTCCCAGGCTGCAAGCACTTGGGAAAGTGAGCCCGATGCTTTGACTGAGTAGCATAGTGGAGTTAGCTCTGGAGGTATGGGTACTGGTGAGCCTGCCTGAGGACATGAGGCCACCCAAGCAGTTCTGGAGAGCTCTCCCTGGTGATGCAGATTTGGGAGAACCAAAGGGCTGACCAGCTCAGCTACTATCCAGGCCAGGATCCAGGGCTCTGGCCCACTCCAAAATCTATATTATCTGTGAATGGTTGGAATATGTGAAAAGACCAGTCCCACGGAGCCAAAGCTGCAGAATCTCCATGACACAGGCAACAACAGAATTACAGTGAAGAGTCCCAGTGAGTATCTAATATTGATGGTGTCACAGGAGCCAGAGACCTGGAACCAGACTCACTGACTCTTTGCGATGAACATTTGCAACTACAGCTTCCACGATGAGATGTTTTCTTTGCTTTAATGTGCATGTGTGTATGTGTCTGTCTGTCTGTCTGTCTGTCTGTCTGTCTGTCTGTCTGCCTCTCTGTGTTATTTTCTGGGGAGTGGATACACCAATGAAGGGTAGATATAAGGGGATAGAAGTTGGGGTGCGTGATATGAAACTCACAAAGAATCAATAAAAAGTTTTTTTAAAGATCAGTATATTACAGCTCCTCCTCCTCCTCATTTCCCCCTCCTCCTTTTGTTACCTGACTGAGTTTTAAAGAAGATCACTAATTCTTTGAGAATCTCAAAGGTTGTATTTTGATCATATCTACCCGACTTTCCCAATTCCTCTCAGATCCAGACCCCGATTCCTTACCCACTCCAGTTCGTGTTCTCATTTCTTAAAACATATCGAGTTCGGTCACAGCTACGTGCTCTTGGGTGAGCGGCCATCCGCTGGAGCATGGTTGACCTTACAGGGACCACACACTTAAAGAAAATGGACTCTCTCCTCATAGAGGCCCACAACTGGTGAAGGAGGAGAGAAGAAGAGACTGTAACGTACTCAGCCCTAAGTGAGGCACCTACCACACACCCCTCTTCTCAAACTTGCCTCAGAACCATAGTACACATGTCAGGAAGACTGTAGGAGCCAGAGGCAGTGGGTGACTACAAACCCAACATTTTCCGGTTATAGTAGGTCAGTTAGACAAGCAAACCCATAGCTGCAATGGAATGAGCAAATCCTGTGCGTATGCAAACCAGACAAATAACCCCAAGTGGGATGAGGCTGTGATCAGGACCTTTATTTTTAAATATGAATCTTGAAAAAAATAAAGTAACTTCTTCAACACTGGAGCATATTACTTTCTAAATACATATAGGTCTAAAAGTGACACACAGAGAATAAACTTTCACTCTACAAACATCACGGAAAAGTGTTGGCACAGCCAACAGTCACAGGCGGAGGCCACAGAGAGGTCATGTAAAGAGTGAGATTGAACTCGGCCCTACCACTTAGAGGCTGGGTGTTCCTAGGAAGTTGATCCCACCTTACTTGGGTACTGGGAGTCATCTTTACCGCCTAGAGAACACTGGTGAGAATTCTCTGCTAGGAGGCTAATGACTGGTTGTTGACTCTGTAGCATGCTCAGGGTAAGCCACGCAGGACTGGCCCACAACAAGAGTTCTGTCGCTGTTTGCTGGTGTTGTGTAAGAATGGCAGTCATGAAGATCTGGGTAGCAAGTGAGCAGTTGGTATCCATCCGGTGCCATGTGTGGTCGCATCCACAGATATAACGCTCAAAGGTGGCAGAAGCCTATGGATGGCAGAAGGTCATGAATTAGTTTTTAAGTTTCACTGGGACTGTTGAAGAATTCCAGGGCTCTCTGTCTTTTTCCTTTCCTCTCCATGGCTTTGGTCTTGTATTCTCTTTGTCATTCCTTGGGACAATGGAGCTTCAGTCTCAACAGCTGAATTCGAGCCTGTGTGATTTCAGTTAATTTCCCTTCAAGAATAAGGATCTGGATTTGGGGATGATTTACTCTTTGTCGCTTTGATACCACAGTGGATAACTTCCAATGATACTTAATTTTGAATGCCAACTTGACTAGGTGGAGGTGCTCAAATGCTTGATCAAATATTATTCCAGCTATTTCTGGACAGGTGTTTTTTGGAGGGAATTAACACCTAGACTAATGGGGTTGTAAAGCAAATACTGAAATGTGGGTGAGCTTTGTCTGAGAACTTGATGACATGGATAGAAGTTGATGTGCCTTCCTTGCAGCTGTGGCCTTTAGTCTTGCCTCCCCCTGGCATGGCTCTTGAATTTGCTCCGTCTATGGTTGTAAGTGCCCCACCCCCACAACCCCCTAAGATGTTCACTTCCTCTTCATCCCGTCAGCAGGCCACTGATCCAAGGCTATCCCATCCGTCTCTCCATCATATCAGGTACAAAATGTTCTCACTGACAACTAAGGCAGCCAGGGAAGGGGAGAAGGAACAGGAAGGCAAAAGGTTGCCCCAAATTTTTTGGCTCTCTCTTTAGATAAAATTTTATTCCTTTGTGTGTGATCACAAGAAACTGGTTAAACATTTTACAGCTCAGTGGATGATTATAATTTGGCAAAAGAAAAGCAAACCATTGGGTCAGTTCTAAGGTAAGTTGTCTGGTTCTAGATTCTCTTCCATCTGCTGTGGAAAAGCTAGGACGAGTGAGAGCCAGAGGTCGGCTTCTCAGCAGTTGCCTCTGAGTGTCGAAAGTTGTAGTTCTGTTTTTTTGCTATTGTTTTTAATTTTCTTAATCTTTGAGAAGTTAGTTTACAGTTTATTAACTTGGATTCCTAGAAATGACTCCCACGGGCTGTTTGGCTGCCATAAGGCCTCAGCACAGTGAGCTCATAAGACCATTCTCAAAGTTACAGACACATTAGTGGCTGTCATTGAAGCAGCAGGGGGCCCGCCGACTGTCTTTGTGTCTCCCTCTGCAATGAAGATCAAGTTTTTTTTTTTTATTTTCTCCACAGACAGCCAGAACCTGGTTTTTCCGTTCTTTTCCCTATAAAACAAATGGTTGTTTTTCTGTAATGGTGATAACGACACGGTACCTAAGGGCTTAAAAACACATTAAACATTACTGTGCTGCTCTCTGTTCACACCAGAAAACAAAGACCTGGAATGGAACATCGTTCTTCAGCTGAAGAAACTGAAGTTGGAGGTTAGCTGGAATTTCCAAACTCAGGATCAAGCACAGAACACTAAGCCTGCATGGTGAGAGGTTGGCCATGTGGTGACATGCTCCTGCCTAAGACAGCCAGCTAGTGAATGCAGAGGACCGATGACGGTCCCATGGTGACTACTTGGCCTTCTTTCTGAGTCCTCTGTCTCTGCGAAGCTAATGCCAGTGTGCTGGTTTGCATCAGAAGGTGCCCCATAATCTAAGATATTTGAACACTCAATCTCAATTGGTGAAGCTATTTGGGGAGGTTTGGGAGTTACAGATTTGCTGAAGAATGTTCATTATTAAGGTCTGTCTAAGAAAGTTAAAAACCCCAGTCCCATGTCGCTTGCTGTCTCGGTTTCCTGCTTAGGTTTGAAAATGTGAGCTCTTAGCATCCAGTTACTCCTGGGGTATGAAGGCAGAGCAACACACTTCTCTCCTTGGAGCCCTGGTTCTCTTCTTGAGGGTGCACTGCCTGTGTGAGCTTTGTTGATTGCAGCTTCTCTCTGCTTCCAGGGTCACCATGTGAAGGGGGACAAGGATGGCACCCAAATGGATGCTGTACTCAGTCTCTAAAATGAATGATAAGAGCAAACAGAAGAGCGAATTCGTCAAGCACATAACGTATCATGACTTAGAGTTGTGACCCCTTTAAGGGGGTCACATGACCCTTTCACAGGGGTCACATATGAGACATTCTGCAGATCAGATATTTATGCATATCTTCATATCCCACAGGCAGTTGGCTGCTGACATCAGATGAAGGTGGAGATGGGTCTTCCATTATCAAGGGTTGGGATTAGCATTTACTTGCTTCTCTATTGCCTCGGTAAAACAACCATGAGCAAAATCAAGTTAGAGAAGGAAGATCGGGACTGAGCTTAAGGTTTCACAGAGGCAATAGCCCATCATGGCAGGAGGCATAGCAGCAAGTGGCACCAACGGCCAAAGGGACAGAGAGCTGAGAAGTCAGTGTCAAACCTAAGCATGAAGCAGAGAGAGAGAGAGAGAGAGAGAGAGAGAGAGAGAGAGAGAGAGACAGAGACAGAGACAGAGACAGAGAGACAGAGAGAGAGAGAGAGAGAGAGAGAGAGAGAGCAAGCTAGATGTGATTGAGGCTTTTGTCGTTCTAAGGCCGACCCTAGTGATGGACATTCTCCAGGAAACCAATAACTCCCAAACCTCCCCAAACAACTCTACAACTGAGTCTTTAAGTGTTCAGATACCTTAGATTTACAATTACGATTCACGACAGTAGCTAAATTACAGCTATGAAGTAGCAATGAATAATTTTATGGTTGGGGGTCACCACAACATGAGGAACTGTATTAAGGGGTCACAGCATTACGAAGGCTGCGAATCACTGATATAACAGGTGCTTAATCAACATTGGCCTTTTTTTCCCCTCCCTGGGGAAAGACTTTGCCTCAGCACATGCGCACTGAGGGATGACTACAGATGATATGACCCACGCTGAAACTGAGGTTGTGGAGGATTGCCATGTCTACTTCTCCTTCCTTTGCATTCCGGGGTGAGCATAGCACGCAGCCTCTCTTGCAGCCAGGTGCTGCTGTGGGTCTTCCTATGTATGTCTCATGTGGCTCCACAAAGGAAAGTATGTGAAGTCAAACAGCCTCATTTATTCAGTGGCACTCAGTTCAGAATGAACTTGAATAGTAAATAAATCTCGGTTACTTCAGGTTTTTTTTTTTTTTTTTTTTTTTTCAGTCTTGGTTGGGGCATTACCTGCTAAGTGTTTCCTTATACCAGGAGTTATCCACATCCTGGCCAATTAAGTCAGAGGTAGTTCCCACATTTGGATGGACATATCAACACACACACACACACACACACACACACACACACACACACACACACA
>JANHMN010000022.1:23026235-23060626 GCA_030674055.1 Rhabdomys pumilio | reverse complement strand
ACACACACACACACACACACACACACACACACACACACACACACACATATATATACACAGCCCCACTCACAATGAACTAGAAATTTGAGATCTGGGATCTGCTGAATACTTTATTAACTCACTGCTCACATTTTCGACTGGACTTTCTTGGCCTCTACAAACACAAACAAAACATAATGTTGAGAATTCAAACCAGATGTGGTAACACATGCCCATAACCCTAGCATTTGGGAGGTGGACACAGGAGGATCAGAGATTCATGGGCATCTTCAGTTAAACAGTCGACTGGCTGGTTTTGTGTGTCAACTTGGCACAAGCTGGAGTTATCACAGAGAAAGGAGCCTCCCTTGAGGAAATGCCTCCATGAGATCCAGCTGTAAGGAATTTTCTCAATTAGTGATCAAGGGTGGGAAGGCCCATTGTAGGTGGTGCCATCCCTAGGCAGGTGGTCCTGGGTTCTATAAAGAAATGGGCTGAGTCAGCCATGAGAGCAAGCTGGTAAGCAGCGCCCCTCCATGGCCCCTGCATCAGCTCTGCTTCCAAGGTTCCTGAATTGCTTGGATTCCTGTCCTGACTTCCTTCAGTGAACAGTGCTGTGGAAGTTGAATAAACCCTTTCCTCCCTAAGTTTCTTTGCTCATGGTATTTTGTCACAGCAGCAGTAACCTTAACTAAGGTACAGTGTTTGCTATTACCCATGATTCCGGAAAACTTGGAAGTCCCGAAATGACCCTCATGTGTACCAATTTTTCTGTATTATTTGTTTGAAATAAGGAAGTTACACAGCCCAGGCTGCCCTTCAGACTTGATATATAGCTTAGGATGACCTTGAACTTTGACCTCAGACGCTGCCTTTACTTCCCTAATGCTGGGATTTCAAGTGTCCAAGTCCATATCTAGTTTATGTGGTGCTGAGGTTCAAATTGAGTGTCTAGCCAGGCCAGGCCAGGCCAGCACTCCACAAGCTGAGGGGCACCCACCAGGTGTTGATCACCTTTTCTTGAACCCCTCCCATGACAGAGTGCTCTCTGCCTCTCACAGATATTCCTTGCCAGGCAGCTCCCAGGCTTGTAGAGATGAGTTTCCTATCAGGGTCCTATTGCCTCTCTCACAACTACCCACTCAGACCCCACCCTTCGGAGAAGCCACTACACAGCCTGACCATCTCGCTACAGGGGAGTCACTCAAGTCATTAATATGCAGTTGCTCTCTTCCTATTTGTTCTGAAAATTCAAAGGTATCTCCATGTGATTGACATGTTAAGGGCAATTTGAATATCATATAAATTTTGCATTTGCTTATGTTCAATCCCCTCCATAAGAAACACAGTTAAAAGAGAAGGTAGCGTCTGTTTGACAGAACCATGTCTCAATGTTCAGCGTGTCCTTTAGTTCCAGGTCACCTTCCTCCTTCCATCCCTGTCAGCATCTTAGTGACTCCAGCCCTCCCCCTCCCACTTCGCCAAGCAAGCTTCAGGCCTGTCTCTTGGGAAAATGACAAATATCTGGCGAGCTTTCCCCCTATATAGTTCCCCCTATTTTCCATGCATAAAACTGCTACTTTTTCTATGAAGTACCACTTTTTACAAAGGCATGCCAATGATGGAGTTTTAAAATGTCACACTCAGCCTAATGCCCTCATATTCTTTCTCTGAACTCTCATGCATTTTTCAGAGCAGGTGGTATTCAGGGATGCTCATGGCACATAATTAAAGAACTCACGGTGGAGCTACTGTGTCTCTTTAGTTCACCGATGGTGCTGGAGACTATTTGTAAGTAAGGTGCATCATTCTGAAAAGCACAGATCCTGGGACAAGCCTAGCTGGAGCCGGAAGCTCGGTGAAGAATATATCACCTGAGTTCCCGATGTCTTAAAGCATATGGACCACTGCCCTAGCAACCTTTGGGGGTCCTTGAAGGAAGAAGAGTTTGGTAAACAAGAAGTGCATTTTCTGTCTCAGCCCACATCACCATTGGAAGAGGAGAAGGAAACAAACTCATATGTGGTACATCATTTGGGCCACTATCTATACCCTACAAGGTAGGCTTTATAGGCTTTATGGTTGTCTTCATTGGGAGATGCAATGGGAAACATTTACCCCTACTCTAGGATCCAGGTCTGTGCTCTGGTACAAATGATTCTGCCTTTTCCAAACCGTTAATGTTACCTTTGGTTGTTCTAATGTTTTGAGTTTTTTTTTTTTTTTAAAGATGTATACACACACACACACACACACACACACACACACACACACACACACGCATGTGTCCGGGTGTTTAGCGTACACCACATATGCGCTCCTGAGGGAGCCAGAAGAGGGCATTAGATCTCTCGGAGCTGGAGGGACAGGCAGCTGTGATTGGTCAGTCACAAGCTGGGTGCTAGGAAGTGAACTTTAGTCCCTCTACAAAAACATGACGGTTTCAATCCTTGAGAATCACTCCAAACCAGTTTTAAGGTTTACAAAATTTCAGACAAAATGAGCTCTTGATTTGGGGGTTCATTGCCTGGAGTCTCCAGAGAAGGTTGATTTAAGAATGCCAAGGGAAAGCAGGTAGGGTAAGATTTGTCTGGCCAACAAAGATGAAGGCGAGGAAGCAATGCACAGGTCATTGGCAAACATCATCTTCAACTTAAGTATAACTAAGGAAGTTTACATGACTCACACAATCTCGTAGTAAAACATTTTATCAAGCTGATACAAAATTCATGGCTGATATCACAATTGCCTCCTGGGGCCTGAGAAGTCCCGAGGGGCTGGAAGTGACCACACTGTGAGGTAGAAGTCACTCAGTACCAACATAGAAACAAAAAGCTGGAGGTGCTGCCAGGGACACAGGACAAATAGGACATTTATCCCGCCTTCATGGCTTATATTCATCATGGCTGACAACCAGGTAATTCAATTATCTCTGGCCTTGGAAGTCATGTCCTATGGTTCATGCGCCTTCTCCTATCTGTGCTATTCTGTCAGACCTAAGGGTGATGGCCCTGGGCTGGTTGCAGGAAGGTGAGCTCTGGATATACGTAGATTCCCTGTTATTTACTTTTTGAGTGATGACAGTGATCTAGTGGCCCAGGAGGCATCGTCCCTCCAAGTCCCCAGTAAGGACGACATGATTCATGTTTATGGCATCACATTCTGTACAAACACTTTTCATTGTTGGGGGAGAAAGCCTCACCGGGCATGACTGCAGTGGAATGTTCTGTAGGTTCTTTCTCTTGACCCTGATGTACTGAGGTCATCTTCCAGGAGAGCATGAAAGGCTTGGTTGGCATCTTGTGAGATGGTAATGAGATGGCAAACTTCTTCTATGTCAGAACTTTAATATGGGTGCCATTTGACTCCAAAAGAAAGGGGAAGGGACACTGGTCATCTCACAAATACTGTCCTTTGTCACACTCCCCAAATTCCTAAAATATTTTATCTGTGGATAAGATAATTTTGCTCTGACCTGGGCTGAAACAGAGGGAAAAAGGAAAGCCATCTATCAGATAAAGCCAGGAACGCCCTGTTGCTTAGGGGAGAGGTAAATGAAAGCTCCTTTATCCTTTATATCTTATCTGTATTTCAATTAAAGTCTTATTGTTGGATTTTGACAGTGAAATTGAAGTCTTTCTCCAGCCCCCACCAATTTAGTAGGTGGATCTTAAAAAGCAAACAAATAAACAAACAAAACAAAACAAAATGTTAATGTTGTGTTGCCTGTGTGCTGTGGGTTACTTGTTGTGTTAGGGACAATTGACATAAGCAGGACTTTGAAAGAAATGGAGTTTTACAAGGGTTGGAAAGGTAAACTGATACCTACCTGGTCCTGGTGAATTTCTTCTCACATGGCTTTAAAAAAAATATCCTGACTCACCATCTTATTTTTCATTACCACAGAGCCCCATTTATTGACTGTTATAAAATCCACTTCCATCCTTAGGAAACTATTTTAATATCTTGCTAGCCAAGACCTCAGAGATCCTGAGTTCAGGACTGGGCTTATTTCAATGAAGGTGGTGGACAGAGATAAACCAGCCTTCAGGTTAGAGAGTGTGACCCACATAAGTCACTTTCGCTAAACCACCAATGTTACAGACACTGTAGGGGAGACTTAGGTTTCAGTGCTGAATCAGGGACTGAACTAAGCATCAAACGATTGATTGGTCAGTCAAACCAATCAACCGACATGGAGAATATAAATTAGTTTTCAAAGAAAAAAATAAAGAAATGTGGACCATGCATTTGATGTGTCTAAGGATGCATTCCTAATGGAGATTTTTTTGGGGGGCGCCATAAGGTTGGTGGAACCATGGAATAATTGGAGGACCTTGTGTAGGAATGGGTGTGGAGAATATTCTGACATGAAATTGTGTATAAAGGTAGGTTCTGAGGCTATCTTTACTACAAATGACTAAGCAAGAGTCACTATACTTAGGACATGAGGGACATGACAGTGAATATTCCAGGCTTTGTGAGCCTGTGGTTTCTGGAGCTCAGGTTAGCTCTAGCAGAGTTCAAAAGCTGCCACAGGAAATAGAAATGAACACAGTAGATGCTAATTGAGTGTGACTTGTGACTTCAGAACTTGGGGTTAGAATTTCACATATTTCCTCCAGGCTCTAAAGCTTTTCTGCCCCTTTCACGTTTTCTTTCCAAGCATGATTGTTATTCTTAGTGCTGGGTTGCTTACTGATAAGTGATTTTCAGATGGGAGATCTAATTCACCTCCCAGTTTGAGGACACGGTCTCTCTGGGAAGGCATGTTGGGTGAAAGTGGACAGCAGCTGTGACTGAAAAGGAGTGTGGTTGCTCGCTCACATGTAGAAGGATCATGAGATGGAGATGAGGCAGTAAGAAGATTGGGCTAGACACCCTAAGACCCATCTTCTAAAGAACTAGTTCCTTGGCTAGGGCCACCCCAAAACTTTCCACAGCTTCCCCAAAACAGTATCACCAGCTTGAACCAAGCATTCAAACATAGGAGTATATGAGGACATGCTGTCTCTAACCCATGACATTGTATATGAAACCCACATAAGCTTATGGCTAAAGTTGCAAGAACCCCCTCACCACATAATTAAAATTTAGCTCAAAACAAACAAAAGCAAACAAACCCCAAATCTCTTTGAAGATTCACAACAAAATCCTATGTGTGAAATTCTATAAAATCAAAACTCAGGTCCCTTACTTCCAGTATACAATGCAGAGTAGACAATCCTATCCACTGATGGAGGAATGGGAGACAAGATGGGAAAGTCATTCAAAGCAAGATTGAAGTCAACAGGGCAAACACAGCAAACCCTGTGGCTCATAGTCTGACATCTAAGGCTCATGATGTCTTCATCTAGGCTCCAGGGAGACCAAGTAGCCTCCTTCCTCTAACACTTGCTTATACCCAATATGGCCTTTGTCAGGCCAGCTCCAGTCAGTGCTTGCGTCTTTCCTTGGCAGCTATCTCATGTTTCTGTTCATCTCCAGTGCCCTGTAGTCTCCACTGGTACTTAAGCTTCACTCCTATAGCTTCAAATATAGTCTATTCCAGGATTCTGTACCAGAAATGCTTTCTATTACATCACCTGCCCTCCATAGCTTTCTGGCTCCTTCTACTCTTGCATCCTGTATGCACACAAAACCAACTCTATGGGAGCAAGGCCAAGTTCTCCAGCCAACGTGACATAGTATTGGACCATGGGTACAACAGCCTCTGTGTCCTTTGCAGGTGAACTTGGGACAACACTTCCAGAAGTGGCAGTTTTGCGGCAGGGCACCCCGAAGAAGCTATCTGTTTAGGCACGCTTCTTTCAATGAATGTCTAACACTATGCCTTGGTGTATTCTGTGGGTAGATCTCACCCTCAGGGTACCTTTCCTATGGAGCCAGTACAAAGTCCTTGGTTTCTCTTACATTGTGCAATCTGTTTAGCAATGAGATATTCTATCTATATCTACCTTGTGTGCAACTACAACTGGAGAATCACGTGCCTTCCCTCATCAAATTAACAGATTTCCCACTTCTTTTTGCTCTGCTTTCTCTTCTTTTTCCACTGAAAATCTGACCAAGTACAGCGAGAAGCATCCGTGTCACGGTATGAATGTTTCCACTGTGAAACTTTATCATATAAACAATGTGGGCAGCATGAAATTAACCTCATTCAAATGTACGTACACAGTCAGATGCAGCCAGATGCTTTGAGAGGATGCTACATGAATGACCTCTCGAACAATTCCTGATAGAGTTCTCATTCCTCCTGGTCCTCATGAGTTTGGCTTTCATTTTCTCCCTTTCAATCAACAATCTGGTCCTCTGAACTACCAGAATGGCTGCTTAAACTTTTCCTGCATCCTAATGAGGGTTCTTTAACCCACAGACCCAAAATATTCTAGTCTCATAAACAGGTTCAAGCACCTAAGAATCACATGTTCCGGTTGTGACCAACCTACTCTTGGTACTAATTTTTTATTAGTTATTTTTCTCATAACTGTGATCACATACTTGACAAGAAGCATCTAAAGGATGAGAGCTATGTTTTGTCTCTCAATTTTGGGGGTACAGTGCATCACAGTAGGGGAAGCATGGTGGTGGAGTGGCTCACATTTGTAGTTGAAGGAATGTGAGTCTGTTTGCTCATATCCAGCAGATCAGAAATCAGAGATCAGAATCAGCTACAAGCTTCCACTCAACTTCCTGCTCATACCTGCTACCCCCAACCTGCTGAGGGTTCCCCAACTTCTCAACCCATTTCCACTCACTGTTCTAATTTTAAATGTGAGTAAGCTCAGCGAATGGTAACTCTGCTATACCTGACTGAATACTGTCTTGAAATTTCTTTCTTCATACACCTCATGCATTACTTTTGAATTTAGCATCACTCAAAATTTCAGGGCATGGGTAAAATGCAGCCAGATTATTTTCCAGAATGTTACAATTAAAACTGCTCACTCCTGAGAGCTAGCCCTCAAACACATGAACCCAAACCATATATAAAATTATTCTGAGCTCACAGAAGGAATATAAAAATGGTGAACAGATTTGGCTGGTTGGAAGCAGTTTGCCAAACATAAACTAAGCTGATCCTTTAGCAATACCATGAAGATCCAGGGTTATTGCTGGCTTTTTAAATTCTAAAAATCTACATCTAATTCTTCTTTTAAATTTTTATTCATTCATTTATTTACTTCCTTGCTTAGGTACTTTTTGTTTTTATGTGTTTGCATGTGCTTACGTGAGTTCATGTGTAGTAGTACCAGTGCATGCAGGAGCCTTAGGCTAGACAATGACATCAGAGCCTGAAACTAGACATTAAGGTTTGTTTATTTATGAATTAATGCCTAGGCCTTAAGCTAGGTTTGTTCCCCAATTAGCTCGTAACTCAATTAACCTGTTTATACCATTCTATATCTGTCACATGGCTGGGTACCTCTCCCCAGTTTCATACATCCAACTTCCTCTGCATCTCAGTGGCAAATCTTCCATGCCTGATGCCTTCCCAGAATTCCTATCTCTTCCCAGAAGTTCCACCTATTTTCTCCTGCCTTGTTATGGGTTGTTCAGCTCTTGATGGATGGGTGGTGCTTTTACACAGGCACAAGAGATTATTCCAACACTTGCCTACATTTAAGGTGGAATCATTCTACTTCAAATAATCTGATCCAGAAAGTCTCTCACAGGTGTATCTAGTATTTATTTGATATCGGACCTAGTCATATGGACAACCAAGATTAGGCATCACATAATCTGTGCCCCATTCATCACTTAGAGGCAGCTCGTAGAGAAAGCTATAGGATGGTAAGAATATAAATGGTATTTATTGCATACGCTAAGCCCTCACTTTAAGCAATACATGGCTTCATGGCTTTCCAACTTTTTTCTTTTGTTAATAAATCCACGCAGTGATGATTTCCACCACTATTCTGTAAATGAAGAAACAGAGCTAATAAAAGGAGTAGGTCTCTAGCTGAGGATCTGCGGGTCAGAGGTTAAAGTTGTGAAGTGTTGTGTAGGGCACACATCTAGAACTCTCTTGTGAATGAGTGTGAACTCAGAGAAAGCCTTCACCCCTTGCTAGCTGCATGTGTGAGCTTCCTAATCACCTAACCACTCTCAGCCTGTTTTCTCATCCGGGACTAAGACAATAATTGTTCCCATTTCATAAGATGAGATAGAAAAGTTGTACATATCTGGTCCCTATGAAGCATACAATAAATGCTGGCTAGTCCTTCTATAAACCATCTCTTTCCCACTAAATCTGAGCAGATGTGGATCTGTGTGATACCTCTGACTGATACTTCTGGAGTTGGTCTTTCCATCAGAACTTGGCAATGAGGTCATACTCACCCCATCCATAAACATTGAATCTGTGATCATATAAACAGCCCGGAAACATCCTGAGGATTTTCAGACAGCCCCTGCAACTATCCCAGGAGGGCTCCTGTCACCTAGCCTCCGCTGGACCTGGAGTCACAAGTAGCATTCAGCACTACTTACCAACGGGCTCTAAGGAACCTGGAGGGAGAAGCTTGTCTGACCTCTGCCTTGGAGGGGCATGGGGGACAACATGCTAATCCAACCCCCCAGTGCCCTGGGTATGCAGCCAGCCCCTCAGGTGGCTTTCACCTGAGAAAATATCCATAGACAGAATCAGTTCAACTAATCTCCATCTCGTAGTGAATTCTTCAGTCTTAAGTATTTATGTTTCTCTGTCTCTTACTGTCTCTCTGTCTTTGTCCTCCCCCTGCCCCATACACATAGGGTCTCTGGTTCATATTTGCCTTGAACTACCTATGTATCCCAGGAAAGATTTAAACTTCTAGTCCTCCTGTTTCTACCTCTTGAGCAAGAATTGTAGGTGTGAATTAAGACACTACCTTGCCCTGTTTGTGTAATTGCTGGGGATTGAACCCAGGGCATTATGTGCATTGAGGTTTTTATGATTTTAAAATTGGATTCTAAAGTTTGAATTTAAAATTGGATTCTAAATACAGGAGAATACTCCTGTATCCTCCAAGTAATCCCTGCCTAAAATAATTCCCTCTCATAATTATAATAGAGTGAAGTTCACTTTTCGTCATGTAGTTGCAATGGGTTGAATAGAATGGCAGTGAGAATTTTGGTTTCTTTAATAATACACTTATGTTATGCGAATGTGTTTTTGTTTTAATCCCAAGTGTGGAATATGAGGCTGTTTCAGATTGTCTACAACAGCTAACTATGATTTGTCTAGTGCTCTAGCAGGGGCGTGATTCTGCCAGCTGAAGATAGTTTATGTTTGGAATTCTGAGTACTCTTCAGAGGGTAAAAAATACCAGAGCCCCAAGAGAAGCAATGCCTGCTGCCACACCCCGTTCTGCTGTGTGCTGGTTGCTGGTTGGAGATACCCTGATGGTGAAGATTAGATTTGCCTCAAGGAACTCGATGCCCTTAATTAGCAGGAAGAGGTCTGATGGTCTCAACAGCCTCTTTCCCCTCTAACCTTCTTTCTCTCCTACCTGGTGTTGGAGGGTTGGAAGCAATAAGGGTGGAGTAGTGTGACAGAGGAAAAAAAACTCAATGAAGCAGACAAAAATAGGGTTACAGAGAACTGTCTCGTTGTCTTGAGCATTTGAACATTTGATCTCCAGTTTGGGAGGCTTAAGTGTAGCCTTGGGGGAAGAAGTAGGTCACTGGAGGTGGTTTTGGAGAGCTTAAGGGCTCATACTACATCCAGTTTGCTCTCTCTCTGCTTTGTCAAGTGTGAGCTCTCAGCTTCCCCTTTGTGTAATCATGCCTGCCACTTGTGGCCATGCTTCATGCTTCAACTCTGTGACCATGACTGTTCATCACTCCAGAATTGTAAATCCTTTCTTCTGTAAGGTGCTTTGGTCATGGCATTTCATCACAGCAAAGCTGTGTAACACATACATAGTACATAGTCAGAATCTTTCGAACTCGAGCTTGTGCACATATGCATACACACGCATGTACATACACATGCGTGCGCGCACGCACGTGCGCACACACACAGAGAGAGAGAGAGAGAGAGAGACAGAGAGACAGAGAGAGAGAGATTTATTGTCTCCTATTCCATCTTCCAAGAATTTTGAGCAGTGCACTGAAGATTTTCTTAAATGTAGGATGCACCTTAACCAAAGATTCTTTCTCTGCATGCTGTGCCATATATACATCATAGCATCGTACCACAGCCTAATTTTATGTGCAATGGAGGCCAGCATCATGATGTGATGTCTAAGTGCACAGGTGACAAAAGGCAGATGGTGACACCATTGTCCATTGGGAATCTAGGAACATGGTGATGGGAAGTCTTGTACCCTGCAGGACATGGGCTCTTCTTGCAATCTTGGTCAAGTTTTTGTCTGTTTTGTATTTAAGATGGAGATCCTTTGCAAACTTCCTTTCCATTTTAAAAACTTTTTTTTATTAGCCCTTTGGAAGTTTTGTAACCAAATCGTTTGATCATCTTCACATCCTCCCCCAACTCCCATTAGCTCTGTGCCCCTATTGACTGTTTACTCTCCCTCTCTACTCAGTTCTCCACCCTTTTTATTTTCTCCCTCCCTCTTCAAGCCCCACTTGCTCTACTCATATGTTCTTAGAAGTGAGGTCTTTGTAGTGGTTTGAATATGCTTGGCCCAGTGAGTAGCACTATTAGGGGGCATGGCCTTGTTAAGAGTAGGTGTGGCCTTGTTAGAGAAGGTGTGTCACTGTGGGTGTGGGCTTTGAGACTCTCCTTCTAGATGCCTGAGAGATCCAGTCTTCTGTTTGCCTTCAGAACAAGATGTAGAACTCCCAACTCCTCCAGCACCATGCCTGCCTGGATGCTGCCATGCTTCCTGCCATGATGATAAGGGACTGAATCTCAGAATCTATAAACCAGCCCAAATTAAGAGTTGCTTTAGTCATGGTGTCTCTTCACAGCAATAGAAACCCTAACTAAGACAGTCTTCCACTGGGGTGTTGTAGACTTACCAGGGGCTGTATACTTTATATAAACTAAGTTTTTCTTTCCCAGCAGCTCTCAACTGGCAATGGCTCCTCAGCTAGGGTTGAGGTTTCATACACACTTCCCTTCTTGATGCTAGGATTTAGTCTGGCTAGAGCTTGCACAGGCTTGTGCTGATGTCACAACTGCTCTCAAGTCATCTGTGCAGCTGCCTTGCTGTATCTGGAGGACTGGAAGTTGACGGTTTTTAAAGTTAGTGTGATTTTCATTATATTGCTCTCACACATATATGTCATTATACCTTATTCTTGTTCATTCTCTTCCCTTGCTCCACTCCTCACCTCTAATTAGCCCTTTCTGCCTTGCTGACACACTTCTCTCAGTACTTTTTCTTATTCCTGCCCTCACCCTTTGCATCTCTTTCTTTTCTCTCTTCTCTCCCTTTCTACTTTGTCTATACATACATTATATATAATATAAATCTAAATACAAATTCCACACGTTAGAGAGAATGTTCAATATTTGTCTAAGTTTGCTTTTGAAATTATTACCACATCATGTTTCAGCATGGTGTTCCAGACCTCACCTGGGTGACCCAGCCCTTCTTGAGCTATCTCTGATTCTGTAGGAATAGGAGATCCATTCTAACTCCCCTGTCCTCCCCACCAAATTCACATATTGAAACACTAGTCCCAAGGTGATGGTTAATAGAGGGAGACAGTATTTAGGAGCTGATCAGGTCTTGAGTCTTCTTCATGAAGAAGCTCGATGCTTCTATAGAAGAAGGCCCAGACAGCTTGATTGCTACTGTGTCATGCAGGGACACAGCAAGAAGCAGCTATCTTTGAATCAGGAAGTATGTCCTCAATAGACAGTGGATCTGAAGACATCTTGATTCTAGACTTTCATGTCTCCAGAATGGTGGCAAGTAAGTTGAGAGTCTGTGCTAATCCATCTTCATTGCCAACTTGTTGGGATTTAGAATTGCCATGGAAACACTTCTGGTGTGGTTATGAGGGTTTCCAGAAAGGCCTAACTGAAGAGATGGTAGATCCACTCTGACTGTGAGTGGTTCCATCTCATAGGCTATGGTCTCAGTCTGAAGGACTGGCATTCATTACTCTCCGCTTCCTGTCTGCACACAGTGTGACCAGCTGCATTCTGCTTCTGCTCCTGCTCCTGTGGCTTCCCCAGTGTGATGAACTGTCCCCTGGAAATGTGGAGCAAGACAAACCCTTTAACTCTTAAATTGTTTCTTGTCAGGTTTTATGGCCACGGCATTAGGAAAGTAATAAGCATAAGGTGCTTATAAAACACCTAGTCTGTTTTTGCAAGTATTATTAAAAGGCTAAGATGGTGACCAACAAGGACCAATCTTTGCTCCATTAAGGATAGGGCCTATCTTCTATTTGTCCTTCTCAAAGTCTATTTCCCCACTTGACAATGGACAAGAAAATGGCAGGGAACTGAGCATGGTGCTCTCTAATTTTTTTTTTTTTGGCTTTTATCTGTTTGACAAGGTGTATCTTAGTAAGGGTTTCTACCATTGTGATGAAACACCACAACAAAAGATGAATTGAGGGGGAAAGGGTTCATTCCCCTTATTCTTCCACATCACAGTTCACCATTAAAGGATATCAGGACTGGAGGGCAAGGCAGGAACATGGAGACAGGAACTGAATCAGAGGTCATAGAGGAACACTGCTTACTGATTAGCACCACATGGATGGGTCAGTTTGCCTTCATATATACCCCAGGATCACCTGGTCAGAGGTACTACCACCCACAATGTCCTGGACCCTCCCACATCAATCACTAATTATGAAAACACTCCATTGGCTTTCCTACAAGCCAATCTAGTAGGTGTATTTTCTCAGTTGAGAGTTCTTCTTCCCAAATGACTCTGGTATGTGTCACGTTGACATAAAACTAAACATTCAACCCAAAATTTGTCCTGCCTACAAGTTGTACAGGCATAAAATATGGAACAGAGACTGAGAGAATGGCCCAACTGATGACTGGTCCAACTTGAGACTCATTCCATGGAAGCTAGCCAACCCATAACACTATTAATGATCCTCTGCTATGCTTGCAAAGAGGAGTCAGGCACAATTGTCTTCATCTAGCAACAGATGGAGGCAGATGCAGAACCTCAGAGCTAACCATCAGGTGGTGCTCGGGAAGTCTTGTGGCAGAGTGTGAAATAGAATTGAGCAAGCTGGAAGGGTCAAGGACACTATAAGAAGACCTACAGAGTCAACTAACCTAGGCCCATGGGAGCTCACAGAGACTGGGCCACCAACCAAAGATCACACAGGGGCTGGCACCTCAACATTTTTAGCAGATGTGAAGATTCTTTTGTATGTGTGTCCCCTAACAATTAGACTGGGTCCTGTCTCTGATTCTGTTGCCTGCCATTGGATCCCTGTTCCCTCCCTGGATTACCTGGTTGGGCCTCAGTGGGAGAGAATGTGCTTAGTTTTGCTGGGATTGGCTGTCCCAGGATGGGGTGGTACCCAAGTGAAGGCTTCCCATTCTCTGAGGAGAAAGGGAGGGGATAATGGGAGAGGGATTTGTAAGGGCAGGATTGGGAGGAGAGGAGGAAGTGGGGACTAAGATTGGGATGTAATGTGAATAAAAATTAAATAAATTATGGGAAAAAATACCTAGATGGCACAGAGTAAAGATGAAAGACGGCTTTGGTCAATGTGTTGAAATTTAAAAGACAACTGACCTCCAGGTAAATTGTGTACCACAGCCCTTCAGCTGTACCTCTTCTTCTGCTTCTGTGACAAATACCAGCATGATAGCAGCTGTTCCACTCACCCAAGCCCTGGGATAAGGCAGTAAAGACCCTCTCCACCTCTTTGAGCATATATATATATATATATGAAATCTTCTGACTTTTGCAGGCTGCTGTGGTTTGGTTGAAATGTTGGTTTCCCTGAGGAGGTTTAGATGCTGCAGTCTAGGGGCAGAAACACATCACGGGCGGGGGGTGGGGTGGGGTGGGGTGGGGTGGGCTTTGAGATCACGAGCTTTGCGCTATTTCCAGCTCACTTTCTGCTTCATGTTTGTCCTTGGTAAGAGGTCATGTTTGACCTCTTAGCTTCCTGCTCTGGCCTCCATGATGGATTCTTTTAGGAACCTCAAGCCAAATAAACTCCTCCGTTCATCATTTCTTTTGGTCGTGGTGTTTTATCACAGCAACAGAAAGGTCACTGGCACAGTTGAAGAGTGGTGATGTTCGTCACCAGATACAGGGTGATGATGACAGTGACACTCGGTATATGCTAAGCTGTTTCTCTTCGGCTCAGTATAATCACCCATAAACTGACTATCAGAGGGGTGCGCAACCATGTGGTGCTCCTGGTAAGGGTACCGCCACACATTCCAAGGCCATGTCAATACGCTAAGGGAGAGGGCAGGTGTGTCCTGGCTGTGTGCCAACGAACTGACTCCAGTACTTACTACTGCTGAAAAGTAGAAGAGAGCGCCTGACAACTGGTACTATTTGGTGTGCGTGGCTGGAGGTAGGCACTGGTGGCAGGTGGTATTATAAGCAATTGTGCTTGATGCAGGGTTCTGTGGGATCTGCTCATAGTGTGGAGTCATTTCCAAATGCCGGGCGCCACTCTGCATGCGGCGGCAGTGGCTAATATTTCTAAACATATTTCGGCTCCGTGACACCTTAATAGTCTATGATAACACTCGCCTCCCTTTCAGAAAAATGGATACTCTCATTTCTCTAAACACGGTGCCCTTACTTCTAACCATTTCCATTTAAATGCAAATTTCAATCATGTCCACCTTTCTGTGTTCCAACTCGGAGCAAACGCACGGAAATGAGAGCAGCTTGAATCCAAATTTCGAGAGCCTGGGAACTGCTCCCAATGGGGGTCCTGGGTAGCTCTGAGTGACTCTTTTTCTTGTCCCTCTATGTTGCTATGTTCTGTCTCAAAGGGGGATATTTCACTTCTGTTAGGAGGAGTGGCTAAGTCAGAAGGGAGGATGGCTTCTACGACAGGGCCAAAAGATAAAGGATCCAGAAGTAAGCGTGTGGCACTTTGGTAGACCTTGGATTGTACAGGTTATCCCAACCTCCCAAGGACAGAACCCAGAAACACCTACTGAGCTCCACTGTACGATAACTGCTCTATAGATTTCTTTTTTTAGGGGGAGAAAATTCTTAGTGCACACTTCTGGCTTCTTGATCAAGTCTCCAGGGAACAAATGTGTGCTGCCAGCCTAGCAGATCCTCCTTGACTGTAGATTAGACTCAGGGCCATAAGAAGGGAGGCCTGCAGAAGAGCCTCTGCTCATAGGGCACAGGGTCTGGTGTGGCCATGGAGCTACAGGATGGGATGAAAGATGAACAGACTGAGCACTCAGGAGATGAGGGAAATAGATCTTTGTAACACTCCAGTGATACTGTCTAGACCCAGTGGTTGATACCACTGGGATTTGTATACACTGGGTTGCAAAGGAATGGACGATGAGGTTTCCTAGCTCTGTGGATTATGGGCAGGTCCATTCCCTTGAATCTTAGTTTTTGCAACCACAGAGGTGAAAGAGCAGTCATACGCCATGAAGCCTTGATGAGGATAAATGTATTCATGTAAGTGACCTGAAATAGTTCTGGTCCTAAGCACACATGTAAGTGGCCCGGAACAGTACTGGCCCTGCCAAGCACACAGGGTATTCATGGGGATGCTGTCCTTGAGTGAGGTGTACATGGCCTGACTCCCCTCCCATTACCTGCCCACCCCCAAGTCAGTCCCTGTATTCTGCAGGGAGTCACTTCAAGCTACAGGGCCTCTTTTTGGTGGGGGCGTGGAGAAGTTGAGGAGATGTCTCAGGGATCTGCATGTCTTAGGAGCAGAGAGGGCTTCAGGAAGTCTCAGAGGAAGCAGCCTCTGGTGGAGGAAAGTTGGAAAAGAACTTAGGAGCAACAAACTGTTGCTGGACATAAAACAAATCTCATCAGAGTCTCACATGTTTTGGGGAAAACTGAAATCACCTCGTGGGTCTCTTAGTCTGCTAAGAAAAGAATTGAAGAAAAACCCCAAAGTAAGCAAGCTGCAAATCTTCTCAGATGCCCAAAGGAGGGAGATGGAAAAGAGGAAGAGAGAAAGCCATGCCTTTTGAGGCAGGCATGGAGGTCAGCCACATGGTAGACAAGCAACCAAATGGTGGGGAAAGGGATTTGGAGGAGTGTTAGGGGAAAGATGTTGATGAAAAAGAGAGAAGGAAAGGAAAAGTTATTCTGAGCACTGCAGATAAACAGGGAGACTTACAAGGCTGTGTGTGTGTGTGTGTGTGTGTGTGTGTGTGTGTGTGTGTAATTGCACTCACTAGAGGGAGAGAATTCTGGGAAGGAAAAGTACACTATCTTCTTAAAGGGATAATTATTCCTCCCATTACTTTAGCATGGCTCAATATGAGTCTGCTTTCTCAAGCAGTGGTCCCTTGGCTATGCAATTGACTAACCAACTGGATTAACTCTTGGTTAGCACAGATATTAACTTTGCACCCAATCCAGAGAAACAGTTTCCCATAGTGTTGAAGGCCGCTATGAGAAAACCTAACATGAAGTCTAGGTCCCAGAGACTTAGCCCTAAGAATCTAAATGCTGTCACCACTGTGAATGGAGGTAGCTAATACCCCTCTCCAGCATGGAAAGGCGTGAAGTGTCTGTCTCTATCCAGGACATGCTGTGTGTTGCTTTGATGAAGGCCGAAGACTTGCTGAAGGCCTGTCTCATGATTTGCTTTGACTGTTAACTTAAAAGGATCTAGGATCACCTAGAAGGCACACACCTGGGCATGCCTATGAGAAATTCTAGGTGACCCTAAAGAGGGGCACCTTCATCCCATGGGGAGGGGTTTTGAGCTAAATAAAAGGAGAAAGTGAGCTGAGCATCAACTCTCTGCTTCTTGCCTGCGGATCCAATGTGATCAACCTTCCCACAATCCTTCTGTCATGAATCCTTCACCATGACCAACTATATCATCCTAAATGGCAAGCCAGAGTCAAACATTCTTCCGACTATTCACCCAACCCATGGTTCTTGCATAAGGAGCTTGTGGACTTGTGGTAAAATATACTTTCAGTAATGGCTACCTGAAAGACTTTTCCTCTGATACAGGCAAAGGAACTATGTACCCATTTCCTGGGGTTCATGGAAATGTTGGGTTTGGCGAGCACACATATTTAAGGCAAAGACTCAGGGAGCTCACTGCCTTAGAGGCAGTAATAATTCGGTAATAATTGTTGTGCATACCAGGTGCCCCTGGAAAGAGAGACTACACTTTCTACTGAGGACAAGACAGCAACAAAGGGAGGGAGGTAAATTACACACACACACACACACACACACACACACACACACAAATATTACAGGAAATGCCTGCTTCAGACATGGGAAGGAGAGTGAGACATGGAGATTACATGTTGGCAGAGGTGAGGGTAGGCATGGAGATTGCATGTTGGCAGACATGAAGGTAGACATAGCAATTGGATGTTGGCAGAGGTGAGGATCAGGCAGGACAGAGCGAAGTGCTGCTCTAGCCATGAGTAGCTTCTACACTTTAGGAAGTCACTCGTCCATGTGAAGTTTCTGCTCAGTTCTCTCTTAGCTTTGATGGAGAAGGGAGCTTGTGAGCATCTTGATTTTGTTCCTACAAAATGGAAATTTCAAACAGTGTGGACCAGGATTACAAGGAGTAAAGAGGAAAATGAATGTCAGAAAGAGAAAGAAAAGAAAAAAAGGAAGCAAGGAAGGAAGGACGGAAGAAGAAAGCCTTACAGAGTCTTTGTTATGCTGTAATTTCTTCAGAATACAAGTAGCCAGGAACTGTGGTGTGTCCTTCTATATCTACTGGAAGAAAGAAACATGAGAGACATCCTTTACCATGGAAGATGAGACATGCTAGAAATCTTAAGGTCACCGAGAAGGAGCCATCTTGTTCTTACTGGGAATGGCTTCACAGAGAAGATTCTGGATGAGCTGAATTCTAAAACGCAAGCAAGAGCCAGCACAGGGTTGGGAGGGACACAGGAAGTCCTGTGCTGGTGCCGTTTTTCTCTTCTCCGTGGTACGGTAGTTGCTATCTTTTGATTTATGTGTTTTTCAGTTGGTAAAGTGCTGGCCATGCAAGGGTGAGATCCCAGGTTTGGATTGGCAGCATTTACCTAACAAGTCAGGCACAGTCACAGTGGTGCATGTTTCTAACCCCAGGAGATTAAAGGTGAGACAGGTGGTCCTTGGAGCTCACTGGACACCCATCCTAGCCAATCATTGAGTTCTAGGTCCAGGAAGATATCTTACCTCAGGGATGAAAAAGTGGAGAGTGATTAGAAAAGACACCTCATATTAACCTTTGGTCCCCAAATTTACAAGTACACATAGCCCCTGTGCACAGAATGCACACAGGAACACATCCATCCATCACACAGATACATAAACAAGTAAATAGAATCAGTCAATCAATCAGTCAGTCATCCATCAATCAGACTTTGTCCTGAAATTTTCAAAGAACAAACACATGCTTTGGGTTCCAAATTGGCCTGGGCCAGCAATGTCCTGAGAGACCTTGTCTCTTTAGTATAACATCAGCAAGAACATCCATGGCAATCTTGGCCACAGAAAAAACATTGAACAGGCATCCAGTATCTCCTACTTCTCTCTCGCATTGAGATGCCTGTGGGGAGAGTCATTTCCAAAGGCAAAAGCAGTGTCTGTAGCAGAAGGAGATGCGGTCCCATGTCCAGTCTATTTCAGAGCTTGGTGCTAAAGTCTGAGCATCTAAGATGGTCCATCAGGATCCACAAAGTAGCTCAGTGACAAATGTTTTAGAAAAACATCTGGTTGAGCCCTTGTGATGCCTAGCCAGATCAAGGTAGGCACTCAGACAATCACCCTCCCCCAGCTCCGGGCCCAAAGCTCACAGTGGAGTGTCTCTCTTGTAAGAGGCATACACTCAGGGAAGTATCTGGGATTAGATAGAAGGCTGCATGTGACAGGTGACCCCAGACTTCCTCCGAGCAGGGCAGATTTACAGGCTTGGTTAAGTGAGTTTAAGCCCCGGAAAGACACTAATTTTTATCTGGAGCAGGTGTGTCCAAGGGACCTTTTTGTGAAGTCAGACTGAGGGCCCTGTCAAAGAGTCCAGCTTGCCATCTAAGCCTCCTCCCTGGTCAATGTGATCACAGGAGTCCTGGATAAGGAGACAGGAACCTGAGCCGCCTAGCAGATGTGTGGAGCTGGATCGGAGAAATTAGTTACAGGCTAAGATGCAGGTGGGGGTGTTGTGGTGATTGACTCAGAGGCTTGTGAATACGAGTCTTGTTAGGGGTTGGGGGTGGGGGGTCCTGGGATGAGCCTGAACTTTGACTAGTGAACCCTGGGATTCATCATTTCACATGTAACCGAGACAGCTGGGGAGTGTCTTTGAGAGACAGCAGCCAGAAGTGCATGAACTGTAGTTAACGAGGAACCTATCATTCACAGGAGAACAACCAGGGCCAAAGAGAAACACAGTCTCCCAGAGGTCATGGCTCCAGGGTTGCATGTGCTTCTTAGGAGCAAGAAATGGATCTATCTTAGAAATGCTGGCAGTGAGGGTCAAAACCACAAACTCGGTATTCACTGTCGCAGAACACCACATAAAGGGGTTGATGAGTATGGGGGGGGGGCCAAGCTCCTCTGTCCTACCTCTCTTGTGACTCCTGGTCCCCACCAGCTCCTCTCTCCCTCACTCTGGCTCCTCCTTCCTGCTGTGTGTTATTTTCTGGCCTTCCCCTCTCACCTAATTCAGGTTAGATGCCCTCCATTTGCCTTCAAGTTTACTTGTCTCTGTCACCTAACTGTTCTCCAGATCACCTGTCTTGCTCAGATAGGAAACTTGCTCAAGTTTGGTTTGCTAATTGTTTACTGTCTGTTTCTCTCTCCACCCCCCTTATCACTGTGATGTCAGGTTTTCCTCAGCAAGGAGTGTGAAGAGCCTGTTCGCTTCAGGGTCGCCAGCAGCCAAGATGGTACCTGACCCACTGCAGGTGCTCAGTAACACGGTCTAACATGGACAGAGCATCCAGACTGTCAGCCTTACTGTGACCACTGTGTACGGAGCACAACACTTTCCCGCGACCTGCTCTCTACGCATTTTCACTGATCTGATTGCTTTTCCCATCAGAAGCTGTTAAGTTCACGTTGCACGTTATCAGTGTTAAAACACAAGCTTGTATGCAATCACATGCACTCCTGCATAAACACATGTTTTCCTGATGACCAAACTTCAGATATCAGAAAGTCCCTAGAAAGGTCTAGGAAAAGATTAGAAAGGTCTAACCTTTGTAGTCTTAACCTAGATGGCCACAGAGGAGGGAGAAGCACTTGAGAGCAGCCCCCTCCTGGAGTCAACCCTATTTTCTCAGGGCCAGGGGCATGTACTGCCTAATAGGGCTTGCTCTCCGTGGAAGGGGAGGACTCCCAGTCAAGCAGGAGCGTGCTAACCGGAGTCAGATGTTGCCTCTCCAGGAGAGGGGCCAGTCCCTGCACACTTGGGAGAACTTGAAAGAACTCTGGAAGAGCCATAAATCTTGAACTGGAGCCTTTTATCAACCTCTAATTTATCATGGTCTCTTAATTACTTTGACTGAAGAAGTCATAATCCATATGTATTGGAAATTTGGTCGGTGAAGGCCTGGTTTTCATGAGAAGGGCAGTTCCTGACATATAGGCTTTAACGGAGGGGATTCCACATGGCAATGACTTGTTCCCGTGCCCCTCCCCCCTGTGCTGTTCAAGGCCCTTTGCTTACCTCCAGTCATCTCCGCGATGCCTTTGTGTAGAGAGATGGGAAGGAGATCACTTCCTCAAGGAACTTCACATACAGTGGGGGCAAACCAGAGTGTGATTCAGTGTGGTACAGCCCATGCAGGCTAGGCATGGGTGTTGTATAGCCATTAAGAAAGAACGCAACCAGGGATTTCAGATAAAGCTACTTACTTTGGGTTTTACTGCTGTGAACAGACACTATGACCCAGGCAACTCTTATAAAGGACACTATTTATTTGGGGCTGGCTTACAAGTTCAGAGGTTCAGTCCATTATTATCAAGGCAGGAACATGGCAGCATCCAGGCAGGCATGGTGAAGGAGAAGCTGAGAGTTCTTCCACATCTTCATCTGAAGGCTGTTAGTGGAATACTGGCTTCCAGGCAGCTAAGATGAGCTAGGATGAGTCTTTAAGTCCATGTCCACAGTGCCACACCTACTCCAACGAGGCCACACCTCCTAATAGTGCCACTCACTGGGACAAGCATACACAAGCCATAACAAATGCCCATCAGAGATATGTGCCACCTTGCAGAATGCAGGGGCTGTGCAGAGCTCAAGAAGTAGAAAACAGAATGTTACAGGAATGAACTATGACAGGTGGCTTCACCTACCTGTGATAAAGTGGTAGGTAGGTTCTTAGGGACCATGACACAACTGAACCTTTGCTGAAAGATCCAGACACATAGTCATGTTCATAGCTGATTTCAACACAGCCAAACTAGAATTCTTTAGCCTTACCATGGCCATTTTTTCCCACCCCTTACCCATCTCAGGACTTCCCCATTGTGGTGGTGGTGGGGCACCATTGAATCAGGCCCAGGTCCAGAGGTCAAGCTTATGTCTCCTACCGAGTGTACTTCCCTTGTCCATCAGGGCTGGAGTTGCCTTCTGAACGTCCCTGCACCTGTTCTTGAGGCTCCATCCCCTGCTCTCATATTTCTCCTCCTGTCCTCGCCTCTTTCTTGTAGGTGTCTCCTCATCAGGACCCTGGACTCAGTTTCAGCAGACATGGTGTCCTTGAGGTCTCAGTGTTTCTAGATTAGGAAAAAAAAAACAGGGTGGAAATAGTCCTGTACTTTCAGACTCTTTTGGAAGTCATGAACAACATCCAGTTTTTCTTTGATCCTTTGCAACGCACATTTGGTAAAGAAAGACATTGGGCTTCACAAATGTCAAGCTGTGTCTTGTCTTTTACATAAAACCACTTCACACAGAGAAGGTCCTCAGACTGTATCCCACAGGAGAGCAGGTCTTTTCTGCCACATTGACCACTGGGATCCCCACAGGACAGTGGTTTCTCTAGCTGTTCAGGAGCTTTGCAGATTCAAGAAATACAGAGATAACTGTTCATGTCCCCCACCCCCCAAAAGGACCTCTGGTGTAGAATATTCTCTCATATCTGGCCTTCTGAACATGCTGCAGACACGAGTGGATAAAATGGCTGCTATCTTCGAGAGACTAAAACAGGTCACACTTGGTTTTACATACGTAGTACCTCTTCATCTTACCCTTTCAACCACCCAAAGGAGGTGGGTTTTATACTATATTCACTTTAAAGACTGAAAAAGACACTGAGCAATTACATAGCCATTCAGACGATTTGCAAAATTGCATGTAGCATAGCTTTCAAGACCAAGTGACTAGGTTCCAACATTGAGCCCAAAGTAACTTCATTTTGGTTGTGAGTCTAGTCTTTAATGACTAAGCCGTCTCTGCATCCCTCAAAGTGATTTTAATTTTGTTTCTTGTTGTGAGTCAAATACTGTTTTCTTCTCACCTCTGAAAATGTATGGGTTGAAGCTCTAATGCCCCCAATACCTTGAAATGTGCGGATGCCTGGAGACAAGACATTTAAGGAGGAAATCAGAGTTGCGTGAGGTCTGGCAGATGGGGCCTGATCCATTGAATTGGTGTCCCCCCAAAGCAGATCTGGCGTACAGAGAGACACCAATGATGAACAGAATATGAGCCTGAAAGGAAATCCTGAAGCGGACAATGGTCACCATGGAGAGAATCTGATAAGGCACCAAACCGCCAGTATCTTAATTAGACTTAATTAATTAATTCCTGCTCTCTCATCCGAAAGATGTAAAGTGTGATGTTTTCTTTCTATGAGGGAATGGGACCAAACTGTCTCTGCCATTATGCTTCTGAATGAAGGAAATGAGATCAGAGGGTTATTGTCACCAGTTGCTGACTGGTACATATCAGAACACTGGGTTGTTCTGACTTCACTGTCTACACTGTCAGTGGTTGGCTAGAGGGCAAACCAGCCTGAATTCCTTCAGCGGTCAGGACAGGAGCTGGGGAAAACAGAACTCAAAGGGACAAGAAAGATAAAGTTTTGGGTTGGCCAGGTGGGATGGAGTCCACCTAGTAATGCACACGGTAAACAACTGAGA
Source organism: Rhabdomys pumilio (assembly GCA_030674055.1). Taxonomy (NCBI): domain Eukaryota; kingdom Metazoa; phylum Chordata; class Mammalia; order Rodentia; family Muridae; genus Rhabdomys; species Rhabdomys pumilio. The sequence continues at coordinate 23,037,461 of JANHMN010000022.1, read as the reverse complement.
ACTGCATCTAGATCCTGCCATGCCCACTTGAGGGAGACAGTTCCAACCCTCCTACACTTCTCTCCTTGCAGGATTCTCCACGCATGGTCAACCATCAAGATTCTGCAGGCCTGTACGTCAAAGGCAAAGCAGTAAGATGTCTCTGAAATCTATCAAGGTGACTCTAGAAGAGCCTGGTACAGCAATCACGATTTCTTTTTTTGAGACAGGAGCTTACCATGCTACTCTACTGGAGCCCTCTATGTAGATCAGGCTGACCTGAAACCCAGAGAAAGCTACGTCCCTCTATCTTGTGAGCTCTGGAATTAAAGACACACATCATCACGCCCAGCTTTTTGCCGTTTTGCTGAGTCCAAGAATAGAGTATTGGAATCATTTATAGGTTTATCACAGACAACATTCCTTTTGGTCCCTAGCCTAGAAGTAGTAGAGCTTTACCACCAAGATCCAGTTGAGCGTGGCAGAGACACTGCCCTCAAGTGAAGTAGCAGCGTCACATCTGTGCCACTTGGGGCAGCGTCTCTTATCTTCACTTGGTTTTGTGGGCATACCTGCCCATTTGTTTGGGCTAGGAAATGAGGGCATTAGCACCTTGAGGAATTGTCATTGTAATGTCCTTATCACGGTCACTGTGGCTCCAGGCTCTTTAAAGCTTACACATTTGGTCAAGACGCCTCAGGATCTAACATGGTTATTCCATTTCAGTGCTTACAGAGGAAACATGGTGAATCCTGGGTGCCATATTGTAGAATGAGTAATTTTGGTTTTCAAACGTGCTCCATCTGTCTGGCTTGCACTTCTGACCATGGGCCAGAGACAATGCCCCCTCATCATCTATCTGCCAAGGGACTTGTGCCTTGAGCTAAATGGGATCCTTTCAATATGCCTGTCTACTCAGAACCTCAGAATGCAGTTTTGTTTGGAAACAGATTCTTTGAGGAGTAATCAAATTAAGAACCGGTCATGCTGGATTAGGCTGGCAGGGCCTTCATTCACTGACTGGTATTGCTACGAGAGAGGGACCCATGGAGCAGTCATGCAAAGAGGGATGGTGATGGAGACAGTCCTGGAGGAGGTCACACACAGAGATGGAGGCAGAAGATTGAATGGCAATTCTATAAGGCAGGAGACCCAAGGATTGGCAGTCAACCAGCAACAGCTGGCAGATGGGATGAGACAAGTTCTCCCTCAGCCCCTGGGATCCATCACCCTCACTTAGACCTTGGCTTTAGACGACTATTGTTTGTAGTCAGCCAAGGTGTGGTCATTGATCGGATATTTCTATACCATGTCTTCTCTAAGCTGAGGAGTCTGGAACACTGACAGTTCTAGATCCCCAAAGAAGCCAGCTATACCCTCTTTTCCTTTGGCTGTCAGTCTCAACCACTCATCCCATTGGGTCTTTTCCTCTGTCCTCTGCCTCTCCCTTTCTGGACCCTGACTCTGTCCCCCTCTCATCCATGTTACTCTGGATGGTGGAGTTAAAACTGGCATCAGGGAACTTGTGTATAGGCTCAGGTAAAGTCATGTGACATGAAGTGAAACTTCTCGTTGTCTGGCACAGAAATTCTGGAATCCTAGGCATCTGGAGCTTGTATTAGACACTGGCACGAGCTTGTTACTCTCCGTATTACTGAGTGTTTTGAAAACCCCATGAAGACTCTCTGATGTGGTTATTATGAAAAAGGGTTTCTAGTAAGAAATTCAGCACGTTGAACCTTGTAGACTTTGGAGCGTCTATCTTTCCCCCAAATCTGGTGGTACTGGAGGCTTCTAGATTGGATTCCATGCACTGTGCTGGGCTGTGCATATCTAACCCTAGGTCAAATGTAGATAGGCCTTAGTTCTAGGCCCTAAGCCACACACAAAAAAAATCTAGTGCTACTTGGGTTAAAGGAGCATCTTTCTTATATAGATGTCTGTGCAGGATCCAGGAAGGCTGCATGAGGAATAGAAAGGAGAGGAACAAGACTATACACTGCATTCATGGGAGATGGTGTTTAGAGGCAAAGTCCTTCAGAGACTTGCATAGATTGTGGCTGTGTCTTCTAGGAGTAATGAGATGTGTGTGGGTTAGAGTGAGAGGGTGGCTATGGCTGGGACTGGGGTCTTGTTTAGGGATTGGTTGAGAGAGAGGTGCTGAAGGCAGACATCCTGTGAGTGGGCCATGTATGCAAGCTATGTATGCAAGATAGCCAATCAGCAGGGGCCAACAACAACAACCCCAAGATAGATGATAGGTAGGAGCAGTAGGAACCCAGAATTTAATTACAAAGACCTGGGTAGAAGGATTCTGCCCCTCATAGCTTAAGGTTACTCTGAAGACTAAGTAGCTGTCACCCAGTAGTGTGAAGGAGGCTCACTGGTCACATGGTGGACTGTAGGAGAGATTCAGGAGGTTGGTGTAGGGTTTACAGTCTGGGACAATGCAAAAATGTGTTTCAGAAGTACATGTGTAATCAGCACAGGGCAGCTTCAGGCTTTGTATTAGGTACCTTTTTTATCCATATACTAAACTGCTTGACTTAAGGGAGGGGAGGTGTAGCTTGGCTCACAGTTTGAGGGTGCTGTCCACCACAGAGGCAAAGCCATAGCTCTTGGGCTGTGAGGATGTCAGGAACCTGATGATGATGAAATCGGGTACCCAGCTCACTTTCTCCTTTTCATTTAGCCTGGAACCCCAGCCCATGGGATGGTGCTCCCCACATTCAGGGAGGGTCTTCCATTTTCAATGAACTCAGTCCCATACTCTATCAAGTTGACAATACTGACTATCACAGACCTGGGCTTTGGAAATTCGACTTAGAATCATCAGTTCATTCTAGATCAACTCCAAGATCTAATGAGAAGATGAAAGTCAGAGAACGGAGGTAAGAGCATCGCAGAGGCTTGTGCATCTGTCCAGGAGGCCAGCCCTAGCCCCTAAGATGTCTACATGGTGAGCATGAGGGGGAACGGACAGGGTTTCGTTGTGCTCCCACTCACTGTGATGGCTCGTGGTGGCCTAATGCAAATGTCAACCATGTAGTAAACTGGGCGCTGTAGTAGAAAAACAGAACCAAGAATAAACATTGGCTCTGTCATTATTTCTAAGATGGAAAGGCTATGTATATGTGTACGTGTATGTGTATGTAAATGTTAATACAAGTGTGCCTCCCAGAGCTAGATACCAGTTCCAAAGAGCGGCTGTGCAGGATATTAAAAGTTTAACGAGGTGCCATTTCAGAGGTGCTAACATTTCCCAGCCAGAAATAGCAGTAGCCAAAACTTTTAATCTGAAGCAGATGATAAGTAGTGGATGTAAAGATTGCTTGCTTAGAGCAAGGATGGGGCTAAGGGATGCCCGAGAGAGGGAGAGATCAGACGTGGATCCGGGAGTGGTCCATGAGCCGCTTAAAACAGCCTCAGTTCCTCTGCCTGAAAGTTTAGTTCAGCTGCCAAATGGTGACAGTAAGTGAGATCAACTGGCCCAATACTTGGATCAGGGTGGAGGTGAGGGCTGGTGCTTAGGATGGGCATGGGGTGGGTAACCTTCTTGAGACTGGCAGTGTTGCAGAGGTCTTACACTGGAGCGGCTCAGAGCAGCTGAGCCCTGGGTGTGTAGAGTGATTCTTGCTATCCTGTTCATAAACCTTTCTGTAACAATTTGATTTCACCAGATTCAACATCTGGTGGACAGCTCACAGGGAAACATGTGTAATCCAGATCCTCCTACTGGAGTTAGCAAGGGGGAGGGGACTGCAGGATGCCCTGCTGGCTGTGTGCAGGTGGCTGCTTTCTAGAAGAGAAGAGGGAAAGAGTGGGCTTGGGGCCCAAGGATCTCATCCACCCAGCCAGCATTCTAGATTTTTCCATGCCATATTTGCAGAAATTAGAAGTCCAGACTGCGGAATATTCCAGTGTGGCTTGTCACTTTCGTATATGTGCGTCATCATCCATAGGTCTCACAGTAGTAGTTCCTAGCTCAATAATTTCTGTGAGACTAAAGGTAGGCAAAGCAGTCAACATAATTACTCACACAAAGCAGGAATAAATATTAGCCATTGTACGACAACCAGGCACAACCACGTGTGTCAAAGTTTCTGTGTTAGAATATAAAACACAGATGAGGTGGTTCTGACCTGGAGGAGCTCAAGTTCTAGACAGGTAAACTGAGGCCAAAAGAATCTGTGGGGTGTCACATGTCATGTGTCATGATAGCATGCTGCCAAGATGCCAATGTTTTGAATGTTCATGCTCATTTAGGCAATTTATAAATGTTACATATCTGGGCCATAAGGGAACATACATCAACTTAGTTGGTCCTCACATAACACATCGAGGTCATTGAGGAAGAGGGAGAAGGAAGATTGTAAGAGCCAGAGGCAGTGGATAACTACAGGGAAAATTGTTTTCTGAACGTAGCAGGGCAGCTGCACATAAGACCTCACCAACAGGTGTGGCAACGTGCATAAAGACAGAGTTCAAGCCAGATCAAATCCCAGCATGGAGGAGGGAGGACAGGAAGTCCCACCCCTAGCTGAAGAGACTTCCGCAGTCGACATCTACTGGAGAGGGAAAGTTGGTTTTCTTTAATGCTGTGTCTCCCGGTAGGTTGGCCATGCCCTAGTCGATGCCCACACACCCAAGAGTATATGGTGAGTGCAAATTAGACTTGATGTGTTAAAAAAAAATAGAGACAAAGTTTTATAGGGATGGAACTGGGTGGGTCTGGGAAGTCTTGGGGAAAGGGAGTGAATACGTTTAATATACATTGTATGAAATTCTTGAAGAAATTATACCTATAAAACACACACACACACACACACACACACACACACACACACACACACACGTCAGCACTTCATTAAAATGTCTGCTTTTATGGTAACTCAATTGATCTCCCAAATTTTCTGATCAGTTTGGTTTGTTTGAGCAAACAATATCCATGTTTGGTATTGGTGAAGCCCTTGAGAGCTTTCCGATTTCTCCTTATTTGTAGCTGTCAAACAAGGCAATGGTGTGGGGGATATTTTCATTATCTTTTTTCTTTTTTAATGGGTGTGAACACTTATGTGCAACTGTATGCATGGGTGTAGAGGTCAGAGGGCAATGTCAAATGCCATCTCTAGGGATGCCATTCTCCTTTAGCCAAGAACTTATCAAGTAGCCTGGGCTTGCTGGTCTGCAAGCCTACAGTAGCTTCTCAGCAGTGGGACACGGAGAGCACAGTGCTATGGCCCCCATTACATTTTAACATGGATTTTGTGTATTAAACTCAGGTCCTCATGCTCGTGATGCAAGAACTTCCTGTTGTCCCATGTTCTTTACTTTGGATGATCTTTACAGATGATGACATCAAGATCAGAGGTGTTCTGGGAGTGAGTCTAACAGCCCTGAGGGGAATACAAGTCACCCCTAAGTTTCGGGAACTCACCACAGACCAAACTAGCACCCCTGTCTTTCTCTAGGATATCCCAACCAGAAAAGATTACACTTGCTATTGGCAGCAGCACATACTTTGCTTTGACCTTCCAGTTTGTGCCAGTCCTCTTCCCCTACATCACTCTGTGAATAGTCTCTACCCCTCTTGTCTCCCCGTGGAGAGTCTCTTGCCAGAGTCTCTTGCTGAGTTCCATCTCAGGTTCACCAGTTGTTTCTGATGGGTTTTCTCCCCCATCATTCCCACAGTTGCCTAAGCTGCGTCTCATTTCTGACTGATCACTGCAGCTCTGCTGAGTTCCCTGCCTCCAGCCTCTCACTTTGATCGCGGTCCCAAGCAGATATGATTTAGGGTAGCCTTGGCCAACTCCATGAAGCTGCCATCCATTCAGGAGTGGTGCTGCTGAATCTCACCAGACCCTGCCTTCTCTGCACCTCAGCCACCAAGCTCCTTGACAAGTAGGCAGGAGCCATTTCCCCACTTGCAGGCGGACTCTCTAAAACACATCATCATCAGGCAACTGCTCTCATCTGCACCGCTTTGGCGAGTTCCAATTTTAAGAGCAGGGAGTTCCAGTGATCCTTGGCTCTCTTCATCTGGTTTCAGAAACCTATCAGAAGGGAACGGGTCCTCCCCCTAGCACGTGTTATTATTTATAGGCCCAGGCACACTATTATTTTATGTTATGATTCTGGATCTTTCAAATGGTTCCCGTATTCTTTGTTCTGCTGTTTCTCTTATTAGATGCTGGACTTTGATTTACCGCCTGGGATAACTCTTTCTTTTCTTGAACATTTACTAGCTGTCAGGCATCTGGTGCAGAGGCCTGTGCCTTTAAGAGCACGGACAAGGAGCAGCTCTCAGGAGAAAGTAATCTTACAGCAAGAACCTGGGCCCAGTGATGATGCCTAGCTGCCCAGGCAGGTTCCCTGTGAGCTTGCCAGTGCTGGGCACTGTAGTAGCGTTTCCCTCTATAGCACTGGGGGCTTGTGTGGTAGTTCATCTGGAAGATCCCAGCAAGTCCTCAAAGATGAAGTGGACTTAGGGAGGTACATCCCCCTTCCCTATCAGTTGACCATAGCGCTCTTTCTACCTCTACATTCAAGGGAGCTTTGGGTTGTCTCTGTCACTGCCTCAAGTCATTCTCACCTAGTGTTCCCCCAGCAGAGGGACATCCTACCCTGGGGACTTTACTATCTCTCCTGGAGCATCTTTGACCCAGGTTTCCATGTTTCCATGCAGTTAGTGGCTTCAACAGCAAATATCGCTGGTGTTCTCTCTCTCTCTCTCTCTCTCTCTCTCTCTCTCTCTCTCTCTCTCTCTCTCATTACTGTGTTTATATCCTGACTACAGATTCTCCTCCCCCTTTCCTCCCCGTGTCCCTGTCCCCTCTGCCCTGCCACCCACTCCTCCTCCTCTTTTTCTCTTCAGAAAAGAGCAGACTTCCCGTGGAAATCACCCAAGCATGGCATAGTAAGTTGTGGTAAGGCTAGGCACATCTTCTCATAGAAGACAACCTTGCTGGACAAGGCAACCAGTATGAGGAAAAGGATCCCCAAAGCAGGTAAAATAGTCGACAGTTTCTGTTCCCGAAAGATCAAGCTACACAACTGTTACATATACGTAAAGGACCCAGGTCAGTTCCATGCAGGCTCCCTGTTTGTTGGTTCTATCTCTGTGAGTCCCTGTGAGCCCAGATGAGTTGATTCTGTGGGTTTTCTTGTGGTGTCCTTGATCCCTCTGGCTCCTATGCTTCTTCCCTCTCAATATAGTGGTTTCCCAAAAAGTTGGGAATCAATCTACCTCAAGACCCAGCTATACCGCTCCTGCGAATATATCCAAAGAATGCCCCATCAGACCACAGGGACTCTTGCTCACCTCAGACACTGGAGATAATATAATCTAGATGTCCCTCAACCAAAGAATAGATGAAGAAAATGTGCTGCTTTTACACAACGAAATATTACTCTCTGATAAAAAGAAAGACATCACTAAATTTGCAGACAAATGGATGGAACTAGAAAAGATTATCCTGAGTGAGGGAACCCAGACCCAGAAGGACAAACATGGGGTGTACTCACTTACAAGTGTGTATTAGCCATAAAGGATAACCAGGCTACAAACCTAAAGAAGCTAAGTAAAAAGGAGGGTTCAAGGGAGAAGGGGTGCATTAATCTTCTTAAGAAGGGTAAATAGAATAGACATCACAGGTAGATGGGGTGGCAGGGACAGGAGGGATCAGGTGGGAGGAGAAGGGAGGGAGAGAGTACTGGGAGAGACAACTGGAACTGAGGGACAATTTAGGGACAAGCTAGAAACCTAGTCCAGTGAAAACTCCCAAGAATATATGAGGCTGGCCATTACCTAAACTCCCTAGCAATGGGAGATCCAGAGACTGAACTGAACTGGCCATCTCCTGTATCCAGAGAGGCCTTCCAACGGAGGGAGTCACACAACCTTAAACCTACAATCTATTCTGCCTACCTGATGTGCTGGGGTAAAGGTGGCTCAGAAATTGTGAAAGTTGGCCATCATGACTGGTCCAGCTTAAGATCCATGCCACGGCCTGGAGGGCCAGGACACAGAGGCAGAATAGCCCAGAGACCAAGATAGAAGCAAGCACAACTGGCAAAGAATTTCAATGAAACGATTCCTAATGCTATTCTGCTATACTCACAGATTTCTGCCTAGCCCAACCATCATTAGAAAGGCTTCATCCAGCAACTGATGGAAACAGATGCAGAGCCCCACAGTTAAGTGTTAGGCAGAAGTCAGGGGATCCTACAGAAGAAGAGAGGGAAGGATTGCAGGAGTTCACTGGTGTTTTTATAGCTGAGAATATGGTTGACTCGGTGACTATGGCACCCTTTGAGAGAAAGAGTTGAGATTGAACTTGAGTTCATCACTCCCAGGTTGGGTCTGGCGTGTCCTGCTCATAGTGCGGCATGACTGTGCCTTAGGCAGTGACAGTGATGGAGGCAATGAGTTTCTATGAGGGGAAAAGGTACAGACATGTGCCACTGTGAACATGGGCATGTGCAGTATCCGTTTCTGCATGGAGAGCTCCGGGATGGTTACCAGCTTCTTTTTGTTCCAAGCGAGGTGGAAATTCAATCAGACCCTACGGTGTCCACCCTAGCAGCCTGCTCAGCTTCCCCTCTGTTCTGTTTGAATACTGATTTTCCTCCCTGACATTTAAAGTCCTGGAATAGGATGCTCCCACCTGGATATCACCCAGTGGATTTGAACTTGAAAATCCAACTGCCTCCCTGCTCAGCCTTGTCACTTTGTACACCCTATCTTCATTAATGAGGACACCATCTGCCCCCACTTGGAGATTCAATCCTTTTGTTTCCATCCCATTGCCAGTTGCCAGCTCTCGCCAGTGTAGGACATGCCCTCTTCAAGCCTTCGTCTCTTTCCGCCTGCCACCCACTCTCTTGGGTTAGGACTTAGCCGTTTTCCACCAGGTCCCCTAGTTTCCAGGCCTGCTTTCCTTTGCTGAAGTGATTTTGCTCCTCAGGTTACTTACTGTCACCATCACCCAGCTCTCAAATCCATCTGTGGTGCTCTGGCATCTTGGACAGAGAGAATCTATGGAGGTGCTGGCCATGGAAGGTTGTCTTCCTGGCTTAGCTCAGGGTGGATCTCCAGACTCAACTCAAAGCAAACACATGGCTGCCTCCTAAGTTCCAGGACCCCAATTTCCCCCAAGTCCTCAGGCAGAGCACACTTTTCCTGGTTCCAACAGCAGCACCGTCACTATCCTCACCTGGGGACACCTCATGACCATCAGGGCCTGCTCCTGTTTCACGTCATAAAAGAAAACTTTTCTGAGTCTCCCAAGCCCTCATTCCTCTTTGGAGATTTATTCTGTCCTGTCTCCTAAATGGTTTATTGTTATTTAATTAATCGATCACTCATACGTTCAGGGACCCGCACCAAGCTAGACCTATGGAAGGTGCTGGACATGGAGGTGCAGGTCCTCCCTCAAGAGGAGAGCTCATGTTACAAAACAGGACAGGACTGACGAGTTTACCAGGACTGATAGAACAAGGTGCCATTAATTGGTCGCTTAAAGCAATAGAAACATCTTCTCTCTTGGTTAGAAGATTGGAAGTCTGCAATTCTGATGATGACAGAGCCATGGACTCTCTCCTTTGGCTTCTTGTGTTGGCTGCCATACTTGATGTTGAGTCTTTGCCTGTATTATATTATGTTATTATTTTCTCTGTGTGCCTATGTCTGTTTTTATCTGATTTCCCATAAGGCATATTTGAATTAGGGTCCACTATGGCTATCTTTAAATACTGTCACCTTCCAAAGCGTGAACCAGCTTTCCATCACTGTGAGAGCAGACCCATGGCCATCAGTTACTAAGGAGAGGCAGGTTACTCTGCACTATGGTCTCTGAGAGTTTACTGTGGAGTCACTTGACTGTATTTCATTGGGTCACTGGCGTCATAGTATGCCATGGTGGGAGCTTGTGACAGAGGAGGGCTGTTTGATGTCTAGTGACATGAAAACAAACAGAGCTATAGGAGAAAGCAGGTTTCCTCCTCCTCCTCCTCTTCCTTCCCCTCCTCTCCCTCCTCCTCCTCCTCCTCCTCCTCTTCCTCCTCCTCCTCCTCCCCCTCCTCTCCCTCTTCCTCCTCTTCTTCTTCCTCTTCTTCCCCCTCCTCTTCTTCCCTCTTATTCATCTCCCTGAAAAGTACACCCTTAAGGTGTGTACTGACTTCCTGCAATAGGATCCCACCTATAACGGGTCACACCACCTCACACTGTTATCCCACACTAGAGACAAAGCCTTTAGCATATAGGTCATTAGAGGATATTTCCTACCCCAAAGCCAGCAGATATTAAGGGTTACATTTTCAACACAAGGAGAGAGAGTCAGAGGTGACTTAATCCATTGCAGCATCCAGTGAAGAAGTCCGACAGCAATCTGTCTGTGGCCAAACCACAGTAAAATCACATCTGCATGCAAAAAGAGATTTTCACACTATGGCCTTTTTCCCTGGGCTGACAGACCTTTTCTCTGACCAGGAGACAAGGAGAGGTGAAGTCCTTCAGTGAAAGCTTCCCCATGAACAGTCATGGTGTTCTTTCTCATTTTTTATGCCACCCAACAACTCTATAACACTGGGTCTGCAGGTTATCAGCTCCTAAAATCTCCATCATGACAACCTCCTCTTAGTCCCTCTGGGACTATTGGACTTTGCTGCCAATGTAGGGAGGCCTTGAAGTCTGACACCAGTTCACTTGACTGGTTCAAGTACCATGGGCATCCTTTGCAGGACCGAGGGAGACAGGGCTGCCCTTTGCTAGGTGGGACAGAGGCTGGTGGTGTGGGTGGGTGGTGAAGCCATTAGCCTCCTGGCCTCATCTACTCTTGGGGGAAGCATCCTACCTGACTCCCTGCCTGCGCCCTATGTACACACTGTGTCTCCTATGACCCTGGACCCCATAGTGTGAAGATTTTGTATTCAGAAGAGCAGCAGCCCCAACTCTGAACACTTAAAATACACAGTATCACTCCATCATTCCTAGGGACATGAGTGACAGTCATCATCACATGCCACCTACCTAGGGGACAGAGTAACACAGAGAGCTGACACTGACTCTTTCTCCCACAGTGATCCCATGTTCTGTCTGTTCCTAAGTCTCTCTTCCTAGTACAGTCAGAGACAAATTCTCTGTGTCCTACATCATGTCCTTACACTTCCTGAGATGGGTTCGTCTGTCCTTCTCTTCTCTTCTCTTCTCTTCTCTTCTCTTCTCTTCTCTTCTCTTCTCTTCTCTTC
>JANHMN010000022.1:23014945-23025835 GCA_030674055.1 Rhabdomys pumilio | reverse complement strand
AGTCTCTCTTCCTAGTACAGTCAGAGACAAATTCTCTGTGTCCTACACCATGTCCTTACACTTCCTGAGATGGGTTCGTCTGTCCCTCTCCTCTCCTCTCCTCTCCTCTCCTCTCCTCTCCTCTCCTCTCCTCTCCTCTCCTCTCCTCTCCTCTTCTCTCTGTCATCGCTCAAAAGCTGCATCATCAGTGAGCCTCATAGTTGAGGACCACGATGTAGGTCTCCATGCTGGGCATCTCCCAGCAACAGGTCTTCTGCAAGTCATCTTCCTTTGCCTGTTCACCACAGGCTCTGTTCACACCTGCACCTGGCAAGATGACTCCTTGTCTCCAGACAGTGTCTTCTGAACCCCAAGGTATTCCTGAGGTATTCAGGAAATGGGATGTGGTGAGAGTAAGGATCTTAGAGCCTGACTTTGGAGTCAAGTTGCTGAATGAATATATATATATATATATATATATATATATATATATATATACACACACACATACATATATATATATGTATTTTCACACACACACACACATACATATATATATACATATATATACACATATACATATATATACATATATACACATATGTATATATACATATATATACACATATATACATATATATACATATATATATACATATGTATATATACATATATATACACACATATATACGCATGTGTGTGTGTATATATACATATATATGTATACATATTCATGTATATATATTCATCCCATTGCTTCCTTTCCTCTAGAGAACCCTGACTGTCAGAACTAGGAGTCACCCAGATGCCTAGTGTTGTGTTTGTCTATCCTCTCTTGTTTTCTCGATAGCACATGGCTCAGGTACAACGAATTATGATTTTGTGTTTGTGATGAGGATACTGCCAATGAAGGAACCACTAGCTTGGGAAGCATGATCATGTGGTGTGATATCCAGGGTTGCCGAATATGAATACGGAGACTGAATATGAGATATGTCCATGGTTATAGGCAGGCCAGAGTCAGTCTGTGTTTCAGGAAGTGCGAAGTTCAGATGGTGAGGTGTCGCGGTTTGAAGGAGAAATGTCTCTGGCGATCTTGGGCACTTGAAAATGTGCTCCCCAGTTGGTGATGCTGTTTGGGGGAGGCTTACAAGGCGTGGCCTAGCTGCGCCAAGTGTGTCACTGGGGGCTGGCTTTGAAAGTAAAAATCTCCTACCACTAGAGTCCACTCTGCTGACTCACGTTTTCTGTTGTTCAAGATGTAAGTGCCCTGCTCTCTCTTGCTGCCTCTGTGCTGGCTGCCATGATGGACTCAAACCCTCTGTACCGCCCTTGGTTATGGTATTTTATCATGGAAACAGAAATGTAACTAATACTTGGGGCTTCGTCTTCCCAAAGCAAGTCACTTGGCAGTAATGCTTCCTGAGTCGTGAAGGGTTGTTAATTTGGGAAAACCACTATGTCCTTAACAGCAGCAATGTTCAAACCAGCTTTTTGTATTCTCATCTAGAGTGGTAGCTCACCTTCCTTTTGCCTCTTATCCCAGTCTTCCCAACCTGTAGGCCAGCCTTGTATGTAGACTCTCCTCTGGCCTTCCAGTTCTAGCTCACCAATCACGTCTAGGAAGAGGGGAAGTTCCTCAAAAGTCATGTCTAAAATTTGATTTCCAATGCTAGGAATAAGATTGGTTAGCAGTATGCATTCTTTGCTATCTGGAAGTTGAGTAAGACTTTTAGTGGTAAATATTTGCAACCTAGCAACAAGAGTTCCCAAATTGCAGGGGCTGTTGAGCTGTTTCTTCACAGGCTGCTTTCATTGCCATGGCAAGGACATCGCTGACCAGGAGGGGACAGAAATTAGAGGGCATCTGGCATGGAAGGTTTAACATGTGACAACAGGGACCATTGACTTCACCACATTAAACCCTCAGGAGACCAAGCAAACAAAGGCCTCATTTCCTATGCTAAGACTTTGAAGTGTAAAGACCTGGTCACGGTGTAAGGCCACACAGTGGGGCTAGCATTGAATCCCTAGCCTAAAGTCTTAGACTTTATCCCCAAACCACATGGTTCCCTTTACATGGTTGCTTGTTCTTTTTGATTACTTTGGGATACATTACAGAAGTGCTGGGAAGAAACACAAGGAAGAGGCTTAGGGTCAATGAGTGTTCACTAGCCACACTATTGTGTTTTCCCATGGGCTGGAACTGGGTTGTGCAAGGAGAAACCCAAGTGGAAGAGAACCCCCTTTTTTGGGAAAATGTTGGTAATCTGATGCATGTAAACATGCAATTTTAAGAGCCTCTATCACATGAACAAATTTTATCAACAGGAGAATAGTTTTAAGACAGGACTGAAGGAAGAGTTAGCATCGACTGACAGCTCACCATGACATTGTGCGAGGTGCTTGACATCTAGGAGGTGTTGTGTGCTATGGTCCTTTAGAAGCCAAAGTCTCCCCACTGTGTGGATGAAGAAATTAAGGCATCTGTCTTGAATCTCCAAATAGCCTTAGCGGAAATTTAGAGTAGTGTTCTAATGTCTGGAGCTGGGCTCATAACCACTAGAGTCTCCTTCTCCAGTCCAGCACTCTCCCTCTTTCTCTCCCTCTCTCTCTCCCTTTCTCTCTCTCTGTCTCCCTCTCTCCCTCTTTTTCTTTCTTCCTCTCCCTCTCCTTTCCCCTCTCTGTGTGTGTACTAGAAAATGCATGAGTATGCATGATCACATGTTTTGGTGAGTGTACGTGTGTGTGCATAGGTCAGAGGACAGCCTGCTCAGGCACCAGTAAGCTAGCAGTCCCGTGAATTCTGGGAATCTACCTGTCTTTACCTTCCCAGAGCTGTGACTATAGGCCTTTGCCACCACATCGGGATTCTTTGCATGGCTTCGGAGTATCAAATTCATGTCCTCATTCTTGTATTTTCCTAACTGATCTGTCTTCCCAGGCCCTGGCTCCTGTGTTGTTTGAGGAAGAGTAGGAGGAAGAGGAAGAGGAGGAAGAGGAGGAAAAGGAAGAGGAGGAGGGAGAAGAGAAGGAGGAAGAAGAGGAGAAGGAGGAGGAAGAGGAGGAGGAGGAAGAAGAGGAGGAAAAGGAAGAGGAGGAGGGGGAAGAGAAGGAGGAGGAAGAGGAAAAGGAGGAGGAAGAGGAGGAGGAAAAGGAAGAGGAGGAGGAGGAGGAAGAAGAGGAGGAGAAAAGCACTGTCCAATGAAGGCCTTTGCTGACAGTTAGCAAAACCCTGCACTTGTTTGGTGAGGTCTATTACAAATGAGGAAATGTGTATTCTCCCAGCTGTAGAGGCCAGAGACCAGGATCAAGTTTGGGCATGACTGGGTTTCCTCTAAACTATCTAATGGGGAACTCAGCTCTAGGATTCTTTCCCAGATGAGCTTGTACCTGCATCACCACAATTTTGTGCCCACCATTGGATTCTCTTTGGATGTCTGTCCCTTTGTCTAAATGTCCACATTTTAAGATTATTGGATGCCCTTGCAGATTTAATTAGACACAGGTTTAATTGCCAGCACCCACATAATGGCTCACAACTGTCTGTAACTCTAGTCCCAGGGGATCCAACACCCTCTTCTGATCTCTGAAGGAATCAGGCATTCGTGCATACAGTGCATTTTCATACATTTTAGCAAAACGTTTATACACGTGAAATCATAAATAGATATACAAAGATTTAGTTAAAAAGACGAACCTCAATAGTATTTGATACGTATCCTTCCTAATGACACAAGTTACCCTGCTTTACCTCTATAAAGTACTATTTTCAAGATCATGTTTTGAGTTGCTAGAAATGCAATGATTTAAACATAACACGTTTCCTGTGGTTTCATGTGTTTGAACTCTTGGTCCTCAGATTATGGTGTTGCTTTTGTATCATTGTTAAACATTAGGGATCTAACTAGCGGATCTAAGTATTGGCAAACCTTGAAGTTTGCATTTCTTCTGGCTCTGGCTAGGCTCTCTGATCCATGGAGGTTGAAAGTAGTAGCCATGTGTTCCTGCTACCTGCAGCCTAGTCCCTCCACCATGGCTTCCTGCCATGATAAACTGCTTTCCTGGAAACCATGCACCTTCAAGTCACTTATGTCAGGAAAGTTGTAACAGCTTTGAGAAAGCACAGTACTGGGAGTTGGGATTTCTATATGTATTGGGGGGAATACAATTCAACCTATAGTAATGTATAGCACAATGAAAACTTTTAATGGCTGCTAAGTAGACACAATACACTTTCCTGATAGAATGTTTTGTCATTTGCCTTTACCCTTAAATGTGAACCTGGACCACCTTGGTGCATTTAAATTCACTGTTATCTCCTCTGCCTCTTTCCCCAGTGTCTACCTAGCAAGTCTCTGCTCATTCTCCAAGGACAGGGTCTTGGCTGGAACCACCTACATGTCTCCTCAGAGCCTCCCTTTCCACAATTTGGGTTTACCTGCCCTTACTTTTCTTGAGGTTACCAGTGTTATTTCCCATTCTCCTATTAGAGCCACCTGCCCCATGGTCTGTGACCTCCCCTGGCTCAGGTCCGTGCCTCTGACACAGTTCTTACAGGGTGTGCTTACTTAGGGCGCTGGGCGCTCTCAAAGGTATTTTCTTCATGAAGAAGTGCAATATACCCATATCTATCGAAACTAACTATGGACAATTTTCTTCAGTACAGAGGAAGAAGTCTGAAATAGACAACATCTATAGAACCTACTTGTGATGTTACTAGGTGGCCTCATAGTTTTTTTCTTTTTTCATACCTATTTACTAGCGTAATTTCCGATAGGAGTTTTACCTTTCTATTACTGGCTTTCTGTTTTTATCTTGCTTTTTGGAATCTCTCGCTAAACTTATGAATATAATCATTGCACATTTTTTTAATATTAAGCTAGAAACATTTATTTCTATGCTCATGGTTGAGATAAAGAGCTGACCTTTGACCTGTGCATAGAACTAACTATTCTAATATAATCTGTTAGAGAACAGCGATGGACTTTTCTTAGATTCTCAGTCAGCCCCTGCAGCTAACTTTTGACTCAATTATACCTCATCTGTTTTTTTCTATTCTTTTCCTGACACACCACAGGTTTTTTTGAAACATGAATATGAAATCCCCCAGAAACATTTAGAGGGAGTTGTCAGACCTAAATAACGATCTAAAAATACAAAACCTTAAAATTTAGTTAAGTGTGCTATAGTGAGGATGGATAGATTCTACATGATTAAAAAAAAAATCTATGTGCCTTTGTCTGGATTTTAAAATTATCAGAAAGATGAAAGGTTCATGGCAGGTTTGAGGGTGTAAGAACAACCTGATTGATGTCACTGGAAATGAATGCCTGGGCCACCAGAGGGAAGGACTCAGATGCTGTTCCTCCTCTTCAAAACACCCCTTCTTTCACCCTCAGATAAGAGGTCAGCCAGGTCCTTAAAATCAGAGGTTGCTTATTCTTTTATTTTTTATTGTTTTAATTGGTTATTTTATTTATTTACATTTCAAATGTTATCCCCCTTCACAGCTTTTGTTCTACAAAATCCCTATGCCGTCCCCTCCCCACTTCTATGAGGTTTCTCCCCTACCCACCCACCCACTCCTGCCTTACCACTCTAGCATTTCCCCTACACTGGGACATTAAGCCTTCACAGGACCAAGGGACTCCCTTCCCATTGATGCCAGAAAAGGCCAGCCTCTGCTACATCTGCAGCTGGAGCCATGGATCCTGAGGAATGGGGAACTTGGGGTAGCCACTAGAAAGTTACAGAAGCCAGGAAAGCAAGAGGCTCCCAGGACCCAGTGATGACATTAGCTTAAAAAACCAACAAAAAGGAGAGAAAACCTGTAAGGATCATATCCAGAGGTTAGGCATGGCCCCTGGTTGAGGGATGGGGCCACCCACCCATCTCAAAAATTTTAAACCAGAATTGCTCCTGTCTAAAGAAACTGCAAGGGACAAAGAGTGGAGCAGAGACCAAAGGAAAGGCCATCCAGAGACTGCCTTACCCAGGGATCCATCCCACCTGCAGACACCAACCCAGACACTATTGCTGATGCCAAGAAGTGCTTGCAGATAGGAGCCTGGTATAGGTGTCCCCCGAGAGGCTCTGCCAGAGTCAGACCAATACAGATATGGATGTTCATAGCCAACCATCGGGCTGAGCACAAGGGACCCCAATGGAGGAGTTAGGGGAAGGACTGAAGGAGCTGAAGGGATTTGCAACCCCATAGGAAGAACAAAAATATCAACCAACCAGATCCCCCACACTCCCCAGAGTTCCCAGAGACTAAACAACCAACCAAAGGAGTTGCTTATTTTTATCTGTGGAGGAATATGGGCAGGAGCAAGAAGACACAGAGGGTGAAGGAAACCCGAGGGGCCCTATGACAATTTAAGGGGTGAGAACAAGCGAGCTGGCCTGATTCTCAAGCTGGTGGAAATGAAAGGCAAGGCCACCGGGTGGCAAAGATCCTGGGGACCAAGCTGAGAAGACAGCAGTGATAGCCACAACAACACCACTAAGTTCAGCTGTCCATAATTCTTCTGGGCCACACACTAGGCTGGTGTTTCCTGTTTATTTCAGCTCTTTCTGTTGTGTTTGCTGTTTTGTTTCTTCATTCATTCTGTGGGGTAATGTCTCAGCACATAGCTTGGTTGGCTTCGAACTTCTAATGGTGCCCCTGCCTTTGCTTCTCCTGTGTTAGGGCCACAAGTGTGAATATCCATGTCTCACACGCACATGCCCTAGATTTTACAATGCAAACAAGAAAGAGGGTTGTGAGGTGACATACCTCACAGTAACTGTCAACTTGACGCACCTGTGGAAAAGGAACACCACCTGACACATTGCCTTCAATGGATTGGCCCTTGCATGTGTCTATGGGGGAATTTTCTTAATTGTTATTTGTAAAAAGTCCCAGTCCACTGTTGGCGGTACCATCCCTAGGCAGGTGGGTCTGTGTTGTTAGAGGAAGGTAACTGAGCAAGCTAGAGGGAGTAATCCAGTAAGCAGGGTTCTTCCATGGTTTCTATATAACTATGATCCATAAGCCAAATAAACCTTTTCTTCCAAAAATTGCTTTTTGTCATAGTAATTTATCTAGTCTCAAGAGGAAAGCAAATTTGGATGGTCACTTGGGTCTTACAGTCAGCATGATAAATGGCAGTAAGACTCTGCTATCTCTTGCACGTAAAACATTTCCTACAGGCTCATGTGCTCGAATGCTTGGTCCTCCGTTGACGGTGCTGTTTGGGAAGGTTATAGAACCTTTACTAGGGGACATTTACTGGAAGAAGAAAGTGGGCCACTGGGGGTAAAGGGTAACCCTTGAGGTTTTATAGCTTATTGTGTACTTCCTGTCTACTTCTTGAGAACGGATACAGTATGTATAGCCGGTCCCTTGATTCAGCCACCCTGCTACCCCTAACCAATGTCTTCCCCATTGTCATGGACTGCATCTTCCTTGAGCTATAAGTCAAAATAAGCTTTCTCCATTAGGTTGTGTTTATCATGATATTTTATCACAGTACCAGTAGAGTGATTAAAATAGCCCCAGTGTTCAAAATAAGGATATTTAACATGGTGTGTTAACTAGGTACTTTATACTTTGTGTGTGTGTGTGTGTGTGTGTGTGTGTGTGTGTGTGTCTGTGTGTCTGTGTGTCTGTGTGTGACATGGCAGAACCTAGTAGACTTCTGTTGGGTTTTACCAGAAGAAGAGAAAGATCAAATAGAAAGCAAATAGAACATTTTTGAGTTTCTGAGAAGAGTCCTTATGGAACTGAGATGCTTTGCTTCCAATGTCCCAGACAACTTCCTACTACTTCTTCCTTGATGACATTGCACTGGCTTTTCATGCAGCTAAGCGAGCAGAACTCATGCTCCCAAGGTAGGCACATTTGTCTAGACACATACCAGCTCTGCTTCCTGTTAGCTGCTGAGGATTCAAGCAAGTTCCTTGATTTCTCTGATTATTTCATCTGGGGCACAGAGCATGTGAGGCCTCCCTCAAGAGCTGCCTCAGAGAATAATGACATGGTGTGTGGGAAATGCCTGGTGACCAGCAGGCATCTCACGCCATATGGCACTCATTCCTCCTTGCGGTAGGTCACCCTCCTCATGTACTGTTTCCTGGTGCCTGGGAGCCAAAGGGATGCCATGCTTTCCCACGTAGATCAGATGACCACTTGAGATAATTATAAGGTTCCTGGATTGGATGTGTGCTTTAAACAACCTCTCAACACTTGCCCTCTTGGCTGTGACAGAAGTGAGTCACACAAGAGCCAGGAAAGATGGAGAGAAGGCAAGGAGGTCAGGAATCCCTAGGGACTAAGAACCACCTGGACGTGTCTGCTCACCTAGATTCCCAGGAAGAACAGAACAGACACTCATGTGGCAGCCACAAGAGGGTGTGCTTCATCCCCAGATCCTGCACCCAAACAAGAGAAAGTGGGGGATAGCTAGAGAAAGAGATCTGTCTCATGATGAATCACAGGACTGGAGGACAGCCCATGAAATGCTTTGATGGCACTTCAGAGTCTAGACACTAGAGCTTGAAGAGTTAAATGAGAAACCATACAGGGTGACCACAGTCAGCAATGGGGTGTTGAAGACCCAAACTCTCAAATGTTTTCTTAAGCTTTATAGTCAGACTTCCTACCATAAATTCACATAGTCCCCACTTTTCACTCTGATAAGAGAGCTACATGCTTAGCCTTGCTCACTTACATGGTGTGAGAATCTCCCAGGGCAAGAAGTTACATGTTCCACCAGTGTCACTTGAAATATATATATGTATGCGTATACATATGCATACACATACACATACACACACATGCACATGCACACGCACATATACATACACATACACACATACACATATACATTATATACATCAACATACACATCAACATATACATACACATATACATCATATATATACATATACATCATATACATATACATCATATACATCATATACATATGCATATACATACACATATACATTACATACACACACATATATAAATATATATGTGTGTGTATGTATGTATGTGTATGTGTGTGTATATATATATATGTATGTATGTATATATATATATATATATATATATATATATATATATATATATATATATCAGATGAAAAGTCTACCTGGGAAGGAAAGCATTGATTTCAGCTTACACTTCCAGATCACAGTCCATCTCTGGGGGAAATCAGGACATTAATTCAAGGCACTTAAACTTAAGACTTAAGGCAGGAACTGAAGCAGAGCCTATGGAGAAGTCCTGCTTACTGGTTAGTTCTCAGACCTTCTATCACACACACGTTTAGCTAGCTTTCTTATATGAGTAGGACTGCCTGCCTAGGGAATGGTGCTACTCACAGTGGGCTGGACTCTTTCACATCAGTCAATAGACAAGACAATCCCTCTTAAGATATGGCCATAGGCCAATCTGATCTGAGCAGTTCCTCCGCTGAAACTCCCTCAAATGCCTGTGAGCTGTGTCAACTTGATAGTGAAGCTAACTAGAAAAGGGTCTTAAACTGTTCCCAGGTGGGAAACCAAAAAGAATGTCACCACCACATAATGCTTACTACAAGCCTTTCAGCCAGGGAGTCTAGCCACTGCAGCCTCTTGAGTTTTTAAAGTCACAAGGCTAAAACATTAAAACACACGCCAAGCATGGAATTCTTACCCCATGTATCTGACCAGAGAACCACTTGGCAGCTCTGGAATGATTCCACCTTATGTGATGAACAGGAAGGCAAAGAAGACTTGGAGAAACCCGACACTGGGCTCATGTAACTTGCATAGCTATATCTCAGCTCTGTGGTGGTGGCCAAATCCCTAGACATTCCATGGAACAGGGAGAGAAGAGTGTTGAGAAGGTTCAAGGGACATCACATACACAGTGTCGCAGGTCTGGGATGTAGTGAATTATGACAGAGGACAGCACCATGGCTCATGTCCCAGTTGGGGGACAGTGAGTCAAACATGTGAATGAATGAATGAATGAACAAACCCAAAATTCACAGGTATAAAAGTTTAGCCTAGCGCTTTGCAGAAGGTAAAGCTGCTCATCCCTCTATGACTCAGACTGTCCCCTCTGGGCAGAAGTGCAGATGACAACTTCAGGGTCCCCAAAGCCTATATTTCAAGGTGGAGTCTACATCTGGCTTTTGGCTTGCATGTGTCTGCCTTTATGCACTCAGGGGACTTCTGTTTTTCTTGTAGAACAGCTTCCTAAAGTCCTGCTGCTATTGATTTGAACTGGCTCAGCTGCCTTCTTATTAAATTATCACCTTCTCCTTTTGGCTTTCCTAGAAACAAGAGTGAATCCTATAGATCTAAGCCCTACACCAGCAGGACCACCCATCCCTCCTTCAAAAATGTGCAAATTGTCTTTTTCCTAACAAGCCCAAATGATTGCCTCTTTAGTCCTGTAACTAGCATTTCTTCTGAGTTCATGAATTCCAGAGTTGTTTGTACAATTTTGCCTTTGAAGCTCAGCTTCCACTGTGGGCTCTCAGAATTATTTCTTGGGGAAGAACTTAACCCAGAAACTGGTACCCAAGGGTGTGTCCATCAAGGGTGTGTTTATCCTTACCCAAAGTCCCATGGACTCACCTCCAATTCCCATGTGACTTCACAAGGCTGTTATTTTGTCAGTGACATCTCTTCCTTAGCACCAATGACTTAAATAAAAATGTTAATTGTTTCTCAGAAGAGTGCAGTGAAGAACGAGGGCCGCCATTGTTGGAGAATGAGACCTCCAAACTCCCAGGCAGCTAGGAACTGTCTTGCCAAATTCTGGAAACTCTCCACTGGCCAACCATCCATTTGTGCAGAGGAAGCTGCAATTTACATCAGGACCCATTTTCATATGGGTGTTATTTATGGAGCCTCTTTCCATAGTGA
>JANHMN010000022.1:22996885-23014225 GCA_030674055.1 Rhabdomys pumilio | reverse complement strand
TCTTCTTCTTCTTCTTCTTCTTCTTCTTCTTCTTCTTCTTCTTCTTCCCTCTCCTTGGGCAGTGTCCACCTCTTCTGAGAATGCAGCTACATTAAACTATATACAGAGGGGATAATCTCCATAAGACCTTTTAAACTTAGTAGAATCCCAGTGAGACATTGATGTCCATTCTTCGGATATAAATTTACATTTCTCAATGCTTATGGGTTGAAGTGTATCCTCTTGTGAGGCATGAAGAAGATGAAAACTTCCAACTTCAGTATTTGAATGTGGGGCCTCTGGAAAGTGATTTGTGTTAGTGAAAGTCAACAGAAGCTAGGAAAATGCCTCAGCTTATAGTGTTTACTTTGAAAGCACAAGGACGCAAATTCTCTAAAAATCTACATCAATCGTTAGACAAACTACTGTGCATTGTGATCTATTGAGCTGGGCTGGGTCTTCTTGGAATGGGAGACATTGGCTGAGCTGTCAGGACACGTAATGACCTTATTAACCTGGTAATCTTGCAGCCAGGCACTGGTCTTTGAATGTGGTCTGAGCAGTCTGGGGTTTCCAAATCAGACCCAATGTGCTTCTGATCTTGAATTCAAAGCATCCAAGTACTAACTTTGAACTGGTTTCTTGGGCTTGGATCTTTTTATCTATCTGGTCTACCTGCTCAGCCCACTCCCCAGTAGCCAATTCTTTCTTGGATTATTTCTTGTTTGGTTTTTGGCTCCAGCATCCCTGACTCAGCTTTGCAGTCATCATACTTCAGATGTACTATTAGTGTTCTCCTTTCCTGGTGAGACTTCAGGGTGTCCTTTCCTTCCTCAGCCTTGACTTACCCTTCTCAACCACTTCCGCACATAGCGTGCTTTCTTTCCCAAGCAGTCATCATCAAATCATCTTCTCTTGTACCTCATGATCTGACCTTATAGATTGCCTTCTTATTCATTATTAATCTAGACAATTGCCCTGATATGATAGAAAGGTAGAGAGACATATACGCTCAGGCCTTCAATAACTTTAAAGTATGATTAAAATAAAATACAAAACAACAAAACAAAAACACAACAAACAAAAAATAAAGAGAACTCCATGCAGGCTCAGTGTGTTGTTACCCATCCCAAGGCACAGCCCTGTTCACATTGCACATCCCTGCTACCCCCAACCCCAGCCAGGCCACTTGATTAAAGGGGCTTGTCCTGTTTTAAAGATCTACGGCTTGCGGCTCCCCTTCATGTTCCCGAAGAGCAGCAGGCAAGACCAATTTGAGATGCTTGGGTCTGATTGATGCGGGTATGGTTAACACTGGATGAGGGCATTCCCCCAGCCCCTTCCTCTCTTTCCCCTCCAGGCAGCTTTTATGTCTCTGGGCTTTTATCCGATTATTGGTACCACCTGGAGATGAGCTGGCTCTCCAGCAGCCGCTGGAGGGAATGTAGAGCTTCAGCGAGCCTTTTTGTAAGCCTGGGCTCACAGACTTCTGAACTGTGCCTCTTCCCTTGCCCTGTTCACTTGGAAAGGCAATCTCAGGCTGATTGTGAAGCCCAGGGGAGTACAATCTACTTTTTGAGTTCTTTCTTAGCCCTGCTGGATTAGGTGGGAATTTCCAGAATGATTGTCCAAGGAACAAACACCAAGGAAATGAAATGGTTGAAGGACAAAGGCAGTTTGGCTGACATCATGCAGATCCCAGAACCCTGGTATCCTGTGACATCTACAGACCTGCACATATTCTCTGTTCCATCATACAAGGACCTGCATTCTTCTTTGCCTTGAACAGGCATCCTGAGCATTTTCACATATGATATGACCTTTTACTTGGATGGTACATGTTCTATTCTATGTATCAACCATGTCTTTTTTTTTTTCTAACGGTTACGATCCTCCAGGGAATTGATCTCCTCCCTCAGCCTTTGAGGTCCTCTAGTGTCCTAGCACGAAGCTAAGCCCCGAGCGGACAGTGATGGTGCTCTTAGCATGTCCTGCTATCTGTGTAAGAGAGGGGGAGGTTCTGAGGAAACACAGGTAACACATTGGGCAGTAAGAGCAACAGCAAGGAGGAAGATGGGAAGAAGAGTGCTTCAGGGACTCAGGTAAGGGTGACTTTCCTAGGAGCATGGCACCAAAGAGGATTTATCAGGGTGAACTGAAAGCAAAAAGGAGATGGAGTAACTCTTCTAAGAGGGAAAGGCTCGTGCACAAAACTCAGAGAGAAAAGGACACGAAGTAGGACTGACAGAGTATGTCGGTGAGCTTCAGCTGTGTAACAAAGCACTCTGGTCCTTGATGACTCAAAACAGGAATTACTTATTTAGTTCGTAGTTCTGTCAATCACCAGACCACAGGCCAGGGGACTCAAGGTCACTTTGTAGGTGTTGCAGGGATTATCAGTGTAGAAAGACTATGGCCAGTTTTTACTTACAACACTTCTTGGTGACACTGCATATGTGAACACAGTGAGAGGGTTTCTAGGGTACTTTTAAGTTTGGGTTTCCTCAGGAGATGGGGAATGCATTTGCATATTTAATAAGAGACATTAGAGACATTGAAGATTATCTTTATATGACTTAGAAGATTTCCTATGGGAACCTTTCTTCTTGGTGAAGGAAAGACAGAGTTTCTGGCACTGACTCTTCTGACATTTTCAGCCTCCAGATCCCAGGCTTCAGGACACTAACCTTCAGGCTGTAATAGTGGGAACAGGCATGGAAAATATTGAGAGAGTGTCCATAGGTGTCTGTCTGCAGGATTTGCCAGTCAGGTCTCCTCTTTACCGTCCCGGCTTGTGACTGAAGTGTCTTTGCTGGGTAGGTGCATTACATGCTTCTTACTGTTTCTGTTACAAGACCACGTTTCTATTACAAGCTGTGATTCATAGTCTGGAACTTAGAAGCCCCAACCAATGCACCAGGAGCATGGCAGTGTTCCTGGGGCTGAGCGTGGAGTGGAGAATCCAGATCTTTCTTTCGTAGAGGTGGTCAGCTTTTCTGAGCTCGCTGCTCCAATAGATGCTAGTCTACCCTCAGCATACAGTGATTCCAGGATGACGATGAAGCACCTAATTGCTCCTATCCCAAGAAAGCAGCC
The DNA here is from genome assembly GCA_030674055.1 of Rhabdomys pumilio. Classification (NCBI taxonomy): domain Eukaryota; kingdom Metazoa; phylum Chordata; class Mammalia; order Rodentia; family Muridae; genus Rhabdomys; species Rhabdomys pumilio. The sequence goes on along the minus strand of JANHMN010000022.1, from coordinate 23,011,150 downwards.
TTGTAGGTAGGTGCCTCTGTGCAAAAAGGCTCTCTCTCCTGCCCTCTTGGCAGGGACTTTGTCACACTGCATCTAATCAACTCTACTTCTGCCTTCTGTTTCTGGTGAATTTATTCACAGGTCACACATTACTGGCTTATCAATGCTGTCCCTGGAAACAGAGTCCTCTCCCCGCCGGTAAAGTACATCATTCTGTCCGCTACTCGCCCATCACATTTCCTGTGTGTCTCTGACCCTCCTGCCCCCACCATAAGGGAATCTAGTGAGGATATCAGGCCAGTCCTGATCTTCAAGAGTCTTTGCCCTTCTCAATGTCCTGACTTTATTTAAAAGGCATATGACTCACAATTGGCCAGAGTGGAGAGACTAAATGACTGTGCCATGCTAAGGTTTCAATGTGACACTTACACCACACCCTTTCCTGCAAGGCTCAGGAGCCATCACAGAAGAGAGTAGACAGATGGTAAGATCTAGAGGTTGAGAGGGGACTCTGTAAAACAGTGCCTTCTGGACGTGACAAGCCATTGCATCCATGAGCTCATAGCAGCTGTGGTTGCCTATGCAGGATCTATCCATCAACATTCAAGCATGGATGGGGAGACACTCAGGAGGTCTTGTCTGGTCCCCAGCTGAAGCCAAGGACTACTGAGGACTACTGAGGACCATTAAAGAAACCTGATTTCTTTAGGAGTGTGGTCTCTGGTCGGTTCACCGTGCTCCAGTGAATGGCTTCACACCCATGCATACACAGGCAGCAGACATTGGACTCAGTGGGATATGTATAAACAAAGAAGACATTTATTTCAGGGGGAGATATAAATGATGAGGTGTCCAGAGAGATGTGGAGCTTGAGAGGAGGTAGTCGAGAAGAATGAATACATATAGATTTTTAAAAGATCTGAAATGTTATTTTTTTTAAATACCAAGTATCATATTATTATGTCACTAAGATGTGTATCTTTTCTGCGTTGTCATTACATCTAACAAGAAGAGACAGGAAGGTCCAGAATTTATTCCCAAAAAGATATGACCTGGAATCCTCTGCTAGGGAAATAACGGTATTTAAAACATGTTTGTTGCATTGATAAGATCTGTGGAGCCACTGGCCACAAGGAGACTGACTCTCCTGTACCCAGAAGGTCTCCTCTGTTAGAACACAGCTAAACTCTTCCAGCAAACATTAACTGTGAAAATATTAGTTCCACTCTAAAATATTATAGTTCCACTCTAGCCCTGGGTCTCGTATCTCTCGAGGACCAGGAGAGACTCCCCAGGTTAGCTCTGCATGTGAAGGCAGCGTGTCAGTATTGCCCATGCCCCTGGCAGCCCTAAGAATGATGGCATGCCCTCCTGACTTGTGGAGATCCTTTACTCTGGCACAGAGAGGTGTGGGCATCCTCTCACTCATGCCCTGGGAGTAAGGGTTCATGCTCTGGTCTTTTATGCTGTTGCTTTGAGTTTTGTCTGCACGATAGTTATTTTCCAATGAGTTGTCTTTGCCTTCTCAGGAGTTCTTGAATGCTAGGAAAATAATTATGGTAGAAAACCAACTCACACTCACTTTCAAACCTGAAAAAAAATCAGTAGAGCGTAAGTCCAGTATCCAGCGAGAACTGGTGACTATTAGATTCCCTGCGTGGATGTCCTGGACCTACTGGAAAAGACGCTCAGATACCATGATAAATAACTCCTCCCTTTGATATCACTTTCTGCTGTATTTAAAAACAAGTGTCAAGTGTTTGTGGTTGACGTCACAGGCCACCAGTATCACAACAGGAATGTAGAAACACAGATATAGAGTCTGAGCCAAGAACCACACCTGGCACACAGTAAGTCAGAGGTTCCCTGATTGTTACCTTCATGGGCAAACAGTATCTGTACACATCCCTCTCGTGGTTGTCGTCCCGCAGGGGCTTGCTTAGGCAGAGGCGGTGTGAAGAATGGATAATGAAGGGAGGTGATCCATTTGAAGAGAGTGGGAGGCTAGTGTGCTCTGCCATGCTCTGCCATGCTCTGCCATGCTCTGCCATGCTCTGCCATGCTCTGCCATGCTCTGCCATGCTGGAGAACTGGGAGGCCAACTTGTTGTGCCCACTGCTTGCAGAGCTGTAGGTCTCATTTTCTCAGTAGGACAGACACTACATTTATTCTTCACATAGAGACTCTGACCAGGGGGACTGATGAGAGCTATCAGTGAGACCTAAATTCTGTCCCCAGAACCCATATGAAAAGTCAGACATAGTGGCGCATGCGTGTAATACTTGTGTTGGAGAGGTGGACTCAGGTGAGTCCCTGAGGCTTACTGGCCAGCCCATATCTTACTTTGCAAACTCCAGGCCAGTGAGAGGCCATGTAGCAAAAATCCAATGTGGAAAATGTCAATAAATAACACCCAAAGTGGACCTCTGGCTCCATACACATGCACCTGCTTGTAGAGACACATGTGTGCATATATACCCACACACCAAGATTCTGTCTATTACCATGAGCTCAAGGGACCCCATTGTTCTCTCTTTATGGTAGTCTGTTCTCAACTTGGTATTATATTGGATACTCTGATGCAGAGTATAGAATGTATACCCAATGTATAGAAACAGGAGCTTGCTCAAGGTAGAGCGAAATGAGTAGTAATAGGATGGAGGGCCCGTCAGCCACATATAGGCCTGGCCATGACCACTGAAAGTTGTGTATGGGAACAGGGAGGTGTCAGTTAGAGAGTAATCCAGAATCCATGAACTGTCTACGAGCTGAAGTTTCCCATTAGGACACTGAAAGAGTGCCAAGGAAAGGAAACACTGCCTTCCAGCCTCTAGGGAGCCCTTGATTCTATCCAAGGGCTCACATCAGAGCCAAGTTAATTCATCAGAGGGTAGTGGCCATTCTGCCCTGCCATGGTTGGCTGGGAATGAAGAGGGCAGATGGTGGAAACGTCTTGGGTGAGCATGAGGTTTTGGGTGGAAGGAGTAGTCACACAGCCTCGAGTTTGAGGGCAACAAAATTATTCTGTTCATCTTCTGGTGAGTGATTACATAAAGAAGAAGAGAAAGAGCCATGACAGAGGCTTTGAAAAGAAGCCACAAGCAAGCCAGAGGAGAGAGGTGGAGACCAGGGGCAAGGTGAGGACACAGGAACACATAAAGTGATAGTACCAGGGCCTCCGGGTTGCAGGTTACTAGCACTGGGATGTTAATGTAGTGAAGTCAGGGATCCTGGGGGATGACACTTCAACCTGCACACATCTGACACCGGCACGCAAGTTCTCATGGCAGCCACTCAGCCACTGGGTAAGCCCCAGGTACACACTTTCCTATGCTTACCTCATAGCAAGAGGAGCACAGAGAAGAAGGCTGGTTTGAATTACTCCTGAGAAGGCAGTGATGAGCAGAACAGTCTGCTTGGCATTTGGCCACTGTAGTTTCAAGTCTGTAGCTTTACCTCTCTACCCATGTCTTTGCCATGTCGTTCCACAGTCAGTTCATAGTGTCACTGATGCTTGCTGAGACGCTCCCACCAGAACCACTCTCTCACTTTGCTTGACTGAAACACACAGCAAAGCCACAGCTGAGAGAGGGCAGGGAGCAAACCCAGGCAAGCCATTAAGGCAAGGCTCATCATTCATCTTCCCGTTCTGACCTGCCACTGTGATTGTGAAGCAAAACTGAGGGCAAAGGCATGCTGTGTCACCTCTTGCACCCCAAATGCAAGATCAAGTGCTGCAGAGAAGGTGAGCGAGGGCTCCTCGTTAAAGCAAACACCACTGAGCATGCGGTGAACATGATGGAGTGTGCTAACCGCAGTAAACATTTGGACCACAGTGACTGAAGTGCATTTGTTCTCTGAGAGTAGAGGAAGCATGACTCCTCAGGGCTGAGACCACTGTGGTGAACATGCGTTTTCTCATGAATAAAGGGTATATTGATAAATATGCCCCCGAACTTAATGCAGTTATAAATTTACAAAAAAAATTTTTTTTTGCAGATCTACTGTCATTAGGAAAGAAGGTATATATGAATATTTGATGTGTGGGTACTTGTATATTTGCACATATGTGGTGTGGATATTGGTGTGTTTCTGTGCATAATGTGTGTGTGTGGTGGGTATAAGCTTGTAGTTTGTGTGTGTGTGTGTGGTGTGTGTGTGTGTGTGTGTGTGTGTGTGTATGGTGGGTGTGCGCTTGCTGTTTGTATGTGGTATGTCTTGTGTATATGCATGTGGTGTGTATGGTGTTGGTTTATGGTATGTGTATGTGTGTATTTATGTTCATGAGTGCTGTGTTTAGTGTGAGTATATGTGGTGTGTGTGTGTGTGTGTGTGTGTGGTGTATGTATTTGTGTATGGTGTGATGTGTGTATGTATGTATGGTATGTGGTGTTTAGTGTGTGTCATATGTGTATGTGTGTATATGGTGTGGTGTGTGTATGTATTTGTGTATGATGTGGTGTTTGTATATGTGTATGATATGTGGTGTTTAGCGTTTGTAGTTTAATGTGTGTTGTATGTATGTATTTGTTTATGGTGTCATGTGTGTATGTGTGTGGGAATATATGGTCTTGAGTATGTGCAGTGGTGTTTAGTTTTTGTGGTGTGTGTGTGTGTGTGTGTGTGTGGTGTATATATGTGTGTGTAGTTTGGTGTGTGTGGTGTGTAGTATGTGTATGGAATGTGATGTGTGGTATGTATGTGTAAAGTTTTGTGTGGTGTGTGGTATGTCTGCATGTATACTCTGTGTGTGTGTGTGTGTGTGTGTGTGTGTATCTGTGTGTCTGTGGATAGTTTCTGTGGATAAGGTCAGACACCTTTGTGATTCTTCAAGGCTAGTGCTACCAGCATCTGATTCCTTGGCCTCAGGTCTTTATTGTTAGTGGCTTCTCCCCACAATGGGAGTGTCTCACTCTATCTTGGCTATGTTATTGATTTAGATGTAGTCACCTGAATCCAAATAAATCAATTAAAGGTCGATGTAGGAGTTTTGAAGACAGAAACTTAGAAATAGGGCCATATTTTGATGCAGAAGGCTAGAAGGGAATAGGATATGTGGAGATTGGGGCTAAAATGGTGACTGACGTACTTCTGTTAAGAAGAAAGGGAAATCTAGTGATTTGAGGGGAGAGGATAAGTGGGCATGAAAGATAATGGTGAGAGAGGGAGAGAGAACTGAGCAGGGAACAGGTAGAGAGCCTCCTGAGTGAGGCTACCCTCCCCAGCTATTGCTGGTGTCCACTGCCCCTTCCTTTAAGCCCTGGACTCTCTCCTCCTGGTCCTTGTGGTAAACACACTTTCCTCCATCCACTTGAGTTGGTTGAGTAAAGCTGATACGCTGATGACCATGACTCAAATCCCACAACTGCTCACTGTGATTGGCTTGGATGTAGTCCCCAAGGCTGGGTGCTGAGAGACCAAAGTCTCGAGTCATGTTCCCAGAGCTGCCCAGGCTAGAGGAGGTGCCACTGAGACCTTGAGGACGAGGTAGATCATCAGAGGAACTCTGGTCTGGGAACTCTCCATAGAAAAAGCCAGCTTCTGCTGGGTATGCAGACACGTGTGTAGGAAAGAGTCTTACCTAGTCTGGGGAACAGGACTTGAACTGACTGATGGGTGACAGGATGGATTAGAAATGGGTCACAGCTAAAGTAGAGATTGGAAAAAAAATTCTGACAGAGCAGGGGCACTCTATTGGCCAGTCCAAAGAGTATGGCCTTGACCCTAGTGAAAGATGCTACTTGGGCCCACTATATCAGTTGAGTGTTGTTCCACTAGAACTCCATAGCAGGTGGCTCAGCACAGAAGGGATCCCAGAGAAGAGCAGGGAATACTACATTTCTCAGTCTGCCAACTGTGTTTATTTTAAAAGATTCTTGAAATTCCTAAAACAAACAAACAAAAAGATGCTTTGTCCATTCTCTTGCATTTGAATTAATTTCCAAAATCTTCAAACAAACAAACAAACAAACAAAAAAACCCAAACACACAAAAACCCAACTCTTCATATTTCCTAAACATATATAAACAGGGGGAAAGTACTGGATATAAAAAATTTAAACAAGTTGATGTAGCAATACATAGTGATGGCAGTAACACCCAGGTAACCAGATAGCAGGGACAATGCCAAAGATTCTGTGTGAGACATAGACAAGGTAACAGACAGATGATAGAGACTAGGAGAGGACAGTGGACAGAGATGTCCTGAACACATCCTGCCTCTGCCATGTACTAGGTGACTTTCCACGTGCCACATAAAACATTTTACTGATTTCTTCACAGATTGTCATAAAGATTTAGTGCAATGACTCTAAGGGTCAGGAACAGGATTTGCACTCAAATGTGAATTATTCACTTCTGATAATTAAGGTAGAACCTGGTGATGATAGATACATAGATACAGCAAAGAGATGATGTCAATATGTTTAAGATGTATGTCTGTTGTGGTTTGAATGTGAATTATCTCCCTAGCCTTGTGTGGTTGAATACTTGGTCCCTAGCTGGTGGAGCCCTTTAGGAAGGTTGTGGAATACCTCTTCTGAGGCAGAGCCTTCCTGGAGGAAGTGAGTCATGAGAGGCGGGCCTTCCTGTTTACTCTCTGCTTTCTGAGTAGGGATGCAATGTGACCATCTACCCTCCTGCTTCTTGCACCCTGCTTTCCCTACTAGGACGAAGCAGATTTCTCTGGAATTGTGAGCTAAAGTGAATCCTTTCTCCCTGGAGTTGTTCTGTTTGGATATTTTGTAGAACAACAAGAGAGTAAACAAAGAGAGTCTCTAAGCCTTATTCTAATGCGATTCGTTGTCAATATATCTCTTTCATCTATTTCATTGCAAAGCCCGCTGTATTTTGTATATTCTGAAATATCTGTTCTGAGCTAAATCAGGTCACTGGAAAAACCAAGGAGAAATAAAGTAGGCATTGACTCTTTCTGAGAGATCCTTTGTCTAAGCGTGGAATGATTTACTGGTTATTCTCAATAGATAGATGATTTTGATAAAATGGTTTGCATTTGAATTGAAATTTGTATTGTAAAACATTTGAAGAAATATGAGTTTTAAAGCCTACTTGTTACTATTTTAGCTATTTTCTTTCTCATTTCATTAAGTGCAATCATTTTACAGAACGTTATGAACAGATACAAATACATAATGTGCACATTTTTTATGGCTTACACTTCCATTTTTATTATCTAACAACTATTTTAAATTTCTATTTGACTTTTCATAACAGTGTTTTAAATATCTACTTATTGTGCTTTCATATGGCTGATAAATAATTTACTCAACCATTGCTCAGGGTTGGACACTTCTGTGACTTCAGAATGACAATGAATTTGAGTAGATGTGCCTTAATGTCATTAATAATACAAAGGAGAAGCCAAGCAGGATGGCAGCTAAGACCACCCTGTGATCATCTCCCTACAGAAACATCACTTTGAACAGTTACCCACACATCAAACAGCCTTCACATTAGTGAAGCAAATCAGATGAGAGCCTGTGCTACCTGGTTTAGCATAAAGGTAATCAAAAGGAAAATACTGAAGAAAGGACCGAGAGACTAACAGTTCTGATTCAGAATACACTAAAGGTGTGAACCAGGGTGGGGGGGGGAGGCATATATCATTTGTATCTTTATATGGAGATATAAAAGCAAAATAATTAGAATACTAAGAGACATGGAATTAGAAAATGGGAAGTCAGAGATTTGAATTAGGGGGAGGAGAGATTTAATTATGCACATATATAATTGTATTTATCTTTTATAATGTTTCTTTTCCTCATCCTTATAATCAGTGTTCATTTGCTGTAATTTTGAAGAAGTTTCTTGTAATAAAAGGATTTTTTTTCTATCTTGTCATAACTACAAAGCAAAAATCTATAAGGAGAGCTTCAAAGATCAGTGAAGAATGAAAACAAACTACCAGAATAGATAACTTAATCATAGAGGAAGGCTTCAGAAGAATGACATAGATAATTAGAATAAGGTTAGCAAATAGATAAGTAATTATAAGTATAGGTAGAAAGAGTAATGAATAAAAGTAGAAAACAAAATAGATAAAATGACAGTGATTGTGTGTGCTAGCTTGTTTCCATTGCTATGACCAGACACATCACAGAAGCAAATAGGAAAGATTTACTTTGGCTCATGGTTTCAGGGGATTTCAGGGCATTGTGGTGGTGAGTGATGATGGAGTCATTCCTTGTGGGCAGACCTGAAGTCAGAGCTTTGGAATGCAACTGGAAGAGGGTCTAACCTTCAGCAATCTCTATAAACCATGCCTCCTATTCCTAAGTCAGCACAGTCTCCTCAAAGAGTATCACCATCCTGATATGAAGTACTCAAACACACTAGCTTGTAGGAAAAATTTTATATTCAAACCATAAAATAAAATTTCATTCTTGGCCTTCATTAAAAATAGGCAAATTTAAATTTTAACAAAATTTACATCTAACCTAACTTTAAAAGTCCACATTAAAAAAATAAAAAACTATTTCAAAACCATTCAAATTTCAAAATGTTTCTTCTGAGACCCAAGCCAAACTCTTAAAAGTGAGCTCTTGTAATGTTATGTGAGAGAACAAGTGACCAACATACAGTAGGGTAAGCCTTATCATTGTAAAGAGAGAAGTTGGAAGACAGAAAACATTGAAGCAAGACTAAACTCTGCATCATCCTATACCAAACACTAGAGTTTCATATCAGCATCTTAGGCTCATGATATCTTCATTCAAGGTCTGATGGGTTTGTGAAGCATCCTGTGTACATCCCTGTTATCTGTAGTATGTGATCTCTCTAGTTTGGCTCCACTAGGTACCTGCTTCCCTCTGTGACAAACATTCCATGTTTCCAGCATCTCTGACAATCTATCATGAGTCATCGACTCCAACTTGAATTTCCCTTCACAGTTCCACTCATGGCCCACTCAGGAACTTCATGCTAAGAATTCAAGTGATACACAATTTTCTGGCCATGCTTTTTTCAGAACTTTATCACAAGTCTGTGTCCCCATGTTCAGCAAAACCAGAATTGTGTGAACCTCGATACCAGTTCTACGGCTAGCCTGAGACATAGTCTGTTGCACTGGAGTCATTGCTGCACCAGTTTGTGAGCACCGGGTAGATGAACTGGGGAAAACTCTTCACTAGATAGTCCTGTGTGAGGCCACACCCACACAGTATTCTCAGAGACTGTTTTAAAGGAAAAGCTTTGATTTTTACTCCTCAGAGCCTTCTGTGCCTGCAGACTTGCATTTAAGATACCTTTCCCAATGAACTAGGACAACTTAATTACCTCTTTTTAATGGAGCCAATTTCTAAATAATAGGCTTTCTTTTGTCCACACTTGCTTAGTCCTAGATTTTAAATGCTCTCAAAACCCTCTTCTTAATAAAACTGCATTATGGAAAAAAAAATCTTTTAGCTTATATTTTTCTCTGGCCTCTCACAGTAAAACTTGACTAAAAGTAGAGAGTAACAACCATGCCACAGCCTGATTGCCATGCTACCCTGAAATCTAGTCAAATAAATCAGTTGATTATTTTGAATTTAGCCTCTTCAGACTTATAGAACACAGGAAAAAATTATTCACATGAATATAAAACAAAATGTCTCTTGTCCATTTCTCCTCAAAGGGGTGCTTTTCCCAGCTGACTCATGAGTTAAACCTTCACTACCAACATTTTTCTTGACATTTTGGTCTTCAAATTTTTCATCAGAAATTGCCATTTAGTTTGCAGCACTGTAGGGGGTATTTTTTGTATGCATTTTTATACTGTTCCACATTCCTCCCATAAATTCATCTCCAAAGACCCAAGAACCACACATCCAAGTTTGTCACAGTGACTCCCTCACTACATATATCAACTTTCTCATCAGGAAGTTTTACCCATCTCTATGATCAAGTACTTGATGGAAGGAAGTGAACAGAGAAGGGATTTGTTTTGGCATAGAGTTTCAAATGTATTTCAGTCTATCATGGCAGGGAATAACAGAGTGTTTCTATTGGGATAGCATCCTGTGATGTAGTCCCTCACTTGGCATCTAGCCCAGATGCCAGACATGACAGAAACCAGAAGAAGGCATATGCCTCAAAGGCCAGTCCCCCAATGCCTGTGACTCACCTCCATTATCTGTGCCTACTATTATAAAGTTTCTACAACGTTTCATGACAAAGGTACCCACTAGGGATGGAGAATTCAAACAGGAGCCGGACTGAGTCTTTTCACCTTCAAACTGTAGCAGGACCAAAACGTAAATGGATTAAGGAATTAAAGACACACAAACGTTTTTTTAAAAAAAGCCAACTGGGTGAATGGGTGAATGGGTGTTAAAAACAATAGTTCAGCTATGTGTTGCTAATGTTTCTAAGGATATTTGTATTTCAAAAGTGAAAAGTTGGAGAAAGATATTCCATGCAATGCTAGAAAGATGGCTTAGTGGCTGAGAGCACTTTCTGTTCTTCCATAGGACCAGAGTTCAGTTCTCAACACCCTTATGAAGATCTGATGTTCTTTTCTGACCTCTGTGAGCACCTGTTCATACATATACATACTAACCTATCCATCCAACACACATAAATAATAAATATATTTAAAAAAATCTTTAAAAAGTATTTCATATGACCTGAATTTATATGTACATTGGATTCACTATATTCTAAATCAAAATTAACAGAGGCAAGAAATCTCTTTATTTTAGGGTTAAGGGTAGGTTCAGTAGGAAGAAATAATAGTTTTGACTTTTTTGTGCCCTGCCTTTGTCAGGGTTTATATTGCTGCAATGAAACACCAGGACTAAAAAGTAAATTTGGAGAAAAAAAGTTTATTTGGCTTACACTTCCAGGTTGTAATACCTCACTGAAAGAAGTCAGAATGAGATCTCAAACAGGAAAGAAACCTGAGGCAGGAGCTGGTGCAGAGGCCCTGGAGGAATGCTGCTTACTGGCTTGCCCATCATGGCTTGCTCAGCCTGTTCTCTTAGAGAAGCCTGAACCATCATCAGCCCAGTGATGGCACCACCTGCAATGGTCTGGACAATCCACAATGGATCACTAATTAAGAAGATGTTCTATATAGGCTTGCCTATAGCCTGATCTTATGGAGACATTTTCTCAATTGAGGGTCTCTCCTGTCTGATGACTTTAGTTCGTGACAAATTGACATAAAACTAGCCAGTATGTGTTCCAATATCAACATACCTAATATAAGATTAAAAACAGATAGATGAAATAACTATTTCTGTATAATAGTACAATACAATGACACCTCACCGTCTATAATGGCTGGAACATCATCAACACTGCAAATCAATGGAGAAAACAGAACATTAAACCCCATGATCATCAACGTCCACAGCAGCAGACATTTCCTCAACAAGTAAATTACACAGAAGCCCACAAAGTAAGTCTCAATGATTTCATTAAAAATAAATTCATATCAAATATCTTCTACAGGCAAAAAAAACCCACTGATTTAGGAATCATAAACAAGAAGTATTTTGAAAATAGCAAACTCATAGAAATTTAACTACTCAATGCTGCAACCAGTGGATTAAGAATCAAATTTTAAGATGTCTTGTAACCAATGAAATATATATATATATATATATATATATATATATATATATATATATATATAATATATACACACATATATACAGATACACACACACACACACACACACACACACACGTATATATTTACCTAGGTCATGTATAGTTAGCCCACACAGTGATTATTATACTGAATGAGCAAAACTTTCATCTTTTTTTTATTATTTTGTGTATTGATTGTGTGTGTGCATTCTCTCTCTCTCTCTCTCTCTCTCTCTCTCTCTCTCTCTCTCTCTGTGTGTGTGTGTGTGTGTGTGTGTGTGTAGATATGTGTGCTGTATCACATGTATGGTGTTTGCTTGCTAGTCATCTGGTTATTCCATTCTTCTACCCTCCCTGAACCAGGAATGGCACTGCCCACAGTGGACTGGATCTTCATACACTAATTAAGAACTGAGACAATCCCTGACAGACAACGCCCTCAGGCCAACCTGATCCACAGAGTTCCTCAGTTGAAACTCTGGTCCCAGATAACTCTTGGTTGTGTCAAGTTGACAGCTAAAACCAATCTGCACATCCACTAAAGGGCATCTGGGAAGCAGTTATTAAATGATGAAAGAATAGCCTTGAATGGGAAAATTTGGACAAATTTAGCAATCATTTGGTTTTTGAGGAGAAGCACAAGCTTTGTTCTCTCTGCCCAGTAATACAGTGTGATTGAAAAGACTTTCTACTCAAACATAATGGGAACCGTGACGTCGGCCTCTTTCTCTAACAAAACAGCCACAGACTCCAGTGCCCTGCATGAAGTAAGTCCAGTCGAGTTGCTCAGTGGAAAGCCCCCAGCCCTGCACATTGCCATGAAATCACAAAGAAGCCAGAGGAGGGGGTGCCCCAATAAGGCATCTCTGTATGCATGTGGTCAATGATGTTTACCTAAAAGAGATTTGTGGCTGCAGAGAAAATTTTCACTTCTGGGAAGGTGACCCTCACTGGCACTGAGCAGAGTCATAAGCCCCACCATCTGATGCTATGTTGGTAGCTTTATCCCAGCCCTACAGCATCAAGGGCCAGGGAAGACTATGTCTTCTTGAGAGTCAGTTCTGCTGAAACAGGGCACTATCACCATTAAAACTGTGAAGACCGCAGTGTTAGAAATGTTTTCCACCCACAAAAGGCAGATTTCATTACATCTTTCTTTCCTATGTTGTGCATAAGCAGGGTCCCTGTGTGACTCTGGACACTTCGCTATTGCCAGACCTAAGAGCAGAGTCATCAACCGAGATGCCAACCAGCAGCGTGACAGTTGGCTGCTTGTTTGTACTTTCCCACAGTTCTGAGTCTGACTGGAATCAACATAATCATATTTCCCTCTTGAAAAGCAGTCGGGTCTCCAGAGTAGCCTATGATCAGAAACTCTGTCTACACAGAACTGTGTGATTAGCATCCCTTTTTTACACACCACAAGTGGCTGCAGAACTTTCTAGAAATGTGTGCTCCAGCTGGAGCTTTCTCAGCTTCTGTGGGAGGAATCCCAGGTGTCTAGAGATAGAGGAGGGCAGCAGAAGAAGCCTGGTAGAAGAACCAGAGAGTGATACCAGCTCCTGAGTCCTCACTATTGCCGTGGAGCTGCTTCTGTTTTCTCATCTGAAAACACCAGCCAAGGGGCCTCTCTCAATGAACTACTGAGGAGAGTCAGGCTGGGCTCTATGGGTAGATTGCTAAAGAACACACTAAATCCAGTCTTTCTATCTCCAGGGATTGTCCAGTGTTATTGGTAAACGCTGAGAGAGCTGAGGGACAAGGGAAGAAACATCTACTTTGTTATTAAGATGGATCTTCATCCATGGAGCCTGGTCCTAAACAGCAAGGTCCATCCGAGAACCTTAATCAAGCCTCACTTCACCTGGCTCAGTGACCTGTGTGTGCAGTTTCAGTGGTAGATGCTATGTGAAGTAGCTTGACACCCTGCCAGGACAAGGCAGGTGTGGAAGGCGTAACAAGAAAAGCTGACACAGCATTTTCTAGCCTCACATTTCGGGTCCCAGGACAAGGTGGTTGAGAACAGACATATTCTGAGATGCAGCTCTCTGGGAATGCTAAATGTTGTATCCTTCAAGACTGCCTAAAAAGAGGTACCTATGTGCTGTGTATAGAAACGGGTGTGTGCCTGTTCATGTGTATGTGACTCTGCATGCATGCTTGTGTGCACACATATGGAGGCCAGGAGTCACCCTCTGGTGTTGTTCTTCTGAATGCCAGATACCTTATTTCGAGACAGAGATTTATTTGTGTTTACCTGGAACCCCCTACTTCAACTGAGCTGACTGGTTAGTTTGCTCCAGAGATCCAACAGTGTCCACATTGTAAGTACAAGAATCTCAGTCGTGCACTGCCACACCTGGATTTTTTACTTGGGTTCTAGGCTCCCTCTTAGGCCCTTCTTCTTTCACAGCAAGCATTTTACTGATTGGGCCATCTTCCCAGACCTCATGACTGTCTTTTAACAAGGTTCTGGAAACTTCCCACACACTGGCTTTATTAATCCTCCCCACCACCCGATGGAGAGTTTAATACCCTACTAATGAGGAAACAGAAGCAGAGAAGATAAAAACTCAACCAAAGGCACAGAGCAAAAGAAAGAGGAGGTGGCTTGGGTCACCATGTCATCCTATTCAAACTCAATTCAAAGCCCTGTGTTCCAGCTAATCAGTGGAACGAGGCAAGCATGAG
>JANHMN010000022.1:22969804-22996875 GCA_030674055.1 Rhabdomys pumilio | reverse complement strand
TTTAGCCAGTCATTCCATCTCATCCTGGCAAGTCATGCCGGGTTGTGTTCTGTCATCTTGTTTTTCCCTTTCATATTTTCTCTTTGCTTCGTTCATGTGTGAAAACTGACAGTCTTGGGTTGTTACACAGCATCTTCCACTAAGGTCCAGAGAAGCCATCTTTCCCCCAGCACTCACGTAGAAAGCAAACTTTGCTTCCCTAGCTTGTGCTTTCTTTCAGGAGACCCTGGGTGGATGATTCTCCCTCTTGTGTTTTTCTCTGTGTCCTACTTGTTGGAAGGAACATGTCTTTCAGAAACACAGATGGGTGCTGTCTGATTTGGGGGCCTTTGAAAAGGAGACAAACAAAATGAAACATTCAAAACCTATAGTTCATACTCTCACACTTCATGGATCATTTTTGCAGGTGTGAAATTCCCAGTATTAAGTAATTTCTCTGCAAAACGTATCAGCCCTCGCTTCACAGAGCACAGAGATCTTCCCAGGCTGTCAAAGACAGATGACAACTTGAATCTTATTATTATTATTTTTTTTTTGGTAGGTAAATGCATTTCATATTTTCCTCTTTTAATCATTTGAAACTTAAAATATATCACTGATATTATGAGAGACTAAGTTTCAGAAGGACTAAGATTCGCCTACACCAGGAATACCAATGGAGGGTCAAGACTTGTATTGTGGCAAGATCAAAAGCAACCTTAACTTGAGGGAAGTTTGTGAGCCTTCCCTGAAGGCTGTCTTTAATCTTGTCATGGTTTGGAAGAGGATTCTCTGAATGAAACATCCAGGTTTGTTCTCATCCCCACCTCTTTTAAAGAAATGAATGAGGCTGGCAGCCTGTCAGGGTGTCAGGCATGTAATTCTAGAACAGGAAAGATTAATGGAATCTAGAAGTGGGGTCTTGAGTGTTGCTGGTATAAAGAGAAGCCATAGGTTGAGATAAGATGGTTTAGAGTGGAGGTTCAGTGAGGAGAACCCACAGTGACAGGAGGAAGAGGTCGTTCTGAGGTGAGGAGGACTGAGTTGTGGGCTGAGGGTCCCAGCTGCAAGGTCCTGCTCAGTGTTGCCCGGAGAGCAGGTGGGATGCTGTGCTGCTTATCACAGAGAGGGTTAATGCTGGGGTGACTCTCGCATGTGCATGTCAGCAGCTGATTTCAGATGCCTTCTTCTGCCTCTCAGGCCCCCAAACAAACTGTCTGAAACACAACAGTTTAGACTGAGTGTATCAAATAAGTAGATGAAGAGAACCCCAAGAAAGAACTGGTTAGTGGTTGGTGGGGTTGTGGGTGAAGCTGTGGGTGGGGCTTTGGGTGGGTGTGGCTCCTCAAGACTGGGGAACTTGCTTTTCATCAATGTGCCAGTCCGGGACATAAGCCCCACCCCTTTCATTTCCCAGGACTTAGAAGTGACTCCCTCCTCAGTACTCTCCCCCAAGTAGCAAATGGAAAGCTGACTCAATATCTTCTCTCTCTCTCTTTCTCTCTCTCTCTCTCTCTCTCTCTCTCTCTCTCTCTCTCTCTCTCTCAAAGTAGAGATATATTAAAAACAGACATAAGATTTCAAAGAAGCCCACAATCCTAAGCAATGGGGTATTTACAGCCACAATTTGTTTGATTCTGATAAAATGAATACATATATTCTACTGTTACATTTTAATCTTGCTTCTCAAACTAGTCTTGTTGTGTATACAGGCCATCACTCTTGGGAGCAGGAAGAGTGAAGGAGAGACAGAAATAGATCCACTTATCTCTGTATCCCGGATGGAATGCGTAGGCTTTGAGACCCTCTGATGAGGCCAAGCAATGTGACACAGCCAAAGGCCAGGGTGCTAGGTAAGTAGACCTACCTAGAACTCACTAGACTTTCTGATGGCATATCTACAGAAACCTAAACCTTCACTGGCCTAGTGAAACTGAGGATCCAGGGAAGGCATGTGATGGCAGTAGGTGAGTTTTGAATGCAGACACCTGTGAATTTAAATGTCAGTCCAGTCACTGTCTAACATATGACTGGGAACAAAGTTTCTCTGGACTGGCTTTCCCCTCTCAGAATTTGAGGAGCATCCCAACAGTGGTTGAGTGCTAGATCAAAGAGCCTGGAGTTATAGCAGCAGGCAGCGGAATCTGTAAGGGACAGAAATAGAAGGGACCAGACTGTTTTAGATAGGCAGGAGGGCAGTAGTCGCCCTCAGCATAGCATGACCACGAGAAAAAGGAAATTCAGCTTGAAGTGCTCTGTGAAAGGACAGAGCTTCTGGACAAGAGCCTGACACAGTATGAGACTGAGTATCATCTCTGAATTCTGAATAGAATTCAGGACTGTGGCAGTCACATTGTACTCCCAGGAAGCTCATAAGCAGCATGGCATGCATGGTACAGGGTGGGAAGAGGAAAGTGCAATACAGAGACTATAAACAGGGTCTGTGGGGTGGTGGGCTGTGAGAGGCAGCTGGGTATATGGTGGAGTGCAGGCCTCAGACCCCGGAGACCTTAAAGGGATGGTAGGTGTTTATTCAGCCTTGCTCCTGGGCCCTGGTTTCTTTCACCTACCTTCAGCCATCCACAGCCCCTCCCAAAGAAAGGTTTGTGGCCTTTGGTTGGTCACGTAGCACAGGTAGCACAGGTAGAGGGCCTGACTACAGGCCTCAGAGCCTCAAGAGATCTCCATATTAATGAGTTACCTAAAGACCAGAGCGCATAGTCAATTAAGCATTCCTTCCCAGACCCTCCTCCTACTAGCAAAAGATAGGTATTTAACCTCAGGCCTGCCCTAAGGACACGGGGTACTGCTTCCTCTACGTGACAATAAACGTTTTAAGATCATGGACTTCCTCTCTTTGGGGCCTGCTGTGGAGAATTGTGGGCCTTCAACTAACAAGCCACCCCACCTAATCTCCCATGGAGGGCTTCTATGCTCCAACCCAAGCAGAGCTAGTCGAACCAGCCATGACCCAGCCAAGGGAGTCACCTTGACCAATGGGAGCCCAAGGGCTTGAGACCATCCCCATCTGCCTTCTTGCCCAGGTGTCTTCAACCCAAGAGCTCCACCCCACGGGACCTCAGACTGGGATCTCACCACACCTGGAGTGGAGCTCTGTGGCTTCTCATAGCAGAGTGTCTACCTGGCACCATGTGGAGTGAACTCAGTCGAATTCCCTCACTTCTGTCCCTCGAGCCGTGGTTCCAGCAGCCTGGGGCAGCAGACAGGAAGGCCCCACAACTCAGCCCAACAGGATCAACACCTATGCACTAGGTACAGCCCCCAAAGGGGCTACTCCTCAGAGTGCACAGGGCTCCCCCTGCTACCTTGCAGGTGCACAGCATGCTAGCTAGTTGGTGCTGCAGCTCTGGGTACCACCTTGCAGTGTCATACTGAGACTAGCTGGTGCTTCAAGTTGCCTGGGAAGTATACTTAGCATCTGCTGATGGGATGGCCTGCCTACATTTATAAAGTGCTTTCTATTAGTTCCTATCAATCTACGTCTATAAAAGCATTTTGCATTAATTATCTAACCTGCATGGCATCCATAACAGGAATACACGTTAACAAACATCAGCCTTGTTTTACAGATAGCATTACAGAAGTAAGCAGCATCTTGTAGACCTCCAGGATGAATGAAATATGACATGGTCTTATTGTTCATGTTGACTCGAACTATATCTGGCCCACAGTATCACTTGCAGTAGTATTTACTGAATTAACACCTCCATGGGTCCATGAGTGGGCTGAGCCGGGGTATAATCAATAGGATCGTGACAGGGTGAAGAGCTGATGACTACTTGAGCGGCTGATACTCACCTCCTGTCATCATTCCACACTGTTCCCAATGAGGGCAGGCAGTGTGTCTAAGGTCCCACCGTGAGCACTGGCTGCAGTGGCACATTCCTGCCATACCAGGAATTGGGGGTGAGATAAAGTCTATCTGGAGTTAAAGACCATCCTTGCATAATGGAGAAGTTGAAGCAAGCCTGGACTACATGAGACTCCTTTCAACACAAGAAAAACCCACAAAGGAATACAACAGGGCAGATCTCAGACTTGAGTCAGTGCAGAAGCACAGTGAAGTATCCTGCTTTTGGTTTTGCAGCACTTGGGGTAGAACCTGGGAACTTTAGCTTGCGGGGCAAGTGTTCTGATGATAAAAGTTTCATTCCCAGCCCTAAGGATCATGGTGGTCAGGAAGGAGGGACACTTATTTTTGACAATGAAAATCAGTCATATGGCATGAAGTCTGAGCACTCAGTGAATAAGTTCCCTTAAACAGAGACTTTCCTGACCAGGTTTCCTGGTATGATCTTAATAGTTTGTATAGAAAGCTAACAGGTAGAAATGCAAAAAATGGGAGAGAGATGCTAGGAACTGAGAAGCAGCCCTCAGCAGGTGAGAGCAGAGCGAAGCATGGAGCGTGGTCTGAGGAAAGGGAGGGGTCTCTGGAGAAGAAGAGAAGCAGAGGTTCCCAGAAGGCAGCCACTGGCGGCCTGGCTGGAGACCTGGTCTGTGACTTTGTGCACTAGTGATATTTGCAAGGATGTATATGGAAGTGTAATTATAGTAATTGAAAGAAGAAAGGACTGGATGGAAGGTTCTATCTGAGGGTCTCTGAAGAGGGGTGTGTCTAGGCTCCTGACGATCCTGACACAGGAAAGGAACATCAGAGGAAAGGCCAGGTGGATGAGCACAGCACAGAGCTAAAGAAGGTATGCAGTAGGGAAAGGCATAATGAGTATGATGTCCAGGGGAGAATAGGAGGCCCCACACTTCTGCACTTCATACAGGCCTCCAGGACTTCACACCACTCAGCATGTGGCTCCCAGTACTCTGGTAAAGCCTGGGACACACTAGTGACCTCAGTACTCCGCTAGTAACTCTCTTCGTCTGCTCGACGACAAAGTCTTGAAGTTAGACCAGCTCTGTTTTTTAAGTAACTGTTGCCAGTGTGTGTGTGTGTGTGTGTGTGTGTGTGTGTGTGTGTGTGAATGCGTACATGTGAGAACCATTCCACAAATGCCTAAAACCATCTGGCAAGGCAGTGGGGACTGCTCAGGTGCAGGATGCTCTCTCTCAGACACTTCACTTGGCTTTGTCCCTTACTCTGAGCAGCTAACTGAGCCACACATGATGTGGCATCGATGGCAGAAATGTGGTGCATTTCTGTTGCTGTTCTGGTGGCCAGATGTCCAAAACGGAGACATTAGAAGGTTGCTTCATTGTGAGCAGATAGAGAGAGAGAGACACCATATTCCAGACCCCTCCCTCCCCAGCTTCTGCACATCATCAGCAAATGAGAACCTTGGCCAACAGTGTGGCTCTGCTTCCTGCCCCTTCATCTCATTGGCACTGGATTGTACCTGCCCAGGGAAGGGCTTTTGTCTGTTCTGGCTCATTAATCTCTGTGCTTCCCACTTGAATGTAGAGGAAGCAAGCAAGAAATGTTATTATCTCAAAGTCGGAGCCCTGGAGATTGGAGGGCAGGCAAAAGTTAGGAGGGTGAGTTTGGTTCTGAGGAATCAGGTGGCAAGGATGTGACAGGTGGTGCCCAGGATGATGTAGGAGAAACATTCAGGATCAAGCATCTGATAGGGGTTCCAATGCTCCTGCCTGCTCATGGAGCAAGGCATGCCAGCATCCCCTTTCATGCAGGGAGGATCTTATTAGACCTGTTAGAAATTCCTGTACTCTCGTGATTCTCCCCTAATGAAGATGATAATTAGGACCCTCTATTCATTGCACAGAGTGACGGTGTAGGTACAGAACACAGCCCCTAATGTTTGTTATTCCTCCAAACAGCCAGGGTGAAGGGTTTTCTTCTCCCTCCTACCAAAATGCCAGTTAAATTATACTTTGATAGTTTTCTCAATGTGTCAGCTGCCAACAGCACTTTAAATAAGAATTGGATACCTCCTAATTAGGCTAACAATTTTATTGAAAACAGAACACTGGAGGCCCCAAGTGCTCAGGATCTTAAGAAGGAAACCACAGACTGGAGGTGGGGTTTCCATAATGTTCACACCTGTTGTGGGTGGCCCTGGTGCTATTTGCATTTCGATGCTAATTCTGCTTCCTCAAGAGGGGCTGCCCTGATGAGGATTGGATCAGGTACTCAGGTGAATCTTCTTCCCATTTTAACTGGTCAAATAAAGGCTAGAGCCTGTGATTGGGCAGTGAAAGGGAAAGGTGGGGCTGGAGGTGAGAGAGAGAGAGAAAGAGAGAAAGAGAGAGAGGAGGAGGAGGAAGAGAAGGAGGAGGAGGAAGGAGAGGAGGAGGAAGAAGAAGAGGAGGAGGAGGAAGAGGAGGAGGAGAGGCAGAGGAGAAGACAGTCTGGAGCAGAACCAAGTAGCCTGGAGAAGCTGCATGTAGCAAGGGCTCTTATAGTGGGGGTGGGGGTGGGGGGAAGAATAGAGTTGTGTAGTGGTATATGGTAGCCAAATGTACACATGTAGCTTATAAATATTATTAATATTATAACTGAGTTGTGTGCTCCTTGCACAGGCGTATTGGGGTTGGAGATTTACTGCAACAGAAGCCAACAGACACATATTCACCATGATTCTCCTGAGAGTTAGACCACTCCGTTTGACCTCAGAGGAAACGAGGGAAGTGAAATACTCAGGAGGACACTAGGTGGGCTCCCAAGTCACTCTGTATTGGGGTGTCTCTGAAACCTGTGTGATCAGGTGAAAGGCTCCTTCTAGGGTGTGCAAGAGTGAGCAGAAGAGCTGGTGCAGGCAGAACAGTCACTCTCTTCAGACTCCATGGGGGAGGGCGTCCAGAATATCTCACGTCAGGGTGAGGAGAGAGCCATACGTTTTTCTTCATAAATGGTTTGACCATGTATAGCTGCCAGCCTGCCTCAACTGTTTCTAATCCGGTCTGTTCTTCTGAGACGGGCTCTCTGAAGGCTGGCCTCAAACTCACTGAGATCCTCCTGCCTCTGCTACCCAAGCACCAGGATTAAAGGCATGAGCTACCACACCTAGATAATCATTTTTTTTCCTTCTAGCATATGTAAGAAGATCTTAAAACGTGTGTGTGTGAGTGTTCATGCCTGTATTACACCCACTAAATCGTACAGCATATGTAACAAATAAAGGCCTCTGTTACTTCTTTATTCTTATTTTAAGAGTCACTGAACTACTCAGTACAACCAAGTACTCCAGGCTAGACTCTTTTTTCCCCCCAAAACTCCCTTCCCAATGTGAGGAATCGTTAGCCCATTGTCCTCCACGCAGGCAGTCTAGAACACACAGGAGGTAGTGACTAGTTTTCAGAATCACTCGATTTTTCCACTAGGGCATATTGAGCTTAAGTGCTACATTTTGATATATATATATATATATATATATATATATATATATATATATATGTATATATATGTGTGTGTGTATATATATGTGTATATATATATATGTGTGTGTGTATATATATGTACACACATATATATGTATATATATGTGTGTGTATGTGTATGTATATGTATATAATGTATATGTGTATATGTTATATATATACATACATACACATGCATATATGTTATATATGTGTTATATATATGCTATATATGTTATAAATATATATTAATATATATTATATGTTATCTATGTTATACATGTGTGTGTATATATATATATATATATATATATATATATATATTACATTGTTTGCAGAGTTTGCAATGGATGGACAGGTCTTCACTGTAATTAAAAAAAAAAAACAAAACTCAAACTTAAATCTATCTCTGAAGCACGCCATTGCCAAACGTTCCTTATACCCATAACTCCCTAGCCCGTCTTTCTGCAGAACTGCCTTCTCTGCCTCCAACAGCAGCTCAAACTATACAGATCCCCGTGCCTCCACAGCTCTTGTCCGTTCTGGAGTTTGGTATAAATGGGGTGATAATACAGAGATGGCTCAGTGGTTAAGAGCGCTTGCTGTTGTTGTAGGGGGCCTGGGTTCCATCCCCAGCACCCACATGGTGGCTCGCAACCATCCATAGCTCCAGTTCCAGAGAATCCAACATACACATGCAGATAAAACATTCACGTACATAAAATAAAATGAATTTTAAAAAGCATGTAGACTGATTTGAGAGACATTATTCCAATAATTCCAAAAACTCCAAAAATTCAAATTATTATTATTTAGGCGATTCTCCTGGGTGCAGAGTGATGTCCTGTGATTTTTAGCTGCATTTCCTGGTGTCTGACACAGTAGAAAAAGATTCCAGTCAACTTTGGTTGTCTGTTTTAAAATCAACTTCTCATTCCTTCTAGCTTAAATTGTAGGGATTCTCTATTTTGGATAAAATATGGTTTATAACTATTCTCCTCCTAATCTAAATGTTCTTACCTTTATATCTGTTGCCTTGAGATGAACAGATTTTTTATTAAGGAAATGTATTCCATGATAATTTCACACATGGACATAAAGCTTGCTGATGACTCTTTTTGTCTACACGCTCTCTCCTTCATCCCATCCTGTCAATCATTCCTCCATGCACGTTCTTTCCCCATGCCCATGTCTTTTTTGTTTTGGGACCCGCTGACTTTAACCAGGGCTGTCTTTCTGACCACAGGTATGGAGATATCTGCTGGAACCTGCTTGATGCATCAGCTAATGCATAGCTGAAGACAATGACCTCACCTGGCCCATCAGTAGCTAGTATTACCCAAGCAGGGGTAGAGCCAAAGGAGCCTATCTCCTACCTGTGACTGCAAACAGATCCACTCTCCCGCAGCCCCAGTAAAGGGACACAGCTACTGTGACGTCATGATTGTCATGACCATGCCTAGTGACAGGTATGACCACACAATACGGATGTCCTGTTTAAGGCTGAGAACTCATTTGTCACACGCTCTCAGCACCCATGAGCCTGTGTATCCACTGCTATCAACCCCCGAAGGGAGCTTCTCCGATGGAGGCTGAGATGTGTGTTTGTCTGCCAGCACAGGCACGAGTATTTAGAAGGTAGTTTAATTCCATGTCAAATTCGCAAACAACAGTAGTGAGTTCCCTTCCTAGGGTCTGTAATCTCCCCAGCCATGAGTTCTTGAACATGTTTACAGGGACAAGCATGACTCCTTCCTGTGAATCAGGCCCTCAGTCTGACGAGAGAGCCACTGGTAACTGGATCAGTTATAACACTCTTGGGTGAATCTTGCCAGTGAATTAGTTATGCAGCTCACAGGGTTTACAGGCATCTGGTCATCTTTCTCAGTTTGTAGAATGCCTCTCTGCAGCTAGATCTACTGTGTTATCCAGGTGAGGGGCAGGGTCAACTCTCCTGAGTGTGGTAGCCATCTAGGGTCAGAATAAGCTCAGCGCACTGTCACAGGCAGTGGTCCAGACCAGGGACCTCTGCATGGACTTTGGTGGTTACACAGGTCGGGGACATCAACACAGATCTCAGATGCCACAGGACCATGGACCTAGATGTGGCCCCCAGCAAAAGCATGGATCCAGGTGGCAGCACAGGCCACTCAGATCAGCATGTGTCCCTGCTGCCTCCCTCTCCCAAGGCAGACATCTACATGGCCTCCAGTGGCAGCCCAGTCCACAGACATCCCCTTGGCCTTTGGGAGTAATGTGGGCCACAGACATCAACACAGATCCCAGATGTGGCAGGACCTGAACCCAGCATCCCGGGCTGGGATCTCACCATGGTCTCTTCGTAGTTGTGTTTTGCTCACCAAGTTGAGTCTCCAGTTCCACCGTTCTCCACAAGGCACAAACCCGTAGGCTTCACTTTCTCTTCTATCACTCCACTGTGTAATCCATCTTTCCCATCTCTCCGTCGCACATTTGCCCCTCATAGCCCATGGTGGATGCTTGGGTGTCTTCCTTTTGGAAGCCTGTTTTAAGAACTTTATACATTAGTTTAGTAGTTACATTATTTCTGCTCTACCCTTTCAACTCCAGCCCCTCCTGTGTATTCTGTACTCTTTTCCAAATTTATTACTTCTACAATTGTTATTGCTATACACACACACACACATACACACACCACACATATCACAAACACACACAGCCCAACCACACACAGACACACATACCACACAAGCATACACACACAAAACCCTAGCCCTTTTAGCATTGCTCTTATGTTTAGGGCTCACCCCTGTGATGAGATAACTTACCAGGGGGGCTCATCTCTGGAAAAGGTCAACTATTCCTCTCAGCAGCCATTGGCTGTCTATAGCTTTTCATCTAGGGGTGTGGCCTTGTGGAATTTCCCCCATCTTTATTGACACATGTGATAGCTATTCTTGGTTGTCAACTCAGCTACATCTGGAATGAACTAAAACCTCAGTGAGTGACTTTTGCTTAATTTGAAGTATAAGAACCACTGGCAATCTAGATCGTTGAGGTGGGAAGACACACCTCTGATCAGAGCCGTGACTTCCCCTGGAGCCCTGTAGAAGGTCACAGAAGAAGGAAGCTTGCTTTCTTTGCCTTCTTGCTCTCTCCTCCATGACAAGTTCACTTCTTCACTGCATTAGTGCCTGCATCTTTGGAATTTCAGCATATACTGAAGACCAGGTGAAACATCCATGCTCATGGGCTGAATATTACTGGATTTTTGAACCCTCTGTTCATAGGCAGTCATTGGATTAGCTGGGCCACATCCTGTAAATCATTGTAATAGATCCAGTTCCATTCTTTCTCTATCCATATATATATATATATATAATATTTATATGGTGTGTATGTATTTATATGTGTGTATGTATATATATGTATATATATATATGGTGTGCGTATATACATACATATATATATATATATATATATATATATATTTACATTTATTTCATAGTTTTGTTACTATTGGGCACTCTGACTAATACAGCATGCCAGTTAGCACTGTCATTCATTCAAGTCTGGCTCAGACAGCTCCACTGTTGAGATTTTGCCTATGTGGCTTTGTTGTCATGCCCAGAAGGCACTGTCTCATTGCAGGCATTCTCTCCCCTCTGGCTTTTACAGTCTTTCTACCCTCCTTTTAACAATGCCCTACCCAGGATCCTGCCTGAAGACCTCTGAGGTAGCATCTCTATGGTCTAAACAGAAGGGATGAGAGTCATACTTACCTACAGAGGTAAGGATAAATATTTAGAATTAGAAAATGATCTCGATTTAGAAAAGTGTCAGTAGTATGTTCTCCTCTCAGGTCTGTGACCTCTCCAGCCACACGTGGCTGGCTAGGTTTGCAGTATTAGAGATGAATTCTCTCGTGTTGATCAGCTCTTAAGTGGCTGTTGGTTATCCTTAGGATATAAACGTCACACTGCTGCACCATTGGGTATCTTACCAGGCTGGTCATTGTAGTCCATAGGCTTCATAGCTGGGTAGGACTGTTCGTTGATTTTCTCCCCCTTGGTAGCTTGAGAAACATCTTTAGATACTGTGAGCGTCAGTCCCCAGGGAGGTCAGTTCCAGCTCTGTCCCTCCAAGTCCAGCACCTGAAGTACATGCTGTCTTCAGCAATCCAGTTGTGCCTTCAGGTTCTGGGAGGCAAGCAAGGGCAACAGCAATAGCTGTTTTGTGTTGGGGACTTTTGGAAGCCCCAACCACCTACTTGAAAGATAATTTCTTAAGCCTGGCATTGGGGTTTTAGTTAGACAGTCAATGGCATTTTGGAATAGCATTGCTACCCTGTGTAGCATGACTTTGTGGCCAAAAATTACTGTTCAGCTGGCCAATGCTACACAGACTGTAGAATGTTCTCAGCAGAAAGCACAGGGACCTCCTGTCTCTGCTTCTCATCTTTCAAGAAGACATGACTCTCTGATTGTCAACTAGTGGTTTTTCTATGCCTCTCTGCCTCTGTCTCTGTCTCTCTGTCTCTCCCTCCCTCCCTCCCTTCCTCCACTTCTTCCTTTCTTTCTTATCTTGATATTTCTTTTCTTCACAAGTCTCACAGTTGTTATCATGAAAGCATTAATTCAATTCAACAGTCATTTCACATTACTGAAGCCCAGAAATGTGACCTCTTCCAATATATATATATATATCTTAATATATATATATATATATATGTATACATATATATGTGTGTATATATGTAAAAGATATATGTGTATATATGTAAAAGATATATATGTGTATATATGTAAAAGATATATATGTGTATATATGTAAAAGATATATATGTGTATATATGTAAAAAATAATATATATGTATATATACACATATATATATGTATACACACATGTATGTCTCTATCTATCTATCTATCTATCTATCTATCTATCTATCATCTATCTATCATCTAGAAAGGACTGGATTTACTACAATTAAAAACATATTTTCTAACTTTCATAAATCCTTTTTTCCCAAACTTCTTCTCTTATCAGAAACCTCCTCTGTTTGCTTAGGAATTCATGATTTTATGTTGTTTCTAATTATTTTGAGTACACTTACTCTAAGGGTGTTTAGGGGTTCTTCCAACAGCCTGTGTCTCTATCTGTTGCTCCTGTGTGCTCATGTGATCCGGACTCTCTAAGCCTCCGTGCAGATCTCACGCCCATGGGCCAGCAGTGCTCTACCATTGCTGTATCAGCTTCAGTTTTCCTTCTTTATTTCTGAAGTCTAGAACTTGTGTTTGCTCTGTACCGTTTTCTTGTGCTGATTACGTATGCTCCTGCAATTTGATTTCTTGGTAGAGGGAGAGGAGTAGAACTTCACCGCAGTAGTTAATAAATTCCAAGTGTATTGCTTAGTAAACAATTAGACCTTAATACAGTGATCAATGACTACACAGAATCGTTTAGAAAGTTCTTAATAGGTTTGTGTTATAAAGACTGTCTCTGGGCTGGTGAGATGGCTCAGTGGGAAATGGGGCTTGCTGCTCAAGCCTGAGGACCTGAGTTTGAGACCGAGAACTCGAAGATGCAAGGAGACAACTAATACCACAACAGTTGTCCTCTTACCTTCACACGTGTGTTATGACACACATGTTCACATACAAGCACACATATGCATGTATACACACACACACACACACACACACACACACACACACACACTTTTTGAAGTTACTATAGGTACTATAGATAACTATAGTTACTATAGATAACTTTGCTTGGTTTAAAGAGTAGAACCTCCCTTCCGATGTCAACCCTGACTATAACTGTGAGAGCTCCTGCTTTTCCTTTTTTTTTACCTGGGGCAGGAAGGGCTTGCTGTCCTTCCCACTGAAGGAAACTCCCTTAGCACAGGACTCTATGACCTCACTCTCTTCTTCTGATCACTCTGCTGTGACATCAGGACCTTCACAACCACACCAGGGATGACGCGCTCTCAGCTCTGGGGCAATTTTCAGAGTCTAGGGGAATCCTCATGGAAGCCCTTCTGATAATTTGGGCCCCTACAATTTCTTGTTTTCAATGTCTCTAATTCCTCTGAACGATTGGGCCAAAGGAATGTTGAAATTTCCAGTAACCCAAAACCTCCACAGTCTGTCACACTTCAAACCCGGGGCTGGGCATCCAACCGAGAATGCAAAACACTTTTTTCACACTTCGCTTCTGACCAAAGGAAATGTGGTATGTTGGCCTGGACTTTGAATTTCAATCAATTTAATTCAAAATAGATGAAATCAAAGGGTGCCTCCAGAACATCTGAGAGAGCCACCAAGTGCCCCACTGTTCCCACCCTGTCCTGGCAAAGCTGGTTCTGATTTTGGATGTTTTAAGTCCCCTTTTGAAGTTCATCCATGGTGTTCAAGCTCTGGCTTGGCTTTCATTCCACACCACATTCTGCACTCGCTTGCTTTTCATTTCACATGGGAACCAGAGTCGGGAGAACCAATGGGGACTGTGGTCAAAAGAGGATGAGCGTCATGTCCCCAGAAAAGGAGATCAAGTTGGAGTGTTCCCTGCATGTCTGAAATCAGACTCCGATGGACAGAGCAGACGTTCGTTGGCAAGGGCATCGTTTATTGAGCACCTATTACATCCACTGTGGCAGTGTCTCATGCTACAGGAAAAATAAATTGCAGGTTTTGTGCCTAAGCAAGAGCCAGACATGTAACCAATAATTAGGATTTTAAAAATGTGCTGAGTAGAGGATTCTGGGAGTACAGAAACAGAGGGGGAACGCTGGGGAAGACGTCAGAAAGAAGATAGTTCATCAGGCTTGTGATCACAGCAAGGAAGGCTGAGGCTGCAGAGAGCTGAGGCCAAGGATGCTGAGGATGAAGATGGGGGTCACTGAGCCAGATGGTCCAGCCACTGAGCCAGGGACAGGGCTGGATTGAATTGACCAAGAACAAGGTGAAAGAATTCCCAACCAAACAGAATCAGGCACTGAAACCAAACATAGGGACCATGGCAAAATATGTGACCTTTCTGATAGCAGCAAAAGCGATGGCAACCAACAGTGTCCAAAATACCCCATGAACCAGGACCTACCATGAAGGAAGCCATATTCATTTTTAAAAGAGTTTATTTTCATTTTATGTGCGTGCGTGTGTGTGTGTGTGTGTGCATGTACATACATGCATGCATGAGTGTGTGTATGTGTGCGCATGTGCATGTGTGTATGTGCGTGCGTGCGTGCGTGTGTGTGTGTGTGTGTGTGTATGTGTGTGTGTGTGTGTGTTTTACATGCATGCATGTATGAATGTGAGCATGATGTGCCCAAGGATGCCCAAAGAGGACACTGGATCTCCTCCCAGAAGACTGGGGTTATAAAAGGCTGTGCATTGTGGGAACTAAATTCTAGTCCTCTGCAGGAACGGCAAGGCTCTTAGCCATTGAGCCATCTTTGCTGCCTCCCAAAGACATAGTCTACTAACTTTCCATGTCCTCACTCAGTTTCCAGGACGTGCTGGAAGGGGATGCTGTCATTCTCAAGGCTACTCTCCAGACAAGGGACCTGAGCTGAGAAAAGATGCCTACATGGCCCAGGGTCACACAAATGAGAAATAACACTGACGCCTTGGACCCAAACTTCTTCTGGCGCTGCTGTGCCTCCAGTGGTCACTGTGGGGGACAGACTGTGTTGGCAGCTGCACTGACGGGTGCCATGCTCAGCTTAGCTGCAGAGGACAAACGCAGTCTGTTTCTACCTGTCCCAGTTCTCTTGTGCCCAGGTCCCTGGTATGAGCATTCCGACCTAGGAAGGAGTGTGCATCCCCTGGGGAATGTTCTGGAACTGAACGTTCTTCAACTTCTTCCAGACCTGCTCAATCAGAAACCCTGAGCTGGGCTCACTCATCTGTACTTCAGCAAGTCCTCTGGGTGATTCTGGTAAAGGCTCCAAGTTTGCAAACCACAGACACCTAATCATATCCAGGGCAAGGAAGCGACCAGAGCCAGTCAAGCCTACTGATAGATGGTCCTGACACTGAATGGTCCTGACACTGATCTCTTATCCTAAGAACCAGGGCTGGTGACTAATGACAGGGTGAAGTGAGGAGAGAGGAGACACTGAGGACTGTGGCCAAGCATCTGTATGGCGCTCTATGCCACAGCATCTCAGTAAAACATCTTCCACAAACCTCACCTGCTAATAGAGCAATGGTTCTCAACCTTCCTAATGATGGAACCCTTGAATACAGTTCCTCATGTTGTGGTGACCCTCAACCATAAAATTATTTTTGTTGCTACTTCATAACCGTGTTTTTGTTATTGCTATGGATTGTAATGTAAATATCAGATATGTAAGATATCTGAGACCCCAAAGAGGTCATGTCCCACAACTTGAGACTCCCTGTAGCACCTACCTTCATCTCCACCAGTGCGCTGGCTTTCTTCCCAGCATTCTATGTCTCCACCCCAGTCCCTGCCATTGACTTCTCAGTGTTATTTTACAGAGAGGTAAACTGAGGTGAGCAGAGGTGACGGAGCAGAGCCAGGCAGACAGGCAACAGACATTTGATGGTCAATGGTCCACCTCCGAACCCAGCTTCAGTTTTTGAGTGAGAGATTCCAAATTATCTGATGTTTTGGTGATATTGTGAATTAAATTTCAGTTCAAACACAGACTCGGTGAAAATTGAATTTCTCTATTATCCTGATGCCTAGAGAGCCTCGGGATTATTCCTCAAGAGAACCCAGCAGGAGCAATGCCTCATCACCTCGGAGAGACAGCACAGGAAGGTGTACATGAAAGTCTGTGTGGTCTGGACTTTTGCATGTGAGCAGCATGCAGTGTGCATGGGCTTCTTTGTTTTATGCATGTGATGTGTAGTCTGTCGTGTTCCACAGTGCTACAAGAGGTTCTGCCTCATTATGTATTTTTGCCATATCATACATATGCTGAATCTATTATGGTAGCATCTACGGCCCCATTGTTCTCTTTTGTGTCTGCTTCTCCTTTTGAACCCCGTTCCCCTCCACTATCCTGTCTTACTTCTATGGCTTTTTATTGTTTTGTTACAGAAGTTAGGGCTTCCTGAGTGATTGTAGGCTGGGGAACACTTGTTGGACAAAGATTATCGCACCAGTGGCTACATCACTGAAGAAAATGTCTGTACAGCCTCCACAGAGGGTAATCCAGGCTCTACCTGCCACCTAGTATTCCATATTCAAATGTGCTCTCTGTTAAACACCAGCCCCTGGAAGTCAGGTTTTCTCTTTGTCTGCCTTGGAGTGCCTTATTTTCCTATGTGGAGATGTTCTCGCCTCCCCAAGGCTGGAAAAGACTGAGCAAGAGAAACCTGGATCTGAAGCCCCCAGGTCTATGGGGCTTGCTCATGGCTGCCTTGGCCTCCACAGCTGCCCCTTGGCTAAATGGAAAAGGTGCCTTGGTTGGTGTCCTGGGATCACACAGCTTGTGGCCAGCTGCTGTGCCCCAACACACTATGAATGAAGGCATTGTTTCTGTGCGTCTCCTCAGAGGTTCCATGCCTTGCTCCATTTCCAAAAACATGTCTGGGTCTCGGGAGCAGCTGGGTGGTTTGGTGAGCAGGCCTTCACCTGCACAAGGCAGCAGCAGCAGTGTCTGTATAGAAGCTTCCAGAACTCTGTTCCGCTCCTCGAGGGGATGCTGGTTGAGAGATCTCTGTTCATGCATTACATGCAGAGACACATGTGCCCCAGGACAGTCATGAAGTGCAGGCCAACACAAACATAAACTTGCTGGAACACGGCGTGAGTTTTTGCATTTTATTTCTGGGACTCTGAAGTGTGGTTCTCAAGTGTGAACTCTGCAGATGACAGCTTCTTGTCACGATGTCAAAACGTTGGGCGCACCTAAATCCTCCACACCCAATCCTCTGGCCATCTTGTCAAATCCTCCGAAGACCTGATGATTAGTTCCATAGTGTGTGTGTGTGTGTGTGTGTGTGTGTGTAAGAGAGACGACAGATAGGCAGAGAGAGTGAGAGAGGCAAAGACAGAGAAAGACACAGAGACAGAGGGAGAGAATGAATACTTTCCCTTCCGCTCCCCAGACTGTGAGATCATAAGCCTTTGCTCACGTTTTTTCACAGTGGGTACCCAGCTATTTGATTACAGGGTCTAGAGGGACATTCTTCAGATACCCAGCACAGAGAGAGCCAAGTGACAGTCCTACCTACCTTCATAGCAGGGAGGCCGTGTGAGAATTTAAAGGTCGTCCTTGGTGACTTTGCTGGCTTGCAACAAGCCCTTGGAAGAGTGACTCTCTGGCAGATTGTATTCCAAGCTAACATCCTTTGTGTCAACTCACCTTTGTGGAGCCATGATTGTTCCAGGTGAAAGAGGGGTGCAGTACCTCAGAGGAGACCCAACTACGAGACCAGAGCAGCTCTTTTGATTAATGTGGCCGGTGAAGTTAAACAAAGAGATCAGCCATTACTAGGTAAAATCAGCCATCCCAGAAGCCCCCAGGAGACCTGTTTCTGGATTCAAAACAAATTAAATCTCCAGGTTGAGGGGGGTGGGGTGACCGTGAATTGGGGAAAGGCACTGCAGAAAACAAGCCCCATTCCTCAGTGCTGTGGAACAGAAAATAGGTCATATTTTAGGAGAGCCAGTCATCATTATGTATCCGTAACATTCAATCCCGTCTTACCTGACATTAAGGTCACACTTCTCTTGGAGCATCCATCTCTAGGAGTGTGGTCATCATTAGAGGGGCAGGAGTGATCCCTCAGATCCTCACTAGAGGTTGGGAAAGATTAAGGAACACTTAGATGCCCGCAGGAGCTGTTGAGACCATCCAAGGTAGCCTCTTCGGTTCAGGAAGAGACTGTCAGCCTTTGAGTCGAGTCGATTTCTTTGCAGTGGAGATGTCAGCATTGCAGGAAAAGACTGGCGGACAGCACAGTTGCTTGTCACAGAGCATTGTGGGTTGCACCCAAACTTGAGGATATCCCCGTTTCCATTCTGTTGTGAGACAGGAAAGGCTCAGCAGAGAAGACTCGACAGTTGATGGGCAGGGAGCAGTTCTGCCTTCGAACTCCACACTTCTGCTGAGCTGACCCACGGAGGCAAAGTCGTTCATCCTCAAAGACTGACAATGAGTGTGTCTTAGAGGATGCAGGTGTGGTAAGGTCAGCCACATGACATGCTTGACCGGGAGAAGAGTTGGGAAGTTTCTGCGTTATAGTTTTCTCAATTTTAACCAATTTCTTCCTCAAGTACTCATTACCTTCAGTGTGTGTGTGTGTGTGTGTGTGTGTGTGTGTGTGTGTGTGTGTAGAACACGGTAGCTTAAATAGCTAATTCTTGAATAACAAGTGGATGAGTGTGTGTTCAAGTTGGGTATCCCCCAGCTTGAGGCTGCCTCATCATCTTCTGGATCTTACTCACATGCCTCACACCTTTGACTCAAATCCTCAGGAAAGTTAGAGCGAGCTGGCCATGGTTCCTAGACTCTTGTGTTTCCCCTTGACTCTGACAAAGCAAGGGTCTCTTCCTAAGTTTTTGAGGTAAATGCTAAGCTGGGCTGCATCATCAGGTAAAAGGATTAAATCTAGGGATCTGGGAGTATAGCTTGGTTAGTAGAACACTTGTTCAGCCCCAGGCAACTCCTCTCATTCTACCCCTGGTCCCAGCGTTTGGGAAGCAGAGGCAGGAGGGTCAGGGTTTATGATGATTCTCAGTTTGAGAACAGACCTTTCCTGCTAAGCCCTGTGCTTTATTTGTTCAACACAATTATTATGAGAAAAAGTAGGAGAAAGTCTGGGAGAGAGAGAGAGAGAGAGAGAGAGAGAGAGAGAGAGAGAGAGAGAGAGAGAGAGAGAGAGAGAGCTCGCTCAGTGGTAATTTTCAGGCTTTTTTATTTTACATGTTAGGAGCTCTCCCAAAGGAGAGGTAGAGGTTGAGGAGGATGAGTTTCCCTTCCTGACCAGTTACCTTTACCAAGTGTTCCTCAAAGGCCACCTTCCTCTTACCACTTCTCTACTCCAGCACCCCAAAACTCAGTAAGAATCTGAGGAATAATCCTTTTTAAGAGACAGCCTCAGGGAAGTTGAGGCCTAAGATGGGGTCACCAGGGTCACCACAGGGTTACCCCCCCCTTAAGAGACACCAATGGGATTTGCTGGTGAGAGTTTTGTCAACTGAACCCAAACTAGAGTCATCTGGGAAGAGGCAACTTTAGCTGAGGAATTGCCTCCCTAAGACTGGCCTGCAGGTAGACCTGTGAGGCATTTTCTTGACTCATAGTTGTTACAGGAGAGCCCAGCCCTCTGTGGGAAGGGTCAACCCTGGATGGGTGGTGCTGGGTGCTTTAAAAAAAGAAACAGGACGAGCAAGCCAAAGGAACAATCCAGTAAGTAGCATTCCTCCATGGCTTCTGCTGCACTTTCTGCCTCTAGGTTCCTGCCTTGAGGTCCTGCCCTGGCTTCCTTCAGTGATGGACTAAGATGGAGAAATGTAAAACAAATTAACCCTTTCCTCCCCAGGCTGCCCTTGTTTGCAGCGTTTTTCATAGAAGGACCCCACACAACCAGCAACGGCTTCTGACTGCCTTCAGAGAAGTCAGAGGTCATCAGAGGCCTGTTCTTCAAGACCAGAAGCAATTCTGTTTCTCCTGCCTATGATGTTAGGTTGGCCATATACCCTGTCTGGCTCGAACTAATGTCCATCTCTGGATGAGGTGGACATTGGGTCTCTGTCACGCACATGGATAGAACAGCTTCTAAACTCTCTCCTCGAGTGTCTCTGCTCTTGAGCCTTCTCCACTCATGGATTCAGGTTAAACTTCCCTTGACTTGATATTTTCTGTCACCTGTGTCCTGTTTTGCTGGAGTGGTGCTGAAGGAAAACAGAGACGGTCAAACATCCGAATCCCTCTTTTCACACTGAGATCCGCAGATGGATCGTGGGACTGCCAATGCTGCGGGGAACTACTCCCTTATCTGAGCATGCTCAGGTAGGAAAGTCCAAGGCTGCTTCTTGATGCCTCCTGGGAAGTCAGTTGCTCTTCCAGACATTAGTTTCTTCTTAAGTTAGGATTGGTGCTTGAGGAATCCCTGCATTGCCAGCTCTGTAGATTGCCCTCCTCAAGGGGCTGCATGCTGTTGAGCTCCTGGAATTGTAAGTATTGGCAAGTCCTAATAATTCCAGAGGGATCAAACGGCCATTTTTCTTTTTTTTTTTTTTCAATTTTCTGGAATTTGGCTGAAAACACTTCACCTCTTTTTCTGGCTTTCTGTGACTTTGGGGCGGCTGCTGGTCTGCCTGATGCTTTGATCTCACCTATTAAGTGAAGACCCAAACGGCCAGCTGTTTCATAGACATTTCTGGGGTGCTGATCCATGAATGGGTGCTTAGTTAAAGATTGTGGGATAGGGGACAAGAGGCAGCCTCCCCCTCCCTCCCCCCATCCCCCTCCTCCCACCCCCTCCTCCCACCTCCTCCTCCTATCCCCCTACCCCCATCCCCTCCCCCCACCCCCTCCTCCCATCCCCCTACCCCTATCCCCTCCCCCCACCCCCTCCCCTCCCCCTCCCCCCATCCCCCTTCCCCCATCCCCCTTCCCCCCCCACCCCCCAGGCAGAGCTCTGTGAAATCAAAGCAGGAGAACTAACAGCAGAAACCTCGCCAACAACAAGACCCTGGTCTGGACATTTACTAAATCCTTAAGATCTCTACCACCCGAGGGGGATGGTGACTGTTGAGAGCTGGGGGCTCCAGGCCAGGCTCAGAGGCGCTGTTCTCCGTGGCCCTTTGCAGGCAAAGCTGCCTCCTCCCTCCTGACGACACCACCAAGATGCTTTTATTTCAACCTTTTACTCTCAAGATCACTGCCAGTATTTCCACTTCATGTGTACAGCTGGGGAAGTTTTACTCCTGTACATTATTTTTAATTGTTACTCTTACCTTGGATGGAACATAAATGGCGTTTATCGCTTCTAATTTGCTTTAGTTTTGACAGTTTCCCCCTTGTAAACAATGCACTGTCGGTCACTCCCCCCCACCCCCATCCTTCTCACCCCTTCCCCTCACACCAACTCCACTCTTGTCTGTTTTCCTGTCCCTGCTGCCCTTCCCTGTTCTTTGGTGTGTGGTGGGGTGCAAAGCAGGTCTTGTATACGTGGTGGACATGGCTACAGTGTGATCTGATTGCCAGAGCCATGTCATGTTCGATAAACTGTCTCACAGACCTCCCGCCTCCCCAATGCACACACCCCATCTTCTGTCTCCCGAGTCCTGGGCTAATGGGGGGAGTAACATACAAGCTCCACATCGAAGTAACTACTCAGCAGTTACTTAGTCTAAGCACTTGGACCTATGGTGAGTCCAAGTCCTGAGCACCACATTTTGCCAAAAGAAGTTGCTCTGTCAAGCTGGACACTGCACAGGTCTATGGGTATAAATATAAGCAATTAGAAGGCAGTTTGACTACATGTGGATGGAATTTCTCTTCTTTGTCTAACATATGTACATGAGTAAGCATCCTCCTACCCTTGGGGAGATGGCTCAGAGGTTAAGACAACTTGCTGCTCTCCCACAGCATCTGGGCTTGGTTCCCAGCACCCATACTGAGCTCACAGCTCCACTGTCACTTCTGTTCCAAAGGAGCCAATGCCCTCTTCTGGATTTGGTGGAAATCTACATATGACCTACACACACACACACACACACACCTACACACACGTATACACACACATGCACACACATGTACACACAGATACACACACACACACGTATACACACACATGCACACACATGTACACAGAGATATGCACACACACTCACGTATACACATACATGCACACACGTGTACACACATATATACATACATGCACACATATATATACACATACACACACACACCTACACACACGTATACACACACATGCACACACATGTACACACATATACACACACCTACACACCTACACACACATATACACACACATGTGCACACACATGTATACACATATATACATACATGCACACATACATATATACACATATACACACACCTACACACACACACACACACACACACACACACACACTCCCCAAATAAGTAAATCTTATCCAAATGTGGTAATGCACACCGTTAGTCCCCCAGCACTTGAGAGACAAGAACAGGAAGATATCTAAGTTCAAAGCCAGCCTGATCTTAGTAAGTTGCAAGCCAGCCAGGGCTTTATAAGTGAGATCTTGTCTCAGAAAAAAAAAATCTTAAAGGTAAATTATTTCCTATTTCGGGATTATTTTATGAAACTATGAAAATGGATACTGCTTCTCAGTGTTCTGAGAAGCAAATTATTATGCACAGATGAGATAGAATTCAAGATTTCATATAGGCTGAGAGACAAAGTACACAAGAACTTTCTGTTACTCCCTAAAGATTTACAGGGCCTGCATTCAGTGCTAGGTAGGACGCTGCCTTGGGAACAACCCCCTCCTTTTGTTCTAAGAGTCTGGGGTTGGTATTGTGGTCCTATCTATTATGAGACGTGCGATGTCGAGTGATTCGCCATTGTTTATTGATTCTAAGGCAATATTTTAAGAAATATTTTAACAGCAGAAACAGGGTGTACCTCACAATTGATGGCGTCTTCCAATTACAACTGTCAGCCTATTTTTCTCCCCGTGTTACATAAAGCAATAACGCCTATTACAATGAATGCGGCTCACATGTGAGGAAATCCAGGCGCTACCCTTTCTGCATTTCAATTTCCATCTCTGAAAATGGAAAAATTGCTAACATGCCATGGTTGAGGATTACAGTAATTAATGGATTTAGTGGATTTCCTAGGATGGGCACTCAATAAATGACATACTGTTATTACCAGCACAATAACTTATTAATACTAGCTATGATTTCAGTGGTGATGCTTATTCCCGCTATGGAGAGGGAAAAAAAAAACTAGATTGATAAGAGTTGGGTTATTTACTCAAAGCAAAGACCAATTTCAAACACAGTGCCTACCTGCTTCTCCTAGAATTATCATTCACTTCGCTGAAGTTACTCAGTCGTACAGAAATGCATGCCATACATGATGTTGCCCACAGACAATGCAGATCCAGTAGTTACAACTAATGGGTCCCTGACTCATCTCTGAATCAAGACAGGAATGGCTGGAGTTTCTAGCTCTCCCCCCAAACCCCCGCCCCAAACCCTCCCATTCTTCGCTGCTGGCTCTGCACAGCTTTGGAATAAGGATATTTATTTCCAGGTGCCTCCAAAAGCTGTGGTTATTTAATCACCCCGTATCCTTCCCAGTAATCACTCTGAATTGCATTATGCAAGTCAGCAAATCCCACTCACTTTAATATACATGAGCAAGTCGGACGGATATTTCTCACTGAAGGTTTTATGGAAAATTTTGCATTTATTGATTTCCCCCTTAAATCTTATTCTTTAGACACACCCCCCCATGTAGACACACATGTGTGCATGCACGCACACACACGCATACACCCACACATGCACATGTATGTGTGTGTGCGTGCATGTGTGTGTGTGTGTGTGTGTGTGTGTGTGTGTGTGTAAATGGTTGCCATGGCCATGTTTGTTCAACCTAACACAAACACAGCATATTGACAACATTATCTGTCGTCCCCACATTTCACCTGCAGTAAGAACTGTTTGATCTTCCCAAGCTTCCAGACTGCATCAGCTCACAGGGCTATCTTTTATTCATGCACATTAAAATAAAGACAACCATACGCAGGCTTTCTATGACTGGCAAAGAGAAGAAGCAGAAACAGAGGGCTGCATGCTGTCTGGACTAGGCGTGGCCACACCCCAGCCCATGTCTGTCCTTCTTTAGGTCCCTCACATTGCCAATGGCCAGTGCAGACTTCAAAGGCTTGCTGAGTTGGTGGTGTGGTGCAGAGTTCACCCTTTTTGCTTAGGAGTCAATGATCTAAGAACTCGGGGTGCTGGTGGGTTTGCAGGTTATGTTCCTCGGGACAAAACTAGAAAAAAACAAACAACGAACAAAAGAACGAGAAAGACTCTGAAGTCTCCCATGGAATCAGGTTCTTAAAGGGACAGTGGAAAGTTTGGGAGGGGCAAGGAAAAATAGGTCTCTTTACCCTTCTGTTTTGCAAGAACCAAAGTATTGACTATACAGGTTTCTGTAAGAACTAAGTAATTTTTTTTTTAAAAAAATGTCTACCTAAGATCTAGAGAGATGGCTCCGAAGTTAAAAGCACCTGCCACTCTTGCAGAGGACCTAAGTTCAGTTCCCAGCACCCATGCCTTGTCCCATAGCCATCAGAAACCCCAGTCCCAGGGGGATCTGACGCCCTCTTCTGACCTCTGCTGGAGTCAGGCAAACATGTGGTTCACATTCATACATTCAGGTAAACATTCACTCACATAAAATAAAATAAAATAAAATAAAATAAAATAAAATAAAATAAATATATCCAAGCTCAATATATACATATAGGTGACGGCGTGGTCCTGGGCATAGTTCCAGTATCTCTTTGTTTTATTTCAGAGCCTTGGCTTTGTGTATCCATCCTGCAGAAATAGTGGCATTAAATGACACGTTTGTGATAGATTTCAGTTTACTGTGCAAACCATAAAAATACCCAGCTGTCTCATTCAACAAGAATTATCTGTTGCTGTTGGATGCTATTTTATCTTCTGAAATCTCTGGAATCAAAGGCACTGCCTGCCTCTCGGTCTGTCTTGGAGTAATGCACTCCACATGTCAACTGCATGTCTGAGAATCTCTCAGGAGGCAGCTGGTCCTATTGAAACCCTGTAGCTTCTGGATCGCGTGACCGTGTCCCTGCCTTGGAGCGTGGGGCTTCATGTGGCCAGTGAGGCAGGTCTGATGCAGTTTCCTAGGACACCCTGATGTTGTGTATTCTCCGTGGTCCCCTCCTTTCAGGGGGAACACCATGTTCTCTGGAAACCCCCATGCTTTGCTGTGATTGCCCATGAGCCCACTGGCAACAGATTAGGCAAAGGATCACCTCTGATCTCATGCATGTGCCCCCACTAGGTCTTTCATGCAGATCAACCTTTCCACGTTAATTTTGAATGCCATGTAAAGTTTTTCGAGGGGCTTGGATTTCTAGTCTGTTAGGCTAAAATTATGTAAATTATCTTTTTATGTTCTCACAGGACACGTGTGACAGTGTGACAGACAGAATTAGACGTGTTATTAGAAGAGGCAAACCAGAGAAGCCTTATGACAGGTAAGGTCACCCAACTTCTGGTGGTGACAAGACTTCTATGTCTGGATGATGTCTATGTAGACCAGTTATAATCACGGGCACCTTGAGCCCCCCTTTAATTTGAATAGACGAGGCACTTCTGCCTTCAGGAGAAGTGAGTCTGGCAGTGACTATGGAGCTGAGCCGACACCTCTGCCCAGGTAGAGGCTCAGTCCTGTCTTGGGATGGTGACTTTTTTGGGTGCTCAACTCCAAAGAAACATTCTTTACTCTATTCACTAAGGTTGGAATAGCCTCCTGATCTGGGCCTTCTGAATTCTGTCTGCTGGGAGATGAGAAATGGGAAAAGGCCAGAGAATTTAATTTTTGATTTCTCTTACCAGTACAGTCAAGCCACTGCGCCACCTCGCCCAGGAGTTCTTCTTTACCAGCCAAGCCTTGTGGCATCCACACACCTTTGTGTTTTGTAGATAAGTAAACAAAACCCAGAGAGATACCTGCCTGGGGTCTTATGTCTGCTAAGACAGAGACGACATTCAATCTCGGATTTATGTGATGACTGAAGTTTCCTTGTCATTTCTGTACCTCTGTATGCTGTAATGAGGTGGTGGTAAAGGAAGTGGCCCAAGATCCCAGGCTTAACTTCCTCTGCTCCCTCAGCAGAGCACACAGGACAACAGGAAAGGAAGTGGCCAGGAGCAGTGGGCATGAACCTTTTGTCCTGGGAAAACGTTCTGTGATGTCAGCGCACTTGAGGCAGAAGGTAGAGAGGGATGACATGAAGGCTGACATGAAATAAGCCTGTGCCATAGAAAGACTAACCAGGCCAAAATCTCCAGGAAAGAGACAGGGTCTCTGCTAGAAAAGCCTGCCATGGACAAACCGAGGAGAGGCTGTGGGTGCTCATGGTGGGTTGTGACTCTCCTGGGCCAGCACCATTGAGCTCATCTTGGTTATTCCACGACCATTTTCAGAAGAGTTTTCTTTCTTGTAAGCTGTCTCTTTCTGCCAATCTCTTGTTCTCAAGCACACATGGAAGAACTTGGAAATCCCAGGCATTGCCCTTAACCATTCGGCCCATACAGACGGCCTGGTGGTCTTTCTCACTTGCTGGAGTCTATTGATTGTCACATATCTCCTCCCCTTAAACATTAGATCCATACAGACTGCCTGGTGATGTCACATGTCTCCTGCATGGCCTCCATTCCTGGGTGAGCAATGCAGGCTGAAATCCTCACCTGTGTCCTGGGAGACTGCACTTATCTGTTCAAGTTTGGAACAGAAGAAAGACAATGGACTGAATCAAGATGGAAGAACAGATTACATCTTGTAGGAGGTGGGGGCCTCAGAAAATGGCACATGGTAGACAGGGACACCTTAGGGTAGTAGACGGCAGGCAGCTCCTTTTGTTCCAGGACATGCCTCCAAGTGTATGCCATGCAGAGTGGTGTAGCTGAGCCCCTGTCTGCTGAATTCTTTTAGCAACACACACACACACACACACACACACACACACACACACACACACACACACAC
>JANHMN010000022.1:22942046-22969794 GCA_030674055.1 Rhabdomys pumilio | reverse complement strand
CACACACACACACACACACACACACACACACACACACACACACACACCCCTCTGCCCTTCAACAACGGAATGATTTTGATGCATCTCTTAACTAACCAAAAGTAACATCTTGACAATTTTAATGGACTAATTATACACTCCTGGTCATCTTGAAAAGTGCCCATTTTGGGTCATTATGTCTTGACAACTGTAAAGGTCCTCAGCTGGAAAATTAGGAATCAGACAGAGAATTTCAATGACTCTGACCTTGGGA
Source organism: Rhabdomys pumilio (assembly GCA_030674055.1). NCBI lineage: Eukaryota > Metazoa > Chordata > Mammalia > Rodentia > Muridae > Rhabdomys > Rhabdomys pumilio. The sequence goes on along the minus strand of JANHMN010000022.1, from coordinate 22,969,541 downwards.
AGTCCACAGCCGTCATTTTCCCTCACAGAGGAAGTGCATGAGGAGCAGAGGGAGCCCTGGAGGGATGTGGGTAGTGGCTTCAAAGTGGCACTAAATCTCAGCTCTCTACCTGACCTGAGCGTAACTGGAATCAGAGACCCTTCAGCCATCCTCAAACACCAAAGTAGCAGACTCTTGAATGTGCCTAAGTTTGTGAAATCTGAACACTCAAAGGCCTGCCTTTTGTGACCATCTATCTATAGTTTTGCTCAGGCCAGGCTGCGTGGTGGTGAAGGGCTTCCTGGTTATCCTGCTGGTTCTCTTTGTTCACATCCGGGTTCAAAAAGATTGCGTTCTATGGTTATGAAGTCTGAGGAATTCTACAAGCAGGAAATCCAAGAATGCCAGAACTGTGACTTAAGAGCAGGGAACCCCATGAGAGTGGCTAACTCTGACATTACCTTTGAAAGCTTAAGAAACACTACAAGACTGAGCCTGAAGGCCAGGTGCCCAGACTGCTACCATCGAAGACCAGAAAGGCATCCCCAGTTCAGAAAAGAGAGGATGGTGAGCCGTGCTACTGCCACGTGCTTTGTCGGTACCCATGTGACTGTATGCTGTTCATACTGATGACAGCAGCTCTTCCTTAAGATGTAAATGACAATGCCAGTTTCCTCTGAAAATGCCCCACAGGCCCACCATCACCTCAGCAACCCATCATCAGCCAGGTATACTCCTGCAGTTCATGTTATTGCCAGGCAAGTCCTTCATTGAACCCCACAGCAGCAAAGCAGAAGGCAGGGCACCTCTTCTGAGATGCAGCCAACTTGGCGACGGCTTGAGGTGGAAACTCGGGAAATCATGGGGACACAGCAGTAGCCACCACAACAAATCCTAGACAAGTATCTCCCAAGCTTCTGGCTCCAGACCAGACTGTTTAAATAATGCCCTACTTCCATCAAAAAATGCTAGTCACTGTTGTAGAAAATATTTAATCCCAGTCAAGGGCTTCTACCCTCTATTGGCCAGCCCTCATGGCCAAGATTTTAAGATTCTTACCCTGTGGCATCTTTCCTACCTTCCTCTATTTCCTCATGGTCTCCTCAGACTCCAAACCCAGGGAGCCAAACCCTGCCCATCTCACTTCTGCCCAGCTGTAGGCTATAGGCATCTTTCTTCACCAATCAGGAATAAATTGCGGGGTGGGGGGCAAGGTCACATACCTTTACCTGGTCACTTATATCTAGTACAGACTCCTTTGTCACTGACCATTGACGGTAACCAGGCCTTGGGAACCAGAATTTAGCACTACAATAGAAGCAAAAGACTAAACCTCACCAGAGCACTCAGGACTGAGATGATAGAAAGCCATAAACAGAGCCTGTCAGATCTGTCTTTCTTCACAACTATGTGATTCCCCACACACTCAGAGCATGAGACTGGCGTAGCACAGCCCAGCTTGGTATCCTCTATACCTTTCAAAGACTTCATCTCAGGCCAGTAGCTGTCTTGAGTTGCGACAGCATCTTTCTCTTTCAGAATTTTGTGCATAAACTCTCCTGCCTTGGAGTGACATTATCAGGTGCAGGACACTGCACATGACGGAGACCTTGAGGAAAGACAATGACTGAGCCTGAGTTTTCTTCATGCTACCGATGTCCACAGTCGTACCTCCTTTGTCGCTCTGTGAGGGGCTAGGGAACGTATGCTGACTGACCATTGATCTTTCTAGTCTGTAAGGCTCAAAGAGGAACTGTAAAAGACCTGTGGCATTGTGGCAATCTAGCTACCCAAGAGGCTTCAAATCCTAGATGCAGAACCCACACCACACCTCTTTTCTACAAGTCATCTCTTTTCCCTGGCTTCTGAGCTCTCTTTTCTCCCTTCAGCCTGCCTGTTCCCAACACTATGGCTCAGCACGGCCAGTGTCTGGGGACAGCTACTGTGCTTACCCTACTCAGGACCCCACATCTGGCTCCAGGCATCCAGGATTGCTCTTGTGGTTTGGTTTTTCATGTCTTGGAAAGCTCCCCCAGAATGGGATTGGTGGGGCTCTGGCCTTGGAGAAAGAATGCTTTTGGCCGTGGCCGTGACCCTATACCCAAGAGCCAGGCAGTTCAGAAACCAGACTCAGCTTTTCCTCACTGAATAAAGGGATCATTGTTCCCTGCTGCCCAAGCAGAAATACCCTGTCATGAGCCGAACTTGAGCTAATAACCAGATCCAGGCTTAGGGTAGTGAGAGGTGGGAGGCCATGGTTGTTTTAACTTTTAAGACTCATTTTTAATTCACATTGCCAAGTGGGTAGGAAAATCGAGACTCCTTTCCTTCCATACTCCCTTCTGTAGTCGCCATTCCTACCCACCTTTACCCACAACTTAATTTTTGTTTGTAATCTACAGAAAACACCAGTGTCAGATGGCTTCAGACTCAGGCTACCACATGACTTGGATTGACACCAAAGACCTGGCTTGGAGTGGACTCTGAATCTCCTTTGGGTTTGTCAATGTGCTTCCCAGACCATACTTGGCTCATCCTGGCTGGCTTGCCTGCTTACGTCTGGGAGTCCTACGTACCCCTCAGTGGGAAGCAGGGCTATTATAAAACTAAAGATTTCGACTGTGTGCCCTGAATGTCATAGTTCACCCCCCAGCTGAGACATCATCTGACTGGCTTGTGTCTCCTCTCTTCCCAGGTGTTAGCTCTCCATTCAACATCAGTACAGTTGATACCGTGAGGTATGGCTGGGCTGTAAGACATCACTCATAAAGCCCATGTGTGAAGCCTTGGGTCACAGCTGCTGGTGCTAATGAGGAGTGGACAAATGACGAATATATTGGTGCATCAGTGGATGACATGGGAGAATGTCACCTACTGGGAGGAAAGGGGTCACTGGAGGTGTGCCTGGAAGAGATAGTCCTATCCCTAGTGCTTCCTCTATTTCCTCTTCATTTCCTTTGCCCCATTCTCTTCCTTCCTCCCTGCATTTCCCTCCCTCTTACCCTCCTTCCTGGCCACCATGAGGTAAGCAGACTCTCCACACATGCTTGCTGCCATCAGGAAAGTTTGCCTCACCTCAAGCCAGAAGCAATGGATCCAGCTGCCCATGGGCTGAACTCTCTGAAACTGTGAGTCAAAGAAAACCCATTCTCTTGTCAAAATGATTTCTCTCAGGTGTTTGTCATAGAGTCAAAACCCCACATAATTCACAAAGGACGAGCAGTAAGAGTGCATTCAATTTATCAAAGCTTGTGTGCGAGAGCCTCTTCTGTGTTGACTCAGGAGAGGGGCCACGGAGCGTGCTTTGATTACAGAAACAACAGGCAGTGTGACAAAAAATAAAAGCTTAAAGATCCTTTGTCAAAGATCAAGTGACCATAGCTTTGTGGGTTCATTTCTGGGTCTTCTGTAAGGCAAAGGACACTGTCAATAGGACAAAATGGCAACCAACAGTTTGGGAAAAGATCTTTACCAATCCTACATCCTATAGAGGGCTAATATTCAATATATACAATGAACTCAAGAAATTAGACTCCAGACAACCAAATAACCCTATTAAAAATGGGGTACAGAGCTAAACAAAGAATTTTCAACTGAGGAAACTTGAATGGCCAAGAAGCACCTTAAGAAATGCTCAACATCCTTAGTCATCAGGGAAATGCAAATCAAAACAACCCTGAGATTCCACCTCACACCAGTCAGAATGGCTAAGATAGATCAAAAACTCATGTGACAGCAGATGTTGGTGAGGATGTAGAAAAAGATGAACACTCCTCCATTGTTGGTGGGATTGCAAGCTGGTACAACCACTCTGGAAATCAGTCTGATGGTTCCTTAGAAAATTGGACATAGCATTATCCAAGGACCCAGTTATACCACTCCTGGGCATATACCCAGAAGATGCTCCAACATATAACAAGGACACATGCTCCACTATGTTCATAGCAGCCTTATTTATAATATCCAGAAGCTAGAAAGAACCCAGATGTCCTTCAACAGAGGAATGGATACGGAAAATGTGGTACATTTACACAATGGAGTATTACTCAGCTATCAAAAACAATGAATTCGTGAAATTCTTAGGCAAGTGGATGGAACTAGAAGATATCATCCTGAGTGAGGTAACCCAGTCACAAAAGAACACACATGGTATTCACTCACTGATACTTGGATATTAGTCCAAAAGCTATCAATATCCAAGATACAACTCACAGACCACATGAAGCTCATGAAGAAGAAAGACCAAAGTGTGTGTGCTTCGGTTCTTCTTAGAAGGAGTAACAAAATACTCATGGGAGTAAATATGGAGACAAAGTGTGGAGAGAAACTGAAGGAGGGGTCATCTGGAGACTGTCCCACCTGGGTATCCATCCCATGTGCAGTCACCAAAGGTAGACACTGATGTGGATGCCAGGAAGTGCATGCTGACAGGAGCTTGATATAGCTGTCTCCTTAGAGGTCTTCCAGAGCCTGACATATGCAGAGGTGGATGCTCACAGCGAACCATTGAACTGATCATGGGGTTCCCAATGGAGGAGTTAGAGAGAAGACTGAAGGAGCTGAAAGGGATTGGGGTCCCATGGGGAGAGCAACAATACCAACCAACCAGAGCTCCCAGGGTCTAAACCACGAGCCTGAGAGCACATGGGGAGGGGACCCATTGCTCTAGCTGTATATGTAGGGAAGGATGGCCTTGTTGGGCATAGATGGGAGAGGAGGTACTTCGTACTGTGAAGACTGGATATCCCAGTTTGGGGAAATTTAAGAGTGGGGATGTGGGAGTGGGGGTGTGGGTGGAGGCACATCCTCATAGAAGCAGGAGGAGGGGGATGGGATAGGGAGTTCCTGGGTAGGGGGAAGAGGCTAACATCTAAAATGTAAATAAAATATCCAATTAAAATAAATAAATAAATTAATTAAAAAAAAAAGTAAAAAAGCTTAAAGATAACCTCTCCAAAGGATTACCTGGTAGCATTCAACTCCTGACAATTCCATGCCTTTGTGTTCAGAGGGCCCAGGACCAACCTGCTAAAGAGAAGAGATCAACTTGAGACAGATGTGTTGTCACTCCAAATGAGGGCATCAAGAACCACCCAGGTCTAATGAACATCAACTAATTCAAGTACTGGCAAGACAGCCTGCCCTTGCTGATTGTTCAGTCACTCAGTCTAAAATACCCAATTGTATGCTCAAACCACTGTCTAAGGCCTGCTTGGTTTAGGTTTATTTGTTATACAGCTCTACTAGCTGATTAATTGATCTACGGTGCTCACACTGGCTGTCCATCTTGGGCCATTTGTCTTCTATACTCCTCCATTCTTGTGGCCCTCTGCTTATGCTTTGACTGTCCAGTTAGACTGCAAGTCCATCACAGAACAGGTCTGTTGGTCACATGGTCTCCCACAGGTGTGACATATAGCATATTGTTCATACCTATCAAATCCACCAGTAGACAACACAGGAAACCAGACAGGCCTGAATCTGCAACTCTTGTGGCACTGTTTTGTGACTTTGATCTGGGCTGCTACGTTCTCCAGGCATCAGTTTTTCAATTTACAAATGACTAAACGCAGCCTCAGAGTCCTTGGAGGGACTGATGTGTGTATCCTTGCGCAGGGCTGTGCTGGACCACAACTCAGCAAAAGCATTTTAATATTCTCTATACCTCCCTTTAGAAGAGTTCTCTTAACATCTTTAACCAAGGTTTGTGTGTCAGCCAGTGTGCACTAAATAAGGAATGTTTGACATGGAGGTTTGTCTCTGCAGGCATTAGCCATTGGTCTTCATCTTTCCTTCTGATGCTAGAGATGTCAGGAGACTTCACTTCTGCATAGACACACACACCCAGGCCACTCGCTTGCCATGTTCCTTCCACAAACAGAAGCATCAAGTAATGAGAGACTACAGAAGACAACCCAGCTCATGTTGCAAGCCAGGAAAGGCCACCAGGCACTGGAGGGATAAAAACATGGACCCAGAAGGAGATGAGGCCCCAGAGTCAAAGCAGAGAGGAAGAATACACTTAAGGAGCTGAGACAAGGTGGGAATGAATCACACGCGTTCCTCCTCTATGCAGCTGAAGAATGCAAGGGAAAGGTTTGGTGAAGACTAATTCCAGCCTAAGTTTAAATGATTCCGACCCCCTTGCAGAATCAGAGGCCAGGACTTCTAAGAGCACCTAGTCCTCAAATCTATGGGATATCTTGGTTCTTCCATGTCTACCACCAGTACCAGTCTGCTAAAATAATGAGTGTTTTCTGCATACCAAGTGTTCATGACTCAGCCACTGGAGTCAAATGCTTCTGTCACATCAGAACAACAGATCCCAAGTAGCACAGTTTGAAGCAGGGAGGACAATACACAGGGCTCTGTCCTCCCATATCCCAAATGTGGTCCTCAAGTCAAATCTCCTTTCCTTCTTGTTTGAGACAGAACTTGTATCTAAGGCTGACCTCAGCTCTCTTACTGGGTGAGGATGACCTCCTACCTTCTCTTTCAGTGTGTTGGAATTACTGGCATGTGCTACCACCTCTGGGCTTGTTCCAAACTCTTTGTTTTATTTACAGAGACAGGGTCTCAGGTATCCCAGGTTGGCCATGAACTTTCTATGGTAGGGCATGTATCACCACACCTGGATTATTCTGTTTTTAAAATGAAATATGCCTAGTGTCTGCCAAAAGTGTGTGCTTGTGTGCAATACATCCCATAATAGAAGTTTGATAGGTGATCATTGGATTCATATCTCCAAAGTATATCCATGCATGAATACACACAGAGATGTGTCACGCATGCAGAGTGTGAGTGAGCCCTTCATGCATGTGAAGAGTGAGTGAGCCCCTGTTCTCACCATTGCCACAATTTGCAAAGCTGGGATTTGGGATGTGGTGACAGTAGCCCAGGAGTGAATGTTTTCCACATTGAGTATAATGTGAGCCTTTCTATATAGCATTTATGTGACACTCCTAGGTCATGAGGTGGTATAAGTTTGGGATGTGATTTGAACATGGGAAGGTTGGAATCAGACCAAGCAGTTGCTCACTTATTACATTGTTTGTCATTGTCGGGCTATAACATCAATGCACTGACGTGAGCATGGAGGGGGATGAAGGTGCATGCATATGCATCATGCATGCTTGTATTTGGAGATGATGTAGAACTCTTTATTCTGCTATATCTCCCATAATACACATGAAGGCCCTTAACAGTGGTCACTCTGGCCACTGATAGGACCCATGTGAGCCAGAACTGTTGTGGAGAATCACTGTGAATACTTTCACAAAAGCTACAGACCTGGTAAACAACAGAGCTGAACCCAGAACTCCTTCCTCTCTGAGTTCCCTACTCTGCAGCTCCATTGCTTGGTCAGTTTTGTGTGTGTGTGTGTGTGTGTGTCTTAGAGTTTTATTCTTGTGAACAGATACCATGACCAAGGCAAGTCTTATAAAGGACAACATTTAATTGAGGCTGGCTTACAGGTTCAGAGGTTCAGTCCATTATCATCAAGGCAGAAACATGGCAGCATCCAGGGAGACATGGTGCAGGAGGAGCTTGGAATTCTACATCTTCATCTGAAGGCTGTAGCAGAATACTGGCTTCCAGGCAGCTAGGATGAGGGTCTTAAAGCCCATGCCCACAGTGACACACCTACTCCAACAGGGCCACACCTTCTAATAGTGCCACTCCCTGAGCCAAGCATATACAAACCAAAACAGTGTGTGTGTGGGGGGGGTATGCGTATATGTGGGGGTGCTCATCCATGCATGCATATTCAGGGGCCAGAAATTTATCTCAGATATTTTCTTCTGTATCTCTTTGCTTTATTTTTTGGAGACAGGCTCTCATGCTGAACTTGGAAATTGACATTTCACTTAGACTGGTATCCACTAAATCCCATCGATTCTTTTTTTGTCTCACTTGCTACCATTTCTGTGGGTTCTGAGGATCTGAACTCGGGTCCTCATGCATACGTAACAAGCAGTTAGCCAACTGAGCTACCTCGCAACACCATAGATGTGGCTTTTGATCTAATGGACATTCGCTAGTGGTTCACATCTTCAGATGATGAGGCAGTGATGGAGGATCAAGCCAGGCAACGACATCTCATGGGCACTGTGAGCCATGGTGGAAAGCAGATGCATAGTGCAGGAGGAGGTGATCTCTACAGAGAAGCAAACACAGACGAGGCCAAGGCTGGAGAGCACAAGAGCCAGATAGTGTCTTCAGGATGGAATAGGCTCCCAGAAGCCATGAATTTCCACCTTGCTCCTGCATGGAGTCCTATCCATGTACCAAATGTTACATGCATATATGGTGCAATTATACACAGTGATACGGACAGTCTCAACCTACTTACAAATGCCTACTTGATAGTTCAGAACTCTAAGAAGATAGGACCTTGGATCTTGGTGGTGATGTGATCTAGAGATGCTAAAGGGTACCGCTGTTTCCTTCCAGGGACATGATTTTAGCTACAACTTTTGGCCCTAGGGATGGAGTTGCTGAATGAACCAGGGATGTTGCCCACTCTTGGGGTGTTCAGATATGCTGCAGGGATAGGCACGGGGGTGCTGGAATCAGGGGTTTTGGGGGATCATACAAATGAGAGGTTTGCCAGGATCTCAGAAGAATCTGGTCAGTGAGGTGTAGGCATCAAAGGGCATCTCCACTGTATGCCCTTTCCAATGCTGCAGGGAAGGGATGTAGTTTCAATCAGAGGGAAAAATACAAGAATCACTTGAATTTGAGGGAGATTGTAAAGTTATCATTTTAAGTTCATCTCTAAGTCCCTGTGGCTTCCTAAGGGTGTGCCCAGTTGCCAGGTGGGGCTAGCTTGTGAGCAAAGCAGAACAGAGAGGATCTCTCAGCCTTCAGTTTGGTCTCTGAGTCTTCTTGGAAACTTGAAGGAGTGAGTTGCAACTGGCCTTTGTGGTGAGACCGCATCTTGGAATCTCTGCTTGGCCGGACTTGAGTTGAGCTTCCTGCCTTCTCTTAGGCCCTCTGTACAACACCAGGCAAGAGTCCAGTGGAGAGACGCATTCGTCTTCCCTATGAAATCACTCTAACACCTGGCTGTCTCCCGTGTCCTACCAGACTTAAGATTGTCTCTCACCTGGCTCTGCCACTGCGTTAGCCAGAGCCTCCAATCCCTTACTGGGTGTGTCTTGGTAATTTTTCATCACTGACCCCTCCGCCTTGCCGTCACTTCCCAAGTGTTTGTGCCGTAATCACAGTGAAGACCCAATTCTCTCTCTGGTGGAAAATTCCATTGCAATGGGACCCCGTTCATATAGGCATGGCCATGTTTTACTGAGTGCAGTTGGGCAATTTTTGTCTGTGATAGCTCTCAGCAGGATGCAGGATGCATCAGGGTCTACATGTTTCAAAGCCTTCTTTGTATCCCTCTCTTCTCAGAAGGTTCAAGGCAGAAGAGAGCTCAGAAACTTCTAGGATGTCCCAGGTGGTCCTTAGTCTTTAATAGACTCTTCATTTGGCATGTCTCTGGTGCTCCCAGATGTTTTGCAAGCCCAATGCCAGCTGTGGGGATGGCCCTGATCTTTGGAATTGTAGAGCAGTGCTGGCATGTCTGACCTCTATCTGTCTAGACCAGATGAACTAACTGTTTTCTTGCTCACTGCTTTCTGGGTCTCTAGCCTTATCCACTAGGGTAATTTGACCTACTTTGAAGGTGAGCAACTCAACAGACTTGGTGATGGGAGGAAGAGATAAGCAGTGTTGACTCCTGGCCTGTGGCTTCTACAGGGTTCTCATGGTTCCCATAGGGTCTGGCAGCTGGAGCAGAGGCTCCCACACTGCAGTTAGGCCCTGGTTGTGGTTGGGCTCTCCTCTCTACAGTTAAACATGAGCTGATATTGGTAGATAATAACAGAAAGCCAGCTAGAAGTGGTTTGGCCTGGACTAGCTTTTCAGGAGGTCTTTGTTGCTCTTGGGGTACAGGAAAGAACTTTGTTGCACATCAGCTTCTTTATCATATTGTCAAACTCTGCCTTGGAGGACTGTCCTGACTGATGTATGGCTGACCTGTTGTTCTGAGTGGAGACAGGGAGGGAATCTGAGCTCATCTTTACATTTCTCTGGTCTCTATCAAGGGCTAGATTGAACACACTGGAGAAGAAGAGGGTGCCAATGTCCATCACAGTGTCACAGCTTACAATAAAATTGGGACTCAGTTTTGCCTTGACTGCTCTTATCTTTGTATGGCTCTTTGCTGTGGAGACCTGAGTTATGCACTGTAATATATGGAATAACAATGAAGATATCCCCTGGCCTGCACAATCTCCCACTCCTCAGTGGGAACCCCTGGTCCTAGATGAAGACCATCGAATGGACAGTGTCTGAGCTTGGCGCTGAGGGATGCAGCTCCTAGTTTATCATCACGGCAACAAGTGTTGAGGCCATTCAAGGATTCATGTCCTTCACACTGCAAGGGCTCAGAAACTCTGGGACGTCCAGGTTCATTCCTTAACTCTGCATAACATGTGTCTGTGTCTGACAGCCAATCACAATAATGAAATAAAATGCTGGCTAATCAATGTGAAAAGGTAAAGGGTGGCTTGATAATTTAAGATTCCTTCGTTGTAGCAGGAACATTCTCTTGAATAGCCAAGTGCTCACGAGACTAGAGCTCTCTTCAGTCTTGCCTGTGTATGAACTCACCAGGCAATGCTGAGAACACAAGAGCCCTAGGTCTCATGGGTACAAGCTTTTATTACAAGGACTGGGGTGCTGAAATAAATCCTTTTCTCTCCAAGTTACTTTCAGTCAGTGTTTTATGACAGCATCACAGAGACCAAACTGTCTTCACAAACTCCATTCAAGAACTGGAAAGTCGAAGACCTGCACTCATCATTCTCAAGTACCCAGTTGCTTAGGATACACATTTACAGAGGAAGTTATTAGGACCTTGTTGGGTTTGGTGACATCGTGTGTCAGGAGGACTATGGGTGACTTTCTAAAAAAAAAAAAAAAAAAAAGATAAGCAAATATAGACTCCTAACACTTTGGTACCAAGAACTGAGTCATTTGTCCTCAGCAATACAGACTAATGTCATTCAAAATTGACAGCGTAACAATGCAAGAGAGACTACCTTGTATTTTTATTCTTTGACAGTTTCATATGAATATATAATGAATTTTTGTCATTTCTACTCCCTTACTGACACTTTAACCACTCTCCTCCTCTCACCGAAACTCTCTTCCCAAACAACTTCCTCCCCTGCTCTCAAGACTTTTTGAAATTAGATGTGAGTGTACTTGTGTGTGCACGTGCACGTGAACACATATGTACGTGGGTGCTGTGTGTGTCTGTGTGTGTGTGTGTGCACGCACACATACATGTCTTTTTGTCTGTGTGTGTGTGTGTATGTGTGTGTGTTGTGTATGTGTGTGTGTGTGTACCCCTGAGTTTAATGACTTGCTTGTGTGGTCATGGGTGAGATGCTATTAACTTGAGTTGGACAAACTTGCAGTGTTTGCATTACTGTGTGTGTTTCTGTGTGTGTGTGTGCATGCACACATACATGTTTTTGTGTGTGTGTGTGTGTGTGTGTGTGTGTGTGTGTGTGCATCCCTGAGTTTAATGACTTGCTTGTGTGGTCATGTGTGAGATGCTATTAACTTGAGTTGGGCAAATTTGCAGTGTTTACATTACTAAAGAAAATGGCATCAGAAAGAAAGAGAAGAGAAAGTGACGCCGGACAGATGAGTGCACCCTGAGCTTGCTGCGCTGTGCACAGAATCCATCTGATCTTTGTTCACTGTTCCTCTTGGCTTAGTCACTGAAATGAATACTCTTCACATTTATTGGCTCCTTGAACAGCCTTTTTTTTTTGTCTGTGGAGTTTTGTTATGAATGTGTTTTCTGTTTGCTGTCTTTACCTGGGTACGTATCGGAATTATTTCTCATTAATTTATAAGTTCTCTTTCTAGATTAAGGATATTAATATCTTGTCTTTATGTTTCAGGCATTATTTGCCAGCTTGTTTGTTCCTTTTACATTTTAGCATGTTTTCGACAGTATTTATTATCTCTTTTCTGAGAGTTAATAGAAAAAATATATTCATGAGCAAAATTTGAAAGGCAAAGATAGGAATGTGAATTCTGAAACAAAGTATGTTTTGATTCCTCAGAAATAATCATGACTACATTTTGGTGCATCTCTAGTTGCTGACAGGAACATGAGGTTTTTTTTTTTTTCTTTTTAGGAAATTGAAATTATATAGTGTTTGCTAGCTATATTGTAGCCTGTTTTTGTGAGTGTTTATTTCCCTAACCCAATAGTCTTCTAAGGTGTGATATTTCATAGCTATAAGCTCTTCTGTTACAGAGTTGCTGTATATTATTTTAAATAGTTGCCTAGTACCCAGAATTCTTGATGCTTCTAAACATTACTCAGAGTAAATACTGCAGCGAGAATCCTTCAAGAAGAATTTGTCTGATCCTGTAGGTTGGATGTGGCCCTAAGCATGGGATTGTAAGGATCAAAGATAAGTCTTTCAAAAAAATGTGAATAAAAAGTAAGACAGCTCACTGGTTAAGAATACTTGCTGCTCTTCCCAGGGATCTGAGTTTGTACTATCCCCCTTCACACACACACACACAACATCAGGTGGCTCACGACTGTCTGTAACTACAGCTCCAATTGTTCAGACTTCCTTATCTGGTCTCTCTGGGCACATGTTCACAGGTGGCATGTACACGCATACACATAGTGAATATAATATGAGTGGCATGTACCCACACAGTCTGGAAGGTTCTGAGCACACAGACTGTGATGTAGCTAGCTCACCAATGCAACTATGCACGAGGGGAAGGGAAGCAACCACTATCAGAGATCTTGAGCCTGATGAACGTGTATCTCTGGTCTCATAAAGACTCAGCCAGGTGAGTCTGAGATAATAAGTGATATTTAGGGATGCCAGGATACGTGCCTGTGACCAGTGAGCCCAGGAGCTAGGATTTTTGGAGGGAGCTTCCTCATGTATAATGTGCTGTTGCTGGAGAGACACAGGGGGATCTGTTAATGGGACATGTGGGTTAAATGAAAGCTTGAAGGTCCAGAGGAAAGAGGAGACCAGAAGAGAGTGTAGATAAGTCTCCCGAGACTGTGAGAGGGACAGAGCACACATTTCCATGTGTGAAAATGATAGGAACAACCCAGAAGGAAGAAAGCCCACAGATTCACTGCCAGGATTGGTTCCCTGGTCCCTCTGTTTCAAAGGTAACTGACATGTTGGAATCTATACTGTGATGGTGAATACAGAGGAAATGCCTGCCTGTGCAGCTTGGTGCCAATCAGGACTGGAAGGCCGAGCATTGCCCACATAGCGTCCATTCTTTGAGGTATTGTTATAATCTCCTGGGGTCTGGATTGACTGAGTGCGGGATCCAAGGCCAGACTGCCCAAGTCAATTCATACTGAGGCTGGATTTTCTTTGATATCAGGGATAATATGCATTCATGTGCTTCAGAAGGGCTGTCTTGCATCAGGGACCTTGGGGGTTCTTAGGGACCAGCCTACTTCTCCCTCACTTCTCTCAGCTGGAGGAATTCTCTTGAGAAGCTTTACAATGCTGCTTTTATATTCTTCTTTTGTTTTCTTAAGGTGTGATGTGGAGCCAGGGTCCCCGTGAGCACATTTACCTGGAACTTAATATTCTGTGGCCATCCCCATCTTGAATGTATTGTAATTACGGAGCGAAGACATGAAAACATCACAGAGACCAAGGATGTGGTATGAAGACAGGGTGTGTTTGTGTCGGGGGAAGGACAGCAGACCTTGGTACAGTAAAGAGCCAATTCCATTTCTAGAGAGCCTTGTAAAACATCTTAAATCTTTGGTGAGACAGCTAAACTCAAGGTCCTATACCTAAGGGCTCCTGACTCTACTCCCCAGCTTGGATCACAGCTTTTAGCTTATGCTATGTGCTCTGATAGTGTTTTTGTATTCTGTCCCCAAGGCCTGTAGAAAATTCCCTACTCTCTTTCCATGCTTGGAAAATTTCAGTCCATTTAAAAAAGAAAAAAACAAGTGTTAAGGGTCAGGTAAACCTCTTAGAATTAAGTCCCAAGCCATAACCAGGACTCGGTAGCCATTGTTTGTTTTTCTTCTGGGTTGCTCTGCCCTCAAATTTAATTGTTGATTCATTTTGTACGTATTTATGAAACACTTGATGGGACTGTTCTGGTAGCTTCATAGATCAATGAAGCCCTCAGAGCTCACTGGAGAAGTTTCCCTGTGTGGTGGATGGTGTCGCCACACAGAAGTAAAACCAATCAGTGTTCAGAAAATGAATGCCAGTGAGGTGCTTAGCCACAGATAGGATAACTTTATCATACTTCCTCCACAAGGCTCAAGGACTATCTCAGGAGAAAGGATGGAAATATTGTAAGGGCCAGAGGCCAAGAATGACTGGAGGGAAACAGTGTTTGGACACGAAATCACAGCAGCTTTGGTTGTCTGAACAAGATCTACACAAGATGAAGTCTGTCATGGAGAAGAGAGGGTTCATGCGGACCTGCATCTATCTGAGGAGCAATCGACAGTGGATGGCTTCTATGGAAAGGAGAATCAGTTTTTTTAGGGTGTGGACCATGGCACACACTCCAGTGGATGGCCCCAGATCCAGGGCATGCTAGAAGCATAAATTGAATTTGTACTTTTAAAGAGGTTATGAAGTTGTAGGTGGGGGTGGATCTGGAAATAGCTGAGGTGAGAATCTGGGGGTGAATATGATCAAGATGTTTCATATGAAGTTATCAAAGAACTGGTAATCTTTTAAATAGTGGAAGTTTGTTGAATAATAATCACTTTGGTGATCTGATTTCTGCCCGCACAGACTTCATTTCTTATAACAACCTGCTGAGGGATACCCTACCACTGACCCTCCTTTCCTCATGAAGAGACAAACTAGTGAAGACATGAAGAATCATACACTTTAGTTACATTTCTAATGCTGTGATTAAGCACCATAACCAAGACGGTTTATGAAAGGAAGTGTTTATTTAGTTTATGGTTTCAGAGGGATTCCACGAAGGGGAAGCACTCAGCTAGAGTAGTAACTAGAAGCCCACATATCAAACCACAAACAAGAAACAGAGAGAGCAAACTTGAAATGGTAGGAATGTTTTGCGAACTCAGAGCTTGATCCTAGTGACACACCTCCCTCCTAGAGCAAGATCTCCTAATCCTTCCCAAACAGTTCCACCAACTGAAGACTGAGCACTCAAAGGCCCGAGAATATGAGAACTTTTATTATTCAAACCATACTCCACCCTTAGGCCCCCATAGCTTTATTGCCATATCATAATGAAAAAAGCATATAGTCCAACTTCAAAAGTCCTCACAGTCTTGCAGTCTTTTAGTCCAGTATTCTATTGTTCTGAAGAGACACCATGACCACAGCAACCAATAAAGGAAAAACATTTAATTGGGCTGTCTTAAAGTTTCAGAAACGTAGTTTACTACCAACATGGTAGACATGATGTTGGAGAAGCCAAGAGTTTTAGATCCAGCTCTTAAGGCACTAGGAAGAGAGAGTGATACTTTCTCCAACAAGGCCACACCTCCTCCAACAAGGCCACACCTCCTAATCCCTCAAAAGTAGTGCCACTCCCTAATTGACCAAGTTTTCAAATATGTGAGATTATGGGGCCACTCCTCAACAAACCACCACAGGTTTGTTTGGGATTTACAGTTACAGAAGGTTAAGAAGACACCATCATCACACCAGGAAGCATGGTAACAGGTAGGCATAGAGGCAGAAACAGCTGAGACCCATGTCTTAAACTTCAGATAGGAAGCAAAGAGAAAACTCAAAATGACAGAATTCTTTTGAAACCTCAAAGCTCACTCTTGGTGATATACTTCCTCCAGTTAGGCCACACCTCCTAAATCTCACTAGTTAATCACCAACTAAGGACCAAGCATTCAAATGCTAGAGACTATGGGGGACATTTATTGTTCAAAACACCACAACATCCAAAGACACATCCGTAGCTGTGTCTGATGCATCACTAGTGTTTGAATCCTGCCAACGGAGGGGAAGAGGGATGCTACTTTAAGTAGAGGCCTGAGGAGCCCACAATGTTGACACAACTCATATGATGCCCCAGGGTATCTGGCCTATGGAAGAAATAAACACAAGCCACAACACTGAGTCATACCATCTTACACCACCCGACTTCACTGTATTGAATTTAAGGACAGTTTTTAATACACCTGTCCTGGGAGTCTCCACAGGAGGGAGGGTGTCCTGGGGTCAGGAAGGGCCACATGAAGCCTTTCTTGTATTGTGAAACTCTGAGACTCCTGGCTGGAAATGTGCAAATCCACTCATCCCCTGATTTAAGAAGGCAGCAGCCATCTCTGTCCAAAGCAATGGCTTGGATACTGAGTAACAAATACATCTTTAATGAGATCCAAAATCCAGTAGGATTTATAGATTGGGAGCAATTGCTTTTAAATAAAGACTAGTAGCCCAGGCTTATAACATTCTTCTTTTTTATTTCAGCCAGTTCAGTTGGTTTGAATTAGAGACATGTGGCTATGGCTATTAGCTAAAGCTAAGAAGAATAAACTTTTAGCAAGAAATTTCTGCAGATGCCTCCCCACCTCTGCCATATTAAGAAAGTGTCACAGAGCCCTCCATGGAAAAAGGGATTTTTTTTTTGAGGCAAATCCACTGTTTAGGGAAAAGAAGCCACATGGAAAACCAAGGCCACCATCCAAGATGGAAACTAACCCAGCCAGCATCCTTCTGGGTCCAGAAGGATAGAGACAGGGCTTGTTCAAATTACTTGTTCTGGATCCGATGAGCTCACCAGGGTCCAGGCAGACCTGAGAAAGCATGGCATTCCCATGCCATACTCCATCAGAGAGCATGGGGCCCCAAGGGAAGATGTCTCTTCTGCTTCTGTGTGTTCTGTGGGAAGAGGCTATGCTTTACTCCATAGCTGACAGAGGAACCCAGAATCACTCCAGATTCTCTTCTCTTTCACCCTCACATTGAGCACCCAATAATTCCAATTTCTGTTTCATCTATCCTCTTCCACACTCTCAGGGTGGTGGAGGTTCCCTTCATGAGATCATGCTTAAACTCCTGGATACAGTTTGCATCTGAGGCGTCCTCCACAGGCCCATGATTGAGTGACTTTGTTACTCTGAAGAGGCTACAACACCTTTCGGGCATGTCTTACCCTTTGGTTTCACAGCTGATACTGTCATCTACAAAGTGCACACAGAGAACCATGCAATTGTGTTCCCCAGCCCAAGATTAAAAAAAATAGCAATAAATTTCTCAAAACACTCTAAGTAAGTTTTGATTCTGCTTTTGCTGAGGTGGTGGGGGGCATTCATAGGTGTGGTGGGAGGCTCCAGTCCATTGACTGTATGTTGGATTCACCCTTCTAGAAGATGGTGCCTGGCTCCTAGGCACCAAAGAAATCCTTTAAAGGTAACATCCAACTTCTGGTCCTTGTTTGCTGCGTTCAACAAGCTTCTACCTCATGTTCTCACCTGTAGAGACAGATCAATGCTGCCATGCCTTACCCACCGTGAGGAACTGGAACCATGATCCAGAGGGAATCTGCAGTGTGAAAATATCACAGGCTACTGCAGTTAAACACTAGACTTTTTTTCTTTTAAAATCCCAGAGGCCCAAGGCCTAAAGGCAAGCAGCTACAGTTTCTTCTGTGACCTCCACAGTGTTTTATAGATGGTTCTCTGTCTCTGTGTGGTTGTGAAATACTCTCTTCCTCTCCTCCTCCCCCCTCTCTCTAAGGTTCTCGTTCTTTCCCCCATCACTGGGGGTACAGATACACACCACTCTACCTAGCTTTTATGTGATTCATAAAAGCCTGGAGACCCAAACTCAGGCCTCTTGCTTATGCAGCACGCATGCCTACTGCCTCATCTCCTGAACCCCTCTCCTTGCTCTCTTACTGACGCTCCTTTCTTGGGAAGAAATAACTGTTTGGAAACATCTGGAAAATTACAGCCATTGTTTGTCCCTTTGGGAACTGTCACTCAGGGTAGCTTCTGGTTTTCTCTGTTCCCTTCCTTGCTCTGGCCTTTGGTGAAGAATCTCATTTTTTTTCTTGAAGTAAGTAAGAAGAATGCTTTAAGATTTTAGGCACTGGGGCCAGCAGGATGACACAGTAGGTTAAGGTACTTCTTGCAAAGCCAAGCTTGACCCTTTGTTCTATTCCCAGGACCTGTATGGTAGATGGAAAGAAATGAGTCGTGCCAGTTGTCTTCTAATCTCCACACATGACATGGATTACCTGCCTCCCTCCCCCACCATCAATAAACATAATAAATTAAACAGAACAATCAGACATTGGGATGTTCTCACCCTCTACTGTTCTAGGGAGCTGTACCTATCCTGTACTTGTTAGCCTGACTTATTTCAAGCTTTTAAATAATAAGAAGCTTATAAGTCTAGCACCATGACTTCTCCAGCCCCATGGAAACCATAGCACCAGAGTGGAAGGAAACCCAATCTTCCTCCAGAAACCAAGATGCTCCAGGAACAAAGATCACCTCAGGCTTAGCCAGAGGAGCCCAATGATCTAGGAAATATATACTAGTGTTTTAAAAGTTTGAACCTTTAACTCGGAAAGACCTAAATTCTCATGACTGCAGTCTTAATTCTTTCCAGGATTTGGCTCCTGAGATTTGAGCTTCAGACCATCCTCTCTGGACTGGGATTTGAGAACAATGCTCTTTGCTTCCTAAAGTCATCTGTGTGCTACATTTGGCAGGTGCTAGGGCAGCCTGCTCTGTGTCCTTTTACCTCACTGCAGAGCCTCTGTGGTCAGCCAGCCTGGGTGGGGACGACAAGGGGCAAAAAGAGAGAAACACACCAAGTTTAATCTCTGCAGAGTGAACCTGGCTATGGACCCATTGCACACCTGTTGGGGTAACACCCCCCTCCATGAGCTCCTGATTGAATATGGCCAAGTCTCAGAAGATGGACTTCTTTCTGGGGCAGGCACAACACATACTACATCTTCTGGGTTAGGAACACATTAACCTGGGGTCAGCTGATGCTTTATTTATGAACATCCTTTCCCTGGCTTCTGGTTCCTAACATCCATCTGAGTATAGCCATAGTCAAAGTTATATGCTGGCTTGGATCTTGAAGCTTTCTTCCTTAAGCTGCCTTTCTCGGGTGTTTTGTCACAGCAATGGAAAGGCACCAACTCAGCTCCAGAGTGAGTCTCCTTTTACAAGCCGGTCAGCTCCCATGAGACTTTGGGCCTCAAGATCCCCCAGACCAAGCTGAAGGAAAATCCTGGCTCCATTCTTGCCAGAGAGAATGGTCTTCTTCCTGAAATCCTGTGTGCACACCACGCTGCAGCTTAAATACAGAGTAAGGCACAAGGCTGGGGGTTATGAGAAGAAGCAGAATAGGGGGATCTACACCCCCAGTTTTCCACTTCCATGCTTGTAACAACTTGGGAGTCACACACAGGTCAACTCCATGTCCTTCAAATTGAGCCTGAATTAGTATTGGACAAGACATTCTTTGCCATTGTTTTCTTCTCTGTTAAGATTAAAAGAGAAGCCTAGACACAGGCTGCTTCCTGCTTTGTGTGGAGCGTACATGGTGTAAGCCCACTGGCTGCTCACTCAGACTGAACGAGGTCACCCATCCGGAGGCCAGCTAGTTCCTTTGCCTCCCTGTAGCCTTGTCTTCTTGATGCCTTTCTGCCAGTCACATGGACCACAGAAGAAGGGTCAAGCCTTGTCTGTGCTTGGCTTTAAGCCCTCCTTCCTTTGCTCTTTCCTGCTCAGTACCAATGTGGCTTTTACTGTAGACCCCTATTCTACCTCTGTCTCTTCCTTTAGCTCCCCATGGCCCATGGACTGCATTTGATTTGAATCTGAAGTAGATATTTGAAAGTAACTGTGCAGAGAACAACACACGCTGACTGTCTACCAGAATCAGAGATGTCCAAAGGGTGCTATGTACCTCTCGTGACAACCCAAACCTTATCTGCTGCTTCCTTTTCAGAATGTTCCCTTGGGCTGTCCCCAAGATGTGTCTACTCATCACTCTCAAAAGCGGAGAGTTTTTCAATGCTGGCTGCACCTCAAAGTCTCTCAGAGCTCCTCTGAACAGGACTCGTCTGTGTCATGATTCCACAAGCCCACACCCTCTTGGCCCTACCTCCCCTTTATCTAGGTGTTCACACATTTCTTAATGGAACATGCAACCCCTCCTGTCAACAGCAATGAGGACAGTTGAGAGTAAAATCAGATGAGTGACTGCTGGGTCTGGAGGTAAGAAAAATAGCTCATGGTGCCAACCTCGCTCCCGGTGGTTAACCCCTCTCCCAGTGGTTAACCTCACAGTCCCAGTGGTTATGGTGCCCAAGGATGGATACTTTTGCTAAGTCTCAGAACAGTAGGCTTCCAAGCAGGGATTCTACTCAGTTCATGTCACAACTCAGTGATAGACAAAAGAGCTTTCATGGAGCCTTGAGATGCTAGGGAAAAAAAAAAAGTCACTCCCTATTGTGGGGCAGAAAGATCCCAGCTCAGCTCTAGCTCAGTCTCTTCAGGTTTTTAACTTTTGGCAACTTACTTCAAGTTCCAAAAGTCCCCCATTCAGAAAATAGAAACACGATATTGATTTTGACAGGTGGGAGCTGTGAGGATCCAATTATGTACCATAAAAACTAAACTGAGGGGTGCCACACACAGGGTTTAATTCACTTCTTTAAACAACCATACTGTGCTTAAACACTCAGTGCTGTGTAGCTTATTAAGTTGCTGTGACAGATGAGGACACTGGTATTGGGGATTCCAGAGTCCCCACTCTCATGTCAGCTTAGCTCTGCATCCTTGACTGCCTGCTTACTATCCTTCCCTGAATCCAGAAAACCCATCCCCCCCAACTAAGGTTTACATGGGAGAAGGCAGCTTGTGCTTCGCTCTGCTCTGAGACTCTTTGTCAGACCCTAGGATACTTTCCAGGCGGCACAGCTGCCTCTCACTGGACTTGATCCCAGATCTAGTTCCAAACTTGGGATCTCTCTCCTGAGCAATATGGCCTGACTCCGTGTGTGAACATGGCCTCCTGCTCCTCAGTGTAGATGAAGATGGGCTCTGGAGCCATATACTCCAGGGGACTCTGAGAAACCTTCACTTAGTGAGGGCTGGTGGCAAAGCATAGCCATGGGATTTTCCCAAAGGACAATTTGGTAATTCATACCAAAAACCTATTGATGCATTTTCCCTTTGATTTGGAGTCTCAAATTCCAAAGATGTTTCATGAGCAAATACCAATGCTCTTCCTAAAGAAATTATGGTGTACAAGGTCTCTGTATAAACAACTCCATCATTTGCTTATGCTGCTGAAATTCTAGAAACACAAAGTAAGTATCTACTGGTACTGAAGCATTAGGGACATTAGGAATTAGCCATTAACCAGTATTTTCAAAAACTGCACATTCTAGAAGGTTGCCTGATGACATAAAACATCTCTACAGTAGTTTTGAAGAGTGATACATACACATACACATACACATACACATACACATACACATACACATACACACACACACACATACACATACACACACACACACATACATATCTACATATACATCATATACATCATATCCATATCCATCATATACAGCATATACATCATATACATATACATCATATACATATACACATATACACACATACACATACATATACATATATACATATACATCATATACATACACATACACATACACATACACACACACACACACACACATACACATACACATATATACAGAGTCACTTCGCATTAGCTGTGTGGATGTGAGTGAATTCCTCAGGTTAGGGAGACAGAAGTCTATTTAGTAAGAACATTTAGTACTTTGCACCAGGAATTGCAGGTATTATCATCATCAATCAATAGTATGAATGTTTGTGTAGGCGGATGGGGGTGGGGCAGAAAAGAACTTTCCAATGAAATATTTCTGAGAATTTAAAGGTTATCAAAAAAAAAATCCTCAGGAAAATATGGCAAGTGTGAGAGTGAAGAAAGAATGGGACCTAGGAAGGCAAACTGTTCAGAGAATTTCATGGACCAAAGACCAGCTATGGTATGAGGACAGAGAGAGATGGTCAATAAGGCCAGGGGAGGGCAGCGACATTTGAGTTCCATAGGGTATCAGAAGGTATTTCATGATGCTAGAGGGCCCTGAAGAGATTTAGTCCTAAACAGTCAACTGTAGAGAAGTGTTTATCCAAACAGGAATGAATCCATACCCCCAAAACATATCTGCATTCCCATGCTCATAACTGCCAAGATAGGGAAACTATCAAAATCAAAACAACAACAACAACAAAAAAAATCACCTCTTGTGTGACCTCCGGGAAAGACATGAACAAGTCCCTGTAAGTCCCAGATGATGTGCTGATGGAATAAAGACATGGCCCACACAGGTTCAGCTTGAAGAACCCACAAGAGCACTGGAGTTTCTCACAGGAACATAGTGACAGGCAACTTACAGAAACATGGGTGACTCAAGGGAATGGTTGTGTCTCTGAAAGGCCCACCCATCACCCACAGAGCTTCCCTCATAGCTTGGAGCCAGCTCCACTAGATTCCTCCCCAGAAAGTAAATAAACTGTAAGGCACGTTAAAGGAGCTGCAGGTTCTGGAGCTGGTGAGGATTCTGCAGCCCTCGGCTGATATTCTAAAGAACAGTAGATTGCACACTTCAGATACTTCGAGAGCTTTGCTATGTACACGGTAGAGTTATTTTAACAATGGGTGTGTCACCCTTCTGAACTCAAGGAAGACAGCCCCAGCTGCCTTCAGCCAGATGTTGTCACACGAAAAGAAAGCTTTGTGGATCTCACAGCAGAACATATTTACATACATACTTACTTGTTCCCAACTTTGAGAGTTTACTTCAGGGTATTTTTCTTTGTCAGAATAGAGAAGCTTGGGACCTAGGAATCCATGGACTGAATTGAGTTATGTGGGTGAAGACTGACACATAGGTGAGTTCATAAATATTTATAAACACCCCATGTTATACGTGTGTGACTTTCTCTAAAGTCTTCTCAGCGTTCATTCCTGGGTCCTCAACATGCTTTAGACAAAGGTGATGTCTGGAGTTTCAGACAAATAGGTCCTTGCTTTGTGTCTTTTTTTTTTTTTTTTTTTTTTTTTGGCTTAGGAACCAAAATAGGAACATTTTGGTATTAATTGCTTTTTTTGTTTTTTTTTTCAAACCTCTCTCTGGCTTATAACCTCTACCTTTCTAACCTTTGATGACTCTCAATATCATGGACCATTAGGGTCTCAGCTAAAAAGAAAAATAAGGGATGAAGTCAGCATTAGTTGATGGAGAACCTTGAAGGCCATGAAGAATCTGGAACTGTCAGCTCCACCATCATGGGCTCAGAGTTGGGCTAAGGGCTGACCAAAATGGCACTTTATCGTTTTATTATTAGTTGAGGCTCCATACAAATAAGCATATTTGACAAGCTTTTCTATGGTTAAAGAATTAATGCTGTGACCCTGCCCAGGCGAGCAATGTAGATTTCACTATAGATGCTGGGCTGGCATGGAGCTGAAAGGCAGATCTGGCACAGGGAACCAGGGCTTCATCACCCCATTGTCCAGCAGCTTCTATTGGAAGACAGGGATTAGTGGTACTGATTTCTCCCCAGGGAGGTCCTATTTAAATTCAGGTTTTCTGCAGCATCTGTAAATTCAGCCAGAGTTCTGTTGTGGTGCAGGGTAGGAGGGGTGCACACAAGCAGGTCAATCTGGGTGCTTTTGGGGACTAACTGTGATGGAAAAGATCAGAATCTCCTGCCACCCAGGTGACTGTGCAGTTTGTATTAACTAAGGAAGCTTGGACTTTCATTTACCCAAAGGGCAGGGGTGGGTAGTGGGTGGCGAGAGAAATTTACGGTAGCAGAAGCCAGCAAGGAATAAGGGTCCTGGAGTCAGAGCTGGCAGACACCCTGTACTGAGAGTGCAAGGCATTGCCTTGTGATTGGCTCTGAGGGCTCACAAGTTCTGAAACAGAACAGAGTATTCAATTAACACACAGGCACAGAAATTTGTCAGTGTTTCCCAACACCAAGCTTGTTACAAGGGCTTGCTGTTTCTATAGGAGGGTATGCCATTCTTCACTACGGTGACAGTGTGGTACAGGAAGGGACCAGTCTAGGATCAGAGACTTTCCAGGTCTGTGGCATCGTTCCTCTGGGCCCATCGCTGTTCTCTACATCAGGGGATGAACCATGCAGCATCTGAGGCTCCTCCTTTATTAAGGCTGATCACAGAAGGGCCAATAAGAAATGACATTGGATGACAGACCTGAATCATTTCAACAGGATGAGAAAAAATGTTCAAATTTATTATGCAATGAAAATTTATCAAGGCAAAGAAATGGACCCATACTGAGGGCCTGCTTGGAGCCCCAATCTTTCTTATATTTTTCTGTTGTCTTAGGCTTCCTGAGACATTATACCCTGGCCCAGCCCAGGGTGGCCAGAGACTCGAATCTGTTAAAGATTGCATAACCAGAGAGAAGCTGATGTGGATCTTGGTTGTGAAAAGTCAAGAGTAAAACAGGACCCTGTCACAGGCCCTCATACTCACAGCTCATGAAATGCTCGGAGGCAGGGGCTCTAGAGAGCTGACAGATGACGAAGGTGAGATATTCTCAAGGTCAGTGAGCTAATGGAAAGTTACAAAGATGTAGGATTCTGCAGGAATCTATGGGAAGTTTTGATGATTCTGTTGGGATGCCCGGCATAAATGAGGACATATTTGAAAGTTTACCACTGTAACTAAAGAATGGAAGACGCAAAATGTGAACCTGGAGAGTTCTCAGATCAGCTGCAACTTGCTCATCTCCCTCTGTATTGTACCATGCTTGTCTAGACCCTCTGTCTTGAAAGAGAAGATGTATTTCAGTTTTCAAGAGTTCTTCTCTCCATTTCCTTCACGTTGTATCATCTTAAGACTCATTCTTTTGGTGGTTGCTTAAATTACTCCATCTTTGATTCCCCTAAACTATAAAGTGTCAAGAACGAGTAGATGTTACAGAAGCTCAGAGCTGAGCACAGACCCTCCTAGGGAATAATTTTTAAGAAAGGAAAGATGGACTGTAGAGATGGTTCAGTAGTTAAGAGCATTGGCTGCTATTCCAGGGGACCTGGGTTTAGTCCCAGCATCCACATGACAGCTTACCACCATCTAGCTTCAGTTCCATAGGGATCTGTGGGCCGCCCTCTTTTGGCCGTCTCAGGTACTGCACTCACAAGTGTACATAGCCACTCACTCGCACAGTTAAAAACAAAATCAAAATTGTAAATAGGAAAGTAAAAGAGAGCGAAGGAAAGAGGATACATGTATGATTCTGAAAGGAATTAGAAGCGACTCACTCAGCTCTTCATTCATTTAGTTATTCAAGAAGTGTTCATTGGGCCCTGCCCACACTGCAGGTGTCAGGGTTATCCTGGCAGATAACACAGATGACTTGTTTTCTTGTTGGACATGGATAAGACACAAACACCCAAGCAGCAATCCTCATATGTATGGTTCTACAGAAAGACACTGAGGGCTGTGGAGATGGCTTGGTAGGTGAAAAAAGAAAGAAAGAAAGAAAGAAAAAACAGTGGACTCACAAGTATACAAACCTGAGTTCAAATCCCAGGAGCACAAGTAAAATCTTGTCTGCTGGCATGAATGTCTATAACCATGGGGAGAACAGATCTCACAGGAAGCCAGGCCTCACATTCCCTGTGGAAGACTACACTGAAGGATGCCAGGATGCCAGGCAGGAGTAACTGAAGCCAGTTTGTAGATTATAAGACAGTGAGAACAATGGAGTGGAAGTTTCTGGATAGTGTAGCTTACTTTTAATTTTATTGTATTTTTAATTAAAATAAAGTCATATTATTCCCCTCCCTCTCCACTCTCTACTCCTCACATCCCTGCTTCAATTTTATACCTTATTTTTCTTTAATTATTATTATTACACACATATATACACATACACAGTGGTAATTGAAAGACTATATTTTATTAGATACATAGGAGAGGGAGAGGTTTGGCTCCAGCTTCTGCCAAGACCTAGTCTTCCAGCCGTCTTCTACTGGACATTCATGAGTTTATCCTCAGGATCCTCCTTCCCTGTTTTCAGGCAGAGTCTCTCACTGGCCTGGGATTCATTTATTTGACTGTGTTGTCCGTCCAGTTTTAGAATTCCCCTGTCTCTGCCTCCCAGGGCTGGGGTTTTATAAGCTCACAATATCACATCTGATGTTTAACTTGGCCTTCTTTGCATAGCCACAGGCACTTCGAGACTGAGTCTTCTCTATGGCATCCCACTGGACACTCTTGTTGCTACAGTTGGTGGCTTTCTGGACTTTGGCAGTGTCAAAGTCTTCTTGTTAGTGAAACTTCTGGCTCCCTGAGATAGAAAGACATCACGATGTAATGGTCACTTTTTGCGAACTCAACAGAAGCTGGGGTCATTTGGGAGGAGGAATATGAGTTGAGAAAATACATCCATAAGACTGTCCTGGATATATTTGCTTCTGGTTTTTTTTTTTATTAATAATTGGTGTGGGAGGGCCCAGCCCACTGTGGGTTGTCATATCCCTTGATAGATGGTCCCAGATTGTATGAGAAAGCAGGCTGAGCAAGCCATGAGGAGCAAGCAAATAGGCAGTATTCCTTCATAGCCTCTGCATCAGCTCCTGCCTTTAGGTTTCTGCCCTGGCTTCCCTTTATGGCAGCCTACGAGCTGTAAGATGAAATAAACCCTGCCTCCTCAGTTTGCTTTTGGTATTCATTACAGCAGTAGAAAGGCAAGTGAGACACCATCTTCTGGTTTGGTGCTCTTGACATGGACAGCTACATTCTGTCTTTTGTCCACCCCCCCCCCCAGTTTGGTTTCTTGGAAATCAAACCTTGACAATGGTATGGGGGTGCTTGTGCTGCAGAGGGCTTTGTTGCTAGATCTTCAGACCAAATTTTCCTGTCCTTGTCACTTTCCAAGGATCAATGGGCCTTGTCTTGTCCTTGGTAGCAACAACCACTGCCTTAAGCTCCCAGTTCCTGAAGCTCATCTGTTTGGTCCCAGACAACCTAACAACAGGACCTTCATGGAAGGATGCTGGGAGCCAAACCTCTAGGCTTCAAGGGGTGGTTCCAACCTGCTTCCAGCTAATTGCAAAGCCATCCTCATACCAGCCAATATGTTTTCTGCAATGTGAGGTCAAAGTCAGTTTGTCCTGTTCTGTGAATAATGAATTCTAAGTAATATTAATAGTTGAGCGAAGCTGATGCTCCTGTAGACATGTCAGCCTGTCTCTGCTGTCACGCTCATCTCACTGAGAGTGTGCGGAGACACAGTCTCTCCCCTCCCCAGCTCAGACTTAATACAGTGCAGGCGAGCACTTCCTTCTCACTTCTCACAGACATCTGAGATTGATTTCAGAGGCTGAGC
>JANHMN010000022.1:22906932-22928013 GCA_030674055.1 Rhabdomys pumilio | reverse complement strand
CAAATGGGAGGCAGATCGCTGTTTTTGAACCACAGTTATTTGCTGACATCACACTTGGAATATCAGAGCGGCTCATCCTTGCTGTTGGGTCAGGCAGCCATCTCTCATGGCCTCTAGACCTTTGTGAACTGAAGAGACCATTTCCTTCAGGAGTTATCGTCTCCAAGGAGTCCCTGGCCTTCATCCTCTCCTGCATTCCAACAGCAGAGCTTCGACAGCCCTCTTGTAGTCTCCCCTATGTGGAATTATTATCCCTCCTCAGTCCTGACTGGCCCTACCTTGCACTCAGACCCCCTAACTCAAATTAGAACCTTCTCTCCCATCATCTCTTCCCGGTACCTCTTGACAGGGAGCTCCAGCCACATCTGGGAAGTTCACTAGATTGTCCCTTTAAGACACATGCAGAGGGCATCATGCCTCTATTCCTCACGTGCTCAGGGCACTGTGGATGGTTAAAAGCATTCCTCTTTGAGTATGTGTATGTGAAGTGGTGGGGGGCACTTCTCTCACAGGAGGGTGAGCACAGAAGGAATCAGTAGTACCTTGGAATCCAACGGCTCAGCTTGACCCCTCTCCCCAGCTCCAGGCTTAGCAACTGACCCAGCTCCTTAGAGCCAGGGTTTCCCTTAGGAGTGAAGTCAGTGTAACACTGACCTCTTTCAGGCATGAAGATGCTGTGGTCAGACCACGCCTGGCGAGCCCATTTCCCAGGTGACCCCTCTTCCATCCCTTCCTCTCCTTAAGCCCCCTTTCTTCCCCTTGCTTCCATCTGGTGTCGAACTGAGAGCTGCAGCAGAAACAGTTTTGACAGAGTGAGTTTCCATCACAAGAGCAACCAGGACAGAGCGGGGAGCCGAGCATGCATTTGTTGATAAAATAACATGGAGCCCAGCTCTGTGGAGACACTGTGAGGGGAAGAGGGAGGGGTGCGTGTGCATCAGCAATCAGGAGTACCCCTGCCTTTAACTTTTCATTTCGTATTTGTACCAGAACGGTAAAATGTTTTTACAGGGTAAGGCAACGGTGCTACAGAACCTGATTTAGACCTCCCTTAATTAATATGTCAGCATACGAGAAATGATGAAAATATGTATAATTACATCCTTGCGCTAAAACAGGGCTTGAAAATGCAACCAAAATAGAAGCATGGCTTTTCCCCCTCTTATTTCTTTTCCTCCCTCCTTCCCTGATGCTCTTGCTCCCGAAATAATAAAATAATAAAATAATAAAATAATAAAATAATAAAATAATAATAATAATAATAAAAATAATTAATAATAATAATAATAATAATAATAAACAGAGGTGTTAAGGCAGTGTCAGCTCCCTGTTGGAGGAGAGCTCAAAGACTGATCAGGCTGCCGGAACTGACAGGCTGGTCACCCCCCCACCCCAAATTAGACACAAATCATTGACATTAAAAACCCTCCCCCTATCAGGTGCCTCTCCTCCTTTACTTTCCTAGGGAGATTCTGCAGACTCTGCACTGCGACAGCTGGACATGTCGCCTCCCACACGGGCTCATGCCGTGATAAGAATGTTGGAGACAGGTGCTCAGAGAATCCAGCATCCTGAATAAATATGATTAAAGTACAGAGGGCAGGTGGAGGGTGAATTACTTACATAGGTATTTATTATTTAGACTTGCGATGAGGAACAAAGCTGTCCCTAGCTGTACTGCCGAAGGTGGCCAAAACAGCCTAGATTTAATAGAAATGCACCTGCTGGGCCGATTCTCCTAATTCAGAGCTCGACTGGTTCCTCTGGACCTAATTTCCCCCAAATCCAGAAAGTTCTTGGAATGGACATACCTGTTTTCCTCAAGCATAATTAATGTAGGATTTTATCAGACCAACAAGGGACCAGACTTGTGAGCACAGGTGTTTTCTCCACTGGGAAAGAGTTCCCCCTGAAACTCAGGGACAAGCTGTAATGAGATGAATTTGTCATTGTGTCTGGGGAGGGAGTTGGGTATTTAGAGATTTCCTTCTGGGGTTTGCCCTGAAGGGTGAGTGACTTCTACCCCTCTCCCACCCTCCAGAGACAGGCAAAGAGGCATCTGGAGTGGCTGGAGTTCTTGAGACCACACTGATTCCCTGCTTGATGGAAGCAGGATGGAGAGTTCCTAAACACATGCAGGTGAGAGCAGCCACCTTTGAAGTCAGGCAGGAACAGGAGGTCATGTCAGGGGGGTTAGGGAAGCTGGTCACACATGTGAGCTGCAGATAAAGCAATGGTCAGATCCTGGGTTTGTCTTCTACTTGAGTGGCCCGAGGCGAGTTTCAGATAAGAAACCTATGAATGGAAACAGTCTTCCCAGCCTTCTTTCCAGTGCTGCGTTAATGTGAACTCTGTGTTTAAAGGTCTGCACTAGACTCAATGTCCAGCCGCTTAAACCCCAAATCAAAAAGCGCCCCAAGATCTCATTCCATAGACATGTATCTCCAAACGCTATCCTGACCGGATAGTCCAGTGAGGTTGAATTGCTGACCCAAATGGGCTCCCAGAATGATCATGAGCGAATGCATTCCAGGGAAGGGCCACTTACATTTGGATATTAGACATTGTGCCGATACTACTCCACACACACACACACACACACACACACACACACACACACACACACACACACATCCATGGACAGTAACCCACTACCCCCGCCTCCACACACACATCCGTGGAGAGTAAATGGACACTCTGCACACAGCCTCCTGGAACACTGTCCTTGGTCCTGTCCACCCCAGAGGGATGAGTCTCATCCCTGACACAATCTGGAACTTCTTTCTTTTTCCAATCTTCTCTCCCTTGCCTCAGAGAGTCTCTCCGAGAGCAGTTGCATTCTCTAAGGAAGCAGACACACAGCATGCCATACTTCTGTGTGTTCAAGGGTTTAGAAGGGAGGAAGGAAAAAAGTAGGGAGGGAAGGAAGGAAAGAAAAAGAGAGAAAGAGAAAGGGAGGGAGATTTTACTTAGTGTGTATGTGCATGTACCTGTCTGTGCATGCACATGTGTGTTTCATGTGCATGTGTGTATATGCATGTGTGTTGCATGTGCATGTGTGTTGCATGTGTGTATACACATGTGTGTTGCATGTGCGTGGGTGTGTGCATGTGTGTGTGTGTGTGTGCATGTGTGTGTATGGGGGGGTTACAGCTGCTCACAAAGCATTGGAGGCTAGAGGAGGACTTCAAGTGTCCTCCACTCTTGCTGTCCTCCTTATCGCGTTGAAACATGCTCTCTCGCTGAACTGAAGCTCACCATATTTGGCTAGACTGCCTGGCTAGTAAGCATCCCATGTATGCCTGTCTCAATGCCCCCTAGCACATGCAGCTATATCTGACTTTCATGTGGGTACTAGGGATTCAAATCTAGCTCCTCTGCTTGCACAGGTTTGTTACCCACTGAGCCATCTTCCCAGTCTCTACACAGATAAGTCAGTTTCTTCCTTGTTCAGAATTTGCCTTGCCCTCAAAACCAGTAAGTCAATTCAAGCGATGACCCAGAATAAAAATCAGTCCAATTCAGAAAGTGAATTCTGCACGTACACACACACACACACACAAACATACACACACACAGGAAGACACACACATTCACACACATGCATATACACACAAGCACATGTATATGTACACACATACATATATATGCACAAAAGCACATACATGCACATATATATACACACACACACAAGAACAATCATGTATATGTACAAACACATATACACACACAAGCACATATATGCATACATTGCACACACACAGAGACAGAGGCATAGAGAGAGATGGAGACACAGAGAGAGACAGAGACAGAGACAGAGACAGAGACAGAGAGATCCTCAGTCCAAATGTCTCACTTGCCAAACCAGGACACAGAAAAGGGCTTGCTTGTGCTGTGGTGGGTTACATATATGTGTGCATTCATGAAGAACAATGTCAGCTGTCCTTGCTTGGATGATATCTCACCCTTTACATTTTAGGCAGGGTCCCCTCTTGGTCTGGAACTCCCCAAGCAGGCTAGGTTGGCTGACCAGGGAGCCCCAAGAATACCCTCATCTCTACTTCCCCAGTACAGGTTTGTACTACCACATCTGGCATTCTGATGCTGTTTCTGGAATCTAATTCAGATATTGTTGTCTGTAAACAAGCAGTTCGAAAACTGAGCCATCTCTCCAGCTCAGTCCCAAGCCCATCTTTAGAAGTAAGTTCTTCATCCGTGTGGTGGGAAGGTTATAAGCAGTGGGTCTCACTAACACTGTCTGCAAGATGGAACTCTGCGTTACATACAGCTTGTTCTGCCCAGCCAAGGCAAAGAAGGGGTTCTCATGTGCTGGCTTTTGCTTCTGCTGTGAGTGAAGAGACAGTGCATGGATTCAGATTACAGCAAAGGCATTCCTAGAGAGTGGCCAGAGGAGGTCCTTGATTTTCAAAATCACCACGATTGGCCCCCAAGGGGATAGTCAATAAAAAATAAATCAATAGATTCAAGCAGCCTTCGCATTCTCATCCATGTGCAGACAGGGAAGTGGCCTGTTTGTCCCTGAGGCATGAGACTAGCTCAGCTGCTAGTGGACAGGTGTTCATGCCTCCACCCAACATTCCTGTTCCCAGGGGACCTAGAGAGGAAAGGGATCAGATGTACCCCTACATGCTGTGTGAAACCCAAGCTCTGAACTGGGAAAAAGGTGATAGCCAACGGTCAGGTGCAGGGGTAGCACAAGCAGAAGCATTCTTCTGGCAGTGTCTGCTTCCTCTCTACATAGATGTCTATGTCCCCTCTGGGAGGGAGGGGTGTCTTTTGGACAGGGCCTAGGTAGCTGATAGAAGCTTCTCGATACATATTTGTGAATAGGGAGTGACGGGGAAGAAGAAGAAAAGCAAAGAAGAAGGAAAGAAAGGGGAAAGGAGAGATTGAGAGGGGAGGGAAGGAGAGGATGAGGATATTTAAATTTTCCTTGTCCAGCGAGGAAGCTACATAAGCAGATGCAGGAAGTTGTACTCGTTCCTGCAGTAGATAGTAGGCTACAGGATGGGTCTGATAGACCTGTCTATAACATTTCAAGGGTGGAACGGATTCCAAACAGATCCCGAAACAGACGACTACTCAGAGGACATGACGGCTTAGAGCTGTATTTTGAAGACTAGACGATGAACCCATATCTTTTTCCTCAAAATAGCCTTTCAGGCATTAGTGTGATGTTTTTTAATTAGAGAGAAATTGGAAAAGGAAACAGACACAAGGAGGGAGTTTTAACCCCCACCCCCACACCCCATATAGGCATCGTTCTAATGGATGCACTGTACGCATTGCTGTGTGCTGTGCGTGCTGTGTGCACTTCCTCCACTTATACCAGACATATATGCATGCTGTAATTAATATTACATAGTATACATGACTCCATAGCTAAAATTTGGCAAACATTTTAAATACTTATGTCTTTGATGCCTCCACCCAGAATTCCTGCTCCCAGGAGAGCGACAGAGGGAAGGTATCAGATATACCCCTAGGTGTTGCCTGAAACCCAAGCTCTGAGCTTGGTTCACTCAGTTCCTTCACGTGGCACTCCCTGATGTATCTTAGCCCCTTTAAGTCATTTGCAGTTTATATTGATACAAATGCTATTAATTATGGATAATGATTTGGGAGACATCTTTCTATGAGATTCTGAGTTCAGATTTGGAACATTACCTCCCTATGATAAGTGGAAAACGGAATGAGTCAGTCAAGCAAATAACTGCTTTTCCACGTTAATGGGGTGTAGGAGGGAAAGGTAGGAAGGACCCAGGACTCAGAAAATGGTTTGTGCCGAGGACTTCAGAATCACACTGCTCTGAACATCTTGAGTGAAGACACGGTCAGTACAGTGTCTGCAGTCACAGTGAGGGCAGAGGGTGCTTGAGGAGTGATTGAGGTGTTTATAAGGACTTAGTCGGAGTGATCATGGGCTGTGGAAATGATGGGGATGCTTGATTAGACAGTGATGATGGTCACAATAGCCACTGATACAGTGATTGGTGGTTGTGAGGTAATGGTGTCCATGACGACAATGATGGTGCTGTGGTTGTGGTAGAGATGGCAGTGTTGGCAGAGGTAGCTGTGGTTGTATCATCAGTGGTGATGGATCCAGTGGGGGTCATGTCATGACAGTAGCAGTTGTTTCCATGGTGATAACATTTGTGGTCGTAATACGGTCATGGTAGTGGCTGTGATCCTGGCTGTGCAGGTCATGGTGACAATGGTTGGCATGGCTGTAGTAATGCTGATGATAATAATTCACGCTGAGTGGCGGTGACCAGGCAGGTGCGTGTGCCTCAGGTGGTACTGATGCTGACACTAGAACTGGTTCTTGTTTCTCTTTGGAAATTTGACAGGGAGTGGGGTCTGAAAAGAGCACCCTCTCTGCCTTCTCATTAGCCTCCGAGTGTCAATTTAGTTAGGGGAAATTCTGTCAACCATTATGGTTTTAGCTCCCTATTACTGTGAGAAAATACCTGAGGAAATCAATTTAATAAAAAAAAGGATTACTCAGGCTCAGTTTTACAAACTGTAACCCATGATGTCTTGTTCTAGTTACTTTGGGTCTGTGGTGGCCCAGTGCATCAAAGTGAGAGCACATGGCAGAAGAGAGCATCTGGGAGCAAGGGTTGGAGAACAGGGTCTGGGTCTGGACCAATAGTGGTCCAATAATAGCAAGAAAGGCGATGTAACATGGAGGATAACCTGGTGACAAAACAGACTTCTTTCCTAGTCACATGGGCTAGCCTAGGCCACACTCTGCATAGGCTATCCTTGGTCACACTGTGCATGTTCTGTGAGGTGAAAGATTTAGTTCTAGCTCCCTGTGACTCAGAAGTCCTACACTAACCATGTTTACTACCTGCCAAAGGTCCTCAGGGGAGTGATTTCCTCCTTGTATGCTCACAACTGTGTCTGACAGGAATTGGCCAACTATGGCCTAAGAGGCAAACCTAGCCAATGGAAATGTCTTGTTTTCATAAACCTGCTAGCTGAGAAGGGGTTTGCAATTTCAAAGGGTGAATTCAAAAAGTCAAAGAAAGCGTATTTTGTGATTCATAAAAAATGAGATAAAATCCAAGTTTTAATAACTGTATAGAAGTAGTTTGAGGAACACAGTCACATCCCCTCACTTTTCTCTTCCCCATGGTTGCTTTTGTACCATCAAGGCTGACTTAAGCAGCTTCCACATGGACTACAAGGTTTCCACATGATCCCTTTCAGAGAGAGCCTGGGTGTGCCCTCTTAGAGGAGACCAGACCCAGGACAACAGTGAGCTTCACACTGTATGGCATGGGTCTCATCCTGTGACAAAGTATCTGACTAACAACCCAGAAAGGTTGTGTGTTAATTACGTCTTCTTACTGTGATACACACCATAGTCGGTGATCAACTGACAGTAGGGGAAGAAAGGGCTTATTTCATCTCACTACTTAATGTCAATCATCCAGGGAAGTCAGAGCAGGACTCAAGGCAGGAACTTGGAGGCAGGAACCGAGGCAGAGACCATGGAAGGTGCCGCTAACTAACTTGCTCCTCATGGCTTGCTGAGCCTGCTTTCTTATAATACCCAGGACCACCAGGCCAGGGAGAACAGTGTCCATAGTGGGCTGAGTCTGCGTATCAATTACTAATCAAGAAAAAATCCCCACAGATATATCCTCAGGGCTGTCTAATGGCTGCAGTTCTCAGCTGAGCTTCCCTCTTCCCAGGGACCCTGGCTTGTGTTGACAGACACTAAGCAGCGCTGAGAATTCCTTTTAGTTCATAGTTTAAGAGGTGATGCAGTCAATACTGGAGGAAAGGCATTTGCCATAGCATCTTGAGATCATATCATCACAGTATCTACAGTCAGGAAATAGAGAGGAGACAGGAAGTTGGTAAGACTGTAAAACCTTGGCTGGCTGGCCCTAGCTGGCTCATTTTCTCCAGTAAGGCTCCACCTCCTAAAGATCCCAGCACCTTCTGAAATAGCAGGGAACCAAGTCTGAAAATACATGAACCTATGTGGTAACATTTCGCACTCAATCACAACAGAAATTCAGGATAAGGCTCTGTGAGGAACAGGAGTCTGGTCACCTCTGATAGACTGAACTAGGGGCAGGACGTGTAGATTCATCTACAGGTCAAGCAGAACACTTTGAAATCTTACTGGAATTTTTGTCTTGAGTTTCTCAGTAGAAAGGTTAAAAAAAAAAGGGTAAGATGCTCACCTTCCACCAAACAGAAAATTCTCTGGGTAGAATAAATTACTCTCTGCTTGAGCAGTTTGAGACCCAGTCTGGCTTCTCACATGGGGCCAGCAGGGGTTCCCAGCCATGTGCTGTCAGCTCAGGCAACATGGCTTGTTATCTTATCCTTAGGGAAAGTCGAAGCCAGAGGTCCAAGCATATTTGGGAAAAGCAATGCTCTGAGTGGGGTGAAGTCCTGGAGCAGGTATTTGTGCTTCCAATCTCTTTCTATGATGGATGGAAAACCTGGGGGAAAAAAAAAAGCAAATGGCTCAGGACCGTGTGAAAATCCCTCTTTCTCTCCCATGTCTCTGCCATGTGGTTCCTGTAGAAGTGTCCTCAAGAGTGTCCTAGGCCATCAGTCCTCAGCAGCCTTAGTGATGGACAAAGATGGAGGCGTGCATGGCTTGGGATCGAGGACCTTGTGTCCGCATTCCCCTCTGTGAGCATTTAACCCAGCTCACAGGCTGCACCTCACCAGCACAAATACACCATTGTGTATTTTCAATTAGTTTGCACTCTCCCTAGCTGCTGTCCTGGATAATTAGGGAAGCAATTCACATTGTGCCAAGAGCTGATCCAAAGTGGGATGCCTGGGATAATTATCTGTCTGCAGTTCAGCTTCCCGGCTCCTCCCAGGTCAGCTAGGCCGTAGGAGGACATCCAGGGAGCATTAATGAGCTCTCATTGAAGATGTTAAAAAGCTTGTATTGATCTGTTTGTCCAAGAAGGAGATATTGAAGTCTCACCACTGAGGGCAGGGGAGATAGCTAACCCTAGTCCAGAGCCTTCCAGAGCCTGCCTGCCTTCCCACACTCTCTCAACGGGGCCACTTGTGGAGGTCAGCCTTGTAAACTCAGGCCGTTCTTGCTACACCTCAGATGCCAGTTCTCTCTCTCTCTCTCTCTCTCTCTCTCTCTCTCTCTCTCTCTCTCTCTCTGTGTGTGTGTGTGTGTGTGTGTGTGTGTATGTATGTATATGTGTGTGTGAGAGAAAGGGTCAGAGACACAATGACACAAAGAAACAGAGAGAGACTGAAAGTAGAAATGGGAAGGACCGCAGTAGGGGTGAGGAGGGGACAAAAGGGCAGCTTCTAGACGGTAAACAGCATCAAAGTACACTAAGCACAGTATGAGCATGTCACTGGGCAGTCTGTGATCACATATCATTAGTATATGCAATTAAAAAAAAAAACATTGACAAAAAGAAGGCCCCCTTAGAAATGCAGAAGGAAGAAAGATTTAGGAAATGGGCGTTTGACAACGCCCAGACTAGAAACAACAGTACAGTGCATCAGTCCTGGCTGAAGCCCGAGTTTGCTGTGCTCTCAATCTCTCACCAAAAGATACTAACTCATTAAAAGGAAAAGAAAGTGACTTCACAGCAATGAGGAATCTGGCGGATGTCACCTTCCCCAGGTGATCAAAGTAGACCCAGACAGGATTGGGACTAATTGCCGTCACATGCTTCAGTGCACCAGGAGGGCTCTGGTCCCCTCTCTGGGGTCCCCCTGAAAGGCTCAGCTTGAATCTTATTCTTAGGAGGCAGCAAACACTCTCACATAGAGCAACTGGCCGGAAGTCTTTATCAAAGTCAGATTCTCGAAAGGCAAGAGGAGGCTGTGGCAGACACAGGGCAGCTAAATGAAGAAGGAAGGAAACCGTGAATCTTAGCCCAGGCCAGAGCCATAGTGTTCACTGGAGTTAGGTCACTGACCAGTGTACTGGGGTCAGTCATTGTACTGTCTTCTATCGTTGTTCACTGTGTGGCAATGAAAAGGAGGTCTTAGGGAACACACATTCACTGAGGTATTTGGGATGACAAAGGGACTCATGGATGCGTCTGTGCCTCTGTACTGATCTCTGTCTCCATCTGTCTCTCCATCCACCCATTCTGTAGCTACCGGGAGATGCTTGGAGCGGAGATACTATGCATGGTTAAATAACACAGTTACAGGGCTGGAGGGATTCTTTGTGTTATTCTTCCAAATATCCTGTCAGTTTGAATGCTTTGAAATAATTTAAGGGAGGGAAGAATGGGGGAGGGGTGAAACCAGGAAAGAAGAGAAGAAGGGAGCAAGCAAGGGAGGTAGGAAGGGAAGAAGAGAAGGCTAGAAATGAAGACAGACTCTGTAGCTCCTTATACAGGGCATCTGCACTGGACCTGTCTCCACACTCAGCAGGGCAGAGTAGATCTGAGAAGTGGCATTGACCTGCAAGTCAAGAGCCTAGGCATCTGCCCCAGGCTTACTGCTTGGGAATCTAGAGGAGAAGGCTGAGCCCCTAAGCATGGCAGGGTTTTGAGCTTTCTAGATCTGTCTGTAATCATGCTTGGATATCATCGTGGCATGTAGCATAGAGTCCTAGGCTTCTTGTTGGGTTCTGAATGATTTATGCCTTAGATGGCCCTTCTAAGCTACTCTGAGAAGAGCAGGCAGCAGGACTTTATGATGTGATTTGAAGTGTTCCTGAGCCTTAGTGTCTGCATCTGTATAGTGGGCACATAGATCCTCTGTTGCACACTGGTATTGAACCGCTCACTGAATATAATTTGAACTGTGACTCACTACTGTGGAAGTGGATTAGGGGGTCTCTGGGGGGGTCATATAGTGCATCAAGGTTGCCTTGGAGC
This sequence comes from Rhabdomys pumilio, assembly GCA_030674055.1. Classification (NCBI taxonomy): domain Eukaryota; kingdom Metazoa; phylum Chordata; class Mammalia; order Rodentia; family Muridae; genus Rhabdomys; species Rhabdomys pumilio. The sequence goes on along the minus strand of JANHMN010000022.1, from coordinate 22,917,136 downwards.
AGGATCTGTGGGGAAGGAAGGAAATGCTCTGGATCTGCTAGAGGGCTGCCACAACTTCATTCCTTAAGCCTTGGACTCCTAATCTGGGAAGCGAACAGAATGTACCCATCTGTCTGCACAGTTGAGGGATTTAAGATGGTGACACGTGTAAATACTGCAGAGATCATGCACTTGGCAGGGTGGCTTCCTCAGAGTGGGCCCACCCTCTTCTCACCCCCCAGTGTGAGAGGTGACTGTCCTTGCTCTATTGGCTGGTGGATGTTGGAACAATTCCATCTTTGTCCTGGTCTTACCTAAGCATCAGATCAGATTCTATTGAGGTGACAGCCCGCCCTCTCCCATCTGCCAGCTGAGAACATGTCATGCTAAACTGCTGATTTCGCCCTGGGAAAAAAAAGGAGCCTCTCCAGCTCTGTGTGCTCCAGGTGGGGTCTGAGAGGCGCCTGGCTAATGGGCGAGGGGTGTCGGAGCAGGTGAGCCAGCCGTGGGATCTGAGCACACACCTTTTGTCTCTTGAGAGGTCAGGCAGCCTTGCGGCCCTAATTAAAAGCTTATATCACAGATCCATCTGCCCAGCTTCACCGGGGCTCTTCTCCTGAATACGTTCTTCTTTGTCACCCTTGTCTCCCACCCCCGCCTGAACATGCAGCCTTGTCAAAAGGTCACTGTTATAGAGCGTGAGACCAGGGAGGCCTCTGAAGAGTGTGTGTGTGTGGGGGGGGGTTAGGGGGGTTGGGTTGTGATCCACCCTAATGGGAGCAGACAGCTTGGCCAGTAGGAGCAGAAGCTAAAATACCAGCATGGCCATCATGAGGAAATACAGGCTTCTGCCTACAGCATGGGTATGTGGACCCAGTCGTGTGGAAGCTTTGCAGGCCAAAGGCTCTCATCAAACCAGAACATGCTATTAATATAAGCATTTTTACATGAAAGGGTATGAGCTGTGGGTGTATAGGTTAGTTTTATTTATTTATGTAGTAAGAGGGAGAAAGGGTAACTGGTGCGTGCTAGCCATAAAGTAAAGTCACACTAATGACTGGCTTTAAGAAACAAAGTGGTAGAATTTGATAGTGGGAAAGCTCTATTCTTCCTCCTGACTCCACTTTAAGGTCTAAATGTGTAACTAGGATGGAGGCTGGCTTAGGGGTGGGAGGGCATTTTTCTGCTGCATCTGTGTAATGCCTGAGAGCCTGCCCATTTGTCAGAAGAGAGATTTCCAGCAACCCTCCCCAGATCTTTTGTGTACGCGCAGGCACAAAGACAATGCCCGTGTCCTGCGCACCGTCATGCATGCATATGAGTTCACATATCATGGGAAACCCAAAGATGGTCTCACAAACTATCAAAAAGGGTTCTCAGTGAGAGGATGGCTTTCCATGGGGAAACTAAATTGACTAGGCTTTGTCACAATTTGTCCCAACTCCTGAGCCTTGTCTGTTTTATCTGGAACCTGGAATATATTTAATTTTCCTCATATGAAGGCGAATGTCACCAGTCCACTAAATTGGCAACAAGTCAGAAGCCATAAGATAACTGAAGTTGGCTTTGAAGAAGAGAGAAACTTGGATTATCAGGGTCCAAACAAGGAAACAGGTAGGTGGAAGGATACAAAGTAGCAAATGTGTTGGGTAATGAGATACAAAGTAGCAAATGCATAAATTGATGAGATACAAAGTTGCAAATATATAGGGTGATGAGATACAGAGACAAAGTCTATGATGCGTCAACAAGACTGCATCCTATTTAGAAGGAGCTGGTGGCTGTTTGTGAGCAGACAGTGGGCATGGTGGTGTGCTCCACTACTTGACCATTTCATTGCATCTAAGACTGGTGATGACTCTGGCTGAAATCAATGGCTGCCCACACACGAGGGCCTGAGCATGAACCACCGGTATCTTCCTCAAAAGCCGGGTGTGCTGAAAGTAATGACAGAGCAGCACAAACCATGGCCTCTGGCCTCCATGTGTATGTGTGCACACATGCACACACACATGCAAATTCTGCCTCCCCCACACACTCATACATACAGTTTAATTTGTAAATGAAATAACTTCAGATACAAACGAGCAACCTGCCATCTTTTAGATTCGTTTCTCTTGGGTCTCAGTCTCGTACCCTCCCATCTTCCCTCTTTTCTTTTCTCTGCCTTTGTGTTTCTATTTTTCTCCTCCTTCCCCTCCTTCTCCCCCTCCTCCCCCTCCTTCCCCTCCATCTCCTCCCCCTCCTCTCCCTCCCTCTCCTCCTCCTCTTCCTGGTTTGTTACTCTAGAGAATCTTTCCCTATGTCTTCCCCTCCCACTTTCCCTGTCTCCTCTCTTTTCCTCTTCTCTTCTCCCCTCTCATTTCTTTCCCTCCCTCCTTCCCTCCTTCCTTCCTTCCTTCCTTCCTTCCTTCCTTCCTTCCTTTTTTCCTTCCCTCTTTCTCTTTTACATCCCACATCTGTCCTTACCTTTTCTTGGCTTGTGTTCTCCCCACTTCATTTCCAAGCTCTTTACTCAAACGCTCAGGAGGGTGAGTCCTGGACAATCTAGGATGGGCAGAGATCCAGCTGGGCTGCATATTGGTACTTTTGACTGATTCATACAAACATTTGCTCAAAGAGAAACCTCCATCCAACCTTCAGGCTGGTCAGAGCATGTTCCTGGAAGGAGGAGCCTTCAGGGAACCTGGCCTCTCTGTCCCATGTCATGGCACAGGCCCAGTGTCTGGGATGCAGGAGATGCCAGAAAAGCTTGGGAAAGATGCTTCAGTATGCCTGTGACCACAGAGACAAATCAATACATTCAGAACTACTGTTTTCCGGCTTTGCCATGTGCTAAGATGTTCCCATTTAATTAATTTTTCTGGAGCCTGTGCACCCACTCCTCTGTCGACTGTCCAAGGAAACATGACATTACCAAGTGGTGCAGATAATGTCCCACAGAACCCTAACAGCGAGACCGACTACTTGGAAATGATGGGGCTCATCACACCCTACAGTCAGGATGGCACAGATACACAGTATCTCATTTGAATCACAAAACAGAATCCTTTCAGTGGTGGGGATTCTCTCTCTCTCTCTCTCTCTCTCTCTCTCTCTCTCTCTCTCTGTGTGTGTGTGTGTGTGTGTGTGTGTGTGTGTGTGTGTGTGGCACATGTGAGTGTGTATATGAGAGTGTGTGTGTTTGTGTGTTTGTATATGCATGTATAGGAATTAGTATGTATGAGTGTGAGGATGGACATGCTACAGAGACCATGCTCAGGACAATGGGGTGTCTGTCCTCACAGGCTACCTTGGGACAGGATATCTGCTGCTTTCTGACTTGTACTCCAGGAGAGCTGGCTGGGAAACATTTAAGGACATTTTTGCTTCTGCCTCACATCCTCCTGCAGGAATAGTTGAGATCCAAATGCATGCAGTTCATGGCTGGACTGTCCATGAGTTATGGACACTCGTGCTCATCACCCTACACTTACGTAGCAAGTAATTTTAAGTAATTCATTATCTTATGTGCAAAGTCTGAGGCTCAGCTAAGTGCTAGTAAGATTCTCAAGGGCATTGAACCTCAGGGCTTGTGGAGAAGCTCAAGAAGAGACCAGCACTCACCCCAATATTCTCTTTCTCTATTGTGTTCTGGTCATCTGTGTTGAGCCTGCTGACCATGGAGTGTTAGACAGCACCTCAACTCCACAGAGCTTGAGTCCTTTGAGCAGTTAGATGCCTCATGATTCCTGCTTCCAGCTTCCCTGACTCTCCCTGCTTCCTTTTGTACCAGGCCACACCCATTCTCAAGAGTTCTAATCCTCCATGAAGCCTATTGTGGCAGCCCAAATCTGAATTTGGTGCCTATACTTAGGGTGTCCTTAGAACTTTAATCTCTCCTCTCCTCCAAAGCTCTCTTTCCTGTCTTTTGATTTTATTGTGTTCTATTTGAAGTATGGGCAGTTTTGACTTGCGATAGTGTTCTCTTGAAGATTTTTGGTAAGCATCTAGCCCCTGTGGCGGTAGGCACCTAAGTTAGCTAGCTTGCAGTTACTGTAACACATACCCTAGAGACAAATCAAAAGACAAAGACACATTTTAGCTCACAGTTCCCAAGGTTCCATCTCATGACCATTGGTTTTGATGTTTTCAAGGAAGGCTGCCCAACTAGGTGGGATCTCACCTGGAAAAAGTCTTTCACATCAGGACCCCAAGTGAAGAGGAGCAAAAGGAAGAAGGTGCGCCTCCACAATCCCCTTCAAGGACATTCTCACTGATCTCCTCTTGACCTCTCATAGGGCCCCACTTCCTCCATCAAATGTCATCCTGGGGACCAAGTTCTTAGCAAATGAGCTTTGGGGGTGGGATGGACCATGGGAACCAAGTATGTGAGTGCTGGGTGGGGGCAGGGATGGACCATTTAAAGTTGAAATGCAGTTCTGCAGAGTCAAGAGGACAAGATCCCACTCCAATGATTCTCAACCTGTGGGTCATGACCCCTAGGAGGTGGGATGACCTTTTCTAAGACCATAGAAAACACAAATATTAACATTACAATTTAGAACAAAATTGTAATTGCAAAATTACAGTTATGAAGTAGAAACAAATAATTTTATGGCTGGAGACTGTATTGAAAGGTGTCAGCGTTACAAAGGTTGAGAATCACTGCCCTACTCCCAAACAGTTCACGTGACCTGAGAGACAGCAAATCGAGATGCCTGGCAAGTGACACTCAGGGTGTAGCACAGTTCACTGGGGACTGGCAGATGCTTTTTAAATGAGTAAAGGAATAAAGGAAATAATATGCACATAATGCCGTTTGTTTCAACACAAATGATCCTGCACTGGCTCTGTGTGCAATATGCAAGAGGAGTCAGCCCCTCACCTCATCCACAGAGGAGGAGACTGAGTTGGAGTCAGCTGAGGTTAGAACATGGAAGATGCAGGTGAGAGGAAGCAGGCCAGAGGCCCTGCAAGTTGCTAGCTCCTCGCCTGCCTCCCCAGCTCCTCTCAGCAGCTCCTTGAGTTTTGTCAGTGATAAAGGGGTCTTATTATTTACACTCAGCCCGAGCCCTTGTTAAGAGCTTTCTGGTTATTTACTGAAGGGTTGATGAAGCAAACAAGGAAGATGACAGGGTACTTTTTCGTAATTCATTTTAATGTCTGGGTCTCGGTTGTCTGGTGGCAGCTCTGAGGATCCATTTGTCTGTCACGTGCAATAAATATTGCAGGAGTGTTGCACCCTCCATCCAGGGCTCCCTGGTGGGGAGTGACGTGGGAGCACTGAGCCTGCCGAACCCATGGCTCCTGGATCCCAGGACTCAGGGAAATGAACATGAGAAGAGATGGTGACACCATTGTTCTCTGTGCAAAGGGATTGTTATATGCTAGGGATACATTTTATTTATGCCGCCAGACCATTCAAGAAGTCATCACAGAGAGGGGACCATTCCAGGGCAAATGCCACAGGTGTGTGGTCCCCTAAATGTACATTCACATTGTTCTAGGGGCACAGGCAGGACTGGGGTTTGTGACAAGTCTTGAATCGGGTGTGTCAATGAGATTGTAAAGAATTAGCTGCCATGGGGGCTGGAGACGCAGCTCAGCAGGAAGAGTGCTTGTCTAGCGTACATGAGGCATGGGGTTTGATCTCCAGCACTGCACGAGCTGAGCATGGTGGTATATGTTTGCAACCCCAGTAAGAAGGAAGTGGAGACAGGAAGACCAGCTGTTCAAGGTCATTCTTGGCAACACAGTGTATCTCAAGGAGGGCAGCCTGGGCTACATTAGATGCTATCTCAAAAGAAAGAGAGGGAAAAAAGGCCTACTTTAGAAGATCACTGGATCCGTAAAGGAGAAGTCCTATGCTAAAAAACAATAGGACCTTATTCTAAGCAAAGCTAGGTGTCATTCCTCATGGTCACCCCCTGCTACACTCTCCTTAGCTCCAGTCTCTCTACCACTTTGAGTGCCTGCTATGCCCAAGCTGAGCAGTGACTATGGCTTGTAGCCAACAAACACTTGAGTGTGGTTAGTTGAAACTGACCTGTGATGTGACTGTTATACACACCCAGGGGAGTTAAAAGATTTAGTATAAAAGAAAAAGATATGAATGATGTCATTGGTATTACTTTATATTGATTACATGTCCAGATGATTATATTGTAGCGGTATTAGCTTAAAGAAAAATATTGTCCATTAGAATGTAAGACCTTCCCAATATCTGCTCGCTTCCAGACCCCAGCAGCCTGTGATTTCAGCTTCCTTCATACATTGAATGTTTATTTCAGTGTGGGGTTCATTTTGCTCTCCACTGATACTATGAGGACTTTCATTTCCCCCTTTTGTATATCTGTCTTACCAAATGTTTAAAAACCCAGTGGTACCAGCTTAGCTGCAAAAGGTGAATTCTCACTACCATCTTGCCTCGAGTTCATCCTTGCTCTTCCCGTGGCTGCCCCATAGCTGCTGGAGCTGTAAAGATGCTGCACCTTCCAGTAACTGATACAGAGAGGAATGCCTGTGTGAATATTAACTACAAAGCTTGTTCATCATTCACCCCTGGCTCAAGGTGACAGGGTTAGTCCTGACAGCAGATGTTTAGTAGGATTAGGCTGGGACAAGGCCCCTGACACTGCTGCTCCGTTATTTGAAGTCCCAGGAGCTCTGTTTGAGCACTTGATCAGAACACATCTGGAAATTTACAACCAGGGACAGCCTGGACATTTCCTTTCAGATTGACTCATTCCTTACTTCATTTGTTGTCCTCCTTTTGAGTGCTGGAAGATAATGACAAGAATTTAGTGAGTGTGTTATGAATGGGTATTTGAACAAGTAAATGAAGAAATAAGGTGGATAAAGAAATGAGGTGAAGAACAAATGAGGGATTGGATGAACCAGTTGGTTTCGGGAAAAGAGATGAGTGGAGAGTAAGACCAGCATGTAGGTGAATAAAATACTGAATGTGTGCACTCGTGTAGAATGGAAGGGCAGATGGAAGAAAGTCTGGCGGGGGCTGCTTGGTCTGCTGGACGGGTGATATATGAAGAAGTACTTAATGGGTAAATGGGTGGATGCATGGATGGGTAGATAAGTTTGACATCATGTCTGTTATTTTTACAGTGCCAAGGAATGATAATAAATAGATAGATAAATAGGATAGATAAATACGAGATAGATAGACAGACAGACAGATAGATTATAGATAAGTATATGTTATAGATAGATCATTTATAGGTGATAAATGATGATAGATAAATAGATATGTATGTGATAGATAGATAGATAGATAGATAGATAATAGACGAAGTAGGTAAAACACACACACGCACACACACACACACACACACACAGACTGATTAATTGATAGAAGATAAATAAATTTATACATAGACTGATACAAATGAATACATAGCAGATAGAAAAGAGGTGATACGAAGGAGATAGGCAGAGAGAAAATAAGTAAAAAGACGTGCAGAAGAAAGAGCAGAGCACAGATGGGTGTTTTCAAACAAAGCAGAGTTGCTACCTGCAGCCACTGAGTATCCTTTATACAGTGTCTTATACGTGTATGTTTGGTGCTTGACATGAGTCTTGCATTTTTATCTGTGAAGCTGTATCATCTGAGGTATCATCTGAGGCAGCTTCAAGTTCATTTTGAGAATTCGAGGACAAACAATATGTGAATATATCTGCTACTCATGTCAAGAAGTATAGGTGCCTATCCAGCTCAAATATGCCTAAACTTCAACAAAGCACGTTCTTCAGACCCAACTTTTCTTTTCTGTATGTCAAAAGGAGCCTTGGTCTCAGCTCTTGGTGGTTCACTTTAAAACACATTCAAAGCAAACATCATAGAAGCTGCAAACCCAAGGCTTAGCAACTGCCCTCCCATGTTCTTAAAAATGACTACCAAGCTTGGTTTAAAAAGTTACCAAGTTATGGGAAAATTAGCTGAATGATTTGAATATTCATCCACCCATTGCATCTGGAGCAGATAGTCACTGTGTAGCCAAGTCAAGGAGGCAGAAATGGATCTCAGGACTGCTGACTGCTGAGGTACTGTAGTCCCATTGCTTCTAAGCCCAGCTCAGCCCTCTTTTCCTCCTCTGCCCTCCTATTTCCCTTCCTTCCTCTCTCTTTTTCTTTCCTTTTCAAGAGCTGAGGGTCTGCCCAAGTCACAGATGAGGCTGAGAAACACTAAAGTCCTCAGTGAGGCGTGGACATTGACACCATCCATACTTTATCACTTATCTGCCCTCCAGTCCTCCATCCCTGTTGCAGGATACAGGAGCCATTGTGCATGTGTGTGTGTGTGTGTGTGTGTGTGTGTGTATGCATGCATGAATATGAGTGCATGCGTGTGTGTACATTAGTACATGTATTAGTGTGTGTATCTGTGTACGTGTATGTTTGTGTGTGCACACATGCGTGTGCATGTATTAATGTGTGTGTACACACACACTTGCACATGTATTAGTGTGCATATGTATTCATGTATTGGCATGTGTATGTGTGAGCATGTGTGTGTTTGTGTGTGTGCACATGTGTGTAGCACATATGTGTGCAAGTGTGCCTTCCCCTGCCTACTTCCTGTTTAACACTGGGTAGAAATTAAATATCTTCCTCTATCATTCTTTGTATTTTTAGTGCAGGATATCTCTCTAAACTTGGAGTTTACTGTCTAGGCTAGGGTGTCTAGCAAGCCCAGGGATCTGCCTTCTCCTCCTGCCTGTAATGTCTCCCCAACATGGACTATGGATGTAGGCCTCCATCACATCTGCCAGTTAATTGGGATCTAGGGATTTGAACTAAGGACCTCATGGTTGCCCAGCAAGCACAATACCCGGTGAGCCACGTCTCCAGTCCCAACTCAACTTTTACATATTTTGTTTTTGTTCTACCTAAGGGAAGAGAGATGAATCTTTGGATTGGTAGATGATATTATTAAAATTTCATAATGTAACTTTGTGGTCTTTTTAATAAATATTTATCTTGAGAGGAACTATCTGGATTTACTTCAAAATAAGCTTTTGAGTTATTTTTAATTACTTTCAGTGTCAAATAGCACCTTTGATTGTAAAAGATTACTTGGCCCAAATACTTCAATAACCAGAGGGAAGTGGAAAAGAGTAAACCTTGTTAAGTTATAGACCATGTTTCTTACCAGCCAGAATTGAGTTCAGATCTTCATTTAGAAATTTTGTCATTGACTTTCCAACTGTGTTGGGCTTAGTGGTGGTGGTGGTGGGTAGGGGTGATTAAGAATTGTGGTAGGACCCGTTCCTAACCATCTACCCTCCCTGTCCCTGTGCCCTGTGCCCATGAGCATGGGGGACACTCATGGAGGACACTGCTCCACTTTCTGGTATCGGATTTGTCAGGTGATTCTTCTTTTTGGGGTTGTTAGCAGGTGAAATATAAACAGAGAGGAGATGCATCCTTGTATTTGTTCTTACTATTACCCAGGCAAGCCAGATCATTGCTGGCTCTCGAAGGATGACTATAAACTCACGAAGCAGAGTTATACCAAGCTGAACTTTCTCCCTACACAGTGAGCTCACATATACAAATAAGACGCATGCAGACTAGGTCAGTCACCTCCCACTAACGTGCAAACACATCCACGAGTTAAATACGTGCTTAGTGCATCTTGCTGAGAATTTAAGGTTGTTTGTTTCACAGATACCTGTAGCTCATCGTTACAAAGAGAAACCACAAAACCATGTTCAATGCCAAAATTCCACGCTCCTTCTCTCTGTACCTTAGAGTGGTACTGTTATGAGATTACATATGATTCATAAACAATATGGCGGCTGTAGAGTTGGGCCAGTCAGGGTTCTCCTGAGAAACAGAGCCCATAGAATGAAAATATACATGAAAGTAACTTACTGACTGGCTCACAACCCGACTGCCGTCTACTTACTGGGGAAAGTGAGTAACTCTTAGCTGTTCAATTCCTGCAGTCGAATGATACCATAGTCCCAGTCCAGGGCAGAGGCCTTACTCCTGTGAACTGTTGGTCCTAAATTCACACTGAAAGCCACAGAAGCTGTGCTCTGTTGTAAGGAAAAGATTTGGTAGCAGTGGTGGTAGCAATAGGGTAGATGCTCTCATCAGCAAAGAGCAAAGGCTGGGCTGCATAAGCAGACTTCCTTGGTATTTGGGCTTCATAATAGGGTGTTTGGATTACAGGGTGGTCTCCCTCTCCCTCTCCCTCTCCCTCTCCCTCTCCCTCTCCCTC
>JANHMN010000022.1:22892902-22906832 GCA_030674055.1 Rhabdomys pumilio | reverse complement strand
TCATCACAATCACACCCAGAAGCACAAACCTTGGTTGATCTATTCAAGATCCAATCAAGTTACCTCCCGAGAACAACCATCACAGAAGACTTCGGTCTAAAATCCCTGTATAACTTTTGGCACCCCTTCCCCAATGTGCTACTTCTGGTAAGACTGTAGTCTGGAACTTACAGATAATGTAGACAGTTAAACTAGGTTACACATACTGTGTATCTCTGATACAGTGGAAACTGCAGGCAGTCTCTCCTGAGTGCTGGAGATGTCTGATGAAGCTTCTGTGTCTTCATCTAGAAACAGGTGTAGTTGCTCCACTTGGCCCCATATAAACATAAAGACTCAAAGGACCCAAAGTTTAAGTGGCATTATCCAGGGACCATTCCAGCCTTGTACTGCCAACATCTAGAATGTTTAAGGACAAAATTATAATCTCCTACATGTTCAGTTGGTTTTATTTTGGATTCTGTCGATTGCCTTCCAAGGAACTCTTGCCTGCACTGCCCTTAGGGAGAGTAGTCCCCATATACACTCACGGACACACTGCTTTTGAAAATGTTATAAATGGAAAAGGTGTTCACTGACACACTCGACCAAAAATATTTACTGAGTACCAACTGTGTGCTGGGCACTGTTCCAGGTGATGGAGACATGTGAATGAAGGCAGCCGAGATTCCTGGCTCCACAGCATCTCCCTGTGTCCACTCCTTCCTCTCTCCATGGTCCACCAATGTTCCCCAAGGAGGGCAGCCTGCACACAGATACTCTACGTCATATGGCACTGACACAGAGTCATGGACAGACATTCGGTCCTTCCTTCCCCCAGTGTCAAGATGGCTGCCCATCTCTTGCATGGAGCCATCAGTTCACCTTCAACAGATGCAAGTGAAAGTCAGATGAAGAGGAGAGAGCCAGGATTCTAATTTCATTGGGCCACAGATGGTTTGTCCTGGTAGGCCATAAAGAACAAAGTTACAGAGTCAACATGGTCATGCTTCTCTGTGTTGGGCCAAGAATCTGTACAGATGCAACTGTAGGAAAGGCTCACAGGGAAACGAGCCATAGAGTCCAGCCGTCCCATGTTGATTCTACAGCGTCTTCCTGTGTCCCCCCTTCCTCTCTCCATGGTCCACCAATGATTCCCAAGGAAGGCAGCCTGCACATAGATAGCACATAGATATCCTATGTCAGATGGCACTGACACAGAGTCATGGACAGCCATTCAGTCCTTCCCAATGGTTTACAATTGTGGTCTTGACTGATTTTCTCCTGGTGGTGTCTCTACATCACACTGCTTTTTGTGTCACTCTTGTTTCTAATCTTTTCATTTTTTGTCTGTTACTTTGCAGTGGGTCTTCACGGATAGCTGAAAGGTGTCCAGAGGTGGGTGCACTAGACAGACATTCATATTAATTGGGTATCTTTACTGAGAAAAAAAAATCCCACATCTAAATTTGATGAAAGAAAAACTTCTTAACCTGGTCCCTTTCCCTGAAAGAGAGGAAAGAAACATTTAAGCTTTTGGATAGTATAAATACATCTTTCAGACAAGAAGTGTTAGTACAATTTTAAAAATAATAATAATACAATTCAACTCCCAGGGAAAGAAAAACTTAAAAAAAAAAAAAACAACAAAACCCAGTAGAATCTATAAATGGTTTCATTCAGGGTCCCTTTTCATGGTGCTGCGGTGACAGATTAAGAAGGAGAAACTTGAACCAGACCTCTGACCTGTCACGGGGTCAGAGGTGACTCCCGTCTGTGTTCGGACTCCTCTGACAACTTCCTGTATAATTTGGCTATTATTTTCATGTCTGGGCACTGTCTGACCCCAGAGTCTGGAAAAATGAGAAAGGCGGCCTGCCTTTCCACGCCATATGGACTGCAGTGAGGGAGGGCACATTTAATCAAATCTGGGTGGGAAACGCTGTCTGTTCCTAGGTTGGGGAAGGAAGCTCTCCAGGGAGGGACTGGCACCAGACTTGCTAAGAGGGGGTCATCTGACAGCATGGCCATGTTTGGGGTGCATGTCCCCTGCCAGATGCTGGTATGGCTGTGAGTGATGGGAATTTGAGTCTGAAAACAGTTCACCTTTGAGAGGAAGACAGGCTGGTGTCATTTCAGACTACTGGTGGTCACGGAGTCCAACAAGAGCGTGTTCTAGAAACCCAAGCCCATGTCTGGCTGGAGGTGAGCTGAGTCACAGGAAAATGAACACTTTGGAAAAAGAAGAGAATTTTATTCCTTTCTGTTTTTTTAGATCTCATAGGAGAATGTGCATATAAACAGCCATAGACCAGTTCAATAACATTCACAATGGTCCCAGTGGTATATTTGACACTGTATATTTCAATGATGATAGGCTATCTATTTGATAAGTATTGTAAGACCCTTGGGTGCTACGTAAGAAGGTCAATCTTAGCATTTAGCTCTCAGAACAATGACGTGTCACCGAGCACAAAGTGTGTTTTTAACTCTTTCTAATAAAATCTGGGGGTCTTAAGAAAACGCGACATTTTCCTTTACAGTAACCAACACTTGATCAGGCATTTGAGGTGAGCATTTGGAGATGTTATGTGCAGTGTGGATCCTTTAATGATCAAATTTCAACTTTTGTTAGAGGGAGCATGTATAAAGGGACTGATCACACACAAACAGACATCACTTATTGATCAATTATTACTGCTGTGCATTAGAGATTGCTCGGTTGTTCATAAAATAAATTTAACCTCATAAGCAACGGTGAAGACTCATGCAGGGACTCTGTGTTAGATAAGAAGAAGCAGTGGCCCTGAGATTTTGTGGGTGAGCCAGTTGCCCTGGCCTCAAGGGTGCAGTGTTCCTGAAGACTCCAACTTCTGGAGCAGCACTCAAAGATAATCTTATTCTCTTCTCTCTGCTTTTCAGATGCCTTCTATATCTGGAATTTTCTTCTTTCTTTTCAGAAATTAAATCCAGGATCTCACATCCTGGCTAGCTAGGTAGATGCTATAGTTCCAGCTCTTGATTTTTTTTAAAACTAATATTGTGCCTTCTTGAGCAGAGAGTGGGAGGGAGGTGACCCACACAAGTAAGAGGGCTCAAGACTTAAGACCTGCTGCTCTCCTTCCAAGCCCATTGGCTTCTACCATTTACAAGTAACGTAAAGTGTATTTGAGATGAAATTAGCTCTATGGACCCTTCCACATGGCATGGGATTTGATTTCCCCCACTCTTCATTGGCATTATCAATAAATATTAGACAAATTACAGAAAGGGTGAAAGGGGATTATTGCCCATTTTCCCAAAGTCTCAGGTTGCTTTACCTTTCCCAGTGTTGAGGAGTGTTATACCCAGGGCTTGGGAGCAAGGTCTGTCTTTCCTATTTATTTATTTATTTATTTATTTATTTATTTATTTACTTATTTACTTATTTACTTATTTACTTATTTACTTCTTATTTATAGGTGTAGTGTCAGTGTTTATCCCCTCAGGGCACTGTATCCCATTCCAAGGCAAGCCCTGGGTATGTCAGACCCCTATTAAATATCAAGAGTCCTCCATCTGCCTCTGTCTTTCCTCTGAGACGGTCGCCAGACAGTCAAGGTCATGACCACATGTGCCCCACTGTTCCCAGAGTGGGAGGGGAAAGAGGGAGAAGAAAGCAGCCTGTCTACATGAGACAGACACAAAAGGGACTCTTATTCAGCTCCCCCACCACGTACATGCCCAAAGCCACACTTGCTTGTACACTTTGAACACTCTGCTTCAGTCTGTGACCTCCAGTGTATAGTCACAGACCCCACTTAGAGCTGGGTTCAGAAATGCAAAGTTTGGGTGAACAACAAGGGCTGTTTGCCTTGTAACACAGGGGCAGGGGCAAGGGGTAGCATGGGTTCTCTGGATTTGTGTTCTTAGAGCCTTTCATTAGGAGAAAGAACACTAGCAGGTCCTTGGACCATAGGCAAAATGGTGTGTTATTAAATGATGAGTCCAAGAGACTGTAATCAGTTATCCCTCTAAGACGCCCACCTTCACTGCAGCATCATCTCCCCCAGAACCACACTCTTCTCTAGAGACAAAACTGGCCCTTTGTTTTCTTGTCCAGATTCCTTAGGGACCACCCCTTCCTCAAGGTGTACAACCCTCATCATGCACACTTTTCCTCTGGAATCTACAGCCATGCTTCTCAGTCTGCTGCAATCCTGCTTCTCAGGCTGGTGCAGCCCTTGTGGGACAACTCAAATCCCCAGTAGAGATTTTACAAGAAGACAGAGAAGCGAGACACAATTTGTGTTTAAGTCCTTTGTAAAGTCTTATGTGCAAATTCTTCTCTTGGCTGGGGCATTCTTGCCTTATTACTTTCTGTTAAAGGGATTCAAATGGCATTGACCACATGGAGACTCCATACCAATGAGGTCTGCCATGCCACAAGGTATAGTGACAAAGGAGAGGATGGTGGTTGTGTTACATGGACCTAACACTCTTTGTACTACTAAGTGAAGAACCTGGGATGCTTGCTTTTTACCACCCAGAGACCCTGTAAACCTAACACTCTGATTGGAAAGGACTGTTTCAGGGATTTAGATCCAAGAGTAACTGTGATGTGTCGTATTTCCAGCCAAAGCTGAAGAGTGATCTAAAACAGGTGGACTTACGGACTTGTCCGTGAGTCAGTCAGACAAAATAGGTTCTCATCACAGGTTTTCCCCTCCACACATAACTAAGGGCTGCTGACAATCTATTCAGTGACATTTCACATGTTTTTACCTTTTAAACTTAATTTTTTCTAAATATTTACTTGTTCGTATGTGTGTCGGTGTGTCTGTGTGAAGGTATGCCACATTTGGGCGCATGTCTGAAGAGGCCAGCACAGTATCAGCTTTCCTGGAGCTGGAGTTACAGATGGCTATGCGTCATCAGGTGCTGGGTCCTGAGTTCCAATCCTTTGGAAGTACTTGTAACCACTGAGGTACCTCTCCAGCTCCTCTTTAGTGGTCTTTCTTCGAAGAAATTTACTTGGAAATAACTGTAGAAAACATGAAGAATGATGGCGTTGGCTATAAAATTTAAGGATGACGCTTTTGAGTTCAACGGATGGGACAGATGTGAAGACAAACTGAGCTCCACTGAGAAGCACCCAGCACTTGCTCTCCCTGCAGCTCAGTGTTTGCTCGATAGTTGGAGTAAAATTCACACGGTGATCCTGGAAAAGAGGAAACGGAGGGGACTGTGGAAGGGCATGGGGAAAGATGTCCACAAGGAGCCGCTGTATGTCTCCGGCTGAAGACCCACACATAATTGGGTCACACTCAGGGGTGAAAGTCTACAGTAAAAGGTAACAAAGCCAACAAGGGAGACAGGAGAGTAGTAAGGGCTGGAGTCCAGGTCAAGTGTTTGTCAGTGTCACGGTTGGTACCTGCCATCCTTGGCTCAGCAGATTCGTAACTCAACACACAGATACAGATATAAGGGCGATAGCGAAGAGAGTCAGAAAGTTTTTTTTTTTTTTTAGAATCTCACAAGAAATTAAGAAAGGGATGCTAACAAATGCCACCGAACAAGCTCATAATATGAGCAGAGCTAATAACGGTGGCCATAATGAGTCTGAGAGTCTGGGTGCTGGCCTACCCTCCTGCCTCTCCCCACCCCCCACATTCTCCTGCATCTAGCTTTTCCCTTAAGGCCTTAGATGTTGCTCAGGGGCCTCGCTTCAATCTTGTGGCCATTAGAGTTGGACACATTAAGCCTCTGCCTGGCTAGCTGGTGGTGCTCACTCATAAACCTGGGCTATTCTTTCTCCGTCTACCTCAGGTAATCCAAAGTCCATGTGCTTCTGAGGGGTTGCAGGAAGTGAGTTTTCCTGATTCCATGACAGAAGACATAGTTGCCGTGGTGGGGTAGGGAGTGTCCAGCTGTTCCCAAGGGCACTGGAGACCACCAGCAGTCACCTTGTCTTCCGTGGGACCTGACACAGGACTTCACCTGGACATTATGACATATACGAGCATTTAGATACTTACAGCTGTTCCCCAGGTGTTGGTGTGAACACATTCCCTATATTGTGTAGATGAAGGGGAGCATGAGGGACTTTCCAGAGTCTTGCCCTAACCACACTGACTCTCTGAATATGCATTTACTTCCCAATATTTTAATCTAGCTAATTATATATATTTTTCTTCTTCAGATAATGACTAAGAAGTTATCCCATAGGGTTGGACATATTTACCTGGTTTCAGATGAACTTAAAAATCCTCATTTTCTTTCAAACCCACTCCCTAACCTTTTCCAGACTGCACATTCGGGGACACAATGTCTTACAGGGGTGCAGAAATCAAATATTATAATTAAAATTTTCTCTGGGGGTGATCTTACTGCCAAGTATAAGTCCCCTCGTTGATCAAGGGACAAGACATAAAAGTCTGGGGTCAGCAAGAGTTCCCTTAGCTCATTTTTATTGATACGACTGAAATATAATTGAAACATCGTTCAAAGAAAGCCACCCCAACCTCCTTTTCAGCTTTGATAGGGATTTTTAATCAGGACACATTGTTGCCTTACAATGAATGCAGAGAGCATTTAAAATATTTTGTGGATGGAATGCTCGCTTTTGACCCCAGTTGAAAGACCACATGGAAAAGAGCTGAAAGCAATTCACTTGGAGTCCTCTGGGCTCCAGGCACTGAGGGTCTGGCAACAGGCTCAGATTGGTGACTGCTGGAGTGGGGGAGTAAACTTCAGAGAGTTGGAAAATGAGAGGCCAGCAGCTTTGTTGCTGGGAAAAAGCATGTCTCCATGGGAGCCCAGGGATACTCGGGGGATGCTGGTTGTCAATTCTGAGATGTGACATACTTAGTATCCCTTAGTATATGTCTTATATTAGGTCATATTTCCCCAAGACGTGCCCAGTGGATGGAGAGAGAATCTCTAAGATATTTCTCTATAAACACATCGTTACCTCTCTTTAGGACCTGAATGACAACCCTATCCTGGTGACCTCTCCTCATTGGTTCTTGGTATATCAAAGGAGTTCATTCATAAGTAAAGGATGCCTGCTGGATTTGAATCACTTTTGATTCTGGATTCTTTGGCTACATACAGTCTAGGGTATGATGCTTGACTTACGAAGGGGAATTCAAGAGAGGACCAGGAAGAGCCTAGACTGACACATTTGATTATCCTTTGGGTGTGCATGTCTCGCAAAGACTACTGTCTTTAAATCTTACTTCCAAACTTAGTCCATTATATAAGTAAATGGGAGTCAATCAATTGTCTTGACTTGGAATTTTTTTTAAATTATAATACATAGATTATCTGACAAATGGGACCTAATAAAATTGCAAAGCTTCTGTAAGGCAAAGGATACTGTCAATAGGTCAAAATGGCAACCCACAGATTGGAAAAAGATCTTTAACAATCCCACATCTGATAGAGGGCTAATATCCAATATATACAAAGAACTCAAGAAATTAGACTCCAGACAACCAAATAACCCTATTAAAAATGGGGTACAGAGCTAAACAAAGAATTCTCAACTGAGGAAACTCGAATGGCCAAGAAGCACCTAAAGAAATGTTCAGCATCCTTAGTCATCAGGGAAATGCAAATCAAAACAACCCTGAGATTCCACCTCATACCAGTCAGAATGGCTAAGATCAAAAACTCAGGTGATAGCAGATTCTGGTAAGGATATGGAGAAAGAGCAACACTCCTCCATTGTTGGTGGGATTGCAAGCTGGTACAACCACTCGGGAAATCAGTTTGGCAGTTCCTCAGAAAACTGAACATAGCATTACCTGAGGACCCATCTGTATGACTCCTGGGCATATACCCAGAAGATGCTCCAACATATAACAAGGACACATGCTCCACTGTGTTCATAGCAGCCTTATTTATAATAGCCAGAAGCTAGAAAGAACCCAGATGTCCTTCAACAGAGGAATGGATACAGAAAATGTGGTACATTTACACAATGCAGTATTGCTCAGCTATCAAAAACAATGAATTCGAGAAATTCCTAGGCAAATGGATGGAACTAGAAAATATCATCCAGAGTGAGGTAACCCAGTCACAAAAGAACACTGTATTTACTCACTGATAATTGGATATTAGCCAAAGCTTGCAATACCCAAGATACAACTCACAGACCACATGAAGCTCATGAAGAAGGAAGACCAAAGTGTGAGTGCTTTGGTCCTTCTTAGAAGGAGTAACAAAATACTCATGGGAGCAAATATGGAGACAAAGTGTGGAACAGAAACTGAAGGAAGGGCCGCTTAGAGACCGGTCCACCTGGGTATCCATCCCATGTGCAGTCACCAAAGGTAGACACTGATGTGGATGTCAGGAAGTGCATGCTGACAGGACCCTGATATAGTTGTCTCCTTAGAGGTCTTCCAGAGCCTGACATATACAGAGGTGGATGCTCACAGCGAACCATTGAACTGATCATGGGGTTCCCAATGGAGTGAGAGAGAATACTGAAGGAACTGAAAGGGTTTGGGGCCCCATGGGGGGAGCAACAATACCAACTCCACTGTTCTGAGTCCCAGACATGAGAGATCAACACAGAGACAGGGAGAATTGTTGTTTTCTAATTCTCTGGGCTTCTCTTTCTTTGCACAGACTATTCACTTTTCTGATTGTTACTCTCGGTCCCTCATTTTCTGGATTCAGCTGGATATGAAGGACACAGGAGACCTGGGACTTCTGTTTTTCCCTCTCCTGGTCACAGGAAACACATGAGTCACTTCACCTCAGCCCTGACTCCTCCCTAGGTGCTCGTTTCAGACTGGCTATCTGTGTAAAAGGGCAAGAACAGAGGAAAGTCAGTTCATTCAGCAACTGACACCTTTTCTGTGGCATCTCATTCACACCCCATGGATTATTCTTGTATTTGTGCAGAGAGGTCTATATCACAAATAGTTTGTCCACATATGTTAAAGTGCATAGGGTCTTGAGCTTTGTATCCTGGATACTTGCCTGCACTTTGCCTGCCTAGGTGCCAGAGGTGTGGTGACATCCAAGAGCCAGTTTTTGGTTCAAAGTGTGTTGACGGCCTATCATGGGCTCTTAGTTCTGCTGGTCATCAATGTGTCTTGTCTTCAGGCACCTCTGGCTGGGCTTAGGACTCAGTAGCTCTTTCTCCCTACCTGACTCACCACCAGTGCCTACAAGAGGCTCGTGGAAAGTACAAGATTTAGATCCAAATCCATCTACATCAAGAGCCTGGATAAGTTCCTTTCTCTCCATGACCAGGAAGACTGGAAGAAGGCAGCCAAGCAGGGAAGAAAGGTGTTCTCTTCCACTTATCTTTTACCACGTCAAGTCTTACTCTGTAGGCTTCCAAAGAGATGTCCTAGGTCAGCCTCGATGGATGACACATTTTCTGAAGAACACCCTTTCCAAACCACCTTATTTTGATGTAACTGCAAAAGGCAATCCTATTTTGAGTCCTTGCTGGGATAAAACTAAAGCTTCAAGCTAGGGACGTTCATGAGAGATCGCATTGAAATGTCAGCAGATGGCTTGCTAATCGTGTTTAAAAAAATACTCGTTTCTTTTCTTTCCTTTTTTTTTTTTTTTAAATGGCATTTCCCTCCAGTAAGCAGATCAGAAAGCAACGGTTACGATGCAAAACATATTAGTCACAATGCCATTTAATTATCCTGCTGAATCATCAAGGTCATAATGATAATTGCTTCTAAAAAATCAACACCTATTTCTTTTGCAAAAAAAATTTAATCGCAAAGCCTATGGTCAGAGAGACAAAGATCTCCTTCCCTGAGAGGCCATATAGGGTAAAAGCAGACAAGAGGGGATCATGGAAGGAGTTCTTAACAAAGAACATGGCAGATCTCAGGAGATGAGAACTGTTAAAATATATGTTGGTCTGTTTTGCTCAAATCAAAACTTCAGCTTTTCAGTCGGACTGGGCACAGGATCTTAAGGGTGATGGTGATGGTTTTCCATTGGACCTTCAATTTTCCAGTAAAGGCAGTTACCTTGTGAGTCTGCTGGGCTCCCCTAAGTGTGGAAGCTGGCTCTGTGCGTAGAGTGGAGGCATCTTTCTGCTCTTAGACCCAGTTCTCATGCCCTGCCTCTCTGACCAGCCTCTCTTCCTTGCTTCCGTGGTTGATCCGTTTCTAGCTTACTCTACGGGGCGTCTATTATCCTAATGCTATCTTTAAACCTCACACTCCTTGATGGCTCCCTCCATCTTTCCAAGAGCAGAGTTCTCCCTGTGCCAACCTGTGGGCCCCCAGATCTGGGAGGCGGCGTTCTCAGCCAGCATTTTTTCTCGCCCCCTCCTCACCTCCAGCCCCCTTTCGAAGGATGCTTAAAAAAAAAAACTGTCACATCCCAAGCGCTTGGGATTTTAACAACTAAAAGATTTTTCTATACCATTGACTGAAGCCTCTCTCTTTCAGCATCTAACACAACTTTTCCTTGTAGCTATGATCTCCCATACTACGGAGACAGGAAGGGAAATGTGTTTGGTGCTCGTACTGACTGATGATCCTGGATCACAGTTAAGAACTTTGGTGACAATGCTGTCAGTGACTTCACCAGAGCCATAAAGGGGGAGGGGGAGACCATTGGATGCCATACATGACTTCCTCCACCATCCAGTTTTCTGGGTATCATCGTTTTTTTTTTTGGACCCTGGGATTAAATGTACCTATGAGCCATTATGTCACTGGCTCTAGGGCTGGGACTTCTCACCTCTGACCTCAACCGTCTTCTTCAGCATCTTATATGTTTGTACATTCTTGAGATGTCAGGTGATCACCGCAGTGGGCTTGAGGTCTGGTGAGAACTTGGTGGGATGTTGCTTGGAGCTCCCGGGGATGTTGCTTGGAGCTCCCGCTTCAGGAAAGCCTCCTACACTGTCCCTCCCTCTGCTGGTGTGGTGGCCTGGAGCACTGTGCACACCTGCCTTTAGATTTCTGTCTTGACCCTACTAGGTGCTCTGATGTAATGCATATTGTATACTGGTACCCCAGTTTCCTTTACTACCAACGAGGAATGATGATACATGGGTGTACTGGAAGCTAAATATGAGCTGCCTAAGGTCCTTCCTGACAGGACTACACATCTATTAAATAAGTGAGAGATCTCTCTCTATCTCAGCCCCTCTCCGCCCCCTATATAGTCAGGATGGAAGTCACTTCTCTTTGAGACATGGCCAGAAAAACACTGCCGAATGTCACCAAACTCTTAACATGTCCTTTGGGGTACAAAGTTGTGTGCTGCCCCCTTTTCTGAATTCACGGCCATTCTCACAGTTAGAGGGGGACGTCAAGTTATGTTTCATATTCAGTAGCATTTATACCTGCCTTCTTGGTCCCAGAAAGGCTGAGTCACAGATGAGGACAGGAGTAGTGAAGGGTGAGTCAGGCCAGCCTCTACTTCACCCAGCCAGTGGAGGCAGCATAGGGAGTGAGAGCCACACAGGCACTTTCGGACTGGGAAGATTATCCATCCGAAAACCAACATGATGCTCTAGAAGACATCAAATATAGATCTAGGATGAGGAAAGAAATTGAACAAATTGTGTATTTTTAAAAAGCTGACCAGTGTATAAAAAAAAAAAAACAACAACAACAACATATTTTACCACCTCACTGTGGCAACTTATAAATGCTTATTGCAAGATTTGGTTGTGCGTGCGGCTAAACATTTAGAGTGTCTTCTTTGGAGAGTATACAATTCACGCGTTACAGTTATTCATTCATTGATTTTGGTTTATTAACATGAAGACCAGTTTCTCTCGTGTGCAGATTCTATAAACTCCATCCTTGTTCTCATTACGAGATGGTATCATGTCTTATAGTCCAGGCTGGCCCTGCCCATAGCAATCCTCCTGCTTCGGCCCCCTGAGTTCGAGATTGCGAACGTACATTACACTGACTAGGTTATATGGAGTTTTAAAATTCCCTAGAGCATGGAGGCCACAGTCACATCTGTCGCATAGAGGGATCACCTTGAGTGGCTTTGCCTGGCTATCACTGTACTCAAGGTGGGAACTTCCTGATGATATTCCATTAGAAGAAGACACCAACACATTGTGTTTATTCCTGGACACACACTCTATGACACACACTCATATGTTACTGGCAGGATATAGTTATATTTTGTGCCAGGTACTAGTGAGAACAATTCTTTCTTAAGGTATCAGGCTCCTAAGTGGAAGACAATTCCACAGATCAGCTTTCCTGCTCTGCACCTGAGGGCTTGTGTCTAGTGAAGTTTCCCTTACTACCAAGATGGAGCAATGGGGACATACTCGTTTCCCAACATGAACTTTAATCCCACCTCTCACCTGTCAGGCTGCCAGGTGAGTTAATCCCGTGGGCAGGATTCATGTTACTGGCAGCCAAACCATGACACATGGGAAGAAGCAGCACCATTTAACTAGATGTGGAAATAGCCATAAGCATGTGAACTCAGCTATGCTTCCTCCAGTTTTCAAGTTCCCACATTACCCCAAGATTGCATGGGACAGGGCTATACATACGAAGGAGAGAAAGCCAATCCAGAGAGTATTATCCTTTCAAATCAAAAAAGTGTCATTTCATCCATGGGTAGATATGACAAAGGCATGTCTACACTTGCACACATCTTTGAGGATCCCCTGAGATTGGAAGTGGGAAGGGAAGGAGCTATGTCTCAGGATTGTTTTAATTTTAAAGGACGTGTATCTTTTTCAGGCACCTCCATTCGTGTGGAATGGTCATGGTAAGGGCGTTGGGTTAGGCAGTGCTGGTGCCAAGAGCTCATGAACTTGAACCCAAATAAATGGCCAAGAGTCAATGAGTATCAGAGCAACCTGTCACCTTACTCACCACCAAGGAATAGTTAGAGAGGGTGCTTGTGATAGAAGCAAAACAGCAAGGAAGGTGATCAAGGAGGAAGGTTGGGGATGGGGGGGAGATATGTCTCCAGATAGAGACTCAGGTCTCAAGGAAGAGGCAGCACAGAGACACCTGAATTCCTGAGAACTGATTCAATCTTGGTTTCTACAGAGTCTGCTATGGGTTTTTTCTGAATCTCCAGGTATCACTCTATGACCTCATGAAGCCTAATCATTCAAATAATCCTCAGCATTGTGGTGTGTTTGTGTGTTTTGTGGTGTGTGTGCGTGTTCTGTGGTGTATATGTATGTTCTGTGGTGTGTGTTCTGTGGTACATGTATGTTCTATGGTGTGTGTCTATGTTCTGTAGTATGTGTGTGTTCTATGATGTATGTATGTGTTCTGTGGTATGTGTGTGTTCTGTGGGGTATGTATGTGTTTTGTGGTATGTGTATTTTGTGTTATGTTCGTGTGTTCTGTGTTATGTGTGTGTTCTATGTTATGTGTGTGTGTGTTCTGTGGTGTGTGGGTTTCTCTCTGTGTGTTCTGTTATATGTGTGTGTTCTGCGGTATGTGTGTGTTCTTTGGTGTGTGTGTTCTGTGGTATGAGTGTTTTCTGTGGTGTGTGTGTGTGCGAGAGTATGTGTGTTTGTGTGTTCTGTGGTGTGTGTCTCTCTGTGTTAGCTACCTTTTTATTGCTATATAATCACCATAATCAAGAACAATTTAAAAAAAAAAGAGTTTTTATTTAGCTCCTAGTTTCAAAGGGACAAGTCTACTCTGGCAGAGCAGAGAGATATGACAACAGGTGCTGGATGCAGCAGCAAGAACAGGATGCTGAGAGTTCACATCTTGAGCTACAAGCATGAAGCAGAGAGAAGAAACTGCAAGTTATAGGAGCTTTGATAATCTGCATGCCTGTCCACGAGGAGTCTTCTTTCTACTGGGGGCAGGCCGTCTTACCAACATGAGTTCTCAGTGGTGTCTATGTAATAAGTAGATCTGTTAATGTAATCCTACAAAAGGAAAAGAAGCCCAGTCTTTCTCATAACTAAATAACCATAGAAAACATGAGTGTTCTTAGCCCAGGTGTGGTGATT
>JANHMN010000022.1:22879321-22892892 GCA_030674055.1 Rhabdomys pumilio | reverse complement strand
CAGTCTATAGAGAGGGAAAAATAATATATTTCTTTATGTGCAATCTATTTTGGATGCCCCCAGAAGGTGACCATAAGCTAACCTCCTGTCATGGCTGATTTTACATACTGGTAACTTGATACACCATGCAGGTACATCTACCAAACCTTCTGTTTTGTTCTTGTTTTATAGAATGTTCTGGAGGTTGCTAAAATACCCAAGCCTACCAGCTATGACTAAGTTGCCCAAACAGTTTGTTGTCCATGTGTGACCATGATACTGCCAAAATTAACGTGGCCTGGTGAGCTCTCAGTGAGTTTTGGAGTTTTCCCCATGCCTCAGGAATTTAACAGCCAAGTAACGATGGGGACAATTAATTCTGTCTTTATTCCCTTCTCTTTTGGCTGATAGTGCTTTGGTTTTAATTTAATAAAATAAATGTACTTTAAAAAAAATTGAAACAAGCTAAGCATTGCATCCAAGAACCCCACAGACCGACTGTCAGCTTAAACCAATCTGAAAACTATGCCTTTTAGTACAGACGTCGGACATGAAAAAGACCTTGTGGGTCATGAAGCCGCCCCCTGCCAATATCAGAGAGGCACTGGGCTGCTTTGGGGGGCCGTGATTGTCTCAAATTCCCTTCCATCCAAATCAGAGGAAGGTTGGGCCAAGTCTGCCTCCTGTTAGTCACGCCCTGTGGGGTGAGACACAGCCATTGCTGGAGTCCGTAGGCACCCACTCCAGCATTGCCCTGTTTCATAGTCCCTCCTGATCAAAGGGAAATAAAGCCCTAACCCCCAGCCCTACCTGACTCTGGGATTTGGCCAAAACCCTGGGCCTAGACTGTGAGTCTTAAGGATGTGCTCTGGGAAGCTCAAATATCTTCAACAAATCCCACACCAGACCCCCCACCCACATAGTGTGATGTAGATGGCTCCGCCCATCTCTGTTGTTAATCATATCTACCCCACAGTGGTTTGTCTGCACATCCACGTTAGCTCCAGTCACCTCTCCAGCCAGGGAGAATGGTCCTTCCTAATTAACCCTGAAGATAATGTGCCCACACACCAGCTGGCTCTTATTGTTTAGTTTGGGTTCTTATAGAGGCTGAGACGGGTGTTTTTACTTGGTTTTTTAAAATACATCCTTATTGCCAGAAGACACAGCTCAATGTCTCTTTGTCCAGTAACCTATGGAAGGCCAATATCCTTTGAGGAATATTGACTTCTGATAACCCAGCTAGTGCTTGTTGCTCCATTGAGCTGGTTGTTTGGAACAAGCCATCTGTCCCTCTAGCGTTCCTCCACGTTGTTTGACATTGATGGCAGTTGTAAAAAAGAATTGACTTGGGGATTTTTAGAGAAAGATGCCAAGGTAACAGAAATGGGCATCTCAGATATCCCATGTCTTAGGTTATTGGGGACCGGACAGTGTGAGACCTGTGCATGTAGGACCACCCATTCCCATCCTGTTAACAGATGCTGTGAGATGTGTAAAAGCATGTTTGCCCTTTGACCATGATAGAATAACAATCTTTCTACTAAATCTTCAGCCGATGTACAAATTTTGCTACCCAAATTCCAAAAGCTCCCTGAGACTGTCTGTGGGGACTGGTCTGGTTGGTTCTATTAATTAAAACTGATTTTGCTTCCTCTTATCTGACTTCCACTCTAGTCATCTTGCAATCACTTATAGATTAGGAAATTCATTATGGATATATGGTGTGCCCTTTCTGAGAAATGCAAAGGGGATTCCTGGTTTGGAAACAGGGTGCTTTCCCCCCCCTCTCCTTTTATAAAATAATTTATTTTTAAGAGAATTGGGAAATCATAAGAATCAAATATAATCAAACAACAAAGAGACTTCTGGAATAGCAAGGAAGCACTCCAGATATAGAACAAAAAAGTACGAAGTGAGTTATTCAAAATTTAGTCTGTATGGGTTAGGGAGATGGCTCAGTGGTTAAGGGCTTGTTAAAAAGAGGGAAGATGGCAGTTCAGACACCCAGAAAACCAGGGAAATGCGGACTTACTGTGGAGGCCCACCTGTAATACTATTCTCAGAGGTAGAGGCAGGGGATTCTGGAGCAAGCTGTCTATCAAGATTAGCCATAGACGCAAGCTGGGGGTTTGATGGAGAGGTCCTGCCTCAATAAATAACCTCAGTTTCCTATGTTCACACACACACACACACACACACACACACACACACACTCACACACACACTCACACACACACAGAGGCAACAACATAACATGCACATATACAAACATTCCATACCCCATGCATATGCATGATGTTAAGTCAGTCTCTAAAGATTCAGTGTGTGAATTTATGACGGTTTGAATTTTTCTACAGAGCAGATCTTCAGTATCAGTCTTTCAGAGCTTTAGTGTCATAGGGAAAGAACCCTGTGTGACCTACAGAAAGTTATTCCTCACAGTTCCGAAGGCTCGAAGTTCAGGATTAAGGTGCCAGCAGCTGCCATGCTTTCCCAGAGAACCCTGGCCTTGGTGTGCAGGTGGCTTCCTGTCTTCGTGCCACCTCTTCATGCTGCCATCCCTGTGTGTCTCTGTCCCATGAGGACATCACTCACAGTGGGTTAGGGCCACCCAGGTCAACCCCATGCAATTTCTGTCACCACATGAAAGACCCTACATTCAAGCACAGCTTGCAGGCTCTGCATGTGAGGAATGTGACACATTAATTTCATTGGCCGTGAAGGATCCCATCACAGAGTCTTTCCAGCAGTCACAGCTATGTCTCCTACACTCAGGGATGGCCTCAAGCTGATATTACTATTACTTTTGTAGGACGTGGTCTTTACCTCAGAATCCAGTCTTCTCTGATCCATTCATATCACTCTTCCCACGAGGCTCATGGGTGCCACTCTGGTATGCTGTTCTGGTTTTCCTCAGTTTATATACATCAGCTCTTCTCCTCACACGCCTCGTACTCAGTCCCCTCCCATTTTGCCATCTTTCCATGCTCACGGTTCACGCACAATTCCACTGGTCAAAATATGTCAGTCTTCAGTGTCTGGCTTCGCTAGGGCCAAGGGACTCAAAGCTCAGATTATGGGAAAACTTTGTATGCAAAATTAAATGCAATTAGATTGCCCTACAAAGAATAAAATTGTCTGCAGATTTATTTTTTTAGTATATAAATTCTTTTCCAATTGTTAACACATATAACCCTGGGAGACTACATTTACAATGGGTATAGAAATACGTAGTTTGGAAGCCGTAGACTGAAGAAAAATTACTTGAATGTAAAACAAAACAGTGAAGACAGCCTGAAACTTAAAGTGGTATTTTATTGTGATTTCCAGGATGCAGAAAAGTGGGTTCAAACAGTCTCAGAGAAATCAGTAACTGTCTGGGAATAGGCACATCTCCCAAGCTTCCCAACTTCCGGGCATTTTACATCTTTTGAACACACAACGTTCTGAAAGTATCCATAACAGTCGTATTATTTGGAACTTGTTAACTAAATTTGGTAGACCTGGAATTCATCCTCAGAGAGAAGCCAGAGGAAAGAGTCGTTCATGCAGACACCGAGTCACGGCAAGGGCATCTTGGAGTCCTTGTGTTGTGATGTTACTGAAGAGAAAGATTTTCTCTGACATTGTTGGAGAGACACTCTTGCCAAGGAGACCACATTGATCTTGGAAGGGAATGAGTGGGATGAATGCCGAAGTCTTCTGTGACACAAGGAAAGTACAGAGACCTCAGTCACACTCCAAACGAACTTGAGTTCAGAGTCCAGTCAAGCCATGAATCCCTCTGAGCTGCCGTCTCCATGCTGCCATCATTTGTAGAGGTTATTACAGTCTGCTGTCTAAGCTTCTATGGCTTTAATGTCTACTGTGGGACCTGCTTGGCACAGTGTGGCATACCTGATGGCCTCTTGAAACGACTCTTTAAGTTTAGCTCCCAGGCAAATTTCCCAGAATGCACGGGAGGAAGTGGAGCTGAGGAATCTAGCAACATGGAGAGATAGCAAGGAAATAGTTAGAAGCTGACAGGGCACTGGAGCTCAGAGTTTCAGTTGTGCATATCTGAAACATACACGGGACAAGCGTGGAACAGTGCTGTGGCACAAAGCCAAGAGTCTGCAGCCAGCACAATGCAGGCATGCGATGGAGTCTGCAGATTCCTTGCATGAGACTAGACTTCTGTTACACTCAATCTGAGACGTGGCTTGACTTCATGTCTGACAGATGGCATGACTTATCTCACCTCCAAGAAGCAACACTGAGTGAAGAAGGAAGCATGAACTTTGCAGATTCTTTCCTCCAAGTGGCCTTTGCTGAGATGCAGCATGATAGCAGGACTCTTGGGCCAGAAGGAACGGAGGCAAGAATTCTAAATCTGTAACTCTGATTGCTGTCAGAGCCATGAAGGGTGAGTGACAGTAGCCACTGGGGGAACTTGACCCATGACAGGAGAAACCCCCAGTAGAGAACAATAGTGCTGTGTGCAAGGTATGGGATCAAGTGGGGGCGGGGGGGAACAGTCTCTGGACACCTTGGGGAATATCCTTTAGTCTAGAGTGAGATTCATTCCACCATCCAATCATGCCTTCTTGTGGTTTGTTCATATAGACTGCTTCCCTAGCTACTGTGTACATGGAAACTTGAGCATTCTGTGTGGGTTCAACCCGATTCCCCGCCCCCCAAAATCCCTCTCCTCTTATTGCTCTGGATATGAATCCTTAATCCACCACTAACAAGATCAAAACAAACTGAGGAAGAGAAAGAGTACCTGCTGTTTTATATGCACCCATGCACCATACAGCAAGGATTAGATTGACAACACGACGCATATGTGATTGTGGCTCCATACGATGACGGCATTTAGTGATGTCAGAGGCAGCTTCAGTTTGCTTGCACGGCAGCAGAACTGCCTAAGAAAGCATCTCTCAGAAGCGATCCCCTTCCTCAGAAGTGTGGTTGTGCACCATTTCTCCACATTTCCCTGCCTTATGTTAGTATGATCATTCTATGAAAGATGCAGGGCACGGGAAGCTCTCGGCAAGAGATGCCCAGGATGCAGATTCTCAGGCAGGACTCGGGAATGTCACCTTCCCTATGACCTTGAGAATAAGAGTGTCTTTGACTATCGAGCATGCTCACCTATAGCTCTGGCTCAGGGAAGTAGGAACCTTGAGTTAGAGTTTGTCCCTGATATTACTGGGCTAGTCTGGATTCAGTTTTTACTAGGAGAAAACAATCCTTTGATAAGACTGTGGTGGTTCAGAGAGGACTCACCTGTTGGTATGTTTGTATAAAGACTGGGCTCTGGATACTGAAGAGACAGTTCTGGCAGGGATGACCCAGTGGTTAAGAGCACTGGCTGCTCTTGCAAAGGACCTGGGTAGGTTCCGTTCTCAGCATCCACAGAACAGCCCACAACCATCTGTAACTTTAGTTTCTGGAGTTATGATGTCCCTTTTGGTTTTCATGGGCATTAAGCATATCCCTAGTATGCATGCATGATGTAAACCAACACTCATACATTTATAATAAAAATGAATTATCTTAAATAAAAGGATTAGGCTTTATCTGTGCTGTGTAGGCAATCTGCTTTGATCAGGTTGGTACACATTATGTGATATCCAAGGCAAAGTGTAGCAATGTTCTGCACAAGCTTGGAGGCCACAGAAGGAGGTGGGTGGGTTGCCTGGGATGCCTGGAATCAGAGTTGAATGAGGAAGAATGACTGGTCCTATACAACTGACTTCCCCATAGCTCCAAGCAGGACCACAAAAAGGAGAACAAACAGAGTTCCCAACAGACCCACACAGGAGTCCAGGGAGGCCAGACAGAAGAAAAGACAAAGAATCTAAGGATGCTAGAGACAGAAGAGGGGGAATCCATTTTCTAAACAATTCTGTACTTGGAAGAAAATACACCCTCGCGTGTGCAGCACATGGTGTGTGGTCAGGTCGGATCACTGCCCAGCCTGTTTGGAACTCAAGCCCAGCTACCTTCCCGCAAAAGCAGAGCGTGTGCAGTGATTTGTTGTCTGGGAGGGACATCTGCGATCTCCATGCTCCAGGCTCAGGCTCTGGCAGGACATCACGCCACCCAGACATTCAGCTTGTCCCTCCGTCTGCTCAGGGTAGCCTGCAGCCCACAGGTCCAGCCTTAGCCACCTGGGAGGCCACATGTTAGGGTGCATGCAAATATTCCTAGAATAAGATGTTATTTGTCTATTTATTCTCTAGCCAAATGACAGAAGGTAGCCATGGTGGAAGCTAGCACCATTTCCAACTGCCAATATCCTTGGTGTTCATGAAACCTGGTGTCTCTCCTTCATTGTGTACAAGCACAAAGCTCCCAGGAGACTTAAATGACTACACAGGATCAACCAAAGCAAACTTTCCTTTGGCTAAGTCCTGCAGGATGCTAGCATGCCTGTAAGATTATTACATGTGGTCACAGAATACAAAGACCCATGTCCCTCTAAGTCTTGGGTTACATTTTACCTGTCTTCATTCATTGGGTCAATCAGAACTAGAGATACCATGTATAAGTAAATTAAAATAGTGATGTTTTGCTAAGGTATAAATATCTGTTTGGGTTTAGTCTGGGGTCTCTAGATCATGACTTATCTCTCCTTAGGCAAAATGATCAGTTGGGTCCTTTTCTTTCATATATGCATTTATACTGTAGCTTAAGGAGTCCATCCTGAAATGATCTGTTCAGAATGACTGGACACACCCTCTGCCATAGAAATGACAGTTTCCTCACTATACACTTAAGAAATCACACTGTAAGGATCCATGTGTCAAGGCATACATAGTAACCCCTCTACCGTTTAACAGCATGCATGACCTCAGAATAACATTCTAGATGCACAGTTGAACAAGATACTGAGAAACAGGGTTTGGTCATCCATCCATAAATTAGACTTCTGTGTCATTCCATGAAGGGGAGGCAGGAAGAATGCAAGAGCTGGAAGAGGTAGGGGTGTGCTGTGGTTTGCTGTCTTCTAGACATGATGTGGTCGTGGTACTCAAACTCACAGCAGCTGTGGTCACCCACACAGGACCTGTAAAAGCCCATGCCAGCATCACCTCTCACCCCTTTCTGAGGAACTATTGGCAGTAAATAGTTGCTGAGGGAGAGAGATTTATTCACTTTTGAAGATGTGGCCTCCAATAGGGCTTAGGGGCCATGATGGGAGAGAAAAGGGCAGTTAGAAGCAGTGGAAAGATGATGCCATCATATTTCACATCAACATGCATGAAGATTTCAAAAATAAAGAGAAAAAAAAAGTAAATGGAATAAGTTTTAAAGAACTCTTCATCTGCAGTAGATTTAAACTCTGTAAGTTTTAACAATTTCTTTATTTGTCTCTTCATTCAATAATGAAACATTTCATCCACCCCCCACCACATGTACGCAGTACAGTGCAACTGTCTTTCAAGTTTGCAGCCTGAGTTCCACTTGCATGTGGTGTGAACCACACTTAAAGCCATGGAGAAGCAAAGGAGGGCCTACCCTTGCAATCACAGCTATAACACAGGCCATTCTATAGTGTAGAGCCCACAATGTAGAATCAAGAGTGCTTGTATTTGAAGGTATTCTATTGACTGTCCTTGGATGAAAGGCATAGGGGGAAGCCATTTTTGTTTCATTTGAAAGATGACGAGAGGAAGATTAATTTTCATATCTGGACAAATCTGAAAATAGGATCCCCAGTAAACTGGTTCACAGGACTAATTTGCTCTCCCACAGTGGTCACAGAGGTGAGGTGCCAAACACCTTAGAAGAAATTATGCCTTACTTCTTATACAGGCGTGCATGGCAAGTTCTTTAGTGAATCTAGAAGTCTGTTTCTGCTCATCACAATGAGAGGTACACCAAGGCTTGGCATAATGCCATAAGGAGCCTTTTAAGAAGAAAATTACACATATATAGTTGGGTCAACGCAAGGAAAAATTGTCACAGTGTTCTACTTGTTGTTCGTAATTAATAAGTTCAGTGCCAGAGAGCCAGCTCAGTGGTGCAGAGTGCTCACTGCTCCTCCGGAGAACCAGACTTGAGTCTGTGCTCCCACCTCTGGTGGCTCATAATCACCTGTAATCCAAACTCCAAGAGATCTGATGCCCTCTTTTGGTCTTTGGAGACATGTACCACACATGTACTCTACAGACACACACACACACACACACACACACACACACACACACACACACCATAAATAAATAAATAAATAAATAAATAAATAAATAAATAAATAAATAAATGCAAACTTAAAAAAATTACTATCAATTTCCTAGACTGAATTGGCTGTCCAACTATGGAGTTAAAATAATCTTTACCTAATACAATGATCTGTATTTTATTACATATTTTTACAGAGATTATATCATTATAAAGTATTCATAATGTATAATGCATTATACTATATGGGATATTCCGTGATATACTGAGTATACAGCCTATTTGTCTCTGTGATCTAGTCTGAAAACCTGTTTTATTTTTAGCTCCTTAATAAGCAGGGCTGAGCTATAGTATCAGTATAGTATCATTTTATTTTATGTTCAAAATAATTTATCTATACTTTTAGCAGATCTGATTGTTTTCTATGGAACTGGCTTTTTAAAAATTTTTTATTTATTACTGGTGTGTATGTGTGTGTGTGTGTGTGTGTGTGTGTGTTACACATGTCCTAGGACCACTAATGCCATACGTATGTGTGGAGGTCAGAGGACAGCTGTGTAGAGTTATTCCTTCCCTCTACACTTTTGTGGATCTCCAGGGATAGAGCTCAGATCACTGGGTAACACATTTAAGCAACTTTGCCTGCTGATAAAGTTTGAAGACCCCCAAATAGACATTCTTCAGGAAATAAAAGCTAAAGTCATTTCTTTCTTCTAGAGCAGTGGCTCAACTTGTGGGTCATGATCCATATAATGACCCACAGGATGCATAAAATCATCCCGAATATCAGATATTTACATAACAATTCACAACAGTAACAAATTACAGTTATGAAGTGGCAATGAAAATATTTTTATGGTTGGGAGTCACCACAACATGTGGAACTGTAGTAAGGGGTCTTGACACTAGGAAGGTTAAAAACCACAAGACACAGCAATTTCACCAAGGAGGAAAGATGTTCAAATAAGAAGATAGTAATGACAAGCGCCAAGCAAAGAATTATAATAGGGAACAGGTCACAGGACCATGATGTGGGTCCAAGGTCTCTGCTCATGTGACACCTCTCTGAAGCAGTCCCTGAGCTAAGCAAGACATGGCTGTCATGCACAAGGTGTTGGGAAAGAGAAATTCAGAGGCTCCTCAGTCTAGAAGCCCAAGACTGGACATTAGATGGGAATGCTCAGAGACCTGGAGGACATGCAGAACACAGAAAGCGTGGATGACTGGGCAGGAATCTGGGCTCTCTAGGCTACTGTAGAGAAGAACTGGTCCTTGAGCAGCGGCAGGGAGTGTGTTAAGACCATAGTGTTGTGATACCATCTGCATCTCAATGAACATCGTTCTGTCTTCAGTGTGGAGAGGATTAGATCATGGACCTAAACAGGGTGACCTCTTGGTCATCCAGAAGAAGAGAAATGACCATGACTGTGGCAAAGAAAAGTGGCAACAGTTGACCAAATGAAGCCAATCATAAAACTGCAAATGCATTCAGGGTGTGGATACCAGCATGCACTGGAAGACTGGGTTTATGGAGTATGAGGAGATACTAGAAGATATTGGTACAGCTTTTCAAGAGATACAGGAGAGAAGAGGACAATTAGTTCCAGGTTCAGCAGCTCTGCCTCTCTGCCTGACTGCCAAGGCTGCTTTGCTGCCTTCCTCATGGATGGTAGGACAGATGGTAGGACACCTACTTCAGGTGATGGTTTAAGGACCCCTCTTCCTTTGTTATGTTCACACCTTTTGGATATCTGAGTCCCTGGGCAGAAAGCCTTACATTCAGTCTGTAAGATTCATTTCCTGCTCTTCCAGGTCAGGCACTACAGTGCCAGGAACGGACATGTAGGATTCATGTCAGCAAGTTCTGTGCTCTGGCAGCTCCCAGCAGCTGAGATCCTGGCCTAGAAAACAATGTGGGGGCAGGGAAGGTGGCTTCAATTGGAACCCTTGCACTGAATTCTGAAAACAGCCACGTTTCCAAGATACAGAAGAAAGAAGGAACAGTTTTTTTTTAAAATCAGAGGGAACAGCAGAAAAGCAGGAGAAAGTGGGGTCCTTCTGAATGAGGTGTGAAGGGAAGAAAGACTAGGACCCTGGGAAGAGCTGGCAGAGGTCTGGTTATGTCGGTATAGGAGACTTCAGACAAAGGTGCAAAAGTCTAAATGTAGGGCCCCAGGGAAGAAGGGGTTGATGTTATAACATTAGCCTCGAAAAGGTAGAAAAAAATACCTTGGCTAGTACAACAAAGGGGTATCACTTAACAAATCAAAAATCAAACAGGTAACTCTTTCCTAGGATGGGTAGAAATGCTAAGCGAACATATCCTGTCTAAAGGGAAACTGGCAGAAATGAAATACGAAAATTTAGTATATATATTTTTATTTTGCTCAGTATACCCTAAACATTAGTTTTGAAATGCAATGAACATGTATACTAACAATGATAATTCGTACTCTTTTTTTTTTCAGCCAAGTGGATGGCACTTGGTTTAAATTAGACCCCCAATTATTAACTCAGATAGATAGATGGACCTTCAAAGCACTTAGTGCCCTTCTACATCAGTGGTGGCAGGAAAGGACTTTTTGAAACATTTGAAACTCAAATATTCTAGAATTTCTACTTGAAAAACTAGCCAATGATTTTTTATGTAGATTTATCACTATTACCTACTATTGGATCTGGAGCGAGACTTCCATCATGAGTTTCCTC
The DNA here is from genome assembly GCA_030674055.1 of Rhabdomys pumilio. Lineage (NCBI taxonomy): Eukaryota > Metazoa > Chordata > Mammalia > Rodentia > Muridae > Rhabdomys > Rhabdomys pumilio. The sequence continues at coordinate 22,882,026 of JANHMN010000022.1, read as the reverse complement.
TAGACTCGCTATATAACCCCAAGTTCTAAACACCAGTGACAAAACAGATGAGTGTCCTTACTCTTCCTAAAGGGACTGGATTATAGGACGTCTTTTTGTTGGAAGACTCAATGAGTTAATATTTCCATCTATAGAACTGTGGGGAATTTGGAAGGCTTGCATCAGCCTGCTACATTTGGTTCTGGACTTTATATTTTTTTTTCTCACAAGTACAGCTGCTATGCTCAGAACAAACATCCCATCAGATAAGGAATTCTGGCTGGCTTAGTCATTCTCAGGCAGGAAATCTTGCAGAGAGTCCTAGGTCCATGGGAAGTGGCAGGGCAGCTCGATCCTATTAGTCAGGCCTGAGCCCAACAGTGCCTGGGGCACTATCAATGATAAGAGGTGACTTGGACCAAATAGGTGGTTCATCTTTCTCTTTCCCAAGTTACTTCTTGTAGAAGGTGAGGTGTGGCGTGGATCTCCCTGGCCTGGCTGCAGCTCAGAGTGTCTTCTCACCCTGACTCCATACAAACCTCAGCCAGTGGAACTTTCCTTACTTCTGCTTCCCCTCTTAGAGATGAGCTCAACATGAGGCAGGCTAGGAGCCCACGGTGCTATGGACAGAGAGCATAGAAAACATTTCCCATGCTGCAGAACGAGAGCTCTCTGGGATGGCAGATGGACAGTTCGTGAGAGAGACAGGGGTTACGACTATAAGCACACATCTGTGTCTTCAAAATTGACAGCTCTTGGGGCTGAGAGAAAGCTCTCAGTCAGCAAAGTGTTCAACCTTTCCGTCATAAGGACTCAAGCTAAATCTGTAGAACCCACTTACAAAAGTCAGGTTTGGTGGTTCAAGATTATAAACCCAGCCCCAAACAAGTGAAGGCAGGAGACTTGTTAGTCACCCAGTCTAGCTAAACCAGTGAGCTCCAGATGCCCTGAAAGACCTTGTTTCAAAAAATACGTGGAGATCAATAGAAGACATTAGTCTCTGGCCTCTGCCAGCATAGCACACCCACATGCTCACATTAGTAGGCATATGAACGTGGATTCGCACAAACCTCAACATACCTATTTTCACACACACACACACACACACACACACACACACACACACACACACGCACAGTTTCTCAAAGGCCTCGCTTTCTAAGATGCTGAGTGGTTTTGAAAGGAGAGCAGCTTACTTGGAGAAGTCACAACGAGCTTTATCCTGTCCATTGCCAATTCTGTACCTTTCTCATCGTTATAAGGACATTGTCAGGCACCTCGGCCTTTTTAGTGTCCTTTCTCAGGAAGTTTTAGCAGACTTTCTCTATGTTGATGTCAGCAGGTACTCACTTGTCCTGGAAACAGAGTGAGTTCAGGAAACATAGCACTACCGGGTGGGCTTCTCTAACTCACTAAAGAGTGCAGGCATCTGTAGCTACTTGTATGAAGGGCTTAGAGGATGTCCTCAGCCAGACTCTTCCCCCAACCTCCAAGTCTCTGGCTTCACACATGCTTATCCCAACCCCCTAGCAACGCTTTATCTCCTATACCTTCTCTGACTCATCTTTCATCATAAAGTCATACATGCCAGTCATGGTGGTTCATCTTTACTGCCAGCTCTACTGGCCTGTGAATCTCGTAGGAAACACCTCTAGGCATAGTCGTGAGGTGAGGGTGTTTCCTGAGACGATTAACTGGCAATGGGAAAATCTGCCCAGAACAAGTGTGGCAGAATCTCAAAAACTGGAGTCTTAGACCCCTGAAAAAAGAGAAAATTATTGGAAGATGACTATTCATCTCTCTCTCTCTCTCTCTCTCTCTCTCTCTCTCTCTCTCTCTCTCTCTCTCTCTCTCTCTCTCTCTCTGTTTCCTGCCCGTGAACCTAGTAAGACCACCCACCCCACTTTAAACTACTACTAAAAATAATGAAACCAGCACAGCAGACTGTGCCATCAAGACTTAAGCCAAAATAAACACTTCGAAAGCTGTTTCTTGTTAAATAGTTGGTCACAGAGAAGAGAAAAACAATTAACACCAGAAAGCCAGCCATGAAGAGCGGCCACTATCTTTGTCATGGTTGCTGAGCAGGCCGTTTGAGAAGCACATTTCTGAGTCCCGCTGAGGATTCTGAACTGGCCTTTGTAACGACTAACCAAGTCATTCTAAGACCTTTTTTTTGAGATTGGGAAATGTCCTAGAAGATCTTTCTTTGTGGCACAGTAGAATAAACATAGGTGTTTTGAAAACACAGTCCAGTTCTTGTGTCAACTGATATGATAATGATTTATTATTATTTATTATTACGATCTGGCATTGGATGCCTGGCGTGACAACATTAAAGTTTCCCAGAAGACACTCATATTTGGCCAGAGTTGAAACTCATTGTACATTTAGGGTGCATCCTATGTACTATGTACTGGACATTTTTATAAAGACACCAAATACTTAACAGTCTCTCTCTCTCTCTCTCTCTCTCTCTCTCTCTCTCTCTCTCTCTCTCAGCTGTCCAAGCCATACCCAAGGCACATTCTTAACATTCTTAACTGCCTTCTCAACCCCCTAATAAGCTTCAACACTTTGAAGTTGAAACCTCATATAAAGATGTCAGAAAACTTTTCTTTCCTTTTCCTTTACTTTTCCTTTCCCTTTTTCCTTTTCCTTTCCTTTTCCCTTTCCTTTCCTTCCCCTTTCCCCTTCTCCCTTCCCCCTTCCCCCTCTCCCCCTAT
>JANHMN010000022.1:22859318-22878921 GCA_030674055.1 Rhabdomys pumilio | reverse complement strand
CCCTTCCCCCTTCTTCCCCCTTCTTCCCCCTTCCCCCTTCCCCCTTCCCCCTTTCCCCTTCCCCCTCCCCCTTCCCCCTTTTCCCCTCTCCCCCCTCCCCTCCCCTCCCCTCCCCTCCTCTCTTCCCCCCTCCCCGTCCCCTTTCCCTTCCCTTCCCTTTTCTTTCCTTTTCCTTTCCTTTTATTTTTCTTCTCAATCTAGTTAATTCACTTTGTTTCAACCTTTGCTCACTAGCAGAAATACTGATGCTAAAGTCTGGATGCAGAGCAAGTACCCCTGTGCAACCAGCCCACCTTGCTCATGGCCTCCCCGCCTCCCAGACCCTCCAAATGACTCTTCCCATAATTCCCCATCCTATAGCCCAACAGTTATGTGTTTGATTATCATTTTGAATGTATTCTCCCACTCTGTGGCTTCACGGGAACAGAGCAGGTTGGCCCCTGGAGTGGAGGTGGTCTGAGTCCCTCTGTAGTCTCTTCCTGTCTATAGAGGAAAAAAAAATGCAAAGTTCTCTTTTTTTTGTTACTTTTTTCCTTTACTAGTAAATATCTTTCTTGTTGACAGTTTAATTTATTTTCAAGTAAAAAGTAGAGGCTGGAGTTTCCTTTGGGACCCAGAAATGAGTTGTGGTAACCAAGACCAAGTGAAGAGCACATCTTCAGAATAGCACAGAGCCAGAAATGTCTGGTCTCCAGATCCAGGCTAGGGATCCCAGGCCACTGGTCACTTCTTGGGGCACAAGCCATATTATTTTCTCCTGCCATCGTTTCTACCCAGCACACTCTTGCTAACCCTATTTGCATGGTGGGTAAAAATTTCCTGAACCATTTTGCAGGAATCTACATTTAGATAGAATATTTTATCAAATAGAAAACCCTGACATCTTCTGTGCCTCTTTTCTCTCTCCTTTTTAGACAGGTGAAGGTCACAGCACCAGTCCCAGCCTAGACTATGATAAAATTTTAAAGCACGAGAATCTCCTATTGTTATGAAGCAAAGTAAAAACCAGTTATTAAGACCCCTGAGATCAACCAGTGTGTGACCACAGTGAGCATCACCTGTCCTAATTGTCCTCTTCTTTGAAGGACGTGCATCTCTCTGCCTTATGCTGGCAGGTCAGTAAGAAATGTGTAAGTAAGTGACTTAAGTATGTTTGTATGCACGCGTGTGTGTATACATGACCTTAAACTCTTAGTATGGCCTTCACCTCCCAAGTACTGGCATCATAGGATGTCCATAGCACCCAGGTAGTCTTTCAATTTTATAACACTCCCCCTACTCCGCCATTTTGGCTAATAACCTGAGTTCTGTATCTTTTTCTAAGTACATCTAAAGTATTTTGATCATATCTGTCCCCACTACTTCTCTCTCACCCCTCCATCCTTCCACGTCCTTTCCAGACTCCATGTTCTCCTTTGAAAATTATTGTTTATGACCTCCAAGTGTGTAATCAACATTGCGAGTATGTGCGCTAGTATGGGCCTGTTCACTGGGGCCTGGGGCATCTACTAGTGATGCATTCTGAAAAGAGTTATCTTCGTGCTTCTACCAGATGTCAACTGACAAAAGATCCTTAGTAAGGGGCAGGTCCTCGGGATCTCCAGCCACTTCCATGCTGGAATCTTGATTGGCTTGATCTTGTGCAGGTTTTATGCAGGTGACCATATCTGCTGTTTGCTGATGTATCAGCCATGTCATATCTGAAGGACAGCATTTTACAGCTTTCTTTCCCAACCTACAGATCTCAAAAAATCTCTCTACTGCCTTTTCCAAGACGTTCCCTAAACTTACTGTGTGGGGGAAGGTTGGAATAGACCTATGAATCAGTGAGCACTTGTGGTAACTTATTTTCTGCACTTTGACACACGTAGGTTTAGGCATCAACAACGACCCACTCATCCAACGAAGGCTGGGGGCAGAACAAATCTATGTGTATAAGCATAAAGATTTAGAACTCCATTTGACATCATGACCACCGAGCAAAACAATATAAAAAGATTGTATCCTCCTAGGGTTTATGGTTTCTCCACTTGTGGGCCTTTGACCAGGTTTACAATATGAGTGTGAACTCTCCTGTGGAGTGGGCCAAAGATCAAATCAGAAGGCAGCTGTTCACCCCAAGAGCCATCACACCACTATCGTACCAGTGGGCACAGCTTGTCTCTGTTGATTCAGGGCTGGGTAAGAGCTCTGAGGCAGTTTCTTTCCGAGCAGTCTACACAGCATCCTCCAGCACTGTGAGGGTTAACTGGAAGGAAGAGAGTCCTGGGCAGTTTGAAGCTAAGACTGATTTTTCTGTATCCTTTAACCAAACTGATTGGAATCTTCAACAATAAGATTTCGTCATCTAGTCACGGTGGGCAACAAAGTGGTGGCCTCTGTCATTCTGGACATCTCTACGACCTCCAACTGATAATGTGTGCCAAGCACTGAGATTTCCTTTTAAAAACTCATGTCTTCCAGAAGAAGTTATTGACCAATGTACTATTCTTCTGAAAAAAAAAAAAAGATTTTTATAAACCTTCTTTATACATACTAAGTCTGGGTTCTTTTATTGTTTTATATGTAGAAATCCTTTAAAAATAAGTTTCTTGTGGGGCTTATTCACAGTTCAAGACTTAGTGAATTAATAAATTAAGGCTTAAATGAAAAGGTTTATCTATAAACATAAAACTAAAGCGCTGGACAGAGTTTTATTTAGATTTATTTATTTTGATGTCCATGCATCAGCGTTCTGCCTGCATGCGTGTGTGGATGCCATGTGCATGCCTAGCGTCTGTGAAAGTTGGCAAAGAAATTGGAATATAGGTGAGTATGAACCATCATATATGTACCGGGACTGAATCCAGGACCACGATGAGAGCAACAGTTGCTCTTAACCCCTGAGCCACCCTTCCAGCGCTGGACTAATCTTGTGTAGACCATATATTAAAATGATAACTGAAAAGTTTTAAGACTCACAGCACTGTGCTATCTGTCGAAGTATTAACATTCAGACAAGCATATTTTTAGGACCATGTTGCCAGACCACTTAATTCAATATATGACATATTTACTATCTAGATGTCAGTCAAAGAGTGTGGGGAACAAAACCCAAGGTAGCCAGCAAATATTCACAATATTTGCAGCTTCGTACAAACTTAGTTCCCCGCCGACTACATGGGATGAGAGGAATACATGGTTGGAGCCTTTCAAAACTCAGTTAGAAACATCTTAACATTCTCTCACATTCCTGGGGGAAGCTCATTCTGGGGCATGATTTCTGCCATCCCCAAAGCAGACATTAAAGTCCAGTGAGCCCCTTATAGCCTAGGGAGCCTCATTAAGCCAGAGGGGAACAGCTCACCTGACAGACTGCTGACCCACCGACACTATGACAGGTAGTAATTTATTATTGGTGTGTGCGTGTGTGTGTGCGCGCACACACACACTTATGTGCTCGTGTGGTAACATGTGGGTTTGAGCTGTTGATTTAGGGCTTCATGTTTTTTTCCATGTACTACCTATGACATGGGACAAAGTTAAGCTTGGAGAAGAACATGTTTAATTAAGTTTCCAGTGTGGATGTGCATGCCTATGTGAGCTTTAGAGGACAACCTTAGCTATCATTCCCCAGATGCTGCCCACCTTTTAAAAAATTGATTGATCGATCGACTGATTGATTGTTTAATTGATTGATTGATTGAGATAGGGTTGTTCATTGATTTAGAACTCACCATGTAAGCCAACTGGCCAACAAGCCCCATGGATTCTCTTACCCCTACTTTCCCAGTGCTAGAACTACAAACACACACACCAGCATACCCGGAATGTTTGAAACACAGATTCTGGATGGCCAGACCTTGCTGTTCATGCTAACAATGCAAGCCCTTTTTCTGCTAAGTTATCACGGGGTCCTGCTGTTATGTTTTATTTTATTTTTGAAGCACCATTTATGGGTGGACTTAGAGCTGTGACGAACCCCAACAAGCAGATTGATTGTGAGGGAGTTCGGGTCTCAGAGATGAGAAGCCTCCAAGGCGGCTGCTGCTTGGGACCCTTTGTCTCTTGTCAGTTCATATGACGACTTTTCAGGAAGATGGTTCAGCATGTCACAAATTGATGGGTAAACCTGGAAGATCTCCCAAAGGCCCCTGAAACTTTTCATCATAGTCTGCCCACTCCTTTTCCTGCAGATTACCGTCCTGGAACACCATTCCTGACTCCTCAGCTTCACCAATAAACTTGGCCTGGAGCTGAAAGTTGTTGGTTCAACGTCTCAACACTCAAACTCTACTCTGGAGCTTCTTATTGTTTTCAGTGTTTAAGACTTGATGGTATTGATCACGATTTCAATGGCATTTTCCTATGCACACAGCATGTGCTTCTGGACCATGGAGACATTGCCTCAGTCTCCTTTCAATGCCATGCTGTCCATCAGCTGGAAATATCGTCACTTCTCTGAAGTCTCAGCACAGGTGGCCCATTTTATCTTCAGGTACCACTGAAAGTTCTCACTCACTGGCTGAAGACTGGTGACATTCTCCAATGTGGCTGTGAGCTTTGGCAGCATTTCCCCACAGCGGCGTCGTCTTGATAAAGCTGCTGTGTCCCCTGCTTTGCTCCCTGCCATCCCATTGTTATTAAAAAGAAAATTTAGTGGTTCCATATTCTAAAGTCATGTGTAATACATTTTTTTTGAAAAGGTGAACATAACTTGTTTTGACTTTTAGTTTTGTCAACATTGATGTCTTACTCTGATTCCTAGCTAAGGGATTATCCAGACTCACCTTTCCCACTGTTCCTAGGAAAGGACATGTGTTAAGACACCTTCAAGAGGCCAACGAAAGGCTCCTGAGCTATGGGGCTTAATACGGGACAGGAAATGGCTCTGAAGACTTAGAAGGATTAAATCTAATCCAGATTTCTGCTAGTTCTTATAATAATCAAAGAAGAAGAAAAAAGAGCCCAGCTGGAAGGCCTGGAAGACAGGTGTTATCCTGGAAATAAGATCTGTGGGTCAGATTAAGATCTGGGAAGAAACAGACAGAACAGGTTCCTGGAGGTCAAGTATGAGGAGAGGCCTGCCCGACTCCCTGGCATAAAGTAGAGGCTTGCCGGTGTCAATCTTGAGGTGTCATGGCAACTTCTCATTACTGGCCCATTCATCAGCTAAGGAAATCAAGTCAGTTTTCAGTTTTCAGTTTTCAGAAGAACTGAGAAGCAGCCTGGGGAGGAAATCACTTGAAGGGCCTGATGCCTTTCTTCCTTCATGAATTGCTGTGGCTCTTTGGATGGTTTGGGTGGTGCTTTCATTTCTCAAGGACTGGCGGTAGAAATCAACACTTAAGAAAGCCATCTGGGCTTTGTTATTGTCCTCAGGATCCTTGGCTTCTAGGAAGACTTGGTCTTTTTCTGTAGAAGCCTATCTGGTCCTGGACACAAGACCTGAATTTGCAAATATGGCTATAGAGGCTGAGCACCTGAGTGTGGATCTGGTCTGGAAAGCTGGGCAAGGTAGTCAATCACCCAGGACTGTGGAAGAGCCTCTCCCCTACACGACCTGATATCCGAGCCACTTGATGCTCAGCCCCAGTGTGTGAGCACATGGGATTTTTGGGTGATTCCTCAGCTGCTGTGTCCTTAAGAGGGCAACGCTGGCAAGCCTGCTACATTGAACAGCTAGAATGTATCCATGTGGTTTGGGGAAAAAAAAAACAACAAAAACAAAACCAAAAACAAAACAAAGAACAATAACAATAATAATAAAACACAGGGAAAGAAGACTTTCAAATATTTCAAGTGTTATCATCTCTGTCAGTTTTGTGGTCCATGAGGAAAACCTGGAGGTTTGTCTGCAACTACAATGGGATTTTTAAAGTGACACCAAGCAACCAGGGCTTCGTGTAATTCACCACTAGTGACCAAAATGAAATAGGCCTCAGAACCATGTGTAGAATTCTTACACAGAAGATCCTAACTCTCCTCTCATATATGGTTTCATGTACACATGCATGTGGATGCATAGAAATTTGTGTGTGTGTGTGTGTGTGTGTGTGTGTGTGTGTGTGTGTAAACCAGAGGTCAACAGTAACACCTTCCTTGTTGGCTGTCCATTTTATTTTCTGACACAGGGTCTCTCACTGAACCTAGAGTGCATTGATACTTCTGGGATGGCTGACGAATGAGCCCCGGAGATATCTATGTCTGACTTCCCCTCCACCCACACGCTGGGGACTGACTTTACTGCCGAGCCCCACCACCATGGCCTTGACATGGGTCTTGTTGCAGACGCTCACACTATGACAGACTAAAGGCTTTCGTTTCTAGCATGCTCCACTTTGAGTATTTTGTTTACATATGTGTACCATGTTCATGTCAGCAAAGGGTGTCAGATGCCCTGGAACTGGAGTAACGGACGGTTCTAAGCTGCCACATTAGTCCTAGGAGAGGAAGTTTGGTCCTCTGTCAGAGAACAAATGTTTTTTCTGAGTCATATTTTCATTATCGTTGTACTCTTAAGCTTTATGTTCAGGCTGCCTAACCAGGGTCTACACTTTGGGGTCTACACTTGGGGAGCCACTGCTGTTTCCAATAAGACCTCGGTGCTGATTTGAGTAGGGACCTACACTAATTGCTAGGGAACTCTGACCACAGCCGGGGTGTCAAGGAGAAACCCATCTCCTTGTGAACTGATTGGGAGTTTTGGGGGACATCACTATGAAAAAAATCTAAAACTGACTGACAATATCCAGGGCTTCACCTTGCCATTTGCTTGGCTGGACAGTCTCTTGAACTGCATCCTGGTCTGGCCTTGAACTTAGGATCTTCCTGCTTCTGCCTCTGAGTGCTGGGATTGCAGATGTGCGCCATTAGATGCTGAGACTCCTGTCTCATAAGTGGTCTTCATGTCAAGGGACCATGGATGCATGTAAGGTGATGTAGGAAAGAGGCAGGCTCTTCAGCAGAAATGGACCCTCGCTTCCTTAGTGCTGGGATATCCTCGTTCTGATGCAGGTTAAATTAAATCTAGATGCAGAGGCAACTGGATGCCTGCATTCCAGAAAACCCCACAGGGCTTGTTCCAAAACTGACGCCTAAAGTTCTCTCCTGCCTTCCTAGGATAGTTCTACTTGAGGAAAGAAAAGTAAAGCATGTGCGTGAGTGAGTGCGTGCGTGTGTGTGTGTGTGTGTGTGTGTGTGTGTGTGTGTGAAGTGTGTGTGTATGTGTATATGTGTGGAGTGTGTGAGTGTGTGTATGTATGTGAGTGTGTGTGTGTGAGTATGTGTATGTGCTTATGGAGTGTGTGAGTGTGTGTATGTGTGTGAGTGTGTGTGTGAGTATGTGTATGTGTATGTGTATGTGTATGTGTATGTGCTTATGGAGTGTATGAGTGTGTGTATGTGTGTGTGTGAGGTGTGTAAGTATGTGTATGTGTTTGAGTGTGTGGAGTATGTGGAGTGTATATGTGTAGTGTGAATGTGTCAGCGTGTGAGAGTGTGTGGAGTGTGTAAGTATGTGTATGTGTTTGAGTGTGTGTATGTGTGTGTGTGAGTGTGTGTATGTGTGTGAGAGTATGTGTATCTGTGTGTGGAGTATGTAAGTATGTGTATTATTTGAGTGTGTGGAGTGTATATGTGTGTGTAGTATGTGAGTGTGTCTATGTGAGTGAGTTTGTGTGGAGTGTATATGTGTGTGGAGTCTAGGAGTGTGTGTATGTGTGTGAGTGTGTGTGTGAATATGTATGTGGGAGGTGTGTAAGTATGTGTATGTGTTTGAATGTGTGGAATGTGTGGAGTGTATGTGTGTGAGTGCGTGTCTGTAGTGTGTATGTGTCAAAGTGCACCTTGCAGGACAGGAGCTGCGATTTTTCTACCTCCAACATCAAGCTCTCTGCACCGCGCCTGCAGGGTTCTGTCAGCAGCTGGCACTAAAGGCAAGAAGTGATACTGAGTGGCTTCCTCTTTTCCCTCTTGGTTTTCTCTAAAGATTTAGACAATTGAAATCATATCCCTTCCCCTCTCCCCCACCATAATGCAGTCCATTTGTCTAAATTACAGACTTCAGCAATTATTTCTGCTTTTCCTTGCAGACCAGAGGCAAATGATCTGCACCCTGGTTGAAGGTGGCGAGGCAGCCAGAGGCTCAGCTTCGCATTTATCTACAAAGAAGAACATGTGGGGAATCAACCCTGGACCTCATCCTTGTCAAATCTTGTTCCCACTGCCCCAAACAGGTTGCCCATTGCTGTCAGGCCCATTTTTATTATTGTAAAGTACTACATAAAATCACTTATTTCTTTCATGTCTATTGGTGTTTCGTCTCTCTGTTTACCATGTGTGTCTGGTAGGCCTGTGTATGCCAGGAGAGGACGTCAGATCCCCCGGGACTGGAGTTACTAATGTTTGTGCACCACAATGTCGGTGCTGGGAGTTGAGCACATACCCTCTGAAAGAGCCATCTCTCCAGGACCGTAAAACCTACTTTCAATAGTCTCATATCTATAGACAAGATGCAAAAAAAGAAGAGTTGGAGTTCCTGGTCTGACATTTTTAACCTAACAGATCAACCAACAGTGGTATCAGTTAGCTCAGCCCCAAGCTTCCTCCACGTCTCACCAGTTTTCCCACTAACACCCTCTCTCTGTTCCAGGATGGGATCCAGGACACCACGGCCCATTAGTCATCCTGTCTCCTCCATCTTTTCCGATCTGTGATGGTTTCTGAAAATGTCCTTGCTTCCCATGACTTAGACATATTTCTGTTAAAAAACAAAATCTATCCATTTGGATGGGGTGGTCTGATTTTTTTTGTCTTGATTAAAAACCCACAGAAGTGAAGTGGTCCTCTCTGCTTTGCAGCCAAGAAAATCAAGGTTTCAAGTGACTTCATAGGCTGTCTGCTATCATGCAAGTCGTCAGAGTGATCTCCAGCCACTGACTTCACAGTTTACTAGACCCTCAAGTCTCCAGAAGAGGACCAGCTCCCTCACTTCCTGTGTTGTTTGGAGTCCAGGGAGGGGACTGCCACACATGAGCAGGCTCTGGGGGAAGCTGATTGTCACAGCTCACAAACTCAGACCTCAGAGGGGCTCTGGGGCAGATATTACTTTGAAGATAGGAACAACATCTATCATTATTCTGGGACTCGTGTGTGTGTGTGTGTGTGTGTGTGTGTGTGTGTGTGTGTCTGAGCACGAAACTGGTTGAATGCAAAGAAGCCGCTTACTGTCTACTTACTAGTGTGTGTGTGCATCCCCAGAGTCCATCAGTGGACTGTAGTTCAACAGTAAGGGGCTGGCTGGCTCCCATGAGCAACTACACTCACCATTTATGGTTAATCTATTCTTGTAAGAGGGAAGGGATTTGTCAATGCACAGTACAGTTTACAGGGGAGAAAGACAGGAGGTCTGCAGGAAATGGCCATTAGTTCCTATTGGCTGAGGGGCAGGGCTCCTGAACAGGTTTTGGTGAGAGTAAAGGTATCTTACTGTCAGCCAGACATTAAATATTCCTAAGAATCCAGAGACCAACATCAGAACCTTATTAAAACCTCAACATGTTGGATAGGTTTTCAATTTAGCAAAATCAATTTTGTTCTTCTTAATTCAGCTTGAGATGACTGTTAGAACAAGCCCTCAAAAATTAATAGTCACTTCACCCTTTATAAAGCAGCAGCTGACCCTTGTCTCTTCATGTTAGCTCATTCACTCAGGCCCTCATCATTCCCCAAAGGGAGAAGAGATGGAGAAGAATATATCAGTTCTCTTTCTCTCCCTCCCTCCCTCCCTCCCTCCCTCCCTCCCTCCCTCCCTCCCTCCCTCCCTCTGCCTCTCCCTTCCTCTCTCTCTCTCTCTCTCTCTCTCTCTCTCTCTCTCTCTCTTTCTCTCTCTCTCCATATATATATACATATATACATAAATACATATATACATATATACACATATATATATATTTTTTCTTTTATCATCCAGATGTAACACAGTTCCTGAGTAACATGTGTTCTGACTGTTGGGTATAAATGTGTGTGGTTCTATGAGAGTCACCAAGCCTAGTTGCACACACACACACACACACACACACACACACACACACACACACCATACATCACAGACTTATACATACACACTCATAAACATACCATATAAATTGATACACAAAGACTCATACAGATCACACATACACACACACACACACACACACACACACACACACACACACACACACACACCCTTCATGGCTAACTATAAAACCTTTCCGAAGACTAACCAAATTCAAGTCTGTTGTTGGACAAAGGTGCTTTAATACTTCTCAACAACAGAAGCCTCTACCTTTGGAGTAGATTTCCAGGACCAATCCCAGTCCTGTCATTTAGTGACTACTCAGTTGTCACTCATGATGCCTTGCTGAGGTGTGTCTCATTTAATAGTTAGGGCAGTCAATCATTTAAAGGATTAATTGGGATGGAGCTGGTACTAAGTTGCAGTGGAGCTTAGGACTGAGAAAGTAGCAGAGAGTAGCAGCGGAAGAGAGGAGACTCCAGGCAGGATCCTGTCAACATGGAGGACTCCCTGAGGTAGCTGTCTTTGAAACCGGGATATCATGTTGGAGAGTTTGTATGTGGCCCCAGCACACACTCTACCCTCTACTCTCTGCAGCCTGACTGGATTGCCCACATATAAAGGTCTTCCAGAATGAGGGTCCTGAAAGATAAAATGAGATTGCATGAGCATGGCATAAGACTTCAAAGCCCAGGGGAGCCGTCAGCTGGGTACTGACAGTTTGATCTCTCCCTGGCCCCCTTCTTTGTCTCCCTATTTCCTTACCTTCTTTTCAAGACTGGGTGCAAATAAGCACCTTTCTGTTTTCAAATGTCCTCTTTGTTTTCATAGCTGTTTCCCCATTTAAATAAATCAAATGCAGTCAGCTTTCTGTTATGTCCCAGAATTTGAATATGCTTCTGACCATGGCTTTCCTTCATTACTTCCCTGACCCCAAACTAGAAAACCAAGATGCCATTGGTCACTAGGGTTGATTTGAGGATGCAATTCCGACATGATTTCAGCATGATATCCACATAGCTGTGTCTGTTCTCTGATGTCTTTTTGAGCTCTCTCTCTCTCTTTCTCTCTCTCTCTCTCTGTGTGTGTGCACGTGTTTGTGTATGTGTGTGTGAGATGTGTGTGTGCGCATGTGTATGTAGTGTGATATGTGTGTGTATGATGTGTGTGATATGTGTGTGAGATGTGTGTGAATGATGTGTCTGTGCATGTGTGTGTGTGAGAAGGTGTGATATGTGTGTGTGTGTATAATGTGTGTGTGAGAGATGTGTGTGTGTGTGATGTATGTGTGTGTATATTACGGGGGGGTGATGTGTGTGTCAACGTTCCTGTGTATATGTTCCATGACTCACATGGAACACATCTGCAGAAGGCAGATGATAGCCTTGTCTGTTGGCCCTCTCCTTCCAGTTTGTTTGAAATAGGGTTGGTCTAGGGTCAAAGCACACACTGCTCCTGCAGAGGGCTCAAATTGGATTAACAATCCCAAGTACTTCAAGCCAGTCTTTTCCTCCTTTTCTTCTTCCTCCTCTTCCACACTTTTTCTGGTCCTCCCCTGGATAGATGATCCAAGGGCAGAAAAATGTGTAGGGGAAGATCCCACTTAGATCTGACTAAAGACCTCTAATCCTCCCTTCCCTGGAGTTTGAGACCCAGACAAGTTGTTCCTCTGAGCGTTGCTGGGTGTGAGCCAATCAATGTTTAATTTCCCAAACAGCCTTTGTGAGGAGATTTATTTCTTTGTGTTTGCCTTTCGAACAATATTTATTCTAAACTTTCCATAAAACAAGCAGTAAGTGCTACTTTTAACATTTTTTTTTTGAGAATGAGGATTTTACAAATAATTGAATGGGAAGAGGAGAGAGGGACAGAGAGAGACAGAAAGACAGAGAGAGACGAAGACAGAGAGACAAACAGACAGAGATACACAGAGAGAAAGGAAGAGACACAAAAGTAGACAGAGAGAGGGGGTACAGAGACAGAGAACACTTCGTGGTATGTGTTGAATGGCTTATTAGCCTTTAACAAAGAAAATGAGAGAATTACCCCTGATGGGTAATGCCTAGGTCCCTGAGCTGTGTTCCAGTCTCCTCAGGCCACTTTGATTCTATGATGTCTCCACTTGGGCAGGAAGTCCTACTCAGTCCCACCCTTCAGTGTATGAAGTGCTTCTCGTCCACCCATGCCCTTCTTCCTTTCTGCTCACTGCTCGGTGCCCGTAGAGCATACCCTTGTCCACTGCTTCATCAGTCTAAACTCTGCCTCAGCATGTGTGACCCTGAGGACACGTCACTCTCACTAGTCTCAAGTGTCAGCCTACCGTCTGTTTTGCTGCTCCTGTTTTCTCGATGCACTTGCTGTCTCTGTCCTTTGTGTTCATTACTCGGGAGCACAGTCTGTCTCCGAGGCCAAGCAGAGCACCTGCCATGACATGTACTCAGTATCTAATAAATGCCCCTGCCCAGGGCTCCAGGGAACACCAACGTCCAAGGCTAAAGGAAATGGCTTCACAACTCAATACAATCAACATGTATCTTATTCTGTACATTAAATCATATTTTGATTGTCTGTAAATTTTAATGAAAATATATGCCACACTGGACTACTTAGGAAATAATGAAAGGGAAAATTCTGTGCATGTTAATACAAGAAGAATTTTTTTAAGAGTCCCATCCATGTTAAAGCCACAAATGAGAAACCCAGTGCATACAGAACACTAGATTATAATGAGAAAAATTTGATGGGAAATACCAACATTTGTTGAGTTAAATGTTTATCCTGGCTAAGCCTCAACAGTCAGTTTGACAGCCTAGAGTCATCTGAGAGTAGAGTTTCAAGTGAGGAGTGGCGTGGATTAGATTGTCCTGTAGTGACATCTATGTGGAATTGTTCTGACTGTTAGTTGGGGTTGGGAGGTGTGGGGGGTGTAGATCACTGTGGGCAGCACCATCCCCTAGGCAGGTGATTCAGGACTGTATACAAATCTAGCTTAGCATAAGCCTACCTGTGAGCCACTTAGTAAGCAGTATCCCTTCTGGTTCATGCTAGAGTTATTTGGCTATGGACTGAGTTCCTTGGTTGTTGATAAAACTGTGTGGAGTAGCAGGCAGGTCTGCCTCTAAGTTCCTGATTCAGTGTCCACCCTGATTTCCTTCAGTGAAGAACTGTGACCTGTAAACAGAATCAAACCTTTCCTCTCCTAGGTTGTTTTTGGTCATAGTGGTTTATCACAGGGGCAGAAATGAACATAGAACCTCTGTAACATAGAACATGCAACATGCAGAAGCTGCATAACATAAAACATGGAACATGTAGAAGCCATATAGCATAGAACATGGACCATGCAGGACCTGTATAACGTAGAACATAAAACATGCAGGACCTACACAGCATGCAGAAGCTATGCCTGGTGCTTGATTTACTGAATTTCTGCCACTTACATTTCTTTAATGAAATAAATCGTAACAAACTGGAATGAAAAAGTAGTTGTAAGGGAATAGAGTGTAGGATGGGCTGGGGTGACAGTTTGCCTCTGTCCGTGATGATAGATGCAGACCAAGAGCAAACCAATACATAACAGGATTGCTGTAGCTAGTTCCGTCTTGGAGGAAACATGAGGAATCTTGGAATGGTAAGGGCTGAAATCTTGAAGGAACAGAGCCAGGCTGCTCCAGGTTTGTAGATTAGGAGTTACTAGTATACATTCTAATAGAGGTGACTGATGGGATTTCAGGATTGAGGGATGCCAGAGTCATCTCACATTTGTTCGGCACACAAGTAGTAGTAGGAGCTCCCTAGCTTGAGTGGTCCCCATCTCTGCTACCAAAAGCAAGACTCGACATCTCTGAGGGAGCACTGGAAAGCTGGGATCCCTGGCATAGCTGATTTCCCAAGGAGCCTGATGAACACTGAGGTCTAGTGCTATGATGTTGGCTTCAGTAGAGAATCCCAATGCTGATTCGATGGATTTCCTCTCTGGAGATATCCAGACATGTTTCCTTTGCCTTGATGTTCCACAGTTTACCCTCTCCCTTCTTGATATACCTCAATGTTCTTCTCATTGTCATATTTTTCCCTAGGATTCTGTGTCCCAGAGAATCTAAGGTATGTACGTAAATCTCCTTTCTTCATAAATGAAGCTTTCATGAATCATATAATTGGATATTTCTGAGTTTGCTCTTGTCTTGGTCAGCTACATTCATGAGGAACCCACATATGCTGAAATTCCTCCCTCCATTGTGTGGCAACGTCTCTGTTGTCATTCCCCTAACTTCCCCAAGGCTCTGCTCTTCTTTGACAGATTCTTCTCTTGGGGATGGAGAGAGTCTAAGGTATCTCTTGTCTCCATAACAGTGTCATTGTTTCCTTTTTATCTATTTTTTTTAGCTTCCACTCCCATCACGTTTCATTATCTTGGTGTTCTGGCTTCATTTCTCTTGTGACAGAACAACAGAATCCTGACAAAGCTACTTCTGGGAAAGGGCTTATTTGGCCTACAATTTCCAGGCTATAGTTAATCTCCAGGGGAAATCAAGGTAAGCACTGGTCACGTCGTATCCATGAGAGTGGAGAAAGGATAAACTCATGCTTGTTCGCCTAGAACTGGGCTCACTTTCTCAGTTTCACACAATCCAGGGCCCAGCCCATGAAAGGGTGTGGGCCACATTCAGGGTGGATCTTTCCAGCCAACAGAACGAACAAAGGTTGATTGGTTGTGCATAATTCAACTCATGTAGACTCCATTCCCAGAGGACTCTAGGTTGTGTCAAGATGAAACAAACAAACCAATAAATAATCTCAGTTCCCACCTAGTCTTTGCTCTGTCTATATTGTCTCTTTCTGAAACACACTTGCCAAAGGCACACATTGCATATATTTTCTCACTTCTTCATTTGTCGCTGGGACTCATCCTAAATGAGTCACATACACAGATTTATACAACTTGTCCTCACGTCCCTCCTTCCTTTTCTCAGTAAGTCTGTCAAAACACCTGCTGTTTCTTCCTGGCATCTGTTTATCTTCAGGTAGGAACAGTGTACTCTGGACTAATATTTTGTTCACTAATGGAGTAACCAGGTTGCCTCGTAGCTTCTGTAAGTCCAGGTTGAGGTTGTGGGTGCTGACATGTATTAGGTCTGCTCTCTGGGTCAGTTTCTGACTTGCACATGATTCTTAGGTGTCCCACAGAAACCTTGAGCTAAGCAATAGCAGCTGCTAGGATGTGGTGGTTGTGGCTTCCTCTCCATCCTTAGCCATGAGGTACAACTTTCCCATGATCCTCAACTTCACCAAGAATAACCATAACACATCATGGAGTAAATAAAAAAAGGTCAGATGTTCACGAAACTGAAAGGAATGCTGAGGGTCTGTTTATAAGAAGTCTCCTTACTTTGGTTGCTGGTTTTAGCGAGAAGAATTGGAGCAATGTTTGTGGACTAAAATTTTGAAGAGCTTTTTGTACCACTTTCCTCACCATCATTGAATCGTGATCAATTAACTATGTGATGTTTTCCTGAACACTCTTATCTTGTAATCTCAATGCATTCAACAATACTAGACAAAATAAGAGAATGAGTTCAAAATGTGACTGTCCTAGGCACAATGCTTAGGACTTTGGGGTCTCTTTTCTTTGCCAAGCTAACATTTTCTTCTCAGAGACTGTGTGACTCTTATATACAAATGACTTCTCCTGGGGTGGGGTGCCTAAGAATCATTTCATGTCTACATTGGCATCCAATTCTGTACATGCTTTTATCATGGCTGGTCCTTAGCATTTCACAAATCTCATGAATATAAATTGAAGGGACTAGGTTAGATTATCTCTAGAAATACCAAAAACTCACGAGGACAAATGCCTTTTAATCTCTATTATTTTCTGGAACGAGGAGAAGCAGTATATGTGAATAATGGCAACCTTCTAGCCCGCCTGCCAGCATCCCTTGCAGCTATGACATGGCTTCTTGGATCAGCACAGACAAACATGCTAAAGAAAGGTCTCGTTGCCACTGAACCTTTAGCATCTTAGGACCCAGTGCCTCCCCCCACATAGATTAGTGGTTGGTGACTTAAATGAATGATACACAGTCATCCCAGCCACTGCTTCATGCTTGAAGTGAGCAGGGAAACAGTCACTCATACCAAGCGTGTCCTTATTTCCCTGTGAGCCCCAGCCTGCTTTCACATCTCCGCAATGAGGTAAAGTGGGCAGAGGCAAGGCTATTCTCCAAAGGAAGAGGCCTTATTAACAGCAGGAACAGTTCCTGCCCAGTCTGCAAATTCTCAGAAAGCAGAGAGCAGTTACTGTAAGGAAGCCGACTGTCTGGGCCAGCAGCTTCATCAATGAATAATTTTCTCAAAGGAAGAGACTCTATAGAGACCGTGAACTATATTTGATCTCGGAGCATGCATACAATACACAGGACTCTCTTTGATTCAAAGAAAGCAAGATAATTGTTTCCCAAAAAGATTCACTAGAGAGTGCATTCCCCCAGCTCTGGTGACCCGCACACCAGCAGCCCTGGGTCTGCCCTAGACCATTATTCTGCTTTGCTAGGGACCAAATAGCTCTTTTGGGGTAATTTGGAACTAGTTAGCTAAGTTCACAGCTATCTCAGAGGAGCCTCTGGGGGAAGTGTGCTTTCCAAATCTCCTCTCCAGCCCTTCCAAAAGAAAGCAGGTCATTTTTTTTCCAAAGAAAGCCAAAGACAGCGACTTGGTCTGTGATCCATCCCACCTAGCTGCAAGCCTCAGGGGCAATGCTTTACTTCCTGGTCCTTGTCTGATGCTAAGGAACCAATTTCTCATGCAAGTAATTATGCATGCAATTAAATAATTGTGGATGAAAAAGAGAGTGAGAGAGAGCAAGGAAAGAGGATGTTGCCAAGGAAGGACTTCTGAACATTTAACTTTCAAAATCAAGGCTAGAGGATGCAGAGGGTTGAACCCTACCTGGAGTTTACTCCCACAAATGACTGAATCAAATCAGGGGCTTGGGAAGAGAAAAGTGTCAATCTGGTATAAGGCAGTAGCTAAAAATACACCCTCCAAGCCACACTGCCTGTGCTCAAAGCCCAAGCCTGTCACTCATAAGTTGTTCTGCCTTGAGCAGGTTACTTCAGGTGTCTGTGCCTCCAGTCTACAGGCTAAAACCACACTAAAATGCCCTGTGCTTTACCGGAATGACTGCATGTGTTTACACGGGCATGACAGAATGCAGGCATTTACCTGTTCGCCTTCGTTTCTATGACTTAGAAAGACAATAAAGCACCACACCCCCATTAGTTAGTGCTATTATTGAGGTTGCTAGCTCTTAGTATTCTTTAACTGATGTTCCTTTAAACCTTTCTAGGAAACCAGATATGTTTTGTATTGGATGTGACTCTTTGCTGGTGCCTTGATGTCATTAGAATGGGGGTTACGAAATAAATGAGAACTTCATTTGGGAGATAACATGAAATGTTGGCTTTGACTGATGTCGGCAGTGAAAGGGTCAACACCCCAGCACCTCAGAATTCTTCAGAGAGCTGGTGTTGTTTACAGTGTATGTTTAAAATAATATTCCTGCTTAGTTGGCACTCCCCTTGGGGCCATGCAATTTCAACAGTAACAGAGGATTAATTAAAGACTGTCTCTTGGGTGAGGGCTGGTGATCTGGGAAGGAGCAGGGGGTATACTCTGCACTGTCCCTGCTTTGAGTCCAAAGGGGCCGGGCCTTCTGGAAGTCATTAGTACACTTTTGTCTCACTTGTAGATTCTTGACTGGCACTTTGATGATTTTAAGATCTTTGACTGTGGGAAGAATGAGCAGTGGATCAGGAATATTGTGATTCCCAACACCAAAAGCAACAGGGAATGAATCATCCCAGTGCCCCCGCAAACCCCACTCCAGGCAGGGCTATCTGTTCTTCTTGTCGTGGTAGAGGCTTCTCACCCTGTGTGCTTCTGCTAGCAGACATAGGTGGCTTCATCAATGTCAGTAGACACTGCGACACACCCTAGAGTCTGGGAGTAAGCCATCTGTCCTCAGTGACTACAGCAGGGACTAGAGACAGGCTCCTTTAGAGTTCTGGCTACATCGTGCAGCTGTCCTCTCTCCTGTGACCTCTGAGTAGGGTCCCCTCCTCTGACACTTCACCTAGTGTATTTATAGTTTCTTTATCTTATTCTTCTGGCCTTTTCTTCAGGTGTCTTTCCCCAGGATCGTGCAAGGACCTACCAAACCAAATGTGTGACCATGACCCCCTCCCTCTCTCTCTCGGAATCCCCTGAGATTGCTTTTTGTTTTATCTGTAATGCTGTCTTGATGTTGTTTGCAAAAACCTGAAGATAATCCAATGTCTCTTGGCCCCTAAAAGATTAAGTGTAACAACAGTTCCAGGGGCGGAGGGGCTTGCCTCTCTGGGGGGAAGTCTCTGATCCCCAGAATAACACGCACCATTTGGGGGTAACACAGCTCCCATCCTATCCTCAGCCTGGCTTACTGAGCTCATGGGGGGCTTCAAGGGCCACAGATTCATCCGCTACACAGTGAGAATGTCCTGCATCCTCAGGGTCACAGAACAAGCCTCCTACGTCAGTCTTTCCTACTGTGTGCGCCCTCTCTCTAGAAGGCTCCAAGACCAAACAATAAGCTTCTTGAAGATGAGGGCCTTGTCCTGCCCAGTCTTGTCATTCGGAAGGGCTGGGGGGGAGGGTCCGTAAGTTGTAGGGTTAGCTATACAACCTTGGGGGAACGCTTGAGTCTGTGTGGCTCTGGGCTTCGAATGTTTAGAAGTGAAGAATTTAAGGGAAAAGAGAACACATTCTTCTGAATAAGGAAGCCACCTGGAGAAGTAGCTATTTAAATTCAAATGAAAGCAAATCAGATATTCAGTTTCTCAGTCACAGATGTCACCCTGGCAGGTGTTCAGTGACCACATGTGGCTAGCAGCCACCTTGCTGACCTGTGTCCTGTGGTGTTCTGCAGACCAAACACACGTGCCTTGTGCAACATGACAGGACATTCCCTCCACAGCAGGTTTGCCTGCTGCCTGGCTCTGTTCTAAGGAGCCTGTGTTCCTTTGTGCAGGATCTAGTATTTTGGTGCTGGGGAAATCTGCAGGGCAGTTTCTTTCCTCTTCTGCAGATCCCAGTCTTTCTTTCCAAGTCTCCTGACTTTACAGAAACACCAGCCTTTCAACCAATACTGTACTGTCCCTACTTATGGGCTTGTTGGGTCCCAGACAGGAGTCAGAGCAAGAATGGAAGGTGTGTTACCTTCTCTATGGAGCTCAAACCGCTCCCACGCTGTGCTGAGCAGTTGTGAACTCCTTGGACCACTGTGAGACATAGGTATATCTCTGGGTGGATGAGCTATGATTGAAATATACATTTAGAATTTCATATCAAACGTAAGACTTTGAAGGTAGGGTCAGAGACAGAAATATTTCAAAGAGGTAATGGGAGGAAATTATGGGAATCCTTGATAGGAAAAAAAACGTATTCAAGATATATTAGTATTACTTTTAATTAACATATAGTGTGTGTGTGTGTGTGTGTGTGTGTGTGTGTGTGTGTGTGTGTGTG
>JANHMN010000022.1:22845991-22859308 GCA_030674055.1 Rhabdomys pumilio | reverse complement strand
TGTGTGTGTGTGTGTGTGTGTGTGTGTGTGTGTGTGTGTGTGTGTGTATGTGTGTACATGTAGCCATGATTACATATGTACAAATGCCCTTGGAGGTTTCAGATCACCTGGAACTGAAGTTAGAGATGGTTATGTGTCACCTGGCACGGGGGCTGGTCCTCTGGGAAAATAGCAAATGCTCCTAACCTCTGAGCATCTCTCTAGGTCCTCAAATTGCTAAATTATTTAAACATGGCAGAGGTACCTTGTCACAACAAGGAATGTATGTGGGGAGCTAAAGAACTTTTTTTTTGAGTACCTGTCAGATATCAACATACCCATGACCTCCAATCTAGCACTGTCCTGGATGAGGCTCCACCTCTTCTCACCAGGGATATGTGTCCTCTCTTTGGATTTCTGCTCTGAGAAAGGGGAACCCAAGATCTCTTTCCTTGTAGAGTCTCTCAGAAGGGGGTGATCAGGAAAGGTGCAAGAGGCCTGTTAGTGCCACAGGGGGAGGGGCTGCTGACATCAACACAGTCACACACCTAGTCTCAAGCCCACTCCAGAGGATGTGAGAGAACAAGTCTATACAGTACAAATCAGCTGAAGGAAATGAGTTCTGTGGTATCTGGAAATCCTTCTGGTATCATCTGTTAACCTTGTTCCTGCCTTTCCACGGGTCTTGGGACAACTCTGAATGGGTTGCATTGGTACTGGACTGACACACCTCCCAGATGCCTTCTCTCTGTGTGTCACGTCAGCTCCTCCAGGTGAACAAGGCCGAACATCTTGATGTGGCTGCTTTTTGAAGCAGGATTAAGAACAGTGCAGTTACTCTACAGTGGTGGCCTGGGGACTTCAGATAATGTCTCCCTGCCATAGCCACCGTTAGGAACAGGGAAGGGGGACTAAGTTGAGAATCAAAAGTGACTTCTGGGAGGTTACATGTCATGCCAGGAAGTGTCTCGCTGATGGCATTTGCAAATATCCAGAAACAGGTAACACTGAAAGAAACAGAGGTTAAAACTGATCTTTCTGGGGCTGGAGAGATGGATCAGTGGTTAGACACACTGGATGTCCTTGCAGAGGGCCTGAGTTCAGTTCCCAGAACCTATACAGTGGCTCATAACTACCCATAACTCCAGTTCCAGTGTATACAATACTCTCTTCTGACTTACTCAGGTATCGAGCATGCATACGGCACACATTCATGCGTGCAGGCAAAACATCCATACACAGAGAAGAAAGAAATCTACCACTTCTCTTTCTGTTTTTCTGTGAAGCAAAAATCATGTCAAAGTCATTGTCACCTTTTCTATGTGAGATGGGGCTGGGTCAATTCCTACAGGGCCAAAAAGAACCAAAACATGTCTCTGAAGCACATAGCCCATCATGGTGTCACTCTGTAAGCACTGTCTCCTTCCTATTTCTCCACTACACACAGACTCGAGGAACGGATAGAAAGAGGATGGTGGGTAAACAAGTGCCTTGTCCTTGGCCCTACAACAAATATCAAGGTTGGCGTAAACTAGTGCTGTTGAGACAGGCCGTGCCAGTACCTCCTGGCCTGCTCTGGCTGGTGGAATATTCTGCAGAGAGAAGGGTGACATGGCCCAAAACTGTGCTCAAGGACAGAACCCAGATCTCAGAACCCGGGCTCCGTGCTTTTCTTGAGCCCTCTTTCTGCCCGTCTATGCTACCTTCCCTACCTGACTTTGTTCTCTGTGCCTAGTGGAAGGTGGGAGACTGGCTCCTACTAACCCGGAGCCAACAGACTGTGGAGATAACAGTAGTTCGATGGTGGTGGTGGGTCTCTGCTCCTCCGTGGGATGGTGTCACCGGGGATTTCTCATCAATTAGCGAGAGCCACATGAACTTACTCTCCTTCCCGGTCAGCAGCCCTGCTCACCTGTCTACGTGGGTTTTCAGTGGGTGGTGATTCATCTCAGAGCACAGTGAGGACAGAGCCGCCAAGTGCCTCAAGATAGGGCAAGGCCCATAATGAGCCATACCCATCCTGCTGAGGGATAAACAAGAGAGCCTGCCAAGAGACTCTGTCCTCCAATGAACAACTGACCTTGTATTCCATGGGTCTTTTATTCTCCAAAAAGGCAGAGGAGAAGCCCACTGGGCCTGGGGTCCAGGAGTTACAACCTAGCCCTTCCCCACTTGTCCTGTGTACCCTCTGAACTCAAGTGGTTCAACTGTCCGCTGAGATAACTGGTTATCCATGTGGTGGTCTATGTAGATATATGTAGACTTTGAAAAGCCCCAGCAAACTTGGCCTGAGAGCTTTTGAATGGTCTCACAACTTCTTTGGTAGAGACACTCATCTATGAGGTGGAAGATGCAAAGTCTGTGTTCATCCAGGGAAATGGGAGAAAGGGACACTGTGGTCTGCGTCTTGATTTGCCCTTTGCTCATAGGCACCTGGCTCCTCTGCCAATGATAACAACATGATTAATGTGCAGTGGGTTCCTGCAGTGAGTCACACCACATCTAAGCACTTTACCTACCTACCTACCACCTTACTTAATCCCCCACCAACGGAGAGGCGGATGCCATGGCTGTCGGCCATCTATGGATGAGGTCACTGTAGTTCAAACTGCCCAAGCCCGTATTCTAGCAAGCCTAAAGACCAGTGCTATGAGAATTCCAGGCCCATAGATGGGCGCCATCTCCTCCAAGATTTGTTTTCATTAAGAACACTGCTCAGCTTGGGAGTCGTATGTCTTTTCCTCTGCCCAGCTGGGTCCTTAGTGTAGGATCTCCCAAGCTTACAGCCATTCACAGTTCATGGCCCCCTCCATGCACTGATCCAGGCTCCCTACTGGACAGTGAAACACAGCAAACCTGAAAGACTGGGTAGACACAGCTCCTGGTGTTGGAGGCCAGCAGATATGCCCAGGAGCTTTTCCAAATGAAAGTCTTCTCTGGTTCCCTGAAAGGGCCATGGAGAAAGGAGCATATCAGAGGGGAGGCTTGGGAAAGGAAACATTTTGCAGCCGCCATAGTACAAGCATGAGCTCTCAGGCCTTATGAGAGACCCCAGAGTGTCTGGGATGGAGTGCCTGTCCTGGTTCTAGATTGTGACGTCACTGGGGAAGCAGTGAGGACGAGCACTGAGCACTGAGTGCTCCTGCCCCTCATCCAGATACCAGCTTGGGAAATGTGCTTATGACAAACAAATTTTGTTTAGGCTGCATTAATTATTTTTAAAAATGAGTTAACCGCTGTCCTTGTGTCCTGGCAAGTGCTAGGGCCCTCAAGTTCTGCAAGCTGCCAAGAGTGGCCTCACTACTTGAGGACAATGAACACTGAGGGGACTTGGATTATTGTTCTTAGTGTCATTTGGTGCTTTTGAGTGACAGTGATCTTTTTCTACAGTAGAAAAGAAGGGCTAGAGTGACATACTGGGGTCAGAATGTAGAATCAGCCAGTTTCCAAAAAAGGCTTTAGAGTCACAGGCTTGGTGACAGTCAGGCAGGTGCAAGGAGGTAGGGGGCCTTAAAGGGTCATTTTCCATGTAACTCCAAGTCTCCTGAAAATTCACTTATACTCACCTTAGTTCCCGATTCATCAGATTTATTTTGGCATTCTTGAATTATATTAGTAGTTGATGGAATAATATATCTGAAGTGTCTGATGTAGTCTGAAACACTAATTGTACCAGCAAGTCCACAGAATTCAAATATGACCACAGAATTTTCTCAGAAGGGAATTTTGGGTCTACATGAATGCATCCTGGTGCAGAAGGAGACTAGAGGTCAGGATAAGGGATGTTGTTTGTCAACCTGGAAAGGACGATGATACTCAGCCTTGGCATCTACTATTTTGAGTACAGGAAATGTTGAGTCAAAAAAATGTAGTAGATATTTTTATTTTTCTTTCACACTGGAATCTGAGAGCTTGAACTGCCAGGACGTCAGTCAAGAGAGAGAGAGAGAGAGTTGGACACCCGAAGTGACTTGCTAAAGCCTGTCTCGCACGTAGGTTTTTCATTTCACAGGCCATCCAGATTTCTCTTCTCTCAGGCTGAGTCAGAAACAGAAATACCAAGTCTTGGCTGTGACAATGGAGGGAAGGAAGCACGAACTCCAGAGCCAGACACTGAAGGACTTGCCATCCTCCTTCAGGACCCATAGGGACTTGGAAAATGTCACCCACCCACTTAAGCCTCAGTTTCCCCACATGTAGGTTAGATTTGATAAAACTGACACCCTAGAGCAATCAGGAGGCTTACAATGGTGGACTCCAAAGTTCCTGTCTGATTAAGACAATGACCTGGCCAAGTGTGCATTTGTAAATAAACTCAGACATCGCACCCCTCTGACAATAGCTTGAAGGCGACCCCTTTAAGAGCAGTCTCATTACTATGGTGATGCTGAAATGTTAGAGAGTGCCAACCTGCCTCAGGCAAATGGAGGTCCATGCTCAGAGTCAAGGTGGGTACCCTCAGTCCTAGGACGCCCACAGTGACCACCAAAGGAAAGATCTTGCTGACATGGAAGGCTGATAAGAGAAGCTCCAAGCTGGCCAGGACTGTTCTTCCAGGTGGCTTCACGGTCAGCAAGCAGAAGAGTGGGAAGTCATTAGCCATCCCTCTAAAGCCTTTCTCAGCTTAGCGCCTTTGTCTAGAAGTGCAGCCATTGCCTTGTGGTCTCTGTGAGGCCTTGGAAGTCCATTTGACTCTCTTACCTGTTTCTCTGCTGAACACATTTTCTTATCTCTGACTTGGAGAAGAGTGATGAATCTTCTCTCATGGAGAAAGCAATGTCAAGCTTGTAGAGCACTTCCTACAAGCCCAGGCCCCGCATCTTGTTGAAATGGTGAATTTTACATCAGGCCCATGTGGGTTGAATTCACAGAAGACTTCATCCTCTGACCATGGAACCTCTGAAGCTTTAACGTACTCAGAAAGTCCCTGCACTGGTGTCTGGATAATCTTCAGAATCTGACTCAGGAGGCTGTGGAAACAATCTGAGATTCTGCATTTCCAGAAAGTTCTTGGATAACATGCATGCTACTGGCTTGAGTCATGCTTGGGGACTTTGTTGAGGTGGATGGAGCAAGCGTGGGAGGAGCCAAAGTTGGGTACAGCTTATTCTGTGAATGCTTGGAGTATACCCACGACACAGGCAAAGGTTGTAGACACTCAGCCACATGTACATGTGTGCGCATATACACATGCTCAGGTCCATAGATTTACACATATGCAGAACCTACCTATGGACACACATGCAATTTTACAGACCTTCATACATTTGCACTCATCTGCAGGTTCACACTCAGGTGTGTGGGCAGCTGGCATGCACGTGCACATCCCATCTTGCACACAGCCGCATCTGCCCCTTCTCCAGCTGAGGGTGGCTCCCTATCCCAGCATGGTCATAAATGGGTCCTAGAGGGGATTACTAGTTTCATCCTAGGTGAATCTCTATTGCATTGAATCTGCCATTCTTATCTTACTGTTGCAACCCCTTGTGCTACCTGAAGTGACAGCATGGTATCTGTGACACTCTCCCACAATGAACACTGTCATGGGTGTGAGAATGGATCTACCCAGAAAGGGCTATTCTGTAAGACTCTCTCACTCTTCTCTTCTGGCTTACAAACAGAAAGGAAAGTCATGCTACAGCCCACAGCAAGCCGAAGTCTTGTTTTGCTGTGTCACAAGATACCCTGTATTCTTGGACATGCTCTCTCCCTTCATGTCCCATCCTTTCTACATCTATGGTGGAAAATACATATTATTAGAGTAAAGCATCAATCACTTGCCCTATTCTTAGTATTTTGCAGATTAATACATTTTCCTTGTCCCATCTCTGACAGAGGATGCCATAGGCATGTCTGCTCTTCTGGTGAGGGAATGAGGAGAAGGTCACCTTCCTAGGTTGCCTAGCCAGAGACCATGCTAGTGAGAGGGTCAGTTGGCTCTGGTGCATGCCACCCCATGACATAGATTGCAGGTTGGATGACGGCTATGATAACGTCTCCTCCTCACTCTTCCCTGAATCCCCATGCCTTGCTGCTACGGCCTCATCTGCACATTCTTGACTTCTCTTTTTCTAAATGGAAATTTTAGATTGATTCTCTGGCAATTTCATGTGTATATATAGTGTATTTTTATCATATTCACCATGTTACCTTCTCTTCTTCATTTCCTTGTTCCTCGAACATGTTTCTTCTTCTCCACAAAGCCATCTCTGTCTTTCATGTCTTTTTGATAACACACTGGATTTAGTTTGAGGTTAATACACAGGCAAGTGGATAGGTCCTCACTGCAGCAGATGCAACTTAGAGTGACTACACCACTGAAGAAAATTATTCTCATCTTTGAAAACACATATATTAATATGTATGTGTATATGCTTCTGCACATACATGCTGCAGCGCATGCATGAAGGTCAAAGGACAATTGATGGAAGTCAGTTCTCTTCCAACCATGTGGGTTCCTGGGGATTGAACTCAGGTCATCAGGCTTGGTGGCAAACACCTTTAACCACTGCTCCATCTTGCCATCTCTACAGTCACTTTTTGGAGTGGGTGTCTTGGTTCCATTCATAGCAGCCTTTGCTGGTGCTCAGCTCTATGTTTCTGTCCTCATTGTCCTAGATGCTCTGTAGCCTAGAGGGATGAATCCTTGTGGTGAGATTCACGATGCTGTCTCTGTCCTAGTGGGAAAAGAAGTCTGTGAGGTGGACCCAGCACCTGGCCTCAGTATGAAGCAGGTGGGTGACTCAGTCTCTACGTGGGAAGAGGAGATGAAAGCCTAGAAATTGTACCCAGTAGCAACTGCAACTCAAGAAATTGTGGCACATGCAATGTTTCCTTTAGATGGGCACACAGCCTCACCACGGGCGTGAGCATGCTCATCCCCCTGCCACCCCAGGCGGGAGACAAGAGCTCAGGATGGCATGAGGATGCCTAAGGTGGTCGAGGGAGATATGTTCAGTCAAGAGGGGTGGGATTGCTTATTCTCTGTTTCTCCTTATGTAGAAACCAATGGAAGAAAATGTGCTGAGGAAGTTTCAATGTGTCAAAGATGTGGAGCAAATAAGAGAGCAACAGATACTTCAAGACCCTCTTTGTCAACCTAGTTAGTCTAACCCCAAGCCCTGCCAACGGTGGAGAGGTGCTGCTTGCTCCGTGGATCATGCAGTGTGTACAAGCACATGCGCACAGACACAGATACTGCAGGTGAGGGGTAGACCCTCCCTTCCTTGCATCTGACCTCCATGGGGATGTTGTCATGCCGTGCTGCCCTCTGGTTGTTCACAGACACTCTCTGAGTTTACCTGACTGCCTCATACCCCACTCCAGCTCAGCTGTGACCCCAAATTAAGGATCTTTTCTTCCATCCACCTCTGTACCACTGTCTGTCTTGATTGGTTCCATGTATCCACGGGATGATGTCAATGTCTGACTTACTGAAGACCGAATGAATGAATGAACAAATGAATAAATGAATGAACAGATCACATGATGCCTACACAGATGTAGGTACCAATTGGAGTTATGGATAAGCACCTCAGTCTTCAAGGCTGTGGGGTCCTTAAGTCTTCATCCACCCTTGTTATGGATTTTGTTTCTGAGGGTCCACCACGGACCAGCTTGTTTTCATTTTCGGTTTCTTCCATGTATTTAGGGATGGACCTGGTCTGGGATATTCACTCCATATCCAGATTCCATGTCTGAAGTGTGCATTTCCTACAGAGGACTGGGTCTTCCTTCACAAAAGTGTGTTTCGTGGAATCTGCATTGAGCCCACTACGTTTTGTTCAACATAGCAGTGCTGGTTGTGGGCCACATTTTAGAAGTTTTGGTGTCCACTCAAGGCACATCACTGATCGAAGCTGTGGCAGGAAACCCTGGAGAGTCCTGAAAGAGAAGAGCTGGACACTGGATAGACTAGAGCTGATGTGTGGGTGTGTGGGGGCATGTGCTTGTGTAGAATAGGCATGTTTGTCTATGTGTGTGTGTCCATGTCTCTCTCTCTGTGTATATCCATGTCTCTGTGCGTCCATGTCTGTGTGTGTGTCCATGTCTCTCTGTGTGTCCATGTCTGTATGTGTGTATCCATGTCTGTGTGTGTGTATGTGTGTATGCCCATGTCTGTCTATGTGTGTTCATGTCTGTGTGTGTCCATGTCTGTGGGTATGTCCATGTCTCTGTGTGTGTGTGCCCATGTGTGTGTGTATGTGTGTGAGCCCATGTCTCTGTGTGTGTGTGTATGTATGTGTGTGCCCATGTTTATGTCTCTCTCTCTCTCTCTCTCTCTCTGTCTCTCTCTTTCTGGGGAGGGGGGCATAAGTACATGTGTTTGCTTCTATGCACAGGTGTCTTCACCTTGGTCTTGACCTCTGGTCAACATCTGCTGTTGGTTTCTATCAATCTCCACTTTGTTTTTGAAGCAGTCTCTCACTGAATCTACAGCTCACCAATTAGCTAGACAGAAGCCATCCCCATCTCTCTACCTTTGCCTCTCAGCTCTAAGATAACAAACATGCACCACCAAGCTTGTCTTTTATGTGTCTGCTGGGGGTCTGAGCTCATCTTTGCAGAGTCAGCTATTTGGCCACGCAGCCCCAGAATCAGTGCTCCTGAAGCGGGGCTACCCTACATTATTTCACAGCAGAAGGCTGAGAAGATGGCTCCCTTCCCATCTCCTGCATATAGAGGAGTTCTGACACTTTTACATGTCACTCTAGGTCTGGGCTTGAATTAAAACAGAAGTCACAGAGGGAAAAGAGCCAGGTCTTCACCCTTGCAGACCTATTTTAGAGGCTGTGGTTCATTGTATTCACAGCAGAAGTTGTGAGTCTCACATCCTGGCAAAGATGCTGGGACTCTGAACACTTGTGTCCACAAAATTATGCAAGTCAGTTTTCCAAAAACTTTGAAACTAGAACCAGGCACACACCTCATGGTTAACATTATCCCTGGCCCATGAACTTGTGTACCTGCCTCATGTATGTGCAAGCCAGTCCCCAGGATAACCCATCACCAAATTCAATGGTGAAAGTCCCCAAAAGAACACCACACACACACACACACACACACACACACACACACACACACACACGCCAGAAAGTATTAGATCCTGGTAAGTCCTTAAGTACAGAGAACCAGCTCAGCCCATGTGGCATCCACGTCTTGAACTTGGTTTTACATATCTCCTTCATACAGTGAACACTGAGTCCTTAAACAGGAGTTTCCATGTCTGGTGGGTTGAACTCTCCTAATTCAATAAGCTTTTGCTGAGCTCTGCATGGCTTGGAGACACCATCTGGCCCTTGTCTTTTAATGAAAGTTGTGGGGCACATGGTATTTTATTTTGTTAGTGATGGTGACTATCACAGGGACCCTCTGTTCAGATTTTTTTAGGTCTTACAAAGATTCTTCTTTGTACATGTAAAAATTATTTCGGGAGGAACCGAGGCTCAGAGAGGCTGTGTGACTTTCCTGAAGACACAGAGCCAGAGAGGGACAGAATGGACCCATATGTCTATGTAATTGGGAATCCTGAGTAAACTGAGAGCAGGGTGTTGAGCTATTTATCTATATGTGAATGGAAGCATCCCCATAGGTGTTAAATGTTAGGGATGCCCATCACAGCATAGCCCAAAAAGACTACAAAGAAGTGGCCTGAACAGTGTGGCCTGAGGGTGAGGCCCTGTCCTGATGGGTATAGTGGTCTGGCCTTGGAGCAGGGAACTCTCTGTTGGAAGGAGTGCTCAGAGCCTCCATAACATGGCTGCTTATATCTCCCAGAAAAGAACAGCCTCCCAAGGGCGTCTGCTGGGGATTCCAAAGCCCAGATCGAGACAAGAGCCACAGTGCAACCCCGAGGAGAAAAAATTAAGGGCAGTAAAGCCTTTCTTGGAGTGTGCACGGAAAGATTGCCACTTGGTTGTTTATTGGCACAGCTCCGTGATGGCAGGCTTGCTGGGAGTCACCAGAGCCTGCCCCACCCCTCATCTCTGCGCAGGCCCTAGTAGAGATAGCAAAGGTACAAGACACATTCACTCTGCTCCCAGTCCACAGCTCCTGGAGTAACTCCATGTGGCCAGTGTCCTGAGAAGGAAACAGAGCTTGGTTTGCAAAACGTGTTCAGGCTGCCCCTCTCCTGGCTGTTCAGTTGTGCTTTTCTTACTGAAAGGAGAGAGCTAGCTAGCATTAGTTCCTTAGGAAAGTCTCTTCTCCATCTGGAATCAATGGGGGGTGCTTAGTGGATGCCCCCTGAGGACTGGCTGATGTTTATAAGACCTTAATCCTGGGGGACAGGCTGGGTGGGGTGCTGGGAATGAGTCTGAAGCAGCTTCTCCAGGGTACCAGCTGGAACCCAGCCCAGCTCTAATGAAGGGAAGTCTCCTGCTATCCTGATGGAGGTAGCTGAAGTGGCTCCTGGATCCCTACCCCGCTTTTCCCCACCGCTTCCCCAATTTCCCTTGACTCAGGTGCAATGTCAAAGAGTTGCTTGCTCTGCCTCAAGGTTGAGTCAGCCACTATGAGGTTGCACAGCTGAGAAACAGGAAATTTCGGGGGGGAAGTCTCTTTGGCAGTGAAGGAATGGATGGGTGTATTTTGTGCACCTACTGTGAATGTTCTGCCCAGGGCTAGGATGGAGAACATGTCCTTCCAACTAAACCTAAAGACCCCAAAAGCTGCCTCAAGTGCCCCGCCTTTTGCAGGGGAAATTGGGGAAAGTCTGGGTGATGCTCTCAGGGTAGAGTAGTACTGAAAGTCACCAGCCCAGCAGCTTGCTCATCACTCCTTCTGTGACTTTCACTCTCATCCTCTGCCCATACTGTGGCACAGTGCAGCTGTAAACTTCCTGCCTATGGTGAGATTGGGCATATGCCCATGTGCTTACCTGTGCACTTGCACAGACACACACACACACACACACACACACACACACACACACACACACGTTAGGATAGATGCACACACACATGCAAACACAAACAAGCATGGATTCATATACACACAGACAAGCATGAATTCCCACACATACAAACACAGGCACACACACACACACACACACACACACACACACACACACACAAGCATGCACTGCTACATACAACACATACCCTGGCATCATCAACAACAGAATTCAAACCAGGCTATAAAAATTACAACTCACAGAGTCATGTTGTGTTTGTAGCTTGTATTAGGAGGCAGTATTTTTTCCCCTTAAAGGCCCAGAAATAAGTCTGAAATGTTTCGATTTTTGTTTTACTGGCCAAACAATCCTTGTCACAATGAATTAAGCTTCCCTTGATCAGATGGAAGCTGCTATAGGAAACAGGTCTACAGATGCTGGGTTGTGTCCACAGACACTTTGTACATAAGAACAGGAGAAGACAGGCTGGGTTGGTCCCAGAGCCAGAGTTCATCACAGCTGTTAGAAACCTTTGCTACACTGAGATAAGCTAGGAAAGGCTTCCTGGGGGAGGGGGAAGGTTGCTGGGTAAAGCAGCTTTCAAAGGCCACTTGGGGCTCCAAGGGTGGAGCTGGGAGAAGTGACTCTGTGACAGATGGTGAGGTTAGAGTAGAGGCAGAGAGGTGGCTCACTGGATGAAGGCCACAAAGCCTGATGACCTTTGAGTCACACGGTGGAAAGAATTGATCATTGTAAGTTGTCCACTAACATCTACGTGGGACACACACACAAACAAAATATAGAAACTTTATTTTTCTTTAAAGAGAAAGCAGAATGAGTAGAGACTTGGGATTGAAAGGAGCAGAAGAAACCAGAGATGTAGACTAGTCCATGGTAGGCAAAGAATCATGGGAGCAAGAACAAGGAATGAGCTCGCAGGGGCTGGGCGAGCCCAGCTGAGGGAGGCCCTGACCCTGGGGGACTCAGCTTCACAAACCTGCAAACTCTTTGTCTGGAAGAGAGGCTAGAAGTTGAGTCACAAGCGGGTAAAAATTGGTTCCAACAGGAAAAAATATATCACTAGGGAGCCCCAGAGGACTGTGCCCCGTGGGAGTATGTGGGTCTCAAGAGCTTGACTCAGAGAGTGGTTTGGATGATGAGAAACAAGAGGAATGGGAGGAGGGTAGACTTAGACTAGCTTTGAGCTGCTCAGAACCGAAGTTCATTGTGTTACCTAGAGTTGGATACATACACCATCGCAGGTTGTGTTGCAGATGATGGAAGACAGAGTCTAGGTTGGGGCCATATGACCATCTTTGAGGGGGCTGGGGTATGCTTGCCCAACTGCTTACAGAGCAGGTGGGTGGCTCCAGCTTAGCTCTAGTATGAAGCTCAGAGCATCTTCTTTTGGGAGGTGTAGGGCACGAGAGCCCCTTGGGACCTTCTAGCTCACTACACAGTAGCTAGATGGGAACCCATACCTCTAGTCTTCTCAGGCCTTGTTGGGTTCTCTAATCTAGAACTTTCCTGTTTATTCCTTCTTCTCATCTCAATCCTCCAAGGTCCAGGCCAAAGTCTTCCTTCTTGGAGAAACATCTCTAGGCTCCCTTCTGCCTTCCTAGAGTTCTGCCAAGCCCTGCAGCCCTACTATCTCCAGAGCATCCTCGGTAGCCTCTGTAGCAAGAGTCTGATTGGCCTGTTTCTGAGTTATCAGAAGCCCCAAGTCTTTCAAGGTGGTGGGAGGAACAGAAACAAGAGGAGCAGACACAGCCTGCCCTTTCTGACTTTCAGGAAGTAAGTTTTGCTGGGTTTTGACTTTCCGATTTCATCTCTGTGACATTCAACTTCCTGTGCATCTGTTCTCTTCTTGAAGAAAGAAGAATTGGAGGCTCAAGGGCGCCAAGCACTGCAGAACTCACATCCAGCTCTCCCTGCCTCTGCAACCTCTGGTTCCCTGGCAGCTTGCTTTAAACATGCTCACGAGTCTGCCCATTAGCTTGTGACCCCGAAGCATGAGCCCAGTGGGTGGGCCATCTCAAGAAGTGTCCTCGGAGTCCATTTTGTCCACCAGCCATGGCAAACGCTCTCTAGTGCACACCCAGGGCTGATAGACAAGGCTGAACTCAGTCCTTCCGATGTATGGGGCCCTGCAGTTACTGTATCTGCATATAAAGATACCTTCCGAACACACAGATATGAATGGGGGCAAACAATGGTTTCCCCCTTGAACTGAGGGGTTAGCAGAATACTTTAAGAGCATGGAGCATAAGAAGCTTTTATACATACATACATACATACATACATACATACATACATACACACACATACAGGAAGTGCATTTTACAGGAGTTTTACATTCCGATTTCTTCTCTGTGACATTCAACTTCCTGTGCTATTACACACACACACACACACACACACACACACACACACACACACACACA
>JANHMN010000022.1:22760623-22836648 GCA_030674055.1 Rhabdomys pumilio | reverse complement strand
AGTCAGTCTCCTTACATTGCTTCCTGTCTTCCATGAGAGGAAGAAGAATTTCTGATAGGTGATGTCCTAGCCAAGGACTTGGGACCAAGCAACCACTGACTGAACCTTCTGGAACCATAAGGTCATAAGTGCTCCCTCCCATAAGCTTTTCTCTCAGGCTGCAGTGGGAAGCTGGCTTACAGGTCTGCTAGAAGTTTCTGTTGGCAACCACCTTTGTTGGTGAATAACTTTAACAATAGTCTACTTTGTTGCTCTTGAGTCTGCGGTCCCAGCTTGTTGAAGAAGCTCCAGCCTTTAGCGAGACATTTTGTAGTACAAAATGTGTAGTCTACTCACCTGACAATGCTTGCCCAGACCCCAAACAGGAGTCAAAAGCAGCTTCCTTTCAGACTCAGACTCTAACAAGAATATTCTGATCACTCACCTTCCTGTGAGAATCCACCAAACTCCTCTCCCTCCAGAGACACAAAGCGTGTTGCAATGATATGCAGGGTAGACTAACAGCTGGCTCTAGGGGAAACCAGAGGGAGCAGCACCATCAATCCCTTACCTTGGTCTAAATATTTCTGCCAGGGCCAGTTTCAAGGCCCCACTGTGTTATCTCTGACCTTGGGGTCTGGAAGAGATACTCCAGAATCACCTAACTCCAGAACATCCCTCAATGGCTATGAATCATTTCCAGAAAGGGGGCTTGGGAACTGGTGGATAATGGTTTGATCTGGACTTCCTAGATACTTTCTTTCCTTGCTTTAAAATCCCTAAGAGGACTTTGGAAAAATCAGGACAAAAAAGATCTTATAGCCAGGATGGCCCCATGAGAAGACACATGGGTTTCTTTATTCTGTCTCAAACAGCTTTGCAGCCATCACTAATGGGAGATGAGCTTGCATAGGCCCGAAGCTTCACCCTCCTGCTTCCTGTCATCTCAAGCTTCCTCATCTTTTCATGGGGGCAGTGGGTGTTACTATGTCCATATTAAAGAAATAAAACCTAGATACCATAAAAGTGAGCCCCTTGTTTTCCCATAGACCTCAGTGTTCATGTTTGCTTTTCCACAGTCCTTGTGAGACATGAAGTAGCTGGCATGTATAAACTGGAGAATTGGTCAGTAAAGACAGGCAAACACTCCACTGCCATCCTGGAACTGCCATATTCTTCCTCCACAGGTAGGGATGGCTATACTTTCATTGCCACAGGGAGTCAAACGCCATCCTCCTGTGCCCACGGGAGAGAGAAATGGTGGTGGACAGGACACAGGAGATGCCTAGTTAGGACTCACTTTCTCTGAGCCTGGAACTGGCTGTTCTCAGTGGAGGAGGGTACCCAGTTCACCATCTCCTCCTTTTGGTCCTCAGAGTCAGAAAATTGAGGACACAGAATCCCAGATTCTCATCCATCTTTTCTATGACTTATTGGGTGGCCTTGGGTGAGTCAGCCTCTTCCTTTCTTGGGGAATCAGAAGAGCGTTAACTATAAGCCATGATTATTTGAAAACGTATTGCTGAATCTCTTGGTTATTGGGGAGGAGAGAATGAGTGAAGGTAAAGAGAGAAAGACAAAGAGAAAAAGAAGAGAGAAAAGGAGAGAGAGAAAGGAGACTGAGCCAGGAAGAGAGGTGTGAAAGAGAGTTCAGACAAGGAGAGTAAGGTCCCCCTGAGGGACTAGGCCTTCGTAGATTCACTTATTCAGAACTCATCAGTAACACCATTCCTATGTGACAAGGAATGGGTCATTTGTCTGAGACAAACGTCCCCAGGTGACTGTGATATTTATTGTAGTTCTAAGGATGATTTGGAAAAAAAAAAAAACCTCTTTGGATTTTGAACAAAAGGAAAAAGCTATAGTTTTACGTTTCCAAAATTAGAAATCGACTTTCATTTATTTATATTTTAATGAGGGCTTATATTCAGTGTAAAACAACCTTTCCAGAGCCACCACTGGCAAGTAATAAATTGGGAATAAATAAAATATGACACCGTAAACTGCACCCCCATAATCTATCATGCGTGCATCTGCTGTGGACGGTGCGAGACAACAATAACCCTTTGGTTTAATTGGGCTCGTGAGCGGGAACATATGCGGGCTAATGGTCCCATTGACATTGCTTTGCACCCAAGGAATGAAATTATTGCCTGCTAGCATATGAAGCTCTACGGGGTCCTCTCTCCCCTGGAAGTTCACATGTGCTGCTCTTAGCACAAACAGGAGTGAAGCCCAGGCTTTGGGGTTACAAAGATGACCTTGGGGTGCAACGGCAGAGAGTGCTAGCCAATATTCTAGTGAGTTAGATGGGACTGTGCACTCCTGGAAAAGTCTGCAGTTGTTCCAGTGGGGGCTCTCTGCAGATCTGGCTGCAGTCTTAACGGAAGCGCCTGGTGATGGAGTTAATTGCATATGCAAGCACGTATACCGGCATGTGTAGTGTGTCTCGCTCATCTTTACTCCAGAACTCGACGGTACACTGTGCTAAGGGATAATAGATGCTCGATGCTTATCAGATGCCCTGGGAAGTCACAAACACATATCTGGCCTTCTGGAGGCTGGAGGGACCTTTAATTCTGTATGCTTCCCTCGGAAAGTTAAAGCAAGGCCGGTGAAGCCACCAGACAGATTCACAGTGCACATTCTGCTCCCGGTTCCCTTCAGTGGATGCATGTCCTGGCCTCATCAGTCACAGGCAGGGTAAGGGCAAAAGGTATCCCATCACACTGGTATCCTTGGCAATAACAAGATCAAGGAGTGGAGCCCTCTTCAAGGGTTCAGTAGTCTCTTCCTAACAGGCCTACTTTATGAAGATCCCAAAGGTCACCCTGCCCCACCACCTGAGCTGTGTAAGTCGGTTTCATGAACACGCTCCTAGTTATGACGGGCTGGAATCCCAGGCTTCCAGAGCCCAGAGCCTGGAGGCTGCGTAACACAAGGCAATTATCTGTTTTGAAGGAATACTCTGATTTGACATTCTTAAGGAGTCACAGACGTCTGATTTCATAATATAATTTGTAGAAGTAAAAAAAAGGCGAGTTAAACATTTGCTTACACATATCATGTTTACATGTGTTCAAAGAACTTTCCAGAACTTTGCAGTCTCATCCAACGGCATCTTTTTTAAGCTCGCTTCGCTCTCGCAGGTTTGCAAACAAATTCCACAGCACATTCAACCGCAAATTGATTTACTTTTGGGGAAAGTCCTCGAGTTTCGCGACTGACTTCATGCTGTTTAATGTACACACAGATGTAAAAAAGAAAAAACAATCTCCTTAGACAGGAACACAAATCTGGCATTCGGAGGAGTTGGTTTTTTTTTTTTTTTTTTTTTTTTTTTCATTTATTCTCAAAACGAAAGGAAAGTAGCAACGGACACAGTCCAGATTGCCGAGCAGCGTACAAATGACTTCTTGGGCCCTGTCTCAGCATGACTGACAGCCACGGCTTGGGCGGAGTGAATGAGGGAGAGAGAAGCATCTCGAGAGGAGGAAGCTGAGTTCCACTGGGTACCCAGCACTACCCATTGAATAAGTCTCTATGTCCCATGTTGGTGGCTGCCATGTCCCCTGACTGTCTTCTTGCTCTGTGACCCTATGGTGTTCATTGCTCAGCCTTGAGGCTCGAGCTATTCTTTTTGATCCCATTCTCTTTGTATTCCAACCTATGGTCTTGACTGCTGCCAGAGACAGATCTAACCCACACCTCAGATGCACTGACATCCTTGTTAGAACCATGAGGATTCCCTTCCTTCCAGGCAAGAAGGATAATCTTCTCAGAATGATGCTAAAGCCATATGCCACCGTGTATCCACGGGCACAGATCAGCCTCTTGCCTGTCCTGGTGATATTTGGATTCACTGTTCTGCTGACCAGGAATGCCTTCCTGAGGTGTTTCCACCTTGAACACCCTTGTTTGTCATTCTGAACACTCAGAGATGCTGCTTTTGGAAATGATCTGGACTGGGGTAGGACTGGAATACTGTTTCCTGTGTCGAGGACACACACTTCTTTACAGGTGTCTTTCCCCTATGTGTGACCTTCTCTTCTCTGTGGTGTCTGTGCAGGTTTGCATGTGTATATTTATGAAGGCCAGAAGTCAACGCCAGGCATCTTCCTCCATCAGTCTTCACCAGAGTTTTGGAGACAGGGTCTCCCGCTAAACCTGGAGCTTGCTTGTTTGGTTTAAGATGGCTGCCAGAAAGCCCCAGGGATTCCTCTGTGGCTACCTCCTCAGTGCTGGCTTTATAGATACATGTCATTGTGCTTGGCTTGCGTGACAATGTCGAGAGTCAGGACCCAAGTCCGATTGCTTGCTCAGCGAGCACTTTATCCACTGAACCATCTCCCCAACCCCCGGTGTGGGGTTTGTGTTAGCATTTATTCTGATCAGATTTCGCTTTGATGAGAGATGATCTGTGTTTGTCAGAGGTTGTCACAACCCTGTGTCCTTTATCATCATGTACAATAGTAGACGTGGTTTTTACAAACTGCACATGCTCACTGCAGTGCTGCAAATAAAGAAATAGGTGATCAAACCTGTCTTGAAAACAGGATGCATATAATAGTGCCAAAGGCTTATAGGCACCTTTCAGTGTCCTAAGCTTACTGCAAAAGAAACAGGATCCTGAAGCATCCCTGTATGGGACCTAGGAGAGGCTGCTTGGTCCAGGGGCTGAACAAAAGCGATCACTCTATGGTGGTATCTCATTCCTCAAACACCATCCTCCTATGTAGGAACCTTCTGCATTGGTACCCAGTGGTCTGATTTTTAAGAAGCCTTTCTCCCACAAAGGGCTGGTGAACTTAGGAAGTGGGGAGCAGGGAGTCTTGTCCCCCAGTTGTGACAACAAGTGCTTGTATGGCCAAGTATCTAAGACTGTCAAGCTAATGCCGTCTTGGCTGGTGTTTAGGACAGTTCTCTGACCTACTCCTTGCACCCATTCTGGTTTACCCCTTTGCAGGTGAATCCCGGTCTTCATAAGGCATCTCTAGCAGGATGCTGAAAGTTCCAAGGACCATATCCCCAGCAAAATGCATCCAGTGAATGCCACACTAAAAGCATGGAATTAAGAAGGCCGAAGTTTACCAACAAACACATCCTCCAATCTGCCTGACTTCTGTCCCTCAATAAAGGAGCATATGTCCAGTCTCCAGTCTTCCAAGGTTTTGGGGTTTGCTGTCACTTGATTGTTTTTGAGAAGTTATTAAATAACCCAGACACTGTGAAGTTCTCATTTGTATGCAACCTGGTTGGCAGCCGGCCGCCCTGGGCAGCCCTCACTTGCAGCCAGAGTGTAGCCATTAAAGCTTGGAAACCCACAGTGTTAATAGGAACCAGGCAGGGAAAGTGAGTTGAAACCAGGAATGTGTCAGCAGGGACTCCAGCTCTGCTCAGCTGTGTGGGACCCAATCCTGTCACATACAGGCAGGACTAGGGTATCTCAGGAAAGGTCTTGGCAAGGGTACTGGGTCCAAGATCTGAGGCTCTCTGCATCTCTTCATCCAAGTTGATGGCTATGGGAAGCCCCAACCCACCTCTAGTCCCAGGGATCAGCCTGATGCTAAAATCTTGGGGTCCCCATTCTCTCCCTTCCTGCTTCCAAACCCCACAGAATGGTGAGGAACTCAAAGCATTCCAGCAGAAGAATGCAGTCTGGCAGAGACAAACGTGAGGAAAAAGAGGAGGCCATGTGATACGGGATGGTGACCCCTCCCAGGGATCACATCTTCAGAGCTTTAACCATGGGCATGACATGGACACAGACTTCATGGATCCTTCTGATGCAGAAGGAAGGAGCCATGGACCACAACTTCAAGAAAAACATCTCACTGAGCTACTGAAAATGAGATGGATTCTTTCAGTCTGCCGAAGTCATTTTGGAAACCCACGCAATGGCCTTCAGGAGAAAAATAGAACAAGACTGTGAACCCTACACCTCAGCTTCCCCACTATTTGCTGAGATATATGGTGCTCCAGCCTGCTCTACAAACCTAACATCCATGGTACCTAGGGACTTTCCTGCCCTTATGCAAGTCTCTAGGCAAGACCTAGTAACCTTGCCTAGTCCCTGGGAGTCAGTGACACCCAGAAGCCCAGCTTATAGCCACCCTGTGGGAACGGCACCCAGTGCTCTTTGCTGGTGCCCGTGCTCGGCACCTAGGCTACATCATCCTGAACCAATACTGCTCCTCCAGCCAAGGGGTGTCAAGATGGGCAGGTGCAGGTGCTGAAGCAAGAGCAAACTCCACACAGTGGATCCAGGAGCTGAGGAGAAGAGAGCCTGAGGCTGTCAGGGTCCTGGCCCTCAGTACAGAATTCAACATCTGTGGAGGAAGCGGCCAGCCGGTAGTTAGTTCGCTGTGCTATTTCTGTGTGTTATTTTTTTACATTTGGGTTTTACTTTTCAGTGGAAAACTGGCGGATCCACTTGGAGCTGCTTGTCCAGGAACTTCCGATAACATTCCGATAACATTCTGGCAGCTGAGGGAGGCACTGCTCTGTTACCTGGGTTAAGGGTGTGGGTGGGAGGGTTACAGGATTCTTATCAGCAGGAGGGAGAATTAATTTCCATTGTGAAAAACTTGAAAATGCCAAACAGATACAAAGATGCAAAACATCTATTGCTATGCAACCCAGCGATCTGGCTTTCCTCACCATTCAAATATTATTTTAGATGTTTCAGATTCACCAGGACCGGGAAATGCTCTAACCCCCTGAACTGATGACAACGGATGTTTTCTGAGGTTGTCTTGGCACTGTGTGAGGACTCTCCTTCCCCTATGCTCTTCAGGGAAGGGGCTTCTTATTTGTGGTAAATGTTGGTTGATTTAGAAAAAAAAAAAAGTAAGTGCTGAGAATAGGACCCAGGGCCTTGCACAAGCTAGGTGTGCAGCCACTGCACTGACCTCTGCTCCCAGGCCGCTTTGACTTTTTGCTTTAAGCTTTTATATTCATTCTTCCTCTCTTTCTTTTGCTGCGCATACATGCACATCTGCTCTTGCTTGCACGAGCGAGTGTGTGTGTGAGTGCGTGTGCAGGTGCGCATGTGCACCATGACGTACTTGAGCTGGCCAGAAAATGACTTGCAGAAGTCCATTTCCATCTTTTAGGATATGGATTCCCATCACGGAAATCTGGTCATCAGACTCGGTGGCTCGAACATCTACCTGCTGAATCATCTCACTGGCTCTCTTTTACTCTTTCATTTTATTAGAGAGAGAGAGAGGAAGAGAGAGAGAGGGAGAGAGAGAGAGAACAAAACAAAGAAAAGCAGGATTCCGTGGCTACTTTTAGAAGCTCTAAAATGATTTCAACATCGCAGTCATAGTTTGAATCAAAACCAGCGCGTTCGCCTTTTACACTCTCAGTTTTGAACAGTTCAGCAAACATCCGCTCCCTTCGTTAAAAGCTAGGTTCTCCCTTATGTACAAGACAAAAGGGTAAGCAGCACAGAGCGTCTCTCCAAGCCGCCCCTCACAGGTAAGCTGAGGGTGACAGGGCTGCAGAGAGTCTCTCTCTGAGGCCGCCCCTCACAGTTCTGCTGGCTGGCACTGTTGGCTCCCTGTCAACTTTTACCTGTGGTCTATTTATCTGTGCCAGACAAATGGAAATCCTCGCGTGATGCCTTGGTCTTCATTCCCACTGTAAGATCTGGATTTTTACTATATTCCAGTTTTCCATTGGTTCATCTTTACTATACACAGTGCTGGCTTTCATAAAGACAACCTTCAAGGCTAGCCCATCCTTTGACCACATTCTGTCCTCAGAGACTCCTCCCTTTGTCCCTTCTTCCGTCCCCAAACTCCCCTTCTGTTTTTATGTCACAGCCCATATTATACAGTCATACAGAATTCTGGTGCATATTAGCCATATTGGGCACATCTAGAGCAACCTACACAAACATGTGTTGAGACATTTTCAATTGGCCATGCCCAGAGGAGAAGAGAATGTGCTTCCTTCCCTTTGCATCTGTAGAAGCTTGGAGGAGGAGTGACTGGCAGATAAGGAGTATACAGAGGAGGTCATTCATGTCTTTTAGCCAGGGAAGATTAAGAAAAAGCAGCAGGTAGTTGAGTATCCAGTTTGCCAATTGGTGTATCTGCCGCGCCTATGGAGAGATTCTTATTGGCTCTATAGTTTTAGGAGGATCGCCCTTGAGCTTGAGGATCGCCCAGACCCCATGCTTGCTTACTCAGAGTAAGGTCAGATGACACACCAGACCTGGAAAAGTGTCTTTGCTACCACAGGCCCATGAGAACAGCAAAGAGTTGCTGGATACCAACAGTCACTCCTAGGGGCAGATGGTTATGGTAGATCCATGGGTGAGGGAACAGGCATCCTGTCTGGAGATCTCTGGAGAGTGTCTCA
Source organism: Rhabdomys pumilio (assembly GCA_030674055.1). Classification (NCBI taxonomy): domain Eukaryota; kingdom Metazoa; phylum Chordata; class Mammalia; order Rodentia; family Muridae; genus Rhabdomys; species Rhabdomys pumilio. Next base: position 22,828,296 of record JANHMN010000022.1, on the reverse strand, counting down.
GATGGCTGCTGAGGAGGAAGCAGACAAGGAAACACCACAGCTAGATTTGGCCTTTGTTGTTATTCCCTTGCTGTGTGGCCTTGAACCATGTCCTGGCTCTCATGGTCCCCGTTCCTCAGTTTCTATGTGGCTAGGAGGCTGTGAGGAATCATGTCGGACTAGCAGGACACTCTACAGAGTAGTTGCATACTTTAGGCACCTACTGGAGACTGAATGTAGGAAAAATTGTCATTTTCTCCACTCCACGCTAGAACTAGATTCTAACCCTGATGGTTTCCCTGACTTCTCTCATAAGTGGCTGCCACAGCACCAATGGACCTAATCTGGTGGTATCATCACAGCTACCAAGAGGTTGCCTACTGAAGATCAAGTCAACTTGGTTTCTCTAACCCAGCAACCTGATATCTTTCTAGGTGAATTAAGTACTGTAACATAGAAAGATTATCTACCCATTGTATAACAGGTAGCAGGTAAATGAGCCAGGATTAAGGTACTGGACAGCCAAAGGCTATATACCCATGTTATATACATTTCTCCAGGCCAGTGCCCACTCTTTCCCTGTACTTCAGTATAGCACATAGCAGGTAAATGAGCCAGGGGAAGGTCCCAGCTAGCTCCAGGCCAGCCTCCACCCTGTCTCTCATCAGATTAGCAAGAGGGATCAGGGAGACGTGCACGCACCACCAGCAGAACAGACTGAGGATCTCATGCACAAAGCCACTCAGTGTTTTATTCTTGTTCAGCAGTCGCAGGTTGCTATGTGCTTGGTCCTAAAGATGGTATTAGGGCTACCGGGTGGGAAACTCTCATCTTATTTCATTGGATTTCATGACGCAGGAGAGTGAAGGCCTCACGGGCAGTGATCACTGTGTGACCGGATGAGAGTCGGCAGGATATGCTTACTAGGCATCCCCTTCCTCACTTCTCTCTCCGGACTCCACTGCTTTTCCTTCTCTTGCGTCTCTGTTTGTACAAGTCTTGAACTTCCACATCTCCTCCTTTATTCCTTTTGTTTCTGACACCCCTCTCTGCTTCCCAGTATCCATAGGAGTTATTTGAGCCCTTCTGTCTGAAGCTATTCTTTTTTTCCTAAATGTCTTAGGAGGCACAATGATCCTCATTGCTTAAAACACACGCACCGCCGTTTTTATCGTAAGGTTTCGTCATGGCTTAACCTTGGCTTGTATCTGTGGCTCTACTTACATTCTCTTTCTCCTAGCAAAGTAACCAGCTTATGGTAGGCAGTTAGCCAGCGTCTTTTGACATGCTTTGAAACTTTCATAGACAGAGCTGGGAAGGGACATTGACACTGGATATAGGTCATGTGATGACATGCATATGCTTGGTCCAGGGAGTGGCACTATTAGACGTTGTGGCCTTGTGGGAATAGGTGTGTCACTGTGGGCATGGGCTTTAAGAGTCTAGTCCTAGGTGCCTGGAAGTCAGTCTTCTTTTAGCAGAATTCAGATGAAGATGTAGAAGTCTCAGCTCTGCCAGCACCATGTCTGCCTAGATGCTGCCATGTACCCACCTTGATGATAATGGACTGAACCTCTGAACCAGTTAAGCCAGCCCAGTTAAATGTTGTCTTTATAAAACTTGTCTTGGTCATGGTGTCTGTTCACAGCAGTAAAACCCTAAGACAAAAGCTGGTTGGTTTTACTGCTTATGAATAGACATCATGACCCAAGACAGGTAGTGTTGCAGAGTCCAGGGAGTCAGGATGCTCACCTATGGAGTAGCCTATATTTCCGGAGGAACCAGAGCATCATGATACGTACATCAGACTGAAGAGAGCAGGGAATGTTACAGCGGGTTGGAAATGATGCAGTCATGAATGTGACCTCTTCATACTAGGAGATCCCCAGCAGACGTTGGGGAACTCCTTAGAGAGGAGTCACCACCCACCCTCCTCTGTCTAGATAAACAGATAACTGCACATTCTGCTGTGTGACAAGAATGAGGTAGATCCACACTGCCTCTTGTGTTGACTGTTGGGTTCGTTCTCTCTATCTATTATTTGTGACCTCAGCCACTACACGAGACTTCCTTAACACCCTGTTTTCCTGGGCATCCTTGATAGCTAACCTCCGGCAGGGTTCACACACGATTCTCATACAGTTAAATTTAAGTGAAAGAGTGAAGCCGCCTCCTTCAGGTTGGTTTGACTTGGGTTTGGTTTAAATCAGACCCAGCGTTTACATCTTCTGGTGAGATCTACAGGTTTCTACATCAGCTCGAACCCTGGAAACTTTTTCTGTTTGAGCTCCAGCTGGAAGGAAGACCTGGGACAAATCTGTTGCTTGGCGATGGTGGGAGAGTGATGGCTAAGAATATGTACACAGATTCTTCTAGAAGATGAGACTCTCCTCAGAAATGCCATTCTTAGCAAACCTGTAGCATTATGAAGGAGCCATTTTGTGCCCATTACATAGCAAACTTCCTGCAATCTGACCACCTAAAAGGACACACATGAAAGATATATATATATATATACACATACAAATACACTGACATGCTCCAGAGCGTTTCTGTCAGAGAAAAAGTAGGTTGCAAGCTTAAGGCAGTTGAGCTATTTGTTCATGGGCTTAATTTTATTCTTCAAATATTTCTGACTTGGGTTATTTTTCTACCATAAAGTGTAATATCCGGGAAAGTCTACAAAGCACATAGCACCCATCCCAGAACATGATACCAATGGACTATGTGGGTTCCAAGCTATTCTGATGGCTATCTCCATCCTCCTCACCACCATCACTCTTCCCATCATCAGCACCACCATGGTAGATCATTAACATCTTTATAACCGCCATTATGGGCACTACCACTGCTGTCATAATCACCATCATCATCACCGTCACCACCACCATCATCACCATCATAACCATCATCATCATCATCATCATCATCATCACCACTCCCACCACTACCATCACCATTGGCATTACAATCTGATACCATGTTCCTCATCATCACCTCTACCATCATCATCATCACCATCGTCAGCTTCGACCTCATTGCCATCACCACCAGCATCACCGCCACTATTCTTTTGAGCTTATTGAGAGGACCCTCCATAGTAAGAGAAAAAAATCAGCTAATATTCTAGAAGGACAGATAGGTTGCTAAGGTAACCAAAGACTGAAGCACATCCCAGGTAGAAGGAAGAATGTTATGCAAAGACTCAGAAGTCTGTATAAACGAGCTGGGTTATTTTTAGGAGCTGGTGATGGTTGAAATGACTGCATGTCTACACTTACTGGAGCAAAAGGTGTTGGCATGTGGATCCTTTCAAGAGCTGAGGCGTCAAGTGATCGATGGTGGTCAAGCCCTGGGAGGTCTTGAATGGCATATTCGGAAGCAGAAATAATTAGAGGCCGCTGACAACATGAAGTTCGGCACCGCCATCGGTGTGGAAAACCCAAGTCAGAGAACAGATCAGAGACTGCGTGTCTAGAAAGATTGCATGACGCAGGGAGGGTGGGAGGGATCTAGTGCCTAAAAACAACAACAACAACAAAAAAACAAAACAATTAACACCACTGAATACAAAGCAGATGAGATTATTTTCGAAAGCTATAAAGATAGATCTCTTACCCCACTAGGCTTCCGATAAAATGTCTCCTTGCTTCCTAAGTGCATAAAATAATTCAGTACTTACAATTCGCCTTTGTATTTTGGAAGCCATTTACGTAACTGCGGAAATGACCCTCAGTGAGGGACCGGGCTCAAGATGGTGGGTTCTCCGTTCATGTTCTTGTTTCACTGGCCACAAGTTGACAGAAAGTGCAGAAACCTGCCCACAGAAGATAACCCAGCCCAGCAACTGTTGTGTGTGTAAGTCATGAGCCCGTAGGTGATCTGAAAGGACAGATCTTCTGGTGGGGAAGGGGGTGGGGAGATGGAGAGGAAAGAACAGAAGGAGATGGGTGTGGGAAACAAAAAAAGTAAATATATAACTTCTTTTTTGGATACTAATATCCCTGGTTCTATTTTTTTAAAAAACAAAATTTATAACTTTTAATGTATGCTTCAAGTGTTTGAGAGAACTTCTAGTGTGTAACATAAAAGACTCTTGGAAAAAAAAACTGCTTTTAGTTTAGAGAGCTTTAGAGTTGGTGCCAGGAACATGGAGATGAAACACGCACTGTCCCTGCCTCGGGGAGTCACCCGTCCATCCCAGGACACAGGCATGGACACGCTAGATCACAGGAGTCGTGATGACAGACACAGGAAACCAGAGCAGAGGAACCCATCTGTCCGGGAGAGCAAGATGAGGGCTTTCGTGGGAGGCGAGAGAAACCCTGCAGCCCACAGTGGTGGTAATTCGCTTACCATATGCTGACCATATTTCCTGAATCAAAAATCAAGAAACATGATCTGACAGAGAGTCTGACAATGAGGCAGAACGTTTTAGAGCAAAGCTGTGGCCACCATCCTGGACCATCTTGATGCAAAGAGCAGGCAGAGTGTGATTCCTTGAGTAACCATAGCTAGGGTTCCTGCAGACAGTTCACACCAATGCTCAACTGCCTGAGTCAGAACTGCAGTCCCCAACTTTACCTACCCACCTGGGCAACAGCAAGGACACATGCTGCCTCAGAGAGATCTCCCACAAATCAAAGCATGCTCTGACTTCATCATACCAGATCTGAAAGGCCTTCGAAGCTACCTAGTCTGAGCATCAACTCACCTCAACAGTATAGAAACCAAGGCTTGGAAAGGTGCAATGACTCCCAGAAGAGAGACAGCTGTGTTGGGCCAGGGTGAGGTTGGGTGGTACTCTTACCTCAGTGGCTGGTTTGGGGACAAAACATAAAAACTCATGAATTGGGAAACATTCAGACACAGGATTTGTCCTCCAATGACATGCCCTTTAATAGATTCGAACCAAACACTAGAGGCACCACACTGGATGGTCTTGGGCTCAGACCCTGCAGGAAACTAAGGAAACTTTCATATTGGGTATAAAAAAGACAGGAGAAGATGCTGGAACACCAATCAGTAATACTAAAACATCTTAAGGACTCTGACTGTCCGTAGAGACTGTGGCCAGCCTCCATTAATGATGGAGCAGGAAAGAGAAAAAAAAAATCACTCAGAAGGTTGAGCATGCGCAGCTGCTGGGCACATGGGAAAGAGTTCACTTCGGGTGGACAAGTAGGAAGAGAGGATCCCTCCGAGTGGGAAGCAAAGCCTCCCACGCATGGGGTTGGAGCAGGCACCCAACTGCCAGCAAGGCCCGCAAGCTCTCACTTCTGCTCTCTGACTCAGGAAGGGGCTATGCTCCAGGAACTTGTGCTGCCAAGAAACACAGAGAGCCTTCACAGCCAAGAAAATGTAAGGCGCCCGCCCAGCATGGGAGAAGGGCAGGGGAAGAGAAGTGGCTTTTTCTCTGTGGCTGACAAGTAGATAAAACCCATGACAGGCCTTCTCCTTCCCCTGAGGTGGGTGTGGGCTGGAGGGATGACAAACTGAAAAGCATCAATAGTGCGGCCTGAGTTTGGCTCACATGTCTCCTCTACTGGAATTCTAGAACAATCCCACCCCTGGGATCAGGAGCTGTCTGTGGCCCATGTGGTCCATGCTGGAGACCGGCCACCTACTTTCCCTTCCTTTCTGTTCTCTCTCCTCTCTTTTGCTCCCTTTTCTTTCCACTCCCCTTCCTCTCTTCTCTCCTCTCCCCACCTTACCCTTTTCCTCCCCCCTCCCTTTCCCTCTCATCTGTCTTTCTTTGCTCCCCCTCTTTCCCCTTTTTTCCTTTCTAGCTGATACACAAAACTGAAATACATGAAATATGAATGGCTGTTTCTCAAGATGCTGGTAGGATCTACACTACCACCCCTTCTGAAGTAAATATCCATTCGTATCTCCACTGCCTACCTGTCTCCATGTCTACCTTCCTTGGTGTTCTCCCATGTGAGTAGAAGTGGATGGCCTTCTATTTGAGCCTTTCCTGACTCACGCCCTGTGTCAGAGACTACTGGGATCTGGACCTTATCATAAAGTTTTCACTGTCCCCAAGCTGGCTTGTATTTCAGGCTTGGTAAGGGTGAGGCCTGACTAGACTCCGAGGAAGGAGTCCTTTCTGCTCAAGTTGAGGGTTCGTGAGGGAAAAGCATAGACAGACGAAGACTTTTCATCAACTGGGCATCTTTAGAGCAGTGTGGGAGGCAGAGAAAGTCCCGTGACAGCACTGGAGCTGATAAAGATCCAAGTTGGGAAGGATGATGCTGGTTGCTGTCTATTTAGATGACTAAGAGAAAAAGCAAAGAGGGAGGAGGAGGGGGAGGGGGAGGGTGGAAGGGGAGGGGAGGGGAGAGAGAGAGAGAGAGAGAGAGAGAGAGAGAGAGAGATGAGAGAGAGAGAGAGAGAGAGAGAGAGAGCTCCAATTGGTCCTGGCATGCAGCTAATACGTACGGCCAGCTTCCCCCTTATGTATGAGCTAGAGGCCGTTCTTAAGATTTGGGACTTTGACCTTAAAATCAGCACAGACGACAGTGAATCAAAATTGAAAGATCACAGCTACAACCATACCAGCATTGATTAGTGTGGTAGAGAGAGCAACCACCCAAAGACACCCAAGTTCTGATCTGTGGACCTAATGAATATGTGAACTCACAGAGGAAAAGGAGTTTGCAGATGAAAACTAGGAATTCAGGGATGGCAGATGATCCTGGGTTACACCTATGTCATCTTAAGGGAGGTCCTTGAAGGAGAATGAGAGAGGAGATCAAAGTCAGAGAGACAGGTGACAACGGATGCAGAGGTCAAGCTCAGACTGATGCTCCTGATGGAAAGAAAGGGACATGAGCCAGACAAAGAAGAAGATTCTAGAACTGCAAGAGGCAATGAGCAGTTTCTCCTGTAGACCCTCTTTGTACTGTATTTTGCTTCTTAAGGCCCACCTAGGACTCTAGATTCTCAGGGAGATGTGCTAGTGGGCTTTCCGGTTACTGAAGTGAAACTAACCAAAATCAACTTGAGGAGGAAAGGGTTTCTATGACTCAAACTTTTATGCCATAGTCCATCACTGAGGCAAGTCAGGGCGAGAATCCCAGCAGGAAGAGAGGCAGAGATCATGGAAGAACACCTGGCTTGCTCAGCCTACTTTCTTATACAACTGGACCACTTGTTCAAGGATGGCATCTCTTTTAGTGATCTGGGCCCTCCCATTTCAATCAGCCATCATGAAAATGCCCCACGGACATGCCCATGGACCCGTCTGATGGAAGAAATTCATCAACTGAGATTTCTTCTTCCCGGTGACTCTCATTTGTATCAAGTTGACAAAGACTAACCAGAACAGAGAATGTATGTGCATTGATCTACATTCCTCCCAAATGCCATCGTCACTTTGACAGTATCAATGGGTCCACATTCATTCCATTTCTCAAAAGAGTCCTGTAAGGGAGGGGCTCAGGTTTCCTGGTTGCCATGTGCTTGCCCTTGGGTAGACTAGGGACTCCTCAATGTCTGTTCATTACAGAGGGACTCAACATGGGACAGATCTGAGGAACTCTGAAATACGGCCCCACATTGCCTGCCTAGAAATAGCCAGAGGGAAATTGGGAATCCTGATACATCAGGACACATCTGTCTAAGGTCCTTGTGCTATTAGCTCGTGTCGGTTCCCTGGACTCTGGTTCTTATTAATCTACAATGAACTAAACCACGTGGATATTTCAACACAAACTTTTAACCTTTCTAAATATTCTTAAGTGATCATGAAGTCCTGACATATCTGATGCTAAGTGAGCATGTGTTTTCAAGGGGGAGTGACAATACCCCCAAAAGAGCCCACATTCTTTCTTGTGGGCTTGAGCTTTCCTTTTCAAGGTTTACAACGCATGTATACAGATGGTGCATATGCAGGGTACTGTACATCTGTGCAACTAGTGTTCTACAGGGTGGCGATTAGAAAAAAAATGTCCCAAGTCTTGTTGATGGGTAAAGAAGAGTTTGTGAATCACGTGTTAGGGAAGGCATGCCACGTACTATTGGCTAAGGTATTTCTGAAGAAACAGGTAAGTGTTGGAAATGAGTGATCTTAGGAACTTTCTGGAATCAGACCGTCACAGATATAATGTGATACTTCCACAGAACTATGTGTCTCTGTCAGTACTAGAACTTCATCAACTCTTTGTCTGGGGCAGACAGGATTCGCCTTGCTCGTTGCTGCTATTTAATTAGACAGAGACAGAAATAAGGCTCTCTAAGAATAAATGGGTGAATATGCTCACCCCTATAATAAATAGTAGCCGAGGACTGAGATATCACAACCTGCATATTTTAGCCTCTTTCATAAGCTGGCTTAATATTTGCATAAAGTCTGTCCCCATCGCCTGTATTGTCTAAGCCATCTTGTCTGCTTATCATCTTTGCCCCTGCCATGTCCAGAGGAGATCACCACCCCTAGTTACTCCTTTCTGGAATCCCACCACAGACACACTTGGACATGTGTTTTCCTTATTTCCTAGGGGCTTCTGAAGACAGCACAGCTGACACACAGGGACTGTCCATCAGCACCTCCCAGAACCATGACCACACAGGCAAAATATGTTCACTCTGAGGGGCAGCTTGCCTAGGCTTCTAGTCCATCAGACTCAGTGCATTTTCCACAGGGAGTCTCCTGATGTGGAACCCTGCTTTCTCCAGTCAAGTCAGAGAAGCCAAAGGCAAGTTCCTACCCATGGTCACCTCTTGTACAGACTATCCCCATCATTAAGTTTCCAAGCCCAGCCCACATGCAGAGAAAAGGATCACAGTGGAATGCTCATACCCAGAGTGAGGGACAGCTGGGAACCACAATGAAGGTTTAGTGACAGAAAGCAACATCAAAATAGTCTCTCACTTGTCGTAGGTGAGGAAGGACAAGAAGCGAGGACGGGAATATGGACAATGAGAAGTGACATTGAGCTTTCTGGAAGTGACTGAGAGCATGAGCACTGGGTAACACTGGCATGTACAGCATGAAGTGGTATGTGAGAACCAGGCTTCTTCACCAGCCATTTGAGGCCAGGATACGCACATGACAAGAGCTCATCACTCCTCTGACACAAAGTCCTAACAGGCGTGGCCCACATATAGATCCAGGGTCACCTGCCTCAGAACCCCACCCATTCAGGGTTCATTACTATCTGTTTCTCAGCATCCAGGCAGGTATTAAAAAGCGATCTGGGGTGACCATCAACCAGCCTAAGCTTGAGGCTCCTCTCCCTCTGTATGCCCAGGACCCCTGTATCAGAAGAACTCCACTGATTTTTCCAGAAGTGGCTGATTAGGTTAAGCCACCTCCACCTGAGCACACAACCACCCCCACCCCCAAATCCCAGGGATGATTGCTTTCTGTGTTCACAGGTGGGTTTTTAGCAAACTGAGTAATGAGATCTCATCTCTAAATCCCTTTCCCCTAGAGACTCACCAGGGGGAATCAGCTGGTCTGCCAAGAGCCCCTGTGGCCTGTGTTTTGAAACTAGTATTGAAATTCTCTGGTCCCTGCCTTGTTTTTTTTTCCCTTGCAGTCCCCCCATTCCCCCATCCCCACCCCACCCAACCCCTGCATGGAAATAACTACCCTTTGACTTTCCTGTGTCACTGAAGAATTGACTGTCATGGGCCACTCTTTCTCTATGGTTTTGTCAGACATCAAATAGTGCCTAGCAAAAGTCCAACTGTAATTGGGAAGACGTGTTCCTGGGGTGGACTTTTGTATTCATTCAGAACCACTGATTCTCCACACTCTGCCCCTCTCCATCCTTCTGAGTAAACAGCGTCTCCGTCTCCACTGTGGCCTTTGGGGCTCTTTTGTGGGGGGATTACAGGTGACAGAGCCACAACTTCTGCTTCAGGGACCATTGCCCTCTCCCAGGTGGACACCCCAGCTTCGCACACACACACACACACACCTGTTCTGCCACACTCATCGGGGTAAGAAATAGATGCTCCCTGGAGATAGCATCTCTGAATTGCAGGAGGAAAGAGAGAAAGAGACTCTGAGGGAGACAATATGGAGGTTGAGGAGTGTGCCTTTCTTCATTTTATTTGTAGGATTTTTTAGTGACTTGACAACAATGATCCTTTTTATTTACGCAATTTCAAATTGCAACGACTGCTTTCGACTAAACATTCGAAGCGGATTACCCACAGTTTGTGGCAAATGTATAGTTCTGTGGTAGGAGGCAGAGGCCACAGAGGGCGGCATGTGCGTGCACTAACAATAAGCACAGTTCTTAGAGCCTGCAACCAGGTCCTTCCTAGAAGAGGCAGCCATGCTGGGGACAGAGGTTGCTGTGATCTTTTACCATCAGACTCTACCACAAATGGGTTCATGTTCTCTGTTCTTTCTTGCTTGGGGAAATGGCTCCATCCTTTCAGAACTGCCACTGTTAGCAGGCGGGCTCTTCCTTCAGCATGGATTCATTGCCTCTTTTACACACAACAGTTTTTTTTTTTTAACATCATAAAGCTGGTCTTGCAACCTCCCCCAAGGCTGTCCCTTGTGTAAGGCTGTCGGGAGATAAAAAGGAGTCAGGAACACCACTTTTCACAGCAAGAGCAGGTGAGATCACATGGGTAACAGGCCCCTGATAGACTGGGGGTGTCAGCTTCTTGAGTCATGTGTAGCATTTGGCATAGTAACAGCAACCTTTGCTCCCTGTCCCAGTCTCTGTTCAAGGCACAGTGGTAGGTGACCAACATGTCTCTTATCTCTTCGTGGTAAGGCTGTGGCTGATCACCTCTGTTCTATACACAAGAGGACAGGTTCTGGTGGTCATGTCCTGTGCTAAAGCCTTCTACTGAGTTGGGAGCCTGAGTCAGAAATGCCTAGGCCTTAAGTGCTTCTTTCTCATCAACTGTATGGCATCACATTGTTTTTCTGTGTATTTGAAAAATCCCTTTGAGTACTTACCTAGAAGATTTGCTGCAGTCAGAAGGCAGCTGTCTGACCTTCCAGATCATTTGCTGGGGCTGCCAGTGACAGGCAAGGGCCTCTGGGAACAAAGAGGCTTGGGCACAGGTGACATGGGCCCAAGTGAGAAGAAAGGGCAGAAGGTGACTCTGCTAATGGAGCCTTACCATCCGCCCACAGGAACCTTGGGGGCCTGGGGCCTCAGCATGGTTAGCTAGGCTAAAAGAGCATGTTTGCTCATCCCAGGAGACAGTCATTTAGCCTGGACAATTAGACCACACATACTGACCATATTTTGTGCTAAAACCAAGGGAATTCCTAGCCCAGCTTGTCCTGGCTTCCCCAGCATCCCCAGGAGAAAGAACCGCAGTATGAACAAGAGTGTCCACTTGTGGGACCTGTAGGGGCTCCTCAAGGTTCCATCCAAAGATTCAGTGCTCACTGAGTCACAGAACACCAAGCTAGTCACAAACTATCAAACATTCAAAGACGACAGTTATGATCTATTTAGAGAAGGAAAGAGTAGAATCATGAGTTGGCAGAAATAATCAACTCTGTGGTGTGCAAATGTAGGCAAAGGAGCGAGCTATGATCGTTCTTGCGTGCATGGGATGGGGCGGGGCTTGTATCATAGACAGGTCTGAAGTTGCCAAGGATTGAGCAGAACAGAGATATCAGAGAGAGCATCAAGCAAAGGATCTTAAGTCTCAGTGCTGTGAGGTTTTAAATTTAAATTTCACTAAGCTGTTAACCTGTTTACTGATCCATGCTCTTTCCTCACCTTCTGACTTCGGACTGGAAGTCTCTCACAAGCAATCTCCTGTCAATGGGAGTCACTACTTTCCAGATAACTCTATGTGGCACCCAGGACACCTTGTCAGGTGCTGATGTGGGGTGTGAGTGTGACAACCCAGATCAGCTGGAATGCTGGGGTCAAAGCTTCTGCTCGGGATGAACACCAGTCCTCAGTAGATCTTGAATTCCACAGTCACACTCATAGCATGCACCATCTGCAGCCTGGCCGCCATTGCTGTTGCCTGACTATACAGTGACTAAGACATCCTGCTCTAAGGATAAACATACAGACAAACAAGAATGACATCATTAAAGCCAAGGAGCATTTAACATCTGACTTTCTCTTAGTGTAACTCCATTATCTTCAGTTTAATAACATAGATTAGACATTCACAACACTTGTTTTGTGTGTACATATATGTATGTGAATGTGTGTGTGTGTGTGTGTGTGTGTGAGAGAGAGAGAGAGAGAGAGAGAGAGAGAGAGAGAGAGAGAAAATGAGAATATCAATGGTTGAATTGACCAAGGTGAATCTGACCTACTTTTAGGGTGTACAGAAAGCTCTGGAGTTCTGACCAGTTCCTTCACAACAACATAATAAGGAGATTAAGAAGCCAAGGTGGGAGGGGATAGACGGAGCCCAGGAGGCCACAAAAGAGGTGTTGGCCCCCAAACTGTCAATCTCATGCACATTTCAGTATGTTGGGCCATGTTTATTTCAGTATGATCTTATTTAGAAAGTAGACTCTACTGCACAGACCTGTAGCAACCAGGCAGCGTGAACTCCCTCTGTCACACAGGACAGAGACCTGGAACTGAGTGAGGACAACTCCCTTGGGTCTGATTGCAAAGTGAATGAAGGGCATTGTCTTGGTGATTCAAGTCCCGGAAGCCTTTGTCCATTCCTTTCACTAATAAGTGGAGGTGTGGACTGGGGAGATGATTCAATTGGTACAGTGTTAGGCTTGTAGGTATAAGGACAGGGGTTTGATCCTATGGAATCCATGTAATGAAGCCAGACACAGTGGCACATGCTTGCAATACCAGTGCTAAGGAGGTAGAGCCATGAGGTTTGCTGGTCAGTCATCCTAACTTAATTGGCAAGCTCTGGTCTTTTCTCAGAAACAGAAGAATGCTACTGGAGACTGACCCCTGACCTCTACTGAGTACGCACATGTATACTCACACTCAGGCATGTGCCCACATACATACATAGTAACAATCACACATACACATACCTACACACACACACACACACACACACACACACACACCAAAAAGTCCAATCATGCTCACAGGTTCGAGTTTCTTTCGACTCCCAGTCCAGGCTGCTTTCTAAGAGCCACTCAGGAAGGAAAGATGCAAATGTGTCTTCCAGGGTTTTAAATGGAAAGGTCTTACCTAGAACAGAGTTCCCTCATGGAAGCCACAGTACCTGCCAAGGATACAATGTCTTCTGGTAGATGCTTGGAAAAAAAAATTTGAGAAAAAGGCCACCAACATTTGGCACTTGAGTTTTAGGGCCCTTTCCTAGCCTGGGAGAGCATATGTGTGTGTGACTGGGGATGACAACAGTAAGTATGTCCCCATGCCTTCCTGGGGACACTGAAGGGCCCTGAGGACCTGAGTGCAAGGTGAACTTGATTGGCTGTGTAACTGGGATCTGTTCCTGGGCAGAGTCTTGGGAGCTCCACTATGTGGTACAAGAAGGATACACCCAGACTAGGAGGCACTTAGCCAAGGATCCTAACCTGATTAGAAGGAAGCAGAATTGTCTTTCATAGACAGATACATATTTACCTCAAGTGGCAGCAGAAGGGAGCTGAAAAGATAATGAAGGGCTGAGAAGATCAAACAGCTACGGGGCTTTGATTCCTCTGCTGCAAGGGTCTGGGATTGCAACATATCAGAATGAACACATAATGCAAAAAACGCAGCTTGCCTGGCAGGAAGGCTTTTATTTTATTTTATTTTATTTTATTTTATTTTATTTTATTTTATTTTACAAGGAAATTATTTTCGTCAGAAGAACTCAGATTTGAGGGATAATTCAATGTCTGGTCTTAAATACTGTCAGAAATGCTTTGGGAGGAAAGTAGCCATGTAGGTGGAAGGAGAACTTAGAAGACCTGCTGAGTTCTACTCCTCTGGTGTTTATAGTATGCATGGAACAAGGTAAAGTCACTTGCTGCCAAGCATGGTGACCTGAGTTTTGTCCTTAGAAGCTGCTGGAGGAACAGAATAGACCCTGCAGGCTGTTCAGGTTGTGTGTTCATTCACGAATAAACACATGCAAAATAAAATAAGTAGATCATTGTAATATTTTAAAGTGCTAGAAAAAATTAGTGATGTCATTTGCTGAAGCAAATATTGTCTAAAAATCAGGGGTTACCCTTAAAATTTTGTTCAAGAAATTCCATATTTTCATTTTAAAGGTCTTTTTAAAAATATTTATTTATGTATATTATGTGTATGACTATGCTGTCTTCATGCATACCAGAAGAAGGTATCAAATTTTATTACAGATGGTTGTGAGTCACCATGTGGTTGCTGGGAATTGAACTCAGGACCTCTGTAAGAACAGCCAGTGCTCTTAACTGCTGAGCCATCTCACCAGCCCACCATATTTCCATGTATTTCATATTATTTTATAACTTTGGGAATTTGATAGCAGATACGAAAGGGTATTCAAGAAAAATATACCTTGTTCAGACATCTTAAGGTTGAGTAGAAGTTAAACAAGACCAGGAGGTAAGAGCATATGGGAGAGCAGATACCTCGAAAGAGTGGAGCCCAGTGCAAGCAAAGCAATTCTAACATGATTACAAAGCTCAAAAGTTATAGACTCAGAAACCTGAGACCCAAGCTACATTCCTTGTACACTGTGCAATGGCTTTCAAACATGACTGCTCCATCACTGAGAGAGCTGTTGGGAAACTGCTGAAAAGCAGCTGTGGAACACCTGTGTTAAGCTTCTCCCTGTATCTCTATACCCCAATTCAGGAAACACCAAGACAGATGTGGCAGAAGCAATGTAAAAGCCAGAGGTAGAGAAGAGTGCTGTGGGAAGGCTACCCTGACAGCAGGTCATGGATGCTGCTCACATGAATTCACACAGCTATGGCAACCCAAATATGATGTCCAAAAGATCAGGTCAGCTAACTGTTCCAGCATGGGATGGGACTCAATTCCTAATGCCTCGCCCAACGATGAGGTACTGATAAACAGTTGATAGCTGTTGCAGGAGAGTCACTTTTCTTTTTTGGGAGTGTGTGTGCAGTCACTGGTGATTTGCCTGGTGGGTGGTACCACACATATGCAAATACAGATAGTACTAATTGGACTTAGTGGGTTTTTCAAAAAGACATAAAATCGGAAGACATGTTCTCAAAAGAGAACCAAAGGGAGGAAGTTGGATGGAAAGAAATGACCAAGATACACTGTGTAAGTGAATGACAGTAAAATAAACCAAAATAAACAATAAGAAAGAAAAAGTTTGTGTTTTGGAAAATGCGTCCTAGATGTGAGGAGGAAGAAACAAGGAAGTCCTAAAGGCAGAAAGGTGCATTGAGGATTGTGGCAGGGGTCTGAGGATACTGTGTGGTTGGACTCAGAGGATGTCATCAAACCGGAAGTGAGATGGCATCTTTATACAGAGGAAGATTGCATCTCAACAGCATTATATAGGCAACTGCAAGGGTTAGACTAAGCAGAAGCAGATTCAGGAGACTTGGTTGGTGAAGCCCAAGGATCAGCTGGATCTCTGAGAGATCACATAACCAATTATCACACTACTTTTCAATGACCTATGAAAAATCCGGAGGGACCCCAACATCTAGTGGTCAGTAGGAGATAATCCCAGAAAGAAAATAGAGAAAGAAAGAGACAAGAAGGAGGTCAAGACCCAAGGGAATCCAGGATGCCCCATAGGGATCAGGAATCCTTTAGGAAGAGACTGCGGTAAAGCATGGGGTGAGACTCTGCCCCTTTAATGATGCAAGATGAGTAGACAAAAGTGAGAAGCCATTGGAAATGCTCAGAGAAGTGAGGAAGATACAGAGAAGGCAGCTGTCATGCCTCATCTTCAAGACTAAGCAGAAATTTGCTGGAAATAAATGGTCACGGCAAGGCAAAGAGTTGCGAGAGTCAAGTCATCCAACCACAGCCCATCATGGCATGCTTGCAGGACAAGAAAGACATCTGCATTGCAGGAGACCCAAGGGTTTGTGTGAAAGTGTGTTAGAGACATGGGAAGCATAGAGTCGATCCAGAAGCCTGTGCTTAAAAACCTCGGACCTAAGAAACTATGGGTGGACAGAGACTTAGAGTGTGCCGAGGAGGCATTCTGTGCTCACTCCTACATGCTTCTGATACTACATAACTGTGAGCAGAGGAGATGCATTTAGGATGAAGGATCCAAAGCCTGGAGAACTGAATGAGGATACTCTACCACGGGGACTACCTAAACGCAGGCCTCTCTAATGGCATCTTGATGTCCTCAGGCATCTGTTGTGTGACACCATTCCTGGGGAGATGTGAATGAATAACTACCCTAGATAGGGAGCTTATGTAAGCCAAAGAACAGATACTATCAAAATTTAAATTGGTAAACTGATAAGGTTTGTTGGTGTTATTTATAGGAATATGGATGTTTTAGGGTTTCTTACTGCTATGAAGAAAACACCATGACTAAAAAGTGAGTTGGGGAGGAAAGGGTTTATTTGGCTCACACTTCCAGATCATAGTTCATTATTGGAGGAAGTCAGGACAGGAACTCACATGGAGCAGGAACCTGGAGGAAGAAACTGATACAGAGACCATGGGAGGTACTGCTTACTGGCCTACTTCTCGTGGCTTGCTCAGACTGCTTTCTTATATAGTCCAGGACCACCAGTCCAGGGATGGCACCCCCCCCAATGGATTGGGCTCTCTCTCCCATTGATCTCTAAATGAGAAAAAGCCTTACAGCTGGATCTCATGGAGAAAATTTTTCAATGAGGCTCCTTCCTCTCTGATGACTCTAGCTTGTTTCAGGTTGACACACAAAAACCAACTAGTACAATGGGCAAGGGGTTACTTATAAGGAGCATAATACTCAAAGACAGTTATATCACCAAAGCCACTTCAACATAGATGACATCCCACAAAAGCTGGAAACCTGAGGCACACAGCAGAGCCTATAGGTATCTCAACATGTTGAAGAGTGTCTTTTCTTGGTGGCTCAGTTGGTCTGAGCCTTGTCAGGGCAGCTTGGCTGTGTTTTGTTACTTCTAAAGAGTTCTGCTGCTCTCCAGCTCTTCTAGGTGGCTTGGGGTTAATTCTCCTCTAATCATCTTAGCTTGTTTGGAATTCTCTGAGCAGTTTTCATTGCTTACATTTTCTGGGTGGTGGAAGGGCTTAGTGTATCTGCTCAGTTTCAGGAACTTCCTGAAGCATTTTGAGTTGTGTACTTTCTGTCTTAATGAGCTTCACTGTAGTATGGGATATTTTCTTTCTTATGACACTGTGTCGTTTTACCTTCCTGAAAGCACCCTGTCCTAAAATATCCCATTGTTTCACTTTCCTGTGTTTTACATCCTGCATTTTGAGGTATTTCCCTCCAAGACATGAGGTTTTAGTAGTGGAGGAAACTGCTCTGCAATGTATTCTGGGTGGAAGGCATTGTTTCCCAGGATGAGGAAAGTTTTGTTGAGTCCATGTTTGCAAAAGTAGAAACCAGGATTTTCTGGCCTATGTCTGTACCAGGTCTACCATATCACAGACAAGAAATTGCACCTCAGATTTCTGAACCTTTATCCTGGAGTATGTCCCTACACATAGCATGTGACACTAAAATGGATTGGGACCCCTCTCAACCCTCATGAAACTCTGTTCTCAGAGGGGTGATCTCAGACATTTTGCAAGGGAGTACTCTCTCTTTCCCTATTGCTCAGGTTGAGCTTGTGGGTCCAGATTGCATCTGCACTGCATGTAAACAAAACCATGCCAGGAAGAAAAGTGAATGGTCAGTCTGATAAATGGTTAGCCACTGGGAAGTCTTGAAAGCTTATTTGGTGGGCCATGGTTTCTGGCCTGTTTACTCCTCTTTCCACCACAGCAATTCTGAGGAGGATTCTGATCCACCCCGAAGGATTCTGGGAGATCCTGGTATGATGTTCTGTCCTGGCCATGACTCCTGCCTTGGAGCCAGTGGGAATGGAGTGAGGAGTGAGAAATGCCTGGGTGGATTACTGACATCCTGATTTTCTGGGAAATAACAAGTCTAATTCCCAGTAAAATGTCATTAGAATTTGCCAGGTCCTCTGACAGGGAAAATGAAAAGCCCTTCCTAGAAGTTTGTCATGCTGTGTGGTTTCTGAGACATTCTAAGGACTTTGCAGAGAAATATAATGTGTCTATACGATTTGGGACTAATGCTAATTTCCCAGCTTCCTCAAACGTGTGGGGCTGTCTTTAAGCAGAAGTAAACTGCAAAAGCCCAGAATGGTTATATTTTAAACAATGTCTGTGAGAACATAGGGTCTAAGGCTTGCCCGGCCTGAGTCTCACCCTGTTACTTTACAGTCTTGTACTTTCAGGGACTGTACTTCAGTTCACAAAGCCCTGATTTAGTCACCTGTACAATGAAGCTAATGGAGAATCTCCCTCCTAGGTTTGTGAAGAGCTTTTTTTCTCCCTCACGCCTCCTGCTTGAGCACTTAGCATCGTGCCCTGCAGAACACAAATAAACAATGATCAGAACTCCCGTTCCATTCTTGTCTCCCATGTGCAGACGCACCCCAGCTAAGCTGTGTTACGTAAATGACCTCCCCTGTTCTCTCCTATTGCTGGATGCACCGAACAGCTCCGGAGGCGAGCATCTTCCCAGAGTGGTTTGTTTGCCCACCAAGCTCTTCAGTGTCCGGGCAGTTGTTTCTAGTAGCAGTTAAATGTCTGTGGCCCTGAACTTTGCGGAGAGACGATCGTGAGTTGAACGATTAGGTGTTGAAGTGTACAGCGAAAGAACCTCAGTTCTTTCTTGTGATAATTGAAGTCATTTCAATTCATTTCCTTCTGGGTCGGACAGAGACATGTTTGCAATAGTGAGTGAGTCTTGAGGGAATCCATTGACCTGAGCAGTCGTATAATGCGTGAAGTTAATGGACAAAAAATGATATTCATCTTCAGCTTATAATAGTATTTTCACCACGGCACCTAAGCACAGAGGTGGCGGGTTTGCTATTGGAGCAGCAGCCGCGCTCCTGGCAGATGCGTGACCTTTGCTGTATCTAACAATTATTGGATCTATGGTGAAATAAAATAAAAACCAACACAAGTTTTGACACTAAGATAATAAATTATAAATTACGGAAGTCGACGCCACTGAGGATCTTGTAAACAACAGGCTGGTCTCTTAGCAACGGCCTAAGGAGAGAGCAGTTGTTAGTAGCAAGGGAGCTGACAGGATTTGTCGTGTTGTGTTTCTGCTCAGGGCCAGAAGCTACAGTTTAGCACCTGCCTCCAGCCCCTCCTTCCTGCCCAGACCCTCTTTACCTAGTGGCCAGCTGTAGACCATGACCTATTCTGGTATTTAAGAGGCTCTGTCACCCAAAGCAAGTGACCAGATTCCAAGGAGAAAACAAACAGCGGCGGATTCAAGTGGTGGAGATGTGGTGTGGCTGTCTTGGCAAGAGAGGCTTTGGTTTTTTCTTTTCTTTTCTTTTTTTCTGCACTAGGTAGTGGCCAATAGAGAAGCCAGCAACTGACCAAACATAAAGAATGGATGAGTGTCCCCGGGCTCAGCCCTAAACAGAACATCTGTTTCCCGTCCTCTGAAATACAGTGAACGTATGGAAAAGAAAAAGGGAGGAAGGATTGTAAAAGTCAGAGGTTGAGGAGGGTGTGATGATGTGACATGCTGTCTTCTGCAAATGACAGGGCCGATGTAACCAGGAGCACACAAGGCAGCTATAGCTGCAGTACCTGCGTAACAGACAGGAATGTCGGGAGGAGTGGGTGGGAGAAAGAAGAGGTCTGTAGGAGTCGGGGGCGGTAAGAGAGGTGTGGGATGATTACGTTCATAAGGTATTGCATACACACATGCAACTGTCAATAATTAAAGAAAAATAAATAGGTCAAAGGAAGGAAAAAGCAGAGCTGTGACTCAATGCAGCATTTAGCCGTGACTTAGGAGTGTCAGGACTTAGGTGGGACAGAAGTGAGTCGATACAATGTCATCTGATGTGGTCTCAGACTGTAGCTCTGAACTGGGTCGAGGGTAGAAGGCTCCTCTCTTTCCCACCCC
The DNA here is from genome assembly GCA_030674055.1 of Rhabdomys pumilio. Lineage (NCBI taxonomy): Eukaryota > Metazoa > Chordata > Mammalia > Rodentia > Muridae > Rhabdomys > Rhabdomys pumilio. The sequence goes on along the minus strand of JANHMN010000022.1, from coordinate 22,808,304 downwards.
CAACTCCCTATGGCTTTAAAAAATCTCACTTAGGGTGGTTGTCATGAAGGAATGTGGACAAGAGTTTGACCGTGTGCCAAGCTGGTTTATTTTTAAATGTTGTCACCCCAAAGCACCAGAATATTAAGTTGGAGCAAATGTGGCTTGGAAGAGTCAAGGGATTGTGGTTACAAGACAGCCAAGGAGGGGCGATGGGCCTGAAGCTTCTCAGACTTTAAGGGTCCAGTTCAAGGGCCTGCAGAATGGGTCCCCTGGAAAGGGTTTTTCTAGGCTGAGTATGAGATTGTATGAGTGTTGTGTCTTCCAACTGTGGGGCATTTTCAGGGTCTGAGTGTGAAGGGAGCTTTGCTTTCATTAATTAAATGTTTACCTCAGGCTTCTTCCCTTGGTGGTTTGCATAATCACCTGCCCACACGTGAGGAACAGGACTGTGTACATTTTCTTGGAATGGAGTTGGAAGAAATAGCCAGTTCTTCATTATCTGGCCTACAATGAAGGCATGCATGCTAAGCCAACTTAGAACATTCTTAGGAGAAATAGCAGCCCCTAAGGTCACAGGACCTGGGTTCTGGAAATTATGAACTTTGTATGGTTTATTGTCCCACAAAAGCGTTGGCCACCTACATCATGCTTTCTTAAGGCTAATTGGCATGCCATTTTAAGCTTTTTGTATGGATAAATTTGCCTTTAGAAAAGAAAGGGAAAATTCTCCTCTTTTCCCCAGGGCCTCATTTTTCTCCCAGCTCCTCTGATGTCAGGAATGAGCAGAGGCTCCGACTTCCAAAGTGATTAGTTCCCATCGTGAGGATTCTGAATATATTTGTGTTCAGAAGCAGTCTGCTGGGAGGACATTCTACCTGGGGAGAGGTCCAGGCCCCATGGAGATGAGACTTTCAGTTTGTAAGATACCTGTCAGGGACCCATGGTTCAGAGCCACTTCACAAACACATATTCAGGATTTCCAGCTACAAGAAGTGATGTCAGACTTACTCCAATTTTTTCAATGAAGCTATGAAGGCCAGAACCTGCAAGTCACTTACCTAAGCCTAATGCCAGAGCCTGGGTTCAATCCAGAAAGCAATGACTTCAGAAGCCATACTCTCTTCACCATAGTGCCCTGCACTGTGAAGGTCCCGGTGTAATCCTGCTCATTGCCCTAGTGATCAGGCCCTCCTTTACCTTATTTCTCTCTCTAAATCATTTTCTTCTTCCAAAATAAACACCCAAAATACAAAGTCTAAGGACAATGCCCCCCCCCCGCCCCTGGGCTCCAAGGATACATCCTTCCCTCCCCGTAAGCATCTTAGGTTATATTTTTAGGCCGAACATTTCAGTCTCTGCAGTAATACCCTTCTATACAGGCAGGTCCAACACTTTCTTCCTCTGAGCTGTGAATTTTCTCCCTTCTTTTCCTGACTGGAAACCACCAAGGCAAAGCCTAGCATCCTTGCAGCAAACAAAGTTGAGCCTTAGAGTCCTACCTTACACCGTGAGCAATTCTAGTCCAGCCTGATCTCAGCAAAATGCACTTTTTTCCTTTTACTATTGAGCCTGCCTGTCCCTGAAAGTCACCAAATGACCTGTGTGTTCAATGAGATCGGAGTGAGAACCCAGGACAAGGGGCCAGGACTTGCAGGGTCTGGCTGCACAAACAGGTGCAGGAAGTGTTTGCTAGCTCAGGTCCTTGAATCAAGTCTAGGGCAGTTTCTCCTACCATGAGGTCTGGTTTGTACTGATGCTGGGGGTGAATATCACAGCTAGTACTTGGAAACTTACAGTCCTACTTCACTGGCTTTGCTGATTCTACCTGCATTTGGGAAGAAGTGGGCTGTCCAGATGGAGAACAGGGCCCAGCAGCTCCCTGGTGCTTGACTTTCTTGAGGTTGTGAGCCCAGATCCTGCCCAGTGCCTCGCCCTGTGCAAGCGCCTGTCCATGCAGTACCTCCAGGCATTCGCCCCACAATGCAGTGCTGCTTTGGCAGCGGCTCAACTGAAGACTAAACAGTTGGCCCCGTTTCAACACGGCTGCCAAGATTTGGCAACCGGAGAGTTACAGGGAAGCATCAGACTGCTAAACCCTTTCACATTTTTAATTAGATCCACACACCCATGTCTTTGAGCTATCATAAATATACAGATGACATGGAGAACATTATTCCGGGTTAATAAAAAGGGGGGGGGAGCAAACTGTACTAGGGTGTATCTTATCTTTGGAAAATAATTCATAATTTATTTGGGGGCTGAGAGAGAAGAGAGGTTTGTGTTGGCAGAATCAAGCTTGAGGTGAGACTCTGCCCCTAAATCTGGTTACATAGATCTCTGCACACAGGATTCTAGCCTGGGCTTTGGGAAAATGACCAGAAGGGGGCATTCCTATCAGGAATCAGCCTGCAGCCCAGCCCCAAAAGCAGAGTACAATGTATGCATGACAAGCTGTCCTCGGAGCCACCCTGCCTCCACTTCTAGATGTCAGCCACCGAGCTGCAGGGTTTGTGCCTTGGCCCTAAAATAATCAAGGCTGCATTCAGTTGTGTTGTATCATTGAGTCTCCTTCTCCGCAATGTTTTGAGCACCCTTCTGCACGTCGCTCCTGCTCCTTAGTCTTCCAAGTCTTCTGCCGAAGCAAGCCCCGCTGCTCCCTCACAGATGGCCTTCCCTGCCCTCAGCTCCCAGGGGATTGAACGTGGAGTAGAGAAAAGATGCCAGGCCCAGTCTGAAATTTGGGGATGTGGGGCTTCTCTGCTCTGTGGCTCAAGATCCCTGCTGGAAAAGTTTGTCTTTGTTGTTGGTGGTGGTGTTGGTAGTGTTGGTGGTGGTTTTGTTGTTTTGTTTTGTTTTGTTTTTTTCTTACCATGTTGACCTCACAGCTTGGTTCTTGGGTTCAAATCAGACCACACACACAGAGCCCATGTGCAATGGACATAACATATCACACTGATGTCTTATCATTATTAGTGTCAGTATCTAGTGTGTCTCACAGGCCTCTCAAAGGCTCTGCTACAAAACAAAGCCAATAACTACACTACTGCTACCCCGATGCCTCATGAGATCTGCCTGCCCTGCCCTGTTTCTTCTCCTGCAGGCCCAGACCTGTCATCAACTGAGAAGGAGCATGAACCAAATCCATGGCCATGTGTATGGCTATGGCTATGGTTATTCCTGTGTCTATTGCTATGGTTATGGCTATGGCTACATATATGCCTATGGCTATGGTTATGGATATGACTGTACCAATACCTATGACTATGCCCTATGGCTATGTTTATGGCAATGATTATGGTTATGGCTATGGCTATGGTTGTAGTTATGGCTATGGCTACAGCTATGGCTATGGCTGTGGCTATACCTCTGGTTATGACTATGGCTGTGGCTACGGCTATGGCTATGCCTATGGAGGCACTTGACTTTGAAGATATTTTCAAGAGTATATAAATCATGTGACATGCCAAGAGAGAAGCCTCTCTGGTCGTCCCTTTCAGAGGGCCTAGTTTATAACCAGAACCCTTGCAGCCATCAGTGCAGTACCATATGCATCCAGCACCTACGCCTGATGCAGGCATCCTGAAGCCATCTCTGCCCCAATCATTTGCTTCCACAGAGAGGAACCCCAGCTAGCCATAACCATGCAGCAGTACCCAGGGCCTACCTCCTCCTGGTCCTAGAGAGGAACCCCAGCTAGCCATAACCACGCAGCAGTACCCAGGGCCTAACTCCTCCTAATCCTTCCTCTTCTGTGTACATTTTCTCAACCCAGAACTTGGAAATGATGGGTTTATCTTGCAGTGGTCTATCCTTCTACATTTGCAGGAAATAGGATTCCCAGATACCTGGGATGAGCTGGTCCAGTATGGACTGAGGACAGTTCTTGGGCCTTTAGTGGCTGTCACCATGGAGAACAGAGCATGGCTGGTAGGGTTTCTCACTGTCTATAGTTCTGCAGCTTCGGCAAGTGAGGAAATTCCTCACTTCCTTCTTCCTGGAACCATATGCCATGGACTCTGGAGACTTATCTTTACCTGGAAAATCTAAAATATACAAACAATCCCATCACAGTGTCTCCCACCCCCGGAACTTCGCTGCTCCCCCTTCAGGTACCATTCCTAGAGGTAAGCCTATAAACTCTCTGGATGGAAAGTCATGTTAAAGGTAAGGAATATTGCTATACCTGAAAATTAGCTTCCCATATACCTATTAACCAAAGGATAAAAGTACCCCATACAAACTCCAAGGCCACAGTACAGATTCCTTTTTGTCTTTTAATAAGAGGTTAAAAGTTCTAACAAGCTCACTATAGTTGAAAATAGCATATATTGAAATATATTCAATATGGCTTAGCTCTCAAGTATCATCAGTAAGCCTAGACTCTTTTATTAAATCATGTTTCAATTAATATATGCATTTGTATGTGCATAGGTGCAAATATAGATATCCATGTAGTTATTAGATGTCAGTCTTGGGCTTCATTCCTGGGGACACCAATTACCTTGCTTTATGAGACAGGGTCTTCCACTAGGTCTTTAACTCACTGATATTGCTAGCCTGGTTGGCCAGGGAGCCCCTAGCAACTTCCTGTCTCTGCCTCAAAAGAGAACGTAAGTACATCCACACCCAGCTCAGATCCCTAAGCTTGGGCAGCAGGCATTTTCCTGACTGAGTTATCTCCCCAACACGTCCTAAGTTTCTTCTACTATGCTCAAATTAGTCAACCTCTGGGCAAAACCACATATCACAAAGTTCACTTTACAATAATAGTGTGTCAGACGTCTTGTGTTATCTAGTGACTTCTGTAAGGGAACTTGAAGACAGGTAAGCTCCCAGCAGTACTGTCCCAGCATCACACTGTAAGCGGGTACCCACAACCTGGGACCTGTCTGCAGGTGGAAGGAAACAGGCTCTAATCAGCTTCCTCTTACTCCAGAACAAAGCAGTCTCCAAGATCTTACTTTCTATGTTGTGCCAAGCCCCGAACCAGGCACAAGGAAGAGCCAGCAAGGCAAAAAAAAAAAAAAAAAAAAGACAAGCTTTACTTTTTGTGTCCACGTAGAAGGAAATGAGGACAGGTTGCACCAGGAATCACTTGAGCCTGTGGAAGGAGGACAGTGGAGAACTAACAGGCAGATTTGGAGCACCAACGTCTAATGCAAACATAGCCAAAATATGGTACCAAAACCATAGTGTCTAATGGCTCAGCGGTCCTTAGTATTGCCCCGTTCATTTCTCCACAGCCTCCGCATCATTCACAACTTGCAGAGAGTAGAGACAGAACATCAGGTCCTCCTCCTCTCCCGACTTTAGAGTTGAGCTCAAAAAAAACACATTCATACATATGCAGAAAACACAAACAAATTGCTGCCTTTATTTGTTTTTGTTTTAAATGCAGCTCATCCCTTTAAACTTCCTTCAGGGGAGAGGCTACTGAGCCACCCCGCAATGCGCTTAAACAAACCATGATCAGGAGTAGAAGCGCAGTAGCACAAAAAGACAGGGGCCACTGGCCTGAGCACCCCTCTGCCTCTGAGTTTCCTGACAACCAAGGCAATAGAAGTTACTGTCGCCTATAAGCTTTCGTCTGGTTTCTGTTTTGTTTTTAAGAAGAGTCGTCAAAAAAAAAAAAATCCTCCGGGGAGAGCTGTCTGGTGGATGACATCCAGAGTGTGGGTATGGAGGATAAATGCTTACCTAATCTCCTTTGAAGGTTTCCCGTGATGAGGCAATGAAAGCCAAAGTCATAAAAAGATACAACTTAACAGAATCGGCTTGTCAAGAAGCTAGATACTGTGGCCCAAGCCCACAGACTTGCAAGGATCTAACCTCATACTCAATGTGAAAACCAAAGCACAGGACTATGGAGTCATAGTCACTTGCTAGTAATGTCCTTATCCAGCAAAGGCATCAGAAGTGACCGCACTGCCTGTAGCTCTCACTGAGTAGAGAGAAGGAAGAGCAAGGCCCTGCCATTACAGGGTGTCCTGTGGCCTCTAATACTCTGAAGTGTGTATGAAAGATATTCTTATACTCTCATGCCCCACCTGCCTTCTCTGCCAAGTCTATCACTTTGGACACCTAAAAGCCTTAGAGGAGCTTCAGAATCTCATCCAGGCCAGCAAGATCCTAAGGGCTTCTGGGAAAATTCTGTTTCATCCAATCAAGATTAAATAACCACGTCTGCAGAACCCTTCTCTCTTCGGTTATCTCAGTTTGGCTTCAGGACCATGTGGGCTTTGCGAAGCCTTCACTCTCTTCCACTGGGTCACACACACATTGGTCCTGAGTGTAGACTGACTCAGAGAGAGGACGTGAAAGACACGGAGCAGTACTGATGTCTCAGGCGACCACTGTGGATCCTGTCCTTGTTCAAGTGACTCCTCTTACAAAGAAAACGTCCTCCTTGTTCTTTGACTATCTGGGTCTATTGTCTTGCTTGTTTCTTGACTATTCGTGTCTATTGTATTGCTAGTTCCTCAACCTAGAACTGACCTTAATACTTGCATGCAATTTAAATGGCATACAAGCAAAAAATGAAAAGGAGGGATAGGATAGGGGGTTAATGGGGGGGGCGGGTGTGGGGAAAGGGGATGACATTTGAAATGTAAATAAATAAAATATCATCTAAAAGAAAAAAAGAAAATGTCTGTCTCTGATGGGGTCCTCACTTTTGATTCTGGTTGGATCTCCAGCCTACATCCTAGCTGGAGAGCTTCATGAGTCTCCCTTTAATGAAAGTCCTGGGAATGATTCCTGTGTCCGTCTCTGTCAATTCTCTTGCTCTGCATGGAGTAGCTGTTCATCTGTGTTGCTGTTTCCCTGAGAATCAATCATTCCTGGCAGCCCTAACAATGGCTAACCCAGCTCTGTGTCCTCTAGAAGGATCTGGGTGCCCCGGATGAGCCTTATCAGTGACCTCTTGATGCTGCTACAGTTACTTTCTGCTCAGCTCTTGGCATTGCCTTAGATGTCTCCTGATCCAACTACCATCCCAAACTCTTTCCCATGAGCCAGACATTGGAGCCTGAAGATGAGAGGAGGAAAAGTAACACTGTCTCCTGCCAAAAACCTGACTGCTCCTTTGTTCGTGAAGAATCATTCTCTGAAGCCACAGGACATCCAACTCAGGCCCTACTTGTCTACAAATTAAATTGGGTCAGAGCCATGTTATCTGGACAGGACTTCCTTGAGGACACAGGTGTCCTTCTTCTTTGCCTGTGTGCGTGGAGGAACGGAGCCCTGCCTTGTGCATATTAAAGAGCTAATAAATATGTGTCGGGTGAATTATTAATTCAATAACAAATTGCCGGAGAGTTTTCTGCTTGAATGCACAAACATAAACATTCATGGGGGAATATATTCAGACTCTTTATTGACGTTTTAATCCTATGTGCACTATAGGTTTATTCCTACCAGCTATGTGGGCGCTGTGGTGGAGGAGGGAGGTAAGAATCAGCTCATCTCTGTCACTCAGACTATTTGTCACTTAGACTTATTTATCGCTTTTTTAAGTTCTGGTTTCCGAAACACACCAGCACGGTTACAAGGTGGCTTGCTTTAAAAATACGGAAGAAGATCCCTTTTTACAAACTGCTTAGTCAGCTGTGAAGCATAAAAGTAGTGGTCTGTGGATTATAATTTTAAAACACACACACACACACACACACACACACACACACACACACTGTATTTATATGGGGGACTGTACATGTGCACATGTGCACATGCAGTACCTGTAATGTCCAGGAGAGGGAGTCGGATCCCCTGATGTTGGAACTACACGCAGGTGTGAGCTGCCTAACATAGGTGCTAGGACCTGAACCCAAGTACTTAGGACAGAAACAGCTCTTCACGTCTGGGCCATCTCTACAGCAACTCCGGATTATATATTCTTTTATTTGAAATACAGTCAAAAAGGTCTTGCTCGGAGATAAGAAAACACACACAGAAGGAGATCTGTGTTCATTTGTCATGAGGCAATGGTAAGATTTTAGGCATTGTGGATCTGACCGTCTTCCATTTCTTTGCTACACTACCTGAGAGCATAGATGGCCACAGACACTGCATGAAGGAGCTGCCATGTCTGTATCCTCATGAGAGTTCATTTGTGGAATACGAAAATGCAAAACTCATCCAATTACAATTATTACTAGGCATCCATCACAAAGTATTGTTCTCATTCCCCCCTCTCCTTTTTAATGTTCAAGGCAATCTCTGGCAAGAAGAAAGAGAGGACGAACTGAATTTATCTTCAAACTGTGGTTTGCAGGTTCCTGGTCTATAAGAATTACCTTGAATTTTATTTCAGGTTCTAAAACCATGCCAGGAACCTTGTTAAGGGACCCTGGTCTCTCCACTTCCCCAGTGGACCAAACCTTCAGTGAAACCCTACAGACAGCTGGAGAAGTGGAAGAGGAGGTCACAGGGTGGGGGTCATGACAGGGCTCCATCCAAAGCCCTTTATCTCCTGGCCCCCATCTCTAGGTGTTTGTCCTGTGCATGAAGCGTCTTTCTGCCCCTGCCCAGTCTTGCACCACACATACTGTGCATCTAGGAGATAGAAGATACATTTGGGGAATTAAATTATGACTCTCTTTTTCTCTCTCTCTCTGTGTCACACACACACACACACACACACACACACACACACATACAACATACACGCACACAGGCACATGCACGCACACAGACATACACATGCACACAGACACACACACATTAACACAGACACACAGACACACATGCACACAGACAGGCACACACACATACAGGCACACGCACACACACAGACACACACACATACATGCACACAGGCACATGCACACACACAGACACACACACACATGCACACAGGCACATACACACACACACACACACACACACACACACACACACACACAGACACACACACAGAGAGGGTTTTGCAACCCAAAGCTGACTGCTACCATATTTTTCCCCAAGGTGAGGAACACCCCAGAGAATTCTGGGCACACGCCTTCCACAGCTTCTTAGATAAAAAGTACCATGGAGAATCTAGCATCTGGGGGTGGGTAAGGGGGCTTCCCTGCACCAGAGATGACTTCAGGAAGCCAGGGAGGCACCGAGTGGAAGCCTCTGCCTCTTGGCATCCTCCACTGCTCTTTCACTGTTACAGGGGACCCTAGACTCCAAGAGTGAAAGTACACAAGCCTTCAGTTGCATAAGAACTCACCTCCATGAGAGCCACCCTAAAAAGTGCATCCGCAGCTTGTGAACTCTGACAGTGTTCTGCGGAGGAAGGCAGACTTCTGTGCAAAGCGGGACAGAAAGCCCCAGCGGAAGCTATGACAGCGCAGTATTGTAAAACTTGTGATTAACCGCAGAACCCATGGTAAGCAAAATACCATACTTGTAAGTAAAGGCAAACTTTGAGGTTCATCTTATTTCATCCATTGTATGCATTGTTGGGTTTCACAGAGAAACTTTATGTTTGTGCTCTCAGGTGTGTTCCTGTGTGAAGGCAGGTGTGCACAGGTCACAGTATACATGAGGAGGTCAGAGTGCAACATATGGTGTCCATCCTCAAATTCCACTTAGTCCCTGACATGGTCCCTGAGTTGTTTACTGCTGTTCTGTATAGAAGCTATGTGTCCTGTGAGCTTCCGGGGGCTCTGCTGTGTCGCTTCTGTGTGCACATAGAAATTCTGGAATAACAATGTCACCAAGGCACCCAACTTCACGAGGATCCAGGAATCCAAACGCAGGTCCTCATACTTACTTCCAGGGTGTGGCATTTTGAAGTTGATGCTTCACGATAAGTCTCTGGTGTTTGAGAATGTGGTCCCCACTATTAAGAAGTGTGGCCTTGCTGGGGGAAGTGTGTCGTGGGCATTGAGGGGGGGGCATGGGCATTGGTGGAGGCACTTTGAGGTTTCAAAAGCCTCTTGACATTCTCAGTTAGGTCTTTCTGTTGTTTGCAGTCTGGGGAGTAAGCTCTCAGCTGTTCCTGTTGCCATTATGGACCCTAACCCTCCATCTGTAAGGTGCCTTGGTCATGGTATTTTGTCACAGCAATAAAAAAGTAGCAAAGTGCCAAGGAAAGTGCTTTACTCACCATGTCATCTCCATAGCCCTATCCAGACATTCCCATTTGAGCAACCCATGCACTTAGACACTCGTGTGCATTGCCCTCTCCTGCCCCTCCCCCACCCAGCTCCCTCCTTTACCCAAACCACCCTTCACCTTCATACCCCACACCCAGATGTGTGCATATATAATTAGATACATATTACCTATTATCCAAGTATGCCCAACCTTTGGACATCCAGACACGATCTGTCACCTACAAAGTTTACACCCCCTCAAAAAAAAAAGAGTAAAAATCAATCTCATAATATTTAAAATAAGTTTACTTTTTTGTTGAGCTGCATTTGCAGCTGTGCTAGGAGTCATGTGGCCCAGAGGTCACAGGTTGGACACACAAGGTTGAACATATACAAGACCCACCATCTCTGTCTTCAGTCTAAATTGCAGATGGGCATGGACTTTGTTGGGAAAAAAAAGTTACTACTATGGTGTTATTGAATGGATTTTGAAACTACTTAGTTGGAATAATTTGTGTAGAATTGACAAATAGACTTAGGGCAGTGGGTCATATTTTCTAAGAGTCACAAGGTTGGCCTGTGTCACAGAGTATATCAAAGCCATTTGCCACCAAGGTGATCTAACATACATGGTGTTTTCCCTGGGTTTATTAAGCTTCTGGTGTGGAAACATCCAAAGCGTGTGTGTCTTCAATCAAATGCTCAAACCGTGTGGTGGCTCAGGGCTGTAGAGATGGCTTAGTAGTTAAGAACATCTACTGCCCTTACAGAGGACCTGGGCTCCTGTATGCTTCCTGGAAGTCATGGGGTGGCTCACAACCATCTGTAACTCCAAATCCAGGGGACCTGATGTGTTTTCTAGCCTCTCCATTCACTCACACATGTGATACACATGAATGCATGTACACATTCACACATACACATAATAAAAAAAAATAAATCTTTAAAAAGTATGCATTTGTTGTTAATATTTCAGCACTGATGAGTGCTTAGCATATAAAAACAGCCCTTGCCAGGCAAGAATTAACGCTGTTATGCTGTATATTCTGAGTTTTTGTTCACTGAGTGGTACCTACGATGTTGAGGTCTCGCTTGATGCGCTTTCTAAAGGGTAGAATGGGGAAACCGTCACCCATTATTTTTCATGTCTTCGCACAAATAAAGCTTCAAAAACACCCCAGCAGTGTTTTCCTCCCAGTCTCTACAGAGACAGGCATGAACTAAAACCAACCCTTCCTTCCACACCAAGAACTTCACTCACATTCGTAGGAGTGCCACATAGGCGACAAACAGTAGTGAGATGGATTTCTACGGAAACGCATTCTACAGTATTGTAGGTTTTAAATGCCTTATTTGGCAGACAAACTCAACTCATGGAAATTATATCTCTTTGAGGTGATGGCTATGTCATTCAGTGTGAACATGGCAGTGTGGACATTATCCATGTATCGAGATGTCACTCTGCACACTCCGAATAGTTACAATGACCCAGGCCTATGTGTCAAGCAAATATAAGCAATTACATTTTTTTAAATGGAAAAGAGATGTTCCTATGTTCTTAAACCTAAGTCTTGGGGGTGCCTATGCATCCTTTGCTCTCTGGACCCCATCCTTAAAGCTTGATATGTATGTACCACAATGAATCACTTAGTCCAGACCACGAAAAACACCTGCGATGGCTAGCTTTCTTCCCCGAGGGAGTCTGTGGCATTGACAGTGTCTTTGATGTCCATAGTCTGACAATGGGTGAAGGGATGATGAGTTAGTCCGTCAACGTGCAAGGCACTGTCTGCATTTTCTAATTCTTTTCAGAGAAGCAGTTCGGACGGTTTGCTCAAAGAAGCCTTTGACTGGGGGTGGTGGGGGGAGTGGTTCCATCACACTGCAGATCAGAAGACTGACCTTCGGCTTACAAAGAGCCTGGAGGTGAAATTGAGCCAAGTTCAAAGGAAAGACTAATTTGCTGTGCTTGGTCTAACATATCCTTGAGAACCCGTGGCCTTGAGACACAGAATTAAAGCTATCGGATGCATAGAGGGGCCGCAGGAAAGTCCCCTAGATGCCCTCACCCTCTTGAATGGCTCCAGCTTCCATGAACCTGTCTCATTTATCCATTTGCCAACAAGCCTTTTATTTAATAGTGGATTTCCACCCTGGCATGTCTTCCCTCCAGGATAGGTGTGTGTGAAATTCTCCACCAAGAGTCCAGTGCCTGTCTGTTAAAAGAGGCTACCCAGTTTGCCAATGCACTAGTGTATCTAAGCACAGACAACGACAGGTGTGATCTGTAAATCATTAGCCAGGGCGAGGCCCATGTCTTACCATCCAATGGGATCCTCATTCCAGTCCCTCTGAGCTGTATTTAATGCACCACCCACAGTAACTAAAACTGTCCTTTTTCTCCCTTTTCCTTCCCTCCCTCTCTCTTCATCCCTTCATCCCTCTTCCCTTCCCTGTCTTTCTTCCCTCCCTCCATTCCTTCTTCCCTCCATTTCTCCCTCTCTCTTTTCCTGTCTTTCTTCCTTCCTCCTTCCCTCCCTCCTTCCTCCCTTCCTTCCTCCTTCCCTCCCTCCTTGCTTCCTCCCTTTCTTCCTGTTTCCCTTCCTCCTTCCTCCCTTCCTCCCTCCCTTCCTGTTTCCCTTGGCTATATTTGCTTAGATACATACTTGCTCCGCCCACACCTAATGGGTACAGATTTGGCTCTTTGCTTCACAGAGTAAATGCCCAGGAGTGAGCACCAACTGTCAGTTTTTTTCTTCCTTATAACAAGTCCCAAGGCATAAGGAAGAAAACCACCAAGCACTAAGACTTGCAGTCCCAACACTGCAACCTTTCTCTCAGGACACAGATCCAAAACACTGGACAGAACAAAGTGGGTCCGGCTTTGCTTGACTGATTAAGGTGAAGCACTCTCAAAGGCTCATGAGAGGAGGGGTTTACGAGTGTTTATAATTCTGCCCTATTCAGGCAGACATCTCTGTCAGCTCCCTTCGGAAGATGCTATAACACTGGCCATTGCTCTTTACAAGCCTTCTAAGAAGTTAGATGAAGTCTCTTGGGACATAGGATCTGGGTGGCCTCCATGGTGGCCTCTGTGGTAGTCTTCCCCACATGTGGCACCTGTCACTACTGTGTTCCTATTTCTGAGATTCCAGGTTCTCATCCTAACTCTTCTCTCTCCTCACAGATGATAGAAGTACCTTCCTGAACCACACACTAGAGTTCTGTCCTGAATCCTAACCTCAGAAGAATTCAGAAGCCTCCATAAGCACTGAAGGAAGGCCATAGGCATTAGCAAGGCACCAAATCCCCACCATCTTCCTTGGTGCTTAGAGTGCACTGGAAGGAGTGATGGCACTTGCCTACCGAATGTCTCCCCCATTGAGAGTTTTCATCTCCCAGAGTCACTGTGAAGATTGAATTAGGGGAGACCTGTGTAGTACTGAGGAAACTTTTTCAGCACAGATCCACTCTCTAGTGCATTGAGGTAGTTATCTTCTTCCTCATACATCTGGTCTTGTAGCTGTTTTACTCTTTGTCTCAACCTGGGTTCCACAGTAGACACTTTACCCAGATTCCCAGACATCAAGCCTCTGATTCCCCCATGCCCTGTTGAACCCACTCTCTGACCTTTAACTTTCCCCACACTCTGACTGTTCTCTCTGCATCCCCAACTCAAGGCAGTGTCTTTATTCTTTAATGTATTACTTCTTGCATCCAGACTTTGGCATCCTGATACTTTCTGGGGAGTCTGAAGTGACATTCATGGCCTCTGGTCTACTTAAATCCATATCTTAAAGCTCACTGTGCTAAATTGCAGGCTCTCTGAGGCCAGGGAATCTTTGCTTTAGATCTCTATGTCTCCCTCAGGCACTGAAAGATAGACTCCTCACCTCCTTGACCATGGCATGCCAAGTAGCAAGACATCCATTACTGATGCACTGACTGTGACACAGGCTGCTATTTGCTTATGTCTATGTGGATTATGGGGTAAGAGACAGCTTTTCTCTTTGGTTGCATCCCTGGCCTGGGTGTGTAGCCCTTCTCTGACACTTAACCATCTTGAAGCACAGAAAGGAAGAGAGGTGATGGCCAAGGCTGGGCCTCAGAGCCTGTGGAAGGAAGCGCAGGCCACTTCTCCTTATCCCATAGACCAGTAGTTCTCAAACTATGGGTTGCAGCCCCTTTGGCACCATCCTCCCAAAAGTGTTTGCATTACAGTTCACAAAAGTAACAAATTTACAGTTATAAAGTAGCAGCAAAAATAGTTTTATGGTTGGGAGATTGTACCTCAACATGAGGTATTAAAGAGTCGCAGCATTAGGAAGACTGAGAATCAGTGTCACAGACCAAAGTGTATCTCAGATCAAATTTAAACACAGGGGCGGGAGCATATGTTTTCTATGAATGGAGTCCTGGACACTCCCTGATGACTGATGAGGACATTTGGTCATCAACTTATTTGCCCATATTTATTGTCACAGTTCACTGACTGCACAGCATTGCACACCTGGGCAGCAGAAGACATTCAGAGGACACTACTGAAATAAGATAAATCTATGTCATTTCACTCAGCTTCTAAAATCCTATTATCCAGGAACTATCGAAGATGTCAGAGGATGCACTCTTCATAGAAAATTACCTACGTGATGCTGCTGATTGTCAACTGGTAGGGTCTAGAACCTCCTGGGAGAGAACGGGCTCCTGGAAAAGCTGGTGGAGTATTATTCTTAATTAAGGTAATTGATGTGGGAAGACCCATCAGATGTCCATTTTCTAGGCAGAGGGATCCCTGTTCATGTAATCGTGGAGAAAGTGAGGTGATCCCTGGCCTCTCTGCATTCATTGCTCTCTCCTGACTGCAGACATCATGTGATCAGCTGTCTCAAGCTCTGCTACTGTGACTTCCCCTCAGGATGGACTGTGGGTTTGAACTGTGATCTTAACTAAACCCTCTTCCTTCTGAAGTCACCTTTGTTGGAGTATATTATCACAGCAACAGAGAGGAACTAAGACAACTCGTATAGTTTCTCTATCTTCCAAGTACCAGACGAAAACTTTCTTAGGCAGTGATGTCCTTTATTCCTTTGGCTACTCAGAAGCTCAAATCTAGTATGTGATTCTGCTTGGTTGATTGTGCAAAAAAATTATGGCATCCTTAGCCAGATCAGATCTCATGCCTGGCACCTTATGTCTCCATCCTATATTCTGGGAGAGAATTTTATTTTGCTGTATTCCCCATAAACTACTTTTAAAACATAAATGCTAGCAGAAAGATCTCCTCTTACGTGTAACTATGGAGGCTGTCTGAGGCATGCCTGCCCACTGGGCTTCTTCAGATTCTTGCTTAGTGCCTAGCTCTCTGCCTTGAAGGAATAAACGAAAACACATGTGGAAGACAAATCTCTCCTTGTCCTTCCAAATATGCCATGAACTGACTGATCAAAGGAAAAGGAGAAAAGCCACTTCTCAGACAGGGCCCTAGGGGTTCCCCAGCCAGGCCAGTTTCTCTGGGGCAAGGCAGGACAGATCTTCGTGTCTGTTCTGGTTCCCTGAGGGACCAACCCAGCCCAACACCTTTGCCCTTCTCATCAATGGGAGGAAACACAGGCAGAAGCCTTTATGGTCTGTGAGACTGTGGGAAATAATATTACAGACAGACTGGGGACCTCAAAGGTGCCCTCTTCGGATGACAGGAAGCAGACAAAATTGCAAATGTCGGGACAAATGTCTGGCAAGACAAGGTAGCTGACTCTAGGGACATGTGGCTGGTCTGTCTTCTCAACATAGAATGAAAACAGTTTTTCTCTATGCTCACTGAAGAAATGACTACACGGCTCCATGGATGTCTGAGAGCCTCAGTGTCTCTGCTTTAAGGTGTGAGTCCCTGAGCTTCAACCAGGAATCCTCCTCAAGTGGACTCAGATCCTTCTCTTTCTCTGTCTCACGCGTTTTTGGTTCCCTGATTGTTCTGTGTTTGTGCTGAAGCACTTGCCCTTGTCATTGCCCTTATTAATGATGGTGGGTGTGATGTCATGGGAACCAGAGGAAGTCTTATAGGTTAATAGAACAACTCTGAGCTAAGCTATGTTCATCTATCAGTCACCCTAGTCAACTTGTGGGTGTTGCAGCAGGATCCTCTAAAGGAACAGAACCAAAAGAAGAAATGTACATGTATAATGACTTATTAAATTGCTTATGTAATATGGTGGAAATTCCTTAACAACAGCTACCTCACACCTGAAAGACTCAGAACACAACATCTACTCAGTCTGTGAGTCTGGGAATCTCAGCAATCCCAACCTGGGGCCAAAGGCCCGGAGAGTTCCTGAAGAGTTCCTGGTGGCTCTCAATCCATCTGGGAAACTGGAAAAGGGTAGTTCTGAAACCAGTGAATGAATCAGCAGCGGCGGCAGTAGGGTAAATCAACTCAGTGGAGAGAGGGTCAGCAGATTCAGTATTACTGAATCATCTTTCCTTCTTGTCTGTACTATTTGTGCCTCTACTAGAAGGCACTGCCCACATTTGGAATGGTTCTTCCCATATCAATTAAGACAAACAGGACAATGTCCCGCATACATGGCTGACTGTAGGCCAAACTGGTATAGACAGCTCTTCTCTTTAAACTCCTTGCTTGGGTAATTCTGAGCAATAGCAAGTTGGTAGTTAAAACCAAGTAATGTGGGCCTCCTCCTTCATCCTCTAATATATCAGGTAATGGCCAGCCAATGTCTCTATCCAGGGTGACATTGTGTTTACAAGTACTTTTTCTCATCTAGGTTTGGCTCTTCTAGGTCAGGGTCATGTCCAAATTAAACCTTTCCATCCTGATCCAATAGCCAAAGGTACTCATGAGATGCAGAAAGAGGAATAAATGTCACATGTAGCAGGAGTGATGTCCCCAGGTCCTAGGTCAGCAGCAATAATTATTTATTTGAGATGTAAATTACAATCAGTGTGGAGAGAGAGGAGACTAAATGAGGATAAAGCAACTGCTCTGTCCTTACAGTGTTTCCTGTGTCCTTCTGCAAGTAATCCAAGGGGCACATGGCTGGTCGCCTTTATACCTGAGAGCTAGGACAGCTACCAACCCCACAACAGCACCCTTTTGGGCACAGTGACACAGTGTGATAGTTGCCTTTTTGGCAACATGACACAGTGGGATAGAAAATACAGCAGGAAACAGCAGTGCAGGAGGGCCACAGAGGAGAGTAGCTTTTCTTTTTATCTTGGGGAAGGAAGGTGAGCAGAAAGAGACAGCCACAGCACAGGCACACCATGCAAATAGAAAGGCCACACACATGCCATTGGAAGTGTTCTATTAGCTTTTAAATAGTGTGAGCCAAAACAGGTGAAATTAAGTTTAATGATGTATTTTACATAACTCAATTTTGCCAGAATTGAATCATTTCAATCTGAAAACACCATAAAATTATGAATGAGTTTTTTTTCTTACATTTGGCTCAAAAGTATTTGTGCTGCAGTGTGTGTGTGTGTGTGTGTATGTGTGTGTGTGTGTATGTGTGTGTGTGTGTGTGTGTGTGTGTGTGAGAGAGAGAGAGAGAGAGAGAGAGAGAGAGAGAGAGAGAGAGACTGGCAGCATGGATCTACTCAGACCAGCCACATCTCAGGTGCTTGAAAGCTACATGTATGTGTCTTATGGTTAGGAGGACTTGGGGTAGGGTTTTCACACTGTCCCTGTGTCTAAGGAATACTTGGGTTAAGGAAAAGATTCAGACACTTACTTAATGGAGACAAGGACTGGGAAGAGGCTCCAGGTTACTGAGACTTCTGTGCTGCTGGTCCCTGTAAAGCATGGCAGGTGCAGTGTGTGTTCATGCCAGCTCATCCTTCCTCCACTCATGGGCTAAATCAGAACCAAAAGAAAAGCTAAACCAGATGACGGTAGTTGCTTCTGAGCACCCATGTGCAGGATGGGAAGATGACTCAGGTAGTAACCTTCTTGCCACTGAGGCAGGGGATTCTTATATTGTATCTGTAGCAGACATAGCCAAAATACCAAGTGTGGTGACATGCTCCTTTCATCCCAATATTTAGAGAAGTTGAGATGGGCAGTTCCCTGGAGGTCACTAGCCAGCCAGCCTAGCCAAATAGGTGAGCTCCAAGTTCAGTGAGAGACCTTGCCTCAAAGTTAAGATGGAGAGCCATATAAGTTCTGTTCCATAACCTTTTGTGCTCTACCTGCATGTATACATACTTTTGCATGTGTGCCTCTGCGTACTTTGTAACACCCATGCAAATGTGAAGATATGAATACACACACACACACACACACACACACACACACAGAGAGACAGAGAGACAGAGAGACAGAGACAGAGACAGAGAGAGTTGCATGCATAGTGTCCACTAGAAATAAGTTCTAACTCACATAGAAATCTTAGGCTGTCATCATAGGTGCAATATTGAAAGTCACATTTACTTCAGGCCCCTGAATCTGGCTGTGAGCTGAGTGGATGACTCAATCCATGGGCCTGTGGTCGGTGCTTACCGACTTTGCACATGTTACGTGTACAGAAAGGCTTGGAGAGTGGGACTATTCTGTGCATACAATATTATTTCATTGTCTGAATTGCTACAAACCACGGAGAGGGCTTGTGTTCTGAGTTATAGGCTGACCTTGAGGGCAGCTCTCCTCCTCTTAGAATAAAACCATCCTCATCATGACCTCCTCCTAGCCTCCCTTGCCAGCGGTCGACCAGGGTTTTTGAAGCCTTCACAGAGAAAGGTTGTTGTCAGTTTCTCCACATTTTCCACAAATAAAAAACAAGGGGAAAATGAGAAGTCCTAACAGGTTGTCATTGCAGCCCTGAAAAATCTCAGCAGGACCTTTGTAACATCTCCCTCCTCCAGCAGAGAGCATGGCCTGCATCTAATACATCCTAAAGCCTCCAGCACTCAGCGGGGCCCTTCTTCTCTCTGCACCTCCCCTAGACAGAACATAATCACTCCTTTGCCATCCTGAGACTGCTGGGGTAGATAAAAGTCCAGATTCCTTGTCTGAGGCTGCATCAGAGCCCAGAGACACTGAGATATAGGATTCTTTTCTTGTAGAGATTCAAGCCTGGGTCTTCCACTTAACATGAGGTCTTGAGTAGCCTTTATCCAGCTTTCTTTCCATGTTCTTGTCCATCAGAGGTACCTTAGTAAACTCTCTTGGGGCTTATGGAACAGTGTAAGAAAGCTGACAGATACAGCTATGTAGACACTTGCCACTGAAGACCAGTGGATGTTACCAGGCATACATGTATGGAACACTCATGACAGTTTCTATGGGAGAGTCCACTTGAGTGTCAACAAAATGTCTTGGCAGGTACAGGTGTTAGCTTCCAAGCCTGGTGACCTGAGTTCTGTTGCCAAGACCCACTATCTGACTTCCACTCACACAATGCTATGTGGCATGTACATGAGCACACACATACACTAAATAAATGTAATTTAAAAAGAAGACATGTTATAGAAAATGCCATTGGAAGACACAGATGTGATTTCCCTCACACAGGAAGTTTGAAAGACCACTAATTTCTGACATCTTTCTTTCACTCTCAAAGTTTTCTGTCAAGTGTCAACTTCTTTCCTGTATTCTATGCTTCAGACTGGCCTCTCTGGGTTCGGTATTGATTCTGCCATCCTGGTTCTATTTCAGGTTGGGAGGATACTAGTCAACATCATTTCATTTCCAATGCTATAACTGTCTTCCAGGGATGCCTAAATACAACACCAAGCAGCTTTCTATGTTTGTAAATTTATGGACTCTGACCACAGGTAGGCAAATGTCTGGGACAGAGGACAGGGTTCTCAGAAGCATATGGCAAAACAAAACAAAACAAACTAGGCATAGCTTTCTAAGTTAAGGACATGAGGGAGAACTTGACAGAGGAGATGAGGTGTTAACCATCCACTGAAAGTGTGCAAGAGTATTCCAACTAAAAAGGTTTAGGATTAAATGTAAGCACTGTGAGGGTTGACATGGATTGTCAACCCGATGGAGTCTGGAATCACAGTTACATTCTTCTGGACACCTCTGTGAGGGATTATCTACACTGGGTTAACTGAAGTCGCAAGACCCACCCTAAATGTAGGTGGTTGTCCCAGATTGAATAAAAGAAGAAAGTGAACAGAACACCAGCATTCATCACTCTCAGCTTCCTGATTGTGAATGTCATGTAACCAGATGCTT
Organism: Rhabdomys pumilio; assembly: GCA_030674055.1. NCBI lineage: Eukaryota > Metazoa > Chordata > Mammalia > Rodentia > Muridae > Rhabdomys > Rhabdomys pumilio. The sequence goes on along the minus strand of JANHMN010000022.1, from coordinate 22,788,036 downwards.
CAAGCTCCCGCCACCATGCCTTCTCTGCCATGATGGACTGTTTTCTCAAACTGTGAGCACAAATCAACCCTTTCTTTTTTCACTCTTTCCAGGGTGTTACATGGCAGCAAGACAAGTAATGAATATAAGGATTAAATAAGGAATTTTATCAAAGTCCTAAAGATTATTTAGATATAAGAAGAAATACTAAGCCATAGATTTGTGGAAGAGTGTGGGATATTTGTATATTTGAGAAGCTAAACAATGTTCCATGTTTTATAGCATACATTAATTATGTATTATAATGGGTTTGATTGGAACAGGGCCACACACACACACATATAATATATATTTATCATATCCATTCCTCTTCATCATGGATAGTTATGAGGACTGTGTCCTGCTTTGGGGAGGAAAAGTAAAAGTGCTAAGGAGGCGAGGTTAGAGGGAGGCTTTGAGTTTGAACTTGACCTTGAAGATAAGGGGAAGCTACTGAAGTTGTTTCCTTCTGGTATGAAATTAGGATCTCTCTTACAAAGACAAGCCAAATTACTATGCTGAAGAAGAAACAGGGAGATGAGAGAAAACACATGGGTCTCTAAGCTGTTTGAGTGATGTGCATGAGGGACGCAGCCTTCGTTTCAAATGCCTAAGTAAAGGAATGAGCTGAGAAGACACACAAGCTTCAGCTGTGAGCAGAGGAATTCTGGCCTCTGCTGCAGCTGGGAGACACTGAATATGTGCCCAAGTGTCTTGACAAGATGTCATCCATCGCATCAGAGATTGGGAGAGGGGAGTCATATGGACATGCCAAGTGAGCATCTAGGCTCTTTTGAGACACCCATGACATCACCACGACCTGTATTATCAGGACTCTCCTTTGTGTCTCAGAGTCTCCAGTACAGCTCCGAGATGCTAGCAGCTGTCTGTTTTTGAAACTCTGTGCTTTCTCTCTCCTATGGTTTCTCATCTCTCACTGGGGTGTGGTGTGAGGGCTGAACTTGATTTCCTGTGTCATCAGCAACACCAATCCAGGCTTTAAATTTATTAGTCCCAGGAGCAGAAGGCTAATGAGTTAAATGCTCTGATTTAATTAAGCCACCTAATGGTTTGAGCTTACATAAATTCTCACCTGATCAGTACGGCCAGAATCTCTTATGCACATTTCCATCCTCACACCACGGGAAGACAGCAGGTGAGGTCCCGGGAACACATGGATCTCTGAGCCCCCTGCTAACATGTTGAGAAGGAGTGCATCTGCCTCCTCCCAATACCTGTGTCTTTGATCATCTCAAAGGTCATAGCCTGCTCAAGACAGTGAATGTCTCCTAATTCTGTATGCTTTCTGGGGTAGGTGGGGTTACTCCTCAATGATCTCTTGCTTTACATTTGGCAAATTGGCCTTAATGCCCTTAGAGAAAGTTCAAGACACTGAAGTCTGTGTATTAGAAGTATGAACTTGAATACCTCACTAGCTAAGGAATCTTAGCAAGACTCCTTAGTCCCAAGAATATGTTCCTAGCTGCAAAGCAAACATTGCAAGGACAAGATCACTACACTGCTGTGAGCTTTCAAGAAACTCATATGACATAGAGTCTGAGTTATACCACAATCTCCAGTACCACCATCACAAATCCAAGGAACCAAGAGCCAATGCAGGTGCTGCAACCACTTTACCAAGAAAGGGGAGGCCCGGCGTTTGAAAATCACTGTGGCATTTTGGCCACTAAGTAAAGAATATGTGGACAACGTGGCTAATGTTTTCAACAATAGTGAAAGCCAGCTTTCTGGTCACAAAGTGAGAGCACCAAAGATCTGAGAGTGGTGATCATTCTTCCAAGGTCACAACTGGTAGGTATTTGTCTGAATAAAGATCTCAACTTAAGAGCTAATTGTGGTGGTGCATACCTTTAACTCAAGCACTTGGGAGGCTGAGGCAGGAGGACTAGCATGAGTTTGAGGACATCCTGGGCTACACAATGGGATGTAGGATAGCCAGGGATATACATCAAGATTTTGTGTCTGTGTCTGTGTCTGTGTCTGTGTCTGTGTCTGTGTCTGTGTCTGTGTCTGTGTCTGTGTCTGTATCTATGTCCCCCTAGTTCCAGATCTAAGCTCTAGTCTTCTGAAATCCCTTACTTGCTTGTTTTCTCAGTTTCAAACTCAAGCTGTGGGGACAGGACAGATAGGGATTACAGAGCAACAAGCAGATCTGCTTTCTGGTCATAACAAGATCTAGTTAGTCAGGAAGTAGAAGATGCAGAAATGTGTGAAAGTGGAGTTTGAAAAGGAAGTAATTCTAATCCTCCCATGGTTGGTACAATTGGACTGTGTTCCCAAACTCCACATGCTGGAAGTTACTCTCCAGAGAAACAGGTTTGTGAGATGAACAGGTCAGGGGTTCTTCCTTCATGGATGGGTTGAAGTCATACAGAGGTGGGTTAGTTCTTCCAAGAATGGTCCCCAATGAAAAGATGGGTTCCCTGGCTCTGCTGTGGACTCTTCTTACCCATCATCCTTGGGATGATGCAAGGAAAAGGCCCTCACTAGGTATATACCCTTCAGATTTATTCCTTTCAGCCTCCAGAAATGTAATATATATATATATATATATATATATATATATATATATATATATATATATATATATATATCTTCTTTATAAATGGCCCAGCTTCTAGGTTTATGTGACAGCTATGCAGAACGGACTAAGGAACAGTTCCCTGCATTCCTTTACAGGGTATTTTACTGCATTCCTGGGACTCTTTCTGAATCAGGCACAATGGTGAGATCACCTCTTTGGACCTCCGTTTCAGAATACGGAGACACAGAGATACTGCTTATCTGTGAGTGAGATTGCACTTGAGGATGAGAAAAAAGGCCACAGTGGTCCAGCCTTTCAGAATGCTGTGGCAATCATGCTAGGCAGTCCAGTATTGGATTGAGAGGCTCCAGGAGGCCAGTGCCTCTGTAATCCAACACCTCTGTAAGTGAGGTACCACCCCTGACTTTCTAGGGAAGGGAAGGGGAGCTGACAGGTTACTTGTGTATCTGTTGGTTTAAACAGATAGGGAGTGCTTGAAGCTGGTTATAATTATCGTGACCAAAGCATAGGATGGTGAGATGGCTTAGTCAGTAACTGCCTTCTTTGGAAGCATGGCAGAGTTTTCAACCCCAGCTCCTAGTACAAAAAGCCAGACACAGTGTTGGGGAAGACAGAGATCGGTAGCTCTCTGAATCCCACAGCCAGCCATTCTAGCTGAGTCAGAAAACCTCAGATTCATTGAGAGAATCTGTCATAAGAAAACGGCATTGGCCCATCTCACCATCTACCCCACTGTATGAACTGCTGGAGTGCATGAAGGGTCCAGTTCTATAGATACAAAGTTGTAGGATCTCCATGACATAGGGCAACAACAAGATATCCAAGAGGAGTCCCTGTGAGGACCCAGTAGTAATAGTGTAGCAGAAGCCGGTGGCCTTGAACCAGATCAATGACTCACTGCAATGAGCCTTTGCAAGTAAAGCTGCTAGGGCAAAAGGGTGTGCTGTGTGACACACTACAGCTTCCGTGGCAAGCTGGTTTTAGGGGGTAGGGAGGAGGTTTCAAGGGCAGAGGGCAGATATGGACAGATGGGGAGATGAGTGGGATTGGGGTTCGTGATGTAAAAATCACAAAGAATCAATAAAAAGTCTTTTAAAAGTGGAGAGGAAGTGATGAAGCTACTTTACATCAACCTAGGCATGCGACATGCACACAGGAACAGGTGTGCCTGCACACACATGCACACAAATTAACATGCACACATAGGTATAAACATATACCACAAACACATATACATGAATTATAACACACATTCACATATGCACACACACACACACACACACACACACACACACACATTCACAAACCCTTGCCATTTGTGGAAGAAAAAAAACCTCTAGTTCAATCATGTCTCCCTGAAAAAACAATGGCGAAAGTGTTTAAGACTTTACATCTTTCTGGGATGCCTTTGTCATTGCTACTGGGCACTGTACTGGGGCTTCTTTCTCAAAACATAACTGGATTTTTTCATCAAATATCTATATCCTGTATAATTTGAGCACTCTTTCTTAGCCAGACCCCTCCAGGAGACTGAGTGTCCACTCCTACTTCCTTTAAGGTCAAGCTCTCCTGTCCAGGTTCCTAGATGCCCTGCTGACAAATCAGCTATCAAACTCTGATGCCTAGAATCCTAATAGATTGTTTTTCCTCCTCCAGATACCATCTGTTCATTAAAGTCAACATAGTATCTTCCTATTCTAGAGTGCCCCCAGGCAATTCTCAAATTTTGTTGGACTGGAGAAAAAAAAAAAACACCAGCCACAAATTTAAAGACTAAGAATGTTCATCCTTGATAAACTAAGGAAGAGAGGGAGAAGATGAGAGGGAAGGAAGTAGATGAGGAGGGATGGAGGGAAGGGAGAAGGAAGAGAAGGAGGAAGCAAGAGGGGAGGATAGAAGGGAAGGAAGGAAGGAAAGAATTGGATAGAAGGGAAGGAAGGAAGAATGGAAGGAAGGATGAAGAAAGGAAGGAAAAGGGAGAAGGAAGAAAGGGAAGAAAGGAAGAAAGGAAGGAAAAGCGAAGAAGGGAAGATGGTAGGCAGGCTAAGGACAGAATTCTTTCAGCCTCACATACATTACAGTCTATACTCTGGACTGATTTTTCATCTAAGCTCATGCTTAGTCCTTTGAACGGGTCCCATTGGAAGTATGTAATATCAGTCCCTGGAAGAGCAGCCTCCATTCTGTAGCTGGAAGCAGAGGTCATGGTCCTGTTGTGCACCAGCCTTGTACTAAGAAAGGTCCCTCTTTCATCTCAGGAGAGGAATGTGCGCTTCTCTCAGCAGCATCTCCTCACAAGTTCTGACAACAATAGGTCTCACTTAGTTGGAAATGTGAGCAAAGCTTTTGAATCCTTTGTGGAGGGAAGACACAGAGGAACACGCTTCTCCATGGGAGACGGTGAAGTCTTCCCTCTTCTCCTTAGCTTTGAGGTGGGCAAGCTGTTGCCTGCAACAAACAACCTAACACATTCTGTATGCAGGTGATCTCAGGACCCCGAGGATAGCACATTCCCCTGAGACACTTATGTGAGAAGAGAAGGAAAGTGTGCCCACTTAATGGATAACTCATCAGACCTAAGTTGCCTTCATTTGCCCTGACAGAATGTTCTTTGCTTTCTCCATGCATTCTTTGTAGAAGGAGAGAGTATCAAATCTCACAGAGCAAGGGAAGGAAATGGCAGGAGAAAACTTGTTAACTTAGGTAATATGTCAATAAGGAATTGGCGTAGGATTGGCAGGGTATTAAACTCTTATTTCTTAGCCAAGTTGTTATGTGACTCTTCACAGAAACACAAGCAAGGAGCTAACAGATATGGGGTTTTAAACTTCTTATTCATTTGTTCATTTAATCCAAGTTAATTTGTAATTTAATTAAAATATTAGCCATTCGAGGGAAGAGAGACCCAGAACTCCCCATGACAGTGAGGAAAGAGTATACAGGTTAGGTTGGTGCCATAAACCAAGCCTGGGGTTATGTGGGGCCTGGGAACAAGTTCAAATAGGCAGCCAAGGAGCTGAAATGAAGCTCAGGAGAGGCATGTAAGCATACATGAGGACCTGGGTCCAATTCTCAGAATTACTCACTCAATGATTCAATCAACAGATAGAGATACCCAAACTCCCTCCATCAGCACACCGTCATCTTGACCACAGGAACCAAAATGATAGCTTCAAGTGGGCTTCTGATCAAAGTATCGTCCAGGCTGCAGGAATATTGTCTCCTATGGAGGGGCTCAGATTTTAAAAGCAATAATTCAGTTACACATGTATAGAAACACACACACATGCACATATGTACACACACACACATGCATTGACATACACATACATGGACATACACATGCATACACACATGCATATATATACACATGCATACACTTATATTCACATACACATGTATATACACACACATACACACACATACAGACACACACACACACAGATAATCTTTCAGGGCCTTGAGTTCTTAATAAAGTACCATAGCCTTCTCTTCTAACTGCCTCCCTGGCAAATTCACACACATGTTTTCTGTCTCCCAGGATTTAACCCTTACCTTTAAAAGGGGTTATTTTCTGGTTCCATGCATAAGTCACTAAAAAATACTGTCCACTGATTTGTGTTAAAGGAGTCGGTGTTTTAGAGAGAGGGCATGAGCCCTAGAAAGTCACTGTTCTGCATAGTGACAGCCATTAGTAAGAGAATCTCCTGGATATATGAAGATCGTTTAGAAAAATCTTAAATGCTCTCACCGTAAACATGATAAGCAAGGGGTGGTGATGGATGTGTTAATTAGCTTGATTTAATCACTTCACAATATGTACATTCATCAAAATATGACATTGACACTGTAAATATAGTTTATACTTTTAGTAGTCGAAAGTCCAAAAACTAAGCTACAGGCCGTGGATGCGGCACAGGGCCACGATGAGATTATGTTGTTCTGTGTGACCCTGAAAAAAAAAATCAATCTAAAAGCATTCCTATCAGTGAAATGGGCATGCCAGCACCTGACATCCAGCTATCATGTTTAGGATTTGGTGTTTAAAAAGGCATCCAGAAAATCCCAGGCATCAAGAAATATCTCACGTTTTGTGCATGCCTTGGATCCCACTCAGTGGCATGGCCAATGTCAACTTCATTTCTGAACACTGTCCCACCATGTTGTGGTCAACGAGGGAAATCACTCACGTATGTTTGTTGAATGAATATGTAACTGTGTTGATATTCATCTCTAACCTCGCGTTTGCCCCCTTTCAAACCAAATTGCGTATTTTTAAGGCTCCATCTACCGCTCTGCATGCGATGGACTGTAAAATAAATTGAATGTAAAACGGTGGGAAAATTAAGCAGAAAGCCTTCTGTTCCTTAGGAATGAAATGAATCCTATCAAATTTTCAAGACTCTATCTCTGAGTTATCTGTGAGGTGGATAGTGAAAGAAATTGGATGTTGAATTATGAGAAATTAGGAATGGCGCCCATATACCTTGGTGGTAAAAGCGGGGCCTTTTGTGTGTGGACGAGCTGTACCTGAGCAGTCGGCTTTCCTTTTGAGTTATGCTCGCACATGACATTTGATTGGGTGCTTGAAAGCCGTTCTTTGTGAATTTGCACTACATCAAAACATCTGCTACTTTGGGGTTCAAGCTGTGCCTTAGGGTTCTGAGAATCTGCAGAGGAATTTCAAAGCTGCTCTTCTGTCTGAATATCTCAATATGAACCGTACTGGAAGATTGTTCTTCCATGAGGCCACTTGTGGCTGTCCTGGAACACCAAGACCGAATCTTGCTGTTTCTTTCAAATTTGCCTATACACTGGCTCTCTCTCTCTCTCTCTCTCTCTCTCTCTCTCTCTCTCTCTCTCTTTCTCTCTCTGCATGTGTGTGTATGTGTATTTATGTATGTGTATATGTATGTATGTATGTATGTATGTATGTTTTATGTAATTGTATCTCTTCAATCTTTCAATCTCCTTAGGAAGACAGATGAGTTTCTGGACCCAACGTAGACAATTCAGATTTTATTTGGAGGTTAGATGATTTCTTGGTAACACAGACCTCCTTCAGCACTGACGAAAAACTGATCAAGTTTAAAGACCTCATATCTGCGGCCTGTTCCTATCGCACTGTGTCTGAGATTAGGAATCAAGTACCATCGGGCCTCATCACGTTGACCCTCTTACCCCATCCCAATCCACACATCATGTCTGAGATCTTCACAGGATACCATTTGGTCCTGAATCTTGCCAACCTCAATACCACTTACAATCCTCAGCCTCCTTGTCTTCAGTCCAAACCTAATTCCGACCCATGGTCCCCTTCCACCTGCCAAAGTGCTTCTGCTGAGAGCCTCTTGACAGGTCCTGAGTTGTACCAGTGTGGGTCAAAAGAGAAAGGAGAAGTATTTCCTGTAAATGCTGTCACTCACGGTAAACATGAGATGCCATCATTTGAATACAAACATAGCTGCGGGTTGACTTGGGACACTCTGTGCAGCATTAGTCACTACATGGTAACTGCATTCTTTCACGTGAAAGGTCATAGGACAGAGAATGGAGCAGTGGTGGCCTCATGGACAACAGCACCGGGCTTGGATAAACATGGTAATCTCTTGTGGGCTTCAGCACTTGTCTTTCCTCTGACCTCAGCCTTCTAAAAGCTGTAACTCAGACCCTGCTGACATCAGCCACAGTAAGGGACTGAGGCTTATCTTGCTCACCTTGTTTCCCTGCTAATTCCTTAGGAGGGCACGAGGGTCTCTCAACATAGCTTTCCTTAGTTACATCTGAGAAACTAAAGGAGAGAGAAATAAAAGCCCAAAGACTAGAAAGCAATTTTGATGGTAGAACATTGTGTACCTGGGTCTCTTCTGGGCTTTGAGTGATAGGGTGACATCTAAAGATGTCTTGTGATATCTCTGTGGGCTTAGGGTTGTCATGTGCCACTTTGACACTTGTATGCTCTTGAGTCAACTTAATGCAAGGAACTGAGTCAAGTTGACTAATTTACATCCACTGTATTTCCACCTAAATGTATCTAAACGGGCAACGGACTAGAAATTAAAGAGGACTCAGAGTGTCTTGCTCCATGATCAGAAGCCACCTTTCATTCATTGGAACTGAATTGCATGTGGACAGCATCTCTGTTCAGTATTAACCTGTTGCTGTGATACAATATCCTGAGATAGTGAGTAATGTAAGAAAACATTACCCAAAAGTAGCAGGGGAGGAAAGAAATGACATGGTTTACATATTCAGGTCATGGCCCATCACTGATAGAAATAGGGGCAGGAACTCAGGCAGAAACCATTGAGAAATGCTGCTGGCTAGCTTGCTCACTTATGTTCAGCTAGCTCTCTAATTCAAATCACACTTGATTAGGGTATGGTACCACCCACAGTGGGCTGGGCCCTCCTGCAACAATTAGTACTTAAGACAACCTCTTACAGACTTGTGCACAGGCCAATCTGATCTAGGCAATCCCTCAGTGGAGACGTCTCTCAGATGACTCCAGGCTATGTCAAGTTGACATTGATGTCTAAGGCAACCTTTCTAGACATAAAGCAATCACCTTTCTGAAGCCAAGATGTTCGCAAGCTAGTTGTTCTGTCCAAACCCAGGTCAGTTTTCCCTAGCTAGCAGAAAGCTAGGTAAGTGCAAAAATGTGGATTTTTGTTTTCTCCAGAAAGTAATTTGGCTTGTTCAAGTTCTCTTTTGCCTGCATCTCTGACAGGGGCTGGCTGGTCTCTGCACACTTAAAACTAAGAGAAAAATGCTCTATTGAAATGCTAATAGAGGAGTTGACTGTATAATAAGACTGCATCCCCTTCGGGTCTATAAATCATTTACACATAAAATAAAATTGCACAAGGCCTCGTTGCATAGCATATTTGTTTAATTATCCGCATTTTAGAATGCTTCTTTTCTTCAATTAATTTTCAATATTTAAAGGGGGGATAAAAATGTCAGTTTATCTGTATACCTGCTAATGAAATGTAGTGTTAAGAATGCTTGCATTGTATAACAGTGGTAACTGGTTGACCCTAAGCTGACGTTTAGCAAGAATTGTGTTCATTTGCTTTTGAAGGGTGGTCAGTTCAGCAATTATCTTGCTGCTGTGACCATGTATCTGACAGGGGAAACTTAAGGAAGGTTTTGTTTGGGCTTGAAGGTACATACAGTCATGCAGCTTCAAGGTGCATCACGGCAAGGACATCATGGCAGCAAGAGCCTGAGGCAGCAGGTGACATTACATCTGTAGCCAGGAACAGAGAAAGATGGATGCTGGTGTTCACCTTACCTTCTTTTCACTCACCTGGGACCCAGTGCAATGCGATGGTCCCTCCCACATCCAGGCTATGTCTTCTCTTCTTACTAAAACCATTCAGGAAACATCCCCATAGACAGAGTGGTTCACTAGTTGGTGACTCCAAATTCTCTTGAAATCAAACATGATGACCTTCTCTGTCTTCCTTACTCTGTTTCCCTAAGACTGAAAGATCAGGGTCAGTGAACCTCAAATGATGGTGCTTTCTTCCATGTTTATGGACCTGAACGTACAATGAGCCAACACTACAGTCACCTCTGCTACAGGGAAACTTATGTCTCCCATTTTGCTTTTCTTAGACTACCTTTCCCTTTTTTATTTAGTCTGTCAGCTAAGGTAAACCTTCCTAATTCAACCTAATGCAGAAAATTCCTCACATATATGCCCCCAAATTTGTCTCTGTGTTGGTTGGGGGTGGGTCTTGTTTGTTTATTTACCTTGCTATTGTTTTGTTGTTGCTGCTGCTTCTTCTGTTTGTCAGTTGGACATGAGCTAAAGTCCCTGTAAAGAGGGAACATCGATTGATGAATTGCTTCCACCAGTTTGCTTATACCTGTGAGGGCTTTTTCCTCTGCCGTGTGCTGGCTGTGGTTTTCAAAAATGGCCGCATAAGTAAGACTGGAACAAAGGCATTATCAATGCACATGTTAACATAGAAGGTGGGAAATTTCTTTGGATCTCATCCCTAGACAAAGAACTATGGGCAACTAATGACTACTTGGAGGGAGAATTAGATGCTAAACAATGAGCCCCCTTATTGTTTGTCTAATGCATAATGATCGGTCCTAAAACCATATACACAGCAACATAGACTCAAAAAGTTGTGTGTGTGTTTGTGTGTGTGTGTGTGTGTGTGTGTGTACATATGCATTCATATAAATATATGTAGGTGTAACAGCAAAAAAATGAGACTATCAGCTTGAGAGCTGCAGAGAGTAGTTAGGAGGGAATGGAGGTATGAAAGTCTACTGGCTGGTTTTGTGTGTCAATTTGACACAAGCTGGAGTTATCACAGAGAAAGTTGAAGAAATGCCTCCATGAGATTCAGCTATAAGGTGTTTTCTCAGTTAGTGATCAAAGGTGGGAGGGCTCATGGTAGGTGGTGCCATCCCTGGGCTGGTAGTCCTGGGTTCTATAAGAAAGCAAGCTGAGCAAGCCAGAGGAAGCAAGCCAGTAAGTAACATTCCTCCATGGCCTCTGCATCAGCTCCTGCCTCCAAGTTTCTTCCTGTGTGAGTTCCAGTCCTGACTTCCTTTGGTGATGAACAACGATGTGGAAGTGTAAGCTGAATAAACCCTTTCCTCCCCAACTTGCTTCTTGGTGTAGGAATAGAAACCCTGACTAAGTCAGAAAGTGATTAATGCTATTTCAATTAAAAACATATTTTTAGAAATCAGAAAATAAAATTTCAGAAGAAAACAAGACAGAGAGATGGAGGTAGAGGGTTGATAAAAGTGAGCCGCTGTGAGCCTCAAGCTGCTGGCGTGCATGGGTCCAGCTCCGGAAAGAAAAGCAGTCTGATAGAATTGCTCTTTTATCAGCAGATAGAGGATGAGGTGAGACAGAGAGCTGGGCCAGAGGGCTCCTGACTTATGCAGCGCTCTTGGCTCTTCTGAGTCCTTTTTTTTCCTGGCTTTTACATGGGCCTGGGAATTTTTCTTTCACCTGGGAATAATTTTTTAACTCAAAGACAAGCATTGCCATCTCTCCATGCCTGAGATGATCTGTAGATAATGAGTGATTTTCCAGAGTTCACATGTCTGCACAGTATCAGGCCTCTGAGGCACACATGAGAGTCCTAAATCTAAGGATTATGAATGTTTTTTTTTTTTTCATAATCTTGATGAGGAGTGAGGAGAAAGGTTATGACTGAAAGTGAAGATGACAGACAGTGGGAGAACATGACAGACAGCAGGTGAGTCTACCAGCTGAGGTTGCTACACAAACTAGGCCCTCAACCTTGGTGGAAAACAGTGGTTGTCTTGTTTGGAGAAGCAGATGTGGCATTCAGTGTGGGGAGCTGACAGAAGGTGGCTATCATCCTTGCAGCCATCTTGAGCCATATACCCTGATAAGAGACTTAATTACAACAGCCCACAACAGCTGAGCACACTCTGATAACATCTTGTTTTAGATACCCAGGATCTTCCCTTGGGTGTGTGGGACTTAAAGGTGTGATTGAGAGCCAAGACTTAAGGGCGTGACTTAAGGTGTGATTTAGAGATAAGACCTAAGGGCGTGACTTAGAGGCGTGGCTTAGAAGTGAGACATATAAAAGGTTAGAGGCAGACAGAAGAATTGAGTAGTAGGCATTAGACACTTGGATTAGACATTAAGGATTAGGCACTTGGCACTTGGAATTAGACATTAGAACTTGAGACTTAGGACAGGGACTTGGAACTTGGGACTTGGACTAGGAAGAGAGATTGAAGAATAAACGGGATTGAATCACACTCTGTCTGGTCTCCATTCCTCGAGTCCATCCTCACTCTCTCTCTCTTGCTGAACCCCGACCCATGGACCAGAGCTGCTTAAGGCAGTGCGGGCTCTAACAATTTAGCCCCCAAGGCTTTTGGCAGTGCGGGTTCCAACATTGATAGAGCGGTTCGTGACATTTTGGCCCCCAAGTGTGGGGCAGAGCGGCCCGCAACAATTCAGGTTGAAGTGAAGACCTTTGTGGAAACTTTTCTAGGTTCCTTCATTTCCACTGTTGATCTCAAAGATCTATGTCAGTGAACTCATTATTATATTTACGTACTTGTGTGTGTGTGTGTGTGTGTGCCTGTGAATACATAATCACATCACAGCATATTTGAAGAGGTCATGTAACTATCGGGGCTTTTCCTAGTCTAATAATGACATAGAAGCTTAAGTCTGTTTAAAACGCTCATGGCCTTAAGCTAGACTTGCTCTCCAGTTAGCTCTTAACCTCTATTAACCCGCTTATACTATTCTATATCTGCCACGTGGCTGGTTAGTTACCTCAGTTGCATACATCTGACTTTCTCCCAGTCTGGGTAGTGAATCTCTTCCCACACCTAATGATCTCCCAAAGTTTCTATCTCTCTACGGAACTCCCACTTCTTATTTCCTGCCCTTTGCTGATAGGCCATCAGCTGTCTATTGACAGGTGATACGTCCACACAGTACACATGAGATTCTCTTTACAGGACAACTTACAGGAGTCACCTTCTCACCTTTCACCATGTGAATTCCAGGGACTGACCTAAGGTCATTAGGCTTGGCCGCAAGCTCCTTTGTCCACGAAGTCATCTTGACAGCCCGACGAACTCTTTGTGGTCGTCTGCTTTCCCTTCCTCAGGCTCGGCCGATCCTCTCTCTGGCTATTTTTTCATTTTGGATATCCTAATATGCTACATATTTGTTTTCTAACCAGGTAAAAAGTCTTTTGTTTCTGGCTGCTAAGCAGCACTGCCCAGCCCCTCCCCTCAAAAACCCCTGACAAACCCCACCCCCTTATAACTACATAATTTACTCTTTTCTGTGAAGATATGCAAAGTAATTACACTTAGCATTTGCTTATTTACCATGTTTGTTAATCGTTTTCTCAGTTAATTTTTATTTTAAACCTTGTCTCGTTAAAAGTAAATCTCAACTCTGCAGAAGGAAAGTAAGAACGCTGTCTCCGGAGCTCAGGCCCGTGGGGAAATCAGATCTTTCTTAGACTATGCAAATCAATATCAACTCAGTGCTTCAGAACCATGTAGAATCTCACTGAGTTTACAGGGTTTTGTAGAATCCATGTATTTCTTGTAGGTCCCTGGAGGTGGGCATCAGGCATCACCTTCTCTACTTTTAATGATGTGGCTTAGAGTTGCTAAGAGCGTCACCGACAGCCAGTAATTGGGAGTGGAGGCATGTTGGGTTGGATAAACTGGTGGGGTTCTGACAGGGAGAGGGGGAGGAAGGACTAGTTTTCCCCATCTCCCTCTATCTCCCTCTCTTCCTCTCCCTCTCCCTCTCTTCCTTTCCCTCTCCCTCTCTTCCTTTCCCTCCCTCTCTTCCTCTTTCCCTTTCCCCCTCTTCCTCTCTTTCCCTCTGCCCCTTTCTCCCTCCCTCTCTCCTTCTATTCCTCTCTCTCCCTTTCTCCCCTCTCTCCTCTCTCCTCTTCCCTCTCTCCCTCTCTCCCTTTCTCTCTATTCCTCTCCCCCTCTCTCCTTGACTCCTTACTTCTCTCTTCTTCTCTTTCCTTCTCTCTCCCTTTCTCTCCATTTCTCTCCCCCTTTCCCCTTGTCTCCTTCTCACCCCCTCTCTCCTCTTTCCTTCTCTCCCTCTCTCCCTTTCTTTCTATTCCTCTCCCCCTCTCTTCTTGTCTCCTTCTCACCCCACTCCTTCTCTTTCCTTCTCCCTCCTTCTCTCTTTGTTCCTCTCTCCCTCCCTCTCTTCCCACATTGCTCTGCACTCCTTTCTCTTCTTTCTTCTTGTCTTCCACCAACTTCTTGCTTCCCATCATTGCTTTCTTTCTTTCCCAGCTTCCTCCTTTCCCCTCCCTCCCTCCCTCCCTCCCTCCCTCCCTCCCTCCCTCCCTCTCTCCCTTCCTTCCTTATTCTCAAATTTGTGACAGGCATTAACTGAAGATAGTACTCAGAGCAGATAAGCTGATTTATTCTCCCCACTACACAGATGAACACAAAATAGTAATGGCAGGTGGACACAATAGAATAGACTCAAGCTGGAAAAGACAATAGTCATTCTCTTTCCATTTAAGGCCATTTTCTTTCCATATAGAAAGGATAAATGATCTCACTTACCCATCCTCTCATTAATTGGCTTCTGCTGGGTTCTAAGAGATCCTGAGAACCCAGATTGCCCAGCCAGATGCTCCTCCCACCCTGGACCACACCCTGAACAAGTTGCACTAGAAACAGATGGCTTAATATGTCCATGTCCACTGGATGACTGGATGCCAATGGGGATAATGCTGAGTTTCTAAGGCTCAACAGAACTCACTAGAGGCAGAGGCCTCCCCAAGCAGGATGCTTTGTTGTTCTAGAATCAATCCCACCATTCTCAGTTCAAGTTCAGTCTTATTGAGCCTCAGTATCTGAAGCTGGATGTCAGGATGGGGGAAGGCTTCAAAGAAACCATGCACATTGCTGCAGAGCTGCATGGTCGAAGAGACTTGCTCCTTTTAATGTGTAAGTACCTATCTAGACTATGTTTCTATAGTTCAAACTAAAGACAGAGGCCTTGGGCATAGTGTAATGGTGCACAGATACAGTCCCAGTACCTTGGAGGTAAAGATAGGGACTTAGTTTAAAGTCATTCAGGGTCTTTCATTGAAGTCCACCTAAATCAGTCAACTGTACTGACTCACAGGAAAATGGTTTCTTCCAATGGAGATTGACCATTGTGGAAAACTCCATCACCTAGCCCTTGCTTTAGACTTAAATCATTTTTCTTAGCAGCATTAGCTCAGAGACACTCGCAGAAGTGCTGATGCTGGTTCTAAATTCTAATTATGCTACTGAAATGTCTTTTTTCTTGTAATCAAATATCTTCTATCATGGGCTTAGCTCATTCTTGGTCATCCCTTAATTTGTTTACGAGCATGACTTACAATCAAGTATTCTGTAGCTCTCCACTAGTCTAAGAAACAGATCCATAGTCCAGTCCGGGGGCAGAGAAAGAAGTGATCCACAGAACAGCAGCTGAACAAGAGGAGAACATGCAAGAGCAGTTTCTGTGCTCTGGGAGTCCTTCCTGAAGGCATCAAGCTGTGGCTCACATGCATGGACCGAAGGACTCAGTGAGCAGCTTCTAGACAGGATAACACACAATAGCAGGGCCTGTTTAACTGCTGAACTTTAAAATCTCTGGGAATCACCTCTAACTCTGAAAGCCCCAACCCAGAGAACATTACAGAATGCACCCTGTGTGCATGAAGGTGCTATCATTTGGTTTTCCTGACCCAGGAATCCAATCACTGAGGGAAATTGCTTAAGGAAGAAAGATTATCTTGGTTCCTGATCTAGGTCTATGGTGGGTTGGTTCTATGACTTAAGGACCGGGATTGAGGCAGAGCATCATAGTGCAAGGATATTATTATAGGATTGGAGGAGAGGACCACATTGAGAGTCCATCTCTCTCCCTAGTTAGATGGCAGTCATCAAGAAACAGATATTGAATGTTGGTAAGGCAGCATTTGTCATCTGCTGGTGGGAATGCAAATGGTTTCAACCTCTGTAGAAATCAGTTCATAGTTCCATAGAAAACTGGAATCATTCTCTGGGACCCAGGATTACTGCTCTTGGGTATTTAGCCAAAGGACTCCAGTCAACACATCACAGAAACCATGCACGTCTAGTCTATGTTTACTGTCACACTGTTCACAGCCACTGAGACACAGAAGCAGCTTGGGTGCCCATCAGTGAAGGGATAGATAGAGAAAATGTGTGTATGGACACACGAGGGATTCCTTTCAGTCACAAGACAAAATAAAGTTGTGTCATTGGTAGGGAATGGATGGAAGGAGTGATTTCAGTTAGGTGAATTGTCAGTCTCGGGAAGGTTGCGTGTTTTCTCATTTGTAGGTTAGAGGTTTTATACACATACACATGAAGTCACGTATGCACACATGCCATGAAAGTTGAAGTGAACTTGTGTAAGGAACAGAGCCAAATGCTGGTGGGGAGAGGGAAGTATCCTGGGGCCCTGGGGAATATGTCCATAATACAGTATACGCTGGCAGAAAATCAGCCTTGGAGTTGATCATGAAACAGCTAAACCATTTTTCAGTATAATGAAAACATCTTAAGGTATCAAAGCTGTTCTTTGTCCCTATGACTGACACATCAGTCCATTGCTGTTTTGTAGCAAACAAGACAACTGTTGACCAGTAAAACAAACAAACAAAAAACAAACAAACCTAAAATTCACCCGCTTTCTTTATATTGGGGAATCTCCCTAGACTTACAGTGTTTCTTACTCATATTCTGGGTACATTGAAGGAGGAAGAAACCTCATGTACTTGTCCCATAAGATTCTTGAAGACAGATTCTGTCAGTCTCTCTTCAAACCAAGGTTTTGCTATACAGAGAATGTTAAGTTTTCTGACAGTGTCTCAGACTATTTTTTTTGTATTCAAGAAAGTGAAGCCAACATGGATAGAGGGTCACTTAGCGAGGCCAGGGTGGGCCCGAAGCAGGCTTGTAGGTAGCTCCTATTTTCTAGCTTTTGTCCGTCCTTCCTTCCCAAATGCCCAGTGCCCCGTTATCTCCTCTGGGCAGTTGCACACGCTTTCTCATTTCATCATGTTTGCACTGAAGCTCCTGAGGACCTAGAACATTTAGATTCAACATTTATAGTCTATCTGATTTGTTTCTTGGCCTAAGAATCCAAAGGGTCACTGTGTTACCTGGAGCTCAGAGGGTGCAGTCCAGCCAGGTCACATGCATCTCATGTATGCGGACACTGTCTTGATGACCTTTGCAGGGCTGTGGGAAATCAGTGTATGTACGGCTAGTCCCAGACTGGATGGACTCAGGAAAGCTAAAAGAGCCAGAGTGGGAGAAAAAGCAAGAAGATACCACTGAAGGAGAGGGAGAGGTACAGAGAAGGAGGAGGGAGGGAACGAGAGGAGAGGAAAAGAGAGGAGAGGAGAAGAGAGGAGAGGAGAGGAGAGAGGGTAGAGAGATACAGAGAGACAGAGAAAGAGACAGAGAGGGGAAGAGAAGAAGGGAGAGATACAAAGAGAGGGGGAGGCGGGGAAGGAGGGTGAGAGATAGAGAAAGAATACCATGTGGTTGTAGAATCCTGCTGTAGATCACCCAGACCTGAATTTTACCCAGGAAGCAGTCTTTATAGGTGGATTTATAGGCGGAAGGGTAGCCTTGGACCTGTGCCATGTCTCAAGGCTGCTGAGTGTCCTGGGAGCAGCCAATGCTCTGTCTTTGAGAATAGCGAGTCTCCTCCAGATGCCTTGATCCCTGCCTGGGGTCCAGAGAGCATGGGCAAGCCCTTTCTTCTGTGTTCTCTTCATGTTCCTCACAGGCTTTCAATTCTGGGCAGCACTGGGGCCTTTCTCCAGATCCTTATGTTCTTAAATGTCTTTCTTCCTCTCTTAATTTGCCTGGAGCCAGGCTTTCATCTCGACTCTTAACCAAGAGGTACCTACTGAAATATTCAGCAGTAGAAACTGTGCCCTGGGTCTTTCCTCCTTTTGCCATGTCAGTGTCAGTAGAATAAGGGTGAGAGGAGTATTTATACAGTTCAGTACCGGAGAGAACAGTCCACGAAGAATTCGGCCTGAATGAGGATGAGTGACAGTTAACCCTTTGAAGCCTAGGAGGGTGAGCACTCAGAATGGACTTTGGAAGACACATGTCCAATCCCCCATGACTCACTTCATCTTGGTGCTAGCCATTGGGACCCAGAGGACTCTGACCAAGTCTCTGCCCTGTCCAATGTAGCCACTGGTGAGAAAGATGGGATAACTGCAGAACGGAGCAAATGTGTCACAGGCCTAGATCTGAGGGAGATGAAAGTCTAACACAAAAGTAGGGAAGAAGAGAGAAATGTCTGTCTGTCTGTCCAGGAAGCAGAGTTCCCATGTTGTATCTTTAAGGCTTTTCTGAGTTTTCTGTTGAGGGAGAGCTGGGGGGCAAGGTGAGGTTTGAGGTCAGTGTAGAAGGGTGGTGAGGGACCTCGAGGCAGACTGAGAAACAGCACTGCGCATGTGCCTATGGGACATCATCAGAGGCTGGCCTCCCAGGATATTATTAGGAGACAGGAGAGACACTGAAAGAGGATTCCAGAGGCCAGCCTGGGGGCCTGTGTCCACACCAGGGAGCCGGGGATCATCCCCCCAGAAGCCAGCATGGGTGCCATGTCTACACCAAGAAGCCAGGGCTCTCCCCCTTGACAGGCAGAGTTGAGAGGTTAGAGCAAAGGGAGGACTTTTGTGTTACCAAGGAAGAAGAAAATCTCAGCTGGAGAAGAGTTAGGAGGCATTGAATTTGTCATGCAGGACACAGGATTAGAGAAGTAGCTAAGGAAGACTCAAGCCACGTATGGGTGGGAGATGGAGGGTTAGAACAGGTCAGAAGCCAAGCATCGTGACTTAATGCAGCCACGGGGCACGACCTCTTCCAAGTGGGAATCCTGCTCAGACCCACTTTGACAACTTTTGACCCAGATTTGGTGACCTTGTGAGCTGCACAGAAGGATCAGGCCATCCTCACTGGGTCAAGTAAACAAATTCAAGAGATGAGACGGCTCGTTCACCAAAGGGAAGGTGACTGAATCAGAGGAGGCCCTTAGACACTTCAGAGGGTTGCAGCTCCAGTATCCATATACACCAGTCCTCAAATGGCATCTCTGGTTTAGACTGGACTGCTAGGGGCTGGACAAACTTTCCAAACCCCCAGATCTCAACAAAGAGAAGTGTGATGGAGGTCAGCCCTGACCAGTGACGGCTCTGGGGCCTAGCAGAGCAAGCTATCTTTCTCTGTTGTCACAGTGAATGCCCAGGCAGGTAGACAGCAAAGCCCTGACTGCTCACAACAGTGACTGACTGACATCTCTAAAATATCAGTGCCCAGCGCTCAGTGCCCAGTGCCCAGTGCCTAGTACCCAGTGGCTCGTGTGTCCATGAGCTGCCTCCTGCTTGTGCTAAAGCCCTTGTGCACACGTGTCTGACTTTCACATCTGCTTCCATCCCATGACTCTTCCCAGTGGGCTGTAACAAGAGGGTACTCTCAGACTGAGGCAAGCAAGGCACAGAGCCCTGGCCTGCACAGCTGAACACATAGGAATACGCAGCCCTATGCTCCTGTGTTCATGTCTGTCCTTGACTCCTGTGTAAGAGCTGGGATTGTAGAGGGGCGGGAGAACACTGTTGTTGGAAGTGGGGTTTGCTTCTGTGACATCATTCATTCATTCAAAGAGCTTGTATCCCGGCAGCCCCATTTCCTCATCTATAAAATGATAGCAGATAATTACCTTGATCAATATAACAGTGGGGTGAACAGGAATGCATAAGCAGAGGGAAGCAATTTTAACAGCAAACTCTTAAAAAAAAAATCCAAACAAACAGTTTTGCATTTGCAGAGCACTTGGGCCTCTTCACGGTCCCTGAAGCCATGCTGTGTCCCTGGAAACTGGCAGATTAAAAAAATATAGATATACACTCCCACAATGCAAGTAGAATTGGCTGCTTGCAGAAGGGAGGAAATTGATGGCCAGCTTCTGTGGCCTTCCTATCAGCCTGTTTCCCATCGGACAGCACACAGTGCACAGTGGCCACTTCAAGGTGGCATCGGGCTGGTAGTGTTGATCCAAGAGTTGCCCTTCTTAGTATGGCTGACAGTATCTGAACAGCAAGTGAGCCTTACCTACTATTTTTCTCTCAAGGGGGAAGTTACCACTTTTATAGAAAGAGCTTCCATGGTCTGGGCTCTGCTGTGTCTGGAAATCCCCAGATACTTAATACTAAGCTTCAGTCTTTGCCCTCTCATCTTCTGAGGCACCAGCATCAAACCAATTAATTCATTGGTTTGAAAGGATACAGCATTCTTACGTGGTTTCTGGGGTCCTGGGAGCATGGGTGTGACTGGACTATGTTCTTTACTCAAAGCCTAGCAGGAGAGAGTCCAGTGAAGCCTCTCTCTTCAGACTCATGCAGCGGAGCCCAACCAGTAGACGGACACTTGTATATCTCACTGACAAATCCACCCAGACATTACAAGGTTTGTTCACTCTGGCCTTTTCTCTTTTATTCCCGCAGGTCTTCTGACTATACAATCTGTCCTCTTCTCTTAGCCCAGGGGTCTCTATTCATTTCAGTGCAGGGATGTGTCTTTGACCTGTGTTTTGACAGACAGAGAGGAGTTAGAATGAAAAAGGAGAACAGACCATTCTGGGCAAAGGGAGTGATTGAGGTGTCAGGTTTAGAGTTATAGGTGCTGCCTTCCTGCTGGCTGAGAGAGTGGGTAAAGAATCTTTCACTTCTCACATGCTCCAGTTAGCAGCCAGGACTCTGAGTTTATAACCCCCGGCTTTCTCCCAAGATACAGATGTGTAGCGTTCCAGGCAACACCATCAGGGCCTCTGGCATTACCAAGTCTATTACAGAAGTTCCACCTGTTCCCTCAATGTACTATGATGCTTGATGTCCAAACTGAAGCTTAGAATGGGGCTGGCGAGTGGGTTAGTGGGTAACAGTGTCTCCCCAACGATCATGAAGGCCAGACTTTAAATCTCTAGTTCCCATGTGAAAAAATGGACAAAGTTACATTCATGCCTGAAACTTCAGAGCTGTGGAGCCTGATGCAGGAGGATCCTTAGGGCTTGCTAGTCACTTGTTTTAACCTCAGGTTCAAGGAAAAACTAGTGTCCAGGGAATGCAATCAAGCTTGGTAGAGCAGGACCTGACACATGCTCCTCTGACATCCACACCAGGGCATGCACTTCCACATACGTGTGCATAGCTACCAAACGCATAACAACTGTTTTATAAAAAGAAAAAGTGTTTGTCAAAATTACTGTTAGTGTCTCCCATGAGATCGGAATGAGGCACTAGTCTCTTTCAAAGCTCATGTGCCACGGCACAGCCGATAAATGTAGGTATCGATTGTCTCTGCTTCCAACAAGGATCTGGCTAGTCTCTCCTTTTCTTTGCTTCATTCTTTTAATATTGATGCAACCTGGACCAAAAGGTCTGCCTCTGCTTCGATCCCCATAAAAAAGCCCCGTGGAATTCACATTAGCACGTCCATAAAAGTCAGGGAGGCTCTGCGAACGACTCAGACTTTAAATCCGGGAGTGGAAACCCTAATCACGATTTAATACAACTAAGTATGCACATACTTTATGGTCAATCATCCAGACCATTTACAGGGTCCCTTGGCTTTGAAATGACTGTATCTCTGAAGGAGCCGCCGATGAGCCTTGCCTGACATGACATATATTGAAATAGACTGTAGAGCAATCACTTAGGGATGAAAATCTTGCTACAGTGGTAGTGAACCAAAGCTAAGAGGCAAATTATTCAATTACAGTAAATTTACAGTAGCTTAATATTTGATAAAAGTGGCTCTCCCCTCATCAGACCGTCTTACTGAAAACGTTTGAGCAGCCAAATAGCTCCGGAAGCTCTCAAGATGTTTTAAGCACTTATTAAGAAAATTCATCTCCCTTGATCTTATATGAGCATTGAATTAGAATATATATATATATATATATATATATATATATATATATATATATTAAAAAAAACAGTACGTATGTAATTGCCAGGTACTTTCTGTAGGCATCAGAGTTCTTGACATTAACCTATTGGCTTTTTCTTTTAAAGCCAGCAGGGACATGTGTGGGTGGACCCTACAGAGACACCAATACAAGTAAACACTGCTTGACGTGGAGAAAACAACCCTGCACACAGGCAGGGATGTTTTTTTCCCTGCTTTGAAGCCGCGGGTGAAGCTTTGTTCCTGAGTGCCTCCGTTCCAGGGGCAGGTGACTGGAGGAGAAGGTGGGTGGGTTGCACACACACACGTCATTTCCAATGAGAAGTCAGCTAGGTGGGTTTTACAGTTGTATTTTAGAGCCTCTCACAGTGTGTGTGTGTGTGTGTGTGTGTGTGTGTGTGTGTGTGTGTGTATGTGTGTGTGAATACGCTCACCCATATGGGCATGCGTAGAGGTCAGAGGTCACTGTCACATGTTCCTCTGTTGCTTTTCCCTTGTGACTCCCTGAGGAAGACTCTGTCATTGAACCTGGGGCTCATCAAGTTGGCTAGACTGGTTGGCCAGACCGTGCCCTCTCTGTCTGCAGCATGGTTTTGGGGGTTATAAGAGCTGTTGTATTTCAGATTTTGATGGCTGCTGGGGGTTGTCAGCTGACACTTTGCTGACTGAAGTAACTTTCTGGAACCTGCTACTCACATTTTAAGGCTCCTACTTCAGCCCTCGATTCTCCATTTCCTGTTTGTTGCTCTTCTTTTGGTGTATAAGCGTGTGTCCTCGTGTGTGTAGAAGTGTGCACAGAGGCCAGAGCTGGGTATTGGGAGTCATCCTCCAATACCGTCCATCTTTAAGTTTCAAGACAGTTTTCTCACTGAACCTGGATCTTACCAATTCTGATAAAGCGGCTGATAATGCATCCCCCTGCCTCCGCCTCCCCCACCGCTGGGATTACAGGCGCATACTCCTGTGTCTGGTTATTTGTTTGTTTTATTTTTTTGTTGCAGCATGCTTGGGACTGAACTCAGTTTGCATTTCTGATAAGCTCTAAGGAGATGGAAGCCCCCTTTGTTTCTGGTCTGCATCAGCTTTGTGAGTCACAGGAGGATCAGACACATTATAATGGTGGAATTTCTAATATGACCTCTGACTTGCAGGACCACAGTATATAACAGCCACAGCCCTGACCAATTGTCCTAAGTGCCCAGACTCCTGACTGGGTGGTATGGACCGAGATGCTGAGCCTCTTGGAGGAGATTTCAGTGCACTGTATTGGGAAACACCCTGACTGCTGTATTGGAGTTCACTTCAGGAAGCTGGCTGGGACATCTCCTTAGACTGGGACATTTAAATGTACACACTGCACACAGCTTACCTTGGAGTTGTAATCTTATAGACAGTTGTTCTCTCTTGGCCAAACCCCTTCCCATCATGCATCTCCAGTGGGGAATGCTCAATTCTCCAACTTCCAGAAGCAGAGTCAGGCTTCTTAATCTAGGCCTAGTTAAACTTCCCCTAGAGCTCAAGCAAGAGAGAGGGGTTGAAGTGCCAATTAGACTCTGTCACAATCCAGCTACTATAAAGAGAAGCCCCGGTATGCAAATCACATTAAACCTATCCTAAACTTTGCAGACCTACCAGGGCAGGAGTGGAGGGACAGGGCTGACAACCTTAGCTCTGAAGTAAAAAGGTAAAAGCTGGCCTGGTTACCTACCTGGGTGTTCATCAGCCCTGCAGTATCTCGACAGTTCCAGAGCCAAGAGAGAGGCAAAGAGGCACTGTGAGCATGTAGTGCCTGTGACATGTGTCATATTCTGAGTCACAATCTTGCAGGTGTATTCAGAGTTAAATCGAGCTAATGGCTTCAAACATGAACACACACACACACACACACACACACACACACATACATACACACACACACACACGCACACGCACACACACTCACACATGCGTACATACATAAACACACACACATATGCATGCACACCATTCAGCTCAGTATAACGGTCATGATATTAACTACCAAATATGGGTAATTATGAATATAAGTGGCCCTTCTATAATAATATTATTAATAGGCCTATTAGCTCAGCATTTGTTGAAACTGATAGTAACTTCTTTTCACAGCACTATTTGCTTTTTTTTTTACATCCAAGACCCCTTCTGACATGTCAATGTATATTAAAATGCAGAGAGTGGGGTGGAGGTGACAGGAAGGAGGGATGAGAGCAAAGAAAGAAGATTATATCAAATGAAAGGGTGCAAGCAGTGTTACCTTACGTAGGGGCATGCATTATAAAACAGCAGTGAACATGACTGAGTGTTTATTATGGGCAGACATAATTTCATGGAAATTTTTGACCAAGGATCAGAAAACATGGAACATTGGGTAAGAACACATTTCAGATCAGTGACTTTAAAAATGATATAACAGAGTCCCAAATGCTCCTTGAGCCATACTTTCATTAAAGATTGTTATCTATCTAAAATTTAAATATAATTTTATTTACTAGATGTAAAGTAAAATTAACCATTCATGTGTTACAAAGAAGGTGTTCTGAGCTGTTCAGGGTGGAGAAAATGAGCTCAACATGACTTTGTTGCTCTCTGCTTCTTTGTTGTGGCTCCCACGTGGCCAGCCGCTTCCAGCTCCAGCTGCCTCGACTTCCCTGGCGGCCATGATGTGACTTTAAACTGTGAGCCAGGACAAACCCTTTCTCCTCTAAATCACTTTGTCAGGATATTTTATCTCAGCAACAGAATAAGAAGCTAAGACTGAGACTTACTGGGAGTAAGATTAAGGCCATAGCCTCCGTTGCACCCAGTCTCTGACCTTGAATACAGCTTAATCCAGAGCTTGTGTTCTGGTCATTTCCCAGGATACATTCTACACACGTGTCCTTTGTTATGTACAGAGCTCAACTGAAGCCTTATCCCATCTGTTTCCCTAGAATCTTAGGTAGCCTCTTATTAAACCCATTTTGCCGATGATGTCCAAGTTTTGAGGCACCGAGGGACAACAGTGAGTTACCGTGGTCATTTGTTCCACAGGTACTGGATACCTACTCTGTACCAGACGCTCTGTGGAATACTGGGGTAAACAAAGCTCTCATAGACTCTCCTGGAACTCAGGAATGTGAGCCAAGGCAGACCTAATCAGGCCTATAAATGCTCCTTGTCCAACTCAGTCATGGTCAGCTTCACTCCTAGAGAAAATATCATGGGGTGGAGACCTTCGACGGGGCAGATATTGTAGAATAAAGACTTAAAAGTGTATTAATGAGGCTCTGGGATTTCTAGATGCAAAAAGAATGTATTTTCAGCTTAAAAAAAAATATTGTAAAAAGTCCCGAGGGAATGAATTGCTAAGTGACAGAGGATGAGGAATTTAATAACTAGGAATCCTCAGAGGCCAGCTTAATATCACACAGAAAATGACACGTGAGGGTGGCCATTGATCTCCGCTCAGGATCAAATGATGGCGTGCAAATGACTTGGTATTTGCTTAATGAGTGAGAAGCCAATACCTAGTGTACACCAAACATCCTGACAGAAGATACTGTACCTGCTCTTAGCTGCAAGATTCCCTCCCTGGTCTTCGTTTTCTTCATGTATAAAACGAGATGGACACACCACGAATCAGCTATGGATGTACAAGGAGTCAGTGCCCTTGTAACTAGAAAGAAACCTGTAATGGCCTTACTACACAGCACTTGCCTGAGTTGTAGCCCCAGCAAGTACATAAAACAGCTGGACATGGTGACCTGCCCCGTAATCCTGGCTCCGGGAAGCAGAGACTGGAGGATCCCCAAGGCTTGCTGGACAGATAGTCTTGCTGTATCCATGAGAGACACATAGTACACCTGAAGAGAAAGATATCAAACATCAACCCTGTGCAGACAACTCATGTGCTTGTGTGTATGTGTCTGCACATGAAATTGTGCACATTTATACAAACATACTGCAAAAACCTTATGACATGTATGTGAACACACACACACACAGGGCGAGGACTAGTTCAGTGGTAGAATGCTTGTTTAGCATGAATGAAGCCCTACTACAAAATGTATACCTAAAGGAGATGTACACAAGCACACACACACACACACACACACACACACACACACACACACACACATTCCACCAATAATACTGTAGCCTTGCCATATGATGAGGGATCATTTTCAGGGCACAGGGCTATTGACAGAGAAGTTCTCAGAGTCTCTGAACATGCACATGTGTCCAGTCTATGGTTCACAGCCACATGGGATATCTGAGGATAACTAAGTGGGTTCCAACCAAAAATCAATAAACGTTCTTGTTTTTGTTTCATTTTTGAATTTATAATTAAACATGCTACTCCCCTCTCCTCCCTCCAAGCCTTCCTCTACACAACCTCATGCCCTCCTTCAAAGTCATGGCCTGCTTGTTCACTAATTGTTGTTACATGCATGTATGTATTTATGTATGTATGTATGTATGTGTGTGTGTATATATATATACATATATATATGTATGTGTATATATACATATATATATATGTATGTATATATATATATATACATACATATATACATATCTCCTGTTCTGTCTGTATGATTACTTCTATGTATGTCTTCAGCGATGACCGGCTGGCACTGGAGAACCTGTTAGCAAGAACATGTCTTCTGACCCCATCTTTCCCTAGTTGCCTGTGGTTCTTCATGTAAGGCTGAAGCCTTGTGGGCTTTTGTCATCCACTTTGTGCTCTGAAATGGTCCCTCCTCACACAGCACCATCACATGTCATATTATCACATGTAATATTAGTGTGGATCCTTAACTTCCAACATACAATAAAGAGAGCTAAATTCAGTGAACAGTCAGTATATGCTAGGATTTATCTTAGAAATGATATAGGTGTATGTCTCTCTCTCTCTCTCTCTCTCTCTCTCTCTCTCTCTCTCTCTCTCTGTGTGTGTGTGTGTGTGTGTGTGTGTGTGTGTGTGTGCGTGTGTGTGTTGTCCTTGTTCACCTTGTTCACGTGACTGTTTGGGCAGTCATGTTGCAGAGACTTTATGGGTATACTTTTTCTTATTACTAGTCTCATGACACAGTCTCATGACAAACTCTCTGATACTCTGGCTCTTACAATCTTTCTGCCCCCTCATCATCCTTAAATGTTATAATGAATATATATATATATATATATATATATATATATATATATATATATATGACAATGTTATCTATATAATATATATGTATGATATAATATATATATATATATATATATATATATATATATATATATATATATA
>JANHMN010000022.1:22744798-22760613 GCA_030674055.1 Rhabdomys pumilio | reverse complement strand
ATATATATATATATATATATATATATATATATATATATATATATATACCATATACCTATATTGCATGATTCTCAAATGTACATGACAGTGTTCTGTGTCATTGTAAAGTCTTGGACAAGCCACAAGTGGAGATTTGAGGAAGCCTTCATGAACCATGAGTGGCCTTTCTTGTCCCAGCTGGTTGTAAGACAGACATTCCAGACTGAAAATGAGCAAACATGGATTTGTTGAAGCAGTTAGTGCGGTCACACAAAGATATATGATCCGGTTGTACATGGTAGTCTCTTACTGCTTGACATCTCTCTTGACTACAGCGACAGGTGATCTGTACAGCCAGTGTCCCCTGAGATATGAAAGGACATGAAGGATGGATAAGGGGAAGGATCCAAACCAGGATAGTCTCAAAATCCTAGTGTGGTACAGGGCTGAGTAAATGGCAGGGGACTGGGGAATTGCATAGAAAATTAAGTCATAAGGTTGACTATAATGAAAAAACATAAGATGATTTGTATGAGGCAATATTCACATGGAAACACATAGAAAGAGGTGGGAAAGGGAGGAAATGGAGAGAGAGAGAGAGAGAGAGAGAGAGAGACTGAGCATGCCCACATAATTTGGGAAATGATAAGCAGTGAAGACAAACTTCACGTCTTTCTTTTTCAGAAATAAACTTTTTGTCAAATTTCTCATAATTTTTCTGACAAGTATCTGTGATTTTGTAGCTCAAAGAAAAGAGTTCCAACATTTTTTCTTGCTTCTAAAAGTAGCCAAGGTCTTCTCCCAATTGTTTCATCTTCAGTATAGGATGTATCTATTTTCTCCCATTAAACTCTATGCTTCTGACTTTTTGTCACCAATAGGATCTGCAAACATGAGGACTTCCAATGTAATAAACTTAAGACCTTGGGATCACTCAGTTATCAAGCATTTATTTTATTGTTTTCTCTGCAAACCAGTACGCATCCATTGATTTTACGATATTTCTATCTATTCAATTATTTGCTTCTCTATGTACTAGTATTTCCATTTATTCAGTCATTAATACATCTAGTCTTCCATCCACCCATTGATTCAACCACTCATTCATCCACCAATCCATCCATCCATTCATCCATCCACCAATCCATTCATCTATCCACTTATGCGCCAACTCACCCATCCAACTACTCATCTACTTATTATCCAATTTTCACAGTCTTATCAATCCTACCATCCTTCCCTAAATCTACATATTCATCCATCCTCTCCCATCAATTCACATGCCTACCCACCAATGCATTTATCTATCATCCACCCACCTACCCATCTGCCATCCATCCATCCACCCATCCATCCATTCATCCATCCATCCATCCAACCACCCATTCATCCATCCATCCACCCATCCATCTATCCATCTATTCATTCATTCATTCATCCATTTATCCATTCATCCATCTTTTAATCCATCTTCCCATACACCCATCCTCCTAGGCATGACATCCGTTTCATCTCATTCCCTCAGTGCATCCCTGGGAATCCTTGAGGTGCGACCACAATATTAGGATGAACCACAGCTCACTAATAGAACAAGCCAATGGACACCTGTTACATAAAACCTGAAGATGTTATGAGCATAAAGATGCTTTCAAAGTCCACAAATAGAGAAAGACCGGGCGTATTGACATCCACACTGCCGGGAAGACTGAGCCCCTTCATGGAGTAGCTTGGTTTCCTCACACCTTTTAGAGCTCCACTAGCAAATGAAAGTTGTGTATCTTATTTGGCAGCTATTTCTGCGATGCTCATGTCAGGTATTTTCAGAGGCTAAATGCCTTTACTCCATAAAACTGATGCTAAGATTCATCCCCAGCCAAGGTCTTATGAAAAAGGGATTATCCTTCAGGCCCCTCTTCTTGCTCTGACCCCCCAGCTCCCTATTCTTGTTCTGCTATTTGTTCAAATGCCCCTCTTTCCTCTCAGCAGTGAGGACCTTTTGAAGCAATCAGTGTTGGGCACTGACTCACTCAGAGAAGGAGACTGAGGAAGGGAACCATAGAGAAATTCACACTCTTTAATTGGTGCAAGTACACGTAATTAATCATCCAGGGAAGTGCATCCTAACCTGAGCAAGGGGGTGGGGCTTATAGCCAGTTGTTGAAAACTATCCCATGACCATCAACTTTAGACATTGAACTCAAGTCAAAGATGCCTAGAATAGTTGCAGTGGAGAATCAGAGATCACTATCAAACGTCTCAATCAAATTTCCTTTCTATCCAGCCATTTTATTTTAATTTTAAATGAATTAAATCTCCTGGACCAGTGGCAGTACTTACGTAGCTTCACTTTTGGAGGCAGTGTGTATGCCTCAGTTCCTTGCTCCTTCAAACAACTGAACAAGAGCTTCCTTCGGGCTCCTCCTCTGCCTCTCATCTCCTGCAGTCTTGGGAAAGCACCTCAGGCTTGCTGGACCAGTGAGAGAACCCTCTGTGTCTTGAGGGTATCTCAGTGTGCTGTTTGAACTCTACTGTCTAAAGAGCGAACTTTCTAAGCAGGAGGTGAACATGGTACATTTGCTTGAAACTGATTTTAGGCGTCGGCAGGACTCTCGGGTCACTTAACAGGCTCGTGCTGGGCACTTCACACCCAGTCCGAAAGTGAAGGTAGTAAACACAGCTGGGAAGAAGACAGTTGAGCAGTGATAAGCTGACACCTCATGACTTCCCTCAGCCACGATCCAAAAAACAGAGGGCCATACATCCACTGCTACTCATTGAGCCATGCCCCACCCCCCTACTTCTTGTCCATACACTCGGTTGTGAGGTTCTTGAAGGTCAGGGTGATACTTTAGTCATCTCTGATTTTTTTAGTACCCGACAGACCTGCTGGGTGAGGCAGTTCAGAGACATTGCATGAATATTGAAAATGAAGGAGATTTCAAGTGACTGGACATGAATATAGAGATCAAAGGTCGAAATCACAAGGAAGAGCCACATGAAGGCAAATCTGTGTGATTAAGCAAAGAATAATAAGAAGGAAAGGAGTCAGTAGTCTTATCCAGTCTCCATGGCCTGTGGCCCTGGACCAGCATCAGAAGCACCTGATTCCTGGGATCAGGACAATTCAAAGTCAGTGGCCATGCCGTGAAGACAGGAGCAGGGTCTACAAACAGGGCTCTCTGTGTTCTAGAAATCTCTCCAGGAACCTTTTCTGCGTTCTCTGAAGTGAAATGGGCTAAATTTTCATAAGTGAAACAACGAAGAGACACAAAAGAGGTGGGAACTCCTTTTTTTTTTTTTTTTTTTCTCAGTAAAAGTTGCCGAGGTCCATGGTGAGTTTTTCACAAAGGAACTAAGGAAGAGGGAACCGAGGACTAGAAGAAGGAACTGACCACGACTGTTCATGATCATGTGACTGGTCTTTGTGCTTTTATTTTCTGGGATGAGAACTTTCTCAATGGATTGTAATTGATATGAGGTGCCAGAAGATCCCTTGGCTGTGAGTCTTTGCTCTTGAGAGACTCGTGTTCAAGTTGGGAGTCTGCTTGGATGGCCATGTTGAGACTCAGTTTGTAGTAAACGGACCTCTGGTTGCCAGAGTGATCTTATAACACTGCCCAGACCCTCAGCTGTTGCCTGTCCCTATGTAGGTAGCTCAGTATTTCTAATGCTTTGTTTACTCTTATTCAAAAATGGAATCTTGCTTCCTACTTGATGAAAATTTCCTCAGAATTATGGGGCTGAAAAGTTTGAACATCTTCAGGACCTTAACCTACAACAAGATCTACAAACATGGCTGTCTGGGCTCCAGCCATCTCTCCAAGAGCTTTTGCTGTGATCTCTGGGGTGAAGTAAGCCACTTTAGTAAGGGAAACACCCACGAGATGGGAAGAAGGTGGGGTCACCACAAGGGGATGTGATGAATTAGAACCTATACTTCTGGGGTTTGACCTGGGTAGCCCACGCTGGTGGCCATATCAAGTCAGCCTTGAAATGGAAGGGACTGCTGTGTAGTAGTTTCCTCCAAGAGTCAAACCTCACATCTTTAGAGCTTCTCTACTCCACACCAGGGTGAATCTGAGCATGGGGACTCTGATTGCGGTATTCACAGAACAAAGTTGCAGCCAACCATCGTAGATGTGGGCTTTATCTGTATCATTAATTGTCTTCCCTCTTGTCCTGGTTCGCCTGGGTGTCACTGGCTCAGCAGACTTCTAGCTATCAATCTTTGTTTTGAGGCTGAGATTGAGCACATACACACACACACACACACACACACACACACACACACACACACTCTCTCTCTCTCTCTCTCTCTCTCTCTCTCTCCTCTACAAACACCTCTAAGACTATCTATGTAGAAGAGAGAGATGGGTAATATAGCAGCGAATGCAGACCATTGGAGCCCATTGTCTGACAAACCCAGCCAGTCCAATAAGCGCGGCTCCCTCCAGAATTGGGATGAGTTGGTCCTCACATGGAGAGATTTCTTCCTGTTTGCAGTCCATGGCAAATTTTCCCAGACCTGAAAGCAAACTGGGAAACCTATGGTTCCGAATGACCTCTGCTTAGGGTTGTGTCTCTGAATCACTAATAAAATGAGGCCTCGAAACCATATCTTTTCTTCAGCACCAGAGCTAAGTTTTGATTGATGAAGCCATCCTCGGGGTATGGAAAGGGAAAATGACTCGTGGCTGGCCACTTGTGCTCAAGTGCACATGGTTAATGGTGTGACTCTCCAGCTGGTTTCCATTCAAAGTCCCTCTCTCTTTCTCCTTGTCTCCTCATAGTAAAGCTAAGTCCAAAATCATTCATCCCTGTATGAGGCCCTTAACTCTTGCCTGTGCATAAAAAGACAGGAAGAGGCAGGGAGATCAGCACTGCTTGGGATATAAGCTCGTACTTAACCTTGAATCTTCTTGGCTCTTGATTTAAAGCCTTTCAATCATGCTTTGAGAGAGAAAGACATTTCTCACTCTAGAATTAATAATCGCACCAGAAGGAAGCCATAGGAGACTGAGAGAGTATGCATAGGCAAAAACCCCAAGAAAGTATGTGGCATCCTTTATTTGTCTAAGTCTTGGTTGATTGAGGACACGATGAACATCTGTCCTGTACTCCATACTATGACGGATAATGAGAGCTCTTCTCTGAGAATGGAGTGGCATCTTGAGGGAGAGGAAAGAAGATCACACAGAGACAATACTTAATAAAGAGAGATGTATCAATGGATACTATTGGCAATGCCCCCCAAAAGAAAGACTCAGCTGGATGTGTGAATGGCCAGAATTCAGCAGGCATCTATCAGATCATCCACTTAAACTAATACCATTCATTTATCAATAGGGCATGAAATGCACTCACTGTAAGACCCATGGGGAGATCAGGAATGTTCCTGTGATGCTCACAGTACTTAGATGGAATGAATGTGCTGTGGTGGGCCACAGGATTGTAGGGTACAGAAGTGAGGACCTGTGATGCAGAAGGAGCAGCTCATCAAAACAACACACAGTAGGTATGGGTAGGCTAGCAACAAGAAAAAGTGCATCTGGTGGTATAGGGGTCCATGTGATGTGTGGGAACCTGAGATCATGTTTGGTCAGATCTTAGGTGAACTTATGGCCAGCTCAAAGAAACTCCAAAGTTGTTAAGTAAAAATGTCCTGTTAGTACAGCATCTGCCTGACAGGAAAAAAAAACAATGAACACTGTGTGTTAAAGTAGAAAGGAAAGATCCAATAGAATGCAGAAATCCAGGAGCTGAGCCAGGGAAGGGCAGAGCAGGAGACGCTGCAACAGCAGGTGGATGCTCCAGAGCTGGGATCTGTAGGAATGGCTGTTGCCTGGATACAGATGTTCAAGCCCTAAAGAGGGTAGTGTGGGGTTTGTGGTTCTCACTCATCTTGGATTTTGCACAGGCTCCATGTCTATCATCCCTGAGAGGTCACTGTGGTCATGGCACTGATTTCTGGCCAGTAGACTATTAGTTGTGTCTTAGGCATCCCTGGAAGTGTGTAACTGGTGAGAACAGCCTCACTTCCATTCGCCCTCTGCCTTCATTGGGTTTCTATTGTTGTGATGATACACCATGACAAAAATCACCTTGTGGGAGAAGGAGATTACTTGGTTTCTACTTTCATATTACAGTCCATTATCAAAAAAGTCAGGGCAAGAGCCTAGAAGCAGGCCATGGAGGAGTGCCTGCTAACTGGCTTGCTCCTCCTGGCTTGCTCAGTTTGATTTATTATAAAACTCAGGACTCCCTGCCCAGGATAGCACACTCCACAGTGTGCTGAGCTTCTCCTTTCCCCCAATTAATCATTAATCAAGAAAATGCTTGACAACATTGCCTAGAGGCCAATCTTATAGGAACAGTTTCTTCCAAGATGACTCTAGCTTTGTGTCATGTTGCCACAAAAACTACAAACAGCATGTGCAAACAGGATGAAGGGGTGAGTAGAGCTGAGATGGAGAAGGACCCAGAAGCCAGCAGGAGGCAGGGTACCCAGATACCTGCTCAGGAAAAGGGTCAGCTTAAGTGTTTTGCTATTGTTGTTTTTCAGGGACAAACAATCCTGCAGGCTTTGTGGGTCCTAGGCCTCATCTCCCAACCCCACTATGGCTGCTAATGTGTCTTCAATTTTGACCGTTTCATACAAAACCCAAAAGTTGAAAATTTGGTGACCAGAGAGTTATAGTTAGCAGGTGGTAGTCTTCAGGGCATGAGACCTAGTGGGGACCTTTAGGTCATTGAGAATGTGGAGGCTCAGAGGAGATAGTGAGACCCTAGTTGATCCTTGCCAATCATTGCTTTGCTTTCTGACCATGAGATGAGCACGGCTTCATAGGCTCCCTGTCACTTCAGTCCTCAGTTGACCTAGGGACTGGAACCTAAAGACAGACATGAGCCAACAAACCAACCTCTGCTTTTCATAAATTCACTGTCCCAGGTATTTGTTCTACTGACCAAAAAAAAAGTTGACCAGCACAGTCTTACAAAGGAAGAAGGAAGCACTACCAACCCCTAGATCATTGTGCAGGTCATCCTAACAAAAATGTTACAAGAGCAGGTGACAAGACAGACCGGCACAGATGCTGAAGCCAGCCAGCTTACGTCCTATAGCAAACAGGTCTTACAGAAGCCTCAATAATCTACAGTAGACACAGCATGATATGAGCATTCCTCTGACAGGCTCCTGAGACATAGTTGCTGCCTCTAATGTGAATGTATACAAGAGAAGGGGAAGGAGCCATAGGAACATCCAAAGCACAATTCAAGAACTCCATGGTTTGGGATTGAAATACCCACACAGGTTTTAAGAAATCTCATGAAGAATAAACATGGCAGTGGATCCATATGGGAAGAAAGCCTAGGAAATGCTCGGAGGACATCATCCACACACAGAACAAGGCTCTTGCACTCTACTGACTCAGAGTGAAGTGGATTGGCAGTGATGGGCCCCTTTGCGCGACACGGCCTGATAAGTGGGGTTCAGACATGTTCTTTTACCGATGGGAAGTTCTGCTGTCTGCATTCCAACATTCAAAGGCAAGAAGAATGCGAGCCTTGGCTTCGTGCCAGGAAGACAAGAACTGAAGAAGTCTGTCAGCAAGCCCTCGGGTAACAATATCATAATTTAAAGATTTTCCTAATAATGGGGGAGTAATTAGTAATGTTGTCTTTCTTTTTTCCCTGTTTCCATTTCAGCCAGGCAGATTCGGTTGTGAGCATGTACGTGTGTGTGTGTGTGTGTGTGTGTGTGTGTGTGTGTGTGTGAATACACGCTGTCCACACATGTTCGCACACACCCAGGTTTGACAGAGCGGTGTGGGAGGAGTCTGTGACTGTACGTTTTGAAAGTAGATGTATTTACCAGAAAGCTAACAGGAAACAAGAACTGCATTTTTGCCTCTGTTGCAACTTGCAGTTCCTGGAGGGATTTTGAGCAGCCTGTAGACGTAGAGACAGGCTGATAGGCTGCTGCAAACTACCCGTGGCCACATTCCTCCTGCAAGACCAACTTGAAAGGCTTTCTGATTTATGTGGGTTTGGAAGCAGACAAAGCAAGTGAGTGACTCTGGCTGGCAGCTCTCTCACCTACTGAGAGCCTTCTGCCACATTTAAATGGTCAGAATTTCAGGGACCCCTTCAAATGCCCAGTGGCAGGTGTCTCATACCCTAAGGATCTCCCTTTCTGTCTTGAGGACTTGAATGCTCTCTCTGAAGCATTCAAAAATCTATCATCTATGTTTGTCTTACTTCTATGTGCTCCAGCTCTGACATGATTTTTGCCTAGGTCTAGAAAACATGCGCAAAGCGTGGAATCCCGAAAATTAGTGGGTCTACTGTCCAGTTGCACATGTCAATAGTCACAGGCCCACTAACATGCCATCTCCAAGCCTCAGTTTACCTCCAAAGATGTAGAAACTCTAGAGGATCGGGTCTGGACATTGCTAGTCCCTGTGAGTTCCCAAGGCTGTGGATGGAAGTTAGGGGAAAGGTGTCTTTGTGTTGGTGAAGGCAAGATAAGCTAGGAAAGCCTAGTAAAAGACAAACGACATTAGCTTAGACAGCCCAGCATTTGACTTTCATTTTACTGAAAGCAGAGCAAAGGTTAGCAGTGCCGGACTGGGGTCAGGTGTGCTTCCGTAGGTAATGTGTTGGGATCTTGGACTCTAGCTTGGTAGTGCTGAGAGGTGGCGGGTCCTGTAAGAGGGGGACCTGCTGGGGGAGGCCTTTAGGTCATTGAGGGCATTTCCTTTGCAAGGGATTGAGGTAGTTCTAGCACCAGCTCTGAATTCTCACAAGGGCAAGTTATTACAACAGTGAGCCAAGTCTCTGAATTTCTCTGGCTTTTTGATTGGTGATGATTTCTCTCCCCCACTGTGGGAACCCCTAAACTTTCTTCCACTATGAGGAGAAACAGATAGAGAGCCCCTTCTTAGAGCCTGCACCAGGCTCTTTGGTCTTAGAGCCTCCCAGACTGAACTCGTTTATAATTTAGCCAGCATCAGGTATTTTGTTATAGTCACAAACAACAGATGAGCAGAGCTCATGATAAGGAACCGGGTCTTTGTATTAATTGTCTCTACCATCCTTACTGATGTATTCCATATTAAAAGTCACATTTTCCCCCCCAAAGGTGGTGACTTAATCTCAAGTCAACACATTTATATTCTAGGAAGCAAAAAAGGAATGACAAAGCATGGTAAACCTAAGAGAACTTGTCTTAGATTAATTGGCTCCTTTGAAATAGTCTTTCCAGAAATCCTTTACGACACTTGTTTTTATTGCACATGCAGAAGGGTAGTTTCATGTTCATGCTTAGCTGTAAGAGATTCTGGGAAATATGCAGTTATAGCCAGTGGTATTGCCAAATGAATAACATCAGAATTTTAGTGACAAGACAGTGGAAGATAATTGTTATTCACAGGCAACTGACAGTTCCTGCCACATCACTCAGAAGGGGTATAATATACAGACTGCCATGGAGTCTTTTCCCAGCAGTTTCCAGAACTTTCCATGTGCATATGTACATCATGAAATTTCCAGTACAGGGTGTGTCCTATAATTATTTAATTATAAGCATATTCATTGTGGAGTTTCATATACAATTCATAATTTAAAAAACTACATGGATAACTCTAAGACAATTTCCATTCTTCTTTGCTATTGATGAAGAGGGTGAGTGTTATATCCATGAGTCCCTTTGTCCTCTCCCCACCCTGAGGGCCCTCTGATCCCTCCTGGCCATCTCAAGAAGGATCCTAGAGCTCTTTGGTGGCATTTCCCTTCCTGTGATGAAAGAAACACAACACATAGAACTTCTTTCTGTCGTTGTCATGGTTGGTCACACGTCGACTAGTGTCTTCATTCACATCAAGTGAGGAGAAAATTGGAAGCCATCAGGACCAAACAGACTATTTCAGGAAATGTTCTTTGTGCACCAAGACTTAGTGATTTAGAGTGTGTGGTTGTGAGAGAGGAAAGAAAAGAGTAGAGAAGAAGAGAGGAGAGGAGAGGAGAGGTAACTGATGAAAGGAGACTCGGGGTTTTATTTCCCTGATGGGCAAGAAATGGAAATAGTTCTTGTGAATAAAAAGTGAGCGGGACATCTCTCAGTTGCACTGCTACATAGGCCTTAAGGCGGTGTGTAAACCTTAAACCTCCCCCAACTCAGTTTTCTCACTCATGAGGTTTAATGTGCAAGGTTTTATCTGGAGCAGGGGCAATTGGTTCAGTGGGTAAACCACTTGCATACCAACTGTGAGGACCTAACCTGTGTTTGAATCCCCACATCCCATAAGAAGCCACGTGTTTTTCCTTACAGGGAGATGGGAGACAGAGATAAGTGAATCCCTTAGAGATCCTGAGCCAGTTAATCTGGGACACACAGCATGACAGGAAGATGAAGAGGATGGGCTACCTGAAACAGGTGGAAGGCAAGGATGAGTACCTGAGGTTGTCTTGTGACTCCACATTCACACTGTGGCTCAGGCATGCGTGGCGCCCATGCATGCGTATGTGCATGCATGTGTTTGTGTGTGTGTGTGTGTGTGTGTGTGTGTGTGTGTGTGTGTGTTTCCCATCTCAGATTAGTGTTTTCCCTAATCTAACGAAAAAGCTAACACTCTCTTGACATTGTACCTGGGTGAGAGAGGTTCAGCAATGGTGGCTGTGGTTGTCTCATTATGGGTTTCCACCGGTCTTGTTCATTACAGCCTGGCACTGGGAACACACAAACAAAGGAAGGACAGTTCTGTCTCAGGTAGGGGCTCTATAGGCTTGGCATGCTGGCTGAGTTGCAGAATGAAGAAACTTTTAGAAAATCAACATGTCTTCCTGCTCATTGTGATCCAAACTATCAAACCAAACAACAGATCTATTTGTGATCTGCACCATACTGGTTTTCAAACCCATTTTATGATACCAATTCCAGGCAGTTCTGACCAGTTCTAAACAATTCCAACCGGTTTTAGGATGCATTCATATTCTAAAGCCAGGAGGTCTCCATATATGCAGTTTTAGTGTTTCTTACCTGTCTCTCAAAGTATTTTTCCTAGCATGTGCCCCATGCCTGAGCCTCTAGTAGGACAGTGAAGGATAGGAGCCAATGGGGGCAAAATGAGTGGCCAGGGAAAGGTGTGAGAAGCTGGCATCTGGCACAGCATTCTGGCTACATGGTACCATCCAAAGTAGGTCACAGCTGTCCTTACCCACCAGGTCACCTTAAATCAGTTGCTTTCCTTCTCCTTCTGAAGCTTGCAATCTCCTGGTTCCTCATCGAGGACGCAGGCCAATGATGCCGCTACATCATCCCAGTTGCCTGGATGCAGAGAGAAGGTTTTGTCAGAAGAAAGAGCCTTTCTCCATCCAGAGACCCACATATGCTATCCAGAAACGCCTTGGTTCTTGGAACTCATCTGAGGAGTCCCTCCATCCAAAGAATAATCCCCGGCATGACTTTCTTTTAATAAGCACTGGCATCATCGCTCCCAGTACTGCCGCCCCCGGCTCCTCTGCAGAAGGGCTGTGGGTGCAAATGAAGCCTTTAGAAGTCAAGGTCACCGGGAGTAATGTGGCATGTTACCATCAGGACCAGTTGCACCTCCGCCCCAATCTCCTTCTTTCTGCCTACACATCGAGGCAAGGGCCAGGCTGAGCCATTTGCTGTCCTAAGAAACAGACCCACACGGCCCATCTGTGGTTCTGTGTCCCTCGAGCTCAGCTTCTCATCCCTCCTGTCCTTAAAATGTGAGAAAGAAAGAAGCAAAATTTGGGAGTCTGTGGGACACTATCTGTCTTTTTTTTTTTTTTTTTTTTGTCTTTGTGAGAAGTTGGAAGTGACTGGTGCTAGGTTGCTGGGTCTCACAGTTACCTTGCAGGAGCATCAGTATGTAGCATGTTCCTGTGAGATTCAGGAGAAACTGGTGAGAACCAGCTTCCAGGATAGCAGGGCCTGAGAAGTGATGTCCTTGTTCACTAGAACCACAGAACATTACAGGTTACACATTGAAAATCGTTCTCTGTAACTCAGTCCCCAGGAGGTAGGAGGAGGATAAGCTTCCTGCCAGCTTCATAATAAGACATTACCTCAGAAACCAAAAGGTCAGTGATAAAGCACTCACCTACCCAAGGAAGTCTCAGGGTTCCATAGATACACATTAGTGCAAGTAAGGGGAGAGGAGGGAAGAGGAAAGGAAAGGAGACGGTAGGTGGAGAAGGGAAGGGGAGAAGAGAGAAGATGGAACACAGAAAAGTAAAAAGGAGAGGGGAGGGGAGAGAGGGGAGAAGAAGAAGAGAGAATAGGAAACACAGAAGAAAGGAGAGGAAAGGAGAGAAGAGAGGGGGAGGGCAGGAGAGAGCAGAGGAGAGAGAAGGGGATAGGAGAAAAGAGAGGGGAGGGGAAGGTGAGGAGAAGACAGAAGGAAGAGGGGAGGGATGAGGAATGAGAAGGAGAAAAAGACATACAGAGAAAAAAGGAGGAAAGGAAAAAAGAGAGAAGAGGAGAGGGAAGTGGAGGGGTGGAGAAGAGACACAGGAGGGACAGGAGGGAAGGGGAGAAGAGACACAGAAGAGAGGAAAGGAAAGAGGGAGAAGAGAGATTTTTCTTTACAGTAGCCATCTCAGAGGCTTTGAAAGTGAATGTCTCCTGAACCCTGTCCTCACATGTGGCTGTCGCCTTTGTGGCTGGGAAGGGCTTCCTGGTATCAGCTAAACTCCTAGCACCACACTCTGCATCCATGAGACTGACTGAATCTGCACAGAAACTCTGATCTGCAACTGAAGATGATGGAAAACCTCATAGGTTTGTTTATGAGGTGGCTGAGAGCTAAATGAACTTGTAGATGACTGTCACATAGTAAGGACCAACATGGGCAGTAAGGGAGACCTTCCTCATCCTTACTGCCAGGATAAATTCACTCAGTAAGTTTTCCAAAATACATTTCCGATTCATTTCCTTGGTAACTTGAACACCCAAGGCTGGTAGACACTGGCTTTTGAAAACTATATCTGTCTGTATTAGTTTAGCTCCTAAGACTATTCTATGGACCTCGGGTTAAGGAGTGAAACCCTAGACTGGAGGAGATTAGTTAAAGCATCAAAGCAGACCACACAAGAAACAATGACTGGAGGAATCCCAATGGGATGTGAGAGGACGTGAGAGGACATGCTAATGGACTGCTGGGGTCCACAGGCTAACAGGATGACAAGCATGCCTGCAAGTTCCTGGGGACCTTTGCTTCTTCATCTCTCCAGCCTTCCACTGAGGTCACTGTGAGACCATTGAATGCCTTAGAAGGATGGATATTTAGATGGATGGATGGATGGATGGATGGATGGATGGATGGATGGATGGATGGATGAGTGGGTGGATGGATGGATGGATGTATAGGTGGATAGATGGATGACTCAATGGTTTATTTTTGCCCCTTCTTGTCCTTCTCTCCCCCTCCTCTTCTTCCAATGTTACCAAATAGCAGTTACAGATGTTAGCCTCAGCAAACAAGCCAAAGCTAGAACATTTGTCTCTGCTCCAGGATATGCAAAGCCCCAAATGGGATGCTATAAGAAAGGTGTTCCTCCATTGGACCAACTGAGAGCCACTCCCTAAGACAGCTGATATAGGGATTGCCTGTAGCTAGGCAACAATGATGACTTCTGCCAGTGGCTTCTCCATGAGGTCTGGGCTTTTGCATGTATGGAGACGTAAAGGGAGTCAGGAAAACACTTAAATCTCTATCATTCCCTGAACATCGGAGGCTATGCCGGTGTCCCCCATTCTTGCTGGTCAAGTCAGCAATCACTATGTATCCTGGGATCCCAGGAGATGAGTGAAGATTCTATCCAGGTAAGGACTGATGCTATGCAAGGAAGCACAGGACACTAATGATACAATGGACTTTTCCAGAAATTTCACTAATGGTACAAAAGAATGAAGCAATGGTTACAAGGTTGGACTCTTCAACTTTGAGCAGCAGTGGGGGACTAAAAATGCTTTATTTTCTTTTTTCCTTTCAGGAAACATGAAGCAGAGAAGCATAAAAACAGTGTTAAGATGCTGAGAGGATGGAGCAGAGAATGTGCATCTGTGCATCCTCTCAGCTTGGGGCCCTGGTACCTGGGCAGAGACGAACACTCAAGGATTTTCACGTTAAAAATCAAGACTTCGCTTTTAGGAAGAGAACCAAGCAGGTGAAGAATGAAATCATTTGTTTTCTTTGATGCTGGAGACCAAGATAAACATGGAAAGTGTTCACCCTGGGAACAGCTGAAGGTCACTGCCACTCTCTTAGTCTGTGAGCTGGGAAGCAGGCTAGTGGGGAGGGGACGGGGGTGGACTTTCATTTTTCCCTCTGACCAACTCAGTGTGCAGCAGAGGCATTGAGGTTACTCTGCTGGCATTGGCTCTGCCAACATGTCCACTTTTGTCCATTGCCTTCCATCCTGTGAGATGCTTCTTTTTCCTGGCCGACTGAGATCATCTTCAGGTACTTCCCTGATCTTTTTTCAACTCTTCCAATGGAAAACTGGAAACATCCCAGGAACGGATGCTAGCTGGAAAACCAGCCATCTGATCTCTAATATTCTCTCCCCTCCCCCACTCTGCCTCTCCATCAGATGAGAGAGAAAATACAACATTGAATTCCTTTCAAACTCTTCGCTCTGCGCAGCCTGGCTAACACATGGAAGGGGCTGAGATTAAACCTTAATTTAACTCTGTCTCTCACTCAGACATCTCCAGACTCCTGGCCCAGTTTAACTTTCAATCATTTCCAAAAATCTGGGAAGAAGTGTGTCCTCCCGCACTGCCCAACTCTCCTCCTCGACCTCCCTCGCCTGGTCAGATGCCTGTGGTGAAATCCAAGATGGCAGTGGGGAGAAGAGGGAGGGTGAGAGGCATGAATATTTATTTAGCTCCTGGCATATGCCAGGCATTTGAAATGCATTATCTCTTCTGAAGGAATAGCCCCAAGGAATACATATGTGTCTCTATTTCTTCAAAAAGAGAAACTGAGGCTACAAAGACAAGGAACTTTGTTGGTGATCACAGCAATTGTATGACAGAGGCTGTGGTTTCCCAGATCTGCCTGCCAATACCCCCCACTGTTTCTGAGGCTAGACCAATCTTAAGAATGTTCAAGGATCAATATAATCCCAATTGTCATAACATCCTAGACTCTCTCTCTAAATGATGGCAATGCTGTTCAAAGAGGTGCCGAACCCCTTACACTGAGGTCCACCACACTCCCTCTATAGCTTTGGGAATTGGAAGAGCTGAGACAATGTTAGCCCCATTATGGCTTGAGGTTACCGCTCATGTACATCCCACTCGCAAATGTCTGCACATGGTCATCCCATCTTGCACCGAAATTCTGGTATTTTGACATTCAAAACCAACCAATGGGACAGAGTCCAGAAAGGACTTCAAGAAAATAACTTTGTAGAGAGTCCATTGTGGTTTTCATCTTCTGTGTTTTGTTTCCACTAATCAAAAAATAGTAATACAACCTTCCAACGGGATCAGGCAGATGGGGCCAAAGCCCAGGCTGGATCTAGATCTGGGTAAGAGTAGCCCTTAGAAGGAAGAGACCGGTATCCAATGGGGCAAGGAGGCCAGAAGTAAGCCCAGCTAGAGCCTGCTACCCAACACCTAGAAGCTTCAGAAAATCAGAGGCTAAAACTCACAGTTGGGACTCACCACAGCAGAAATCCAGGGAAAGGAATAAATCTGGCATTTGGTTAAGTTTGAGAATGCCCAGAGATGCTAGCCAAGTCCTCTGAATGGAGACAGTATTCTCAGAGCTTCTTTTCAGATGAGCTAAATAGATACA
>JANHMN010000022.1:22699418-22744788 GCA_030674055.1 Rhabdomys pumilio | reverse complement strand
CCGGAACGCAGTGGACTCCAGGAAAATGGTGACGATGTCATTTTGCTCGGGGTATCAGTCATGCTTCTCATTGCTGGCACCAAATCCCCAATGACAAGAAGCAACTTAAGGGAAGAAGGATTTGCTTTGGCTCATGCTTCAAGGGGACACAGTTCGTCATGACAGGGAAGGAGCCAGACATGGTTGGTCACGTAAGGGAAGGAGCCAGACACAGTTGGTCACATTGCCTCAGGAGTCAGGAAGCAAGGGCTGATGGATGCTGGTGCTCGACTCACTCTCTCCTGAGTAGTCCTACTGACTCCCCACTCTACCAATGGCCCAGCCCACATCGAAGGTAGGTCTCCCCTCTTTAGCTAAGCCTTTCAGGAAATACTTCCAGAAACACCCAGAGTGGGGTTTCCATGGTGATTAGGCATTTAATCAAGTTGAAAATACTCTCAGAGCTACTGCTGTTACCGCTCCTGGCCCCTGCATCCTCCTGTCTCTTCTCCATCTGCAGATATGTATTCAGTCAACACACCCTTAATTAAATGCCAGAGGATGACACGCAATTAACAGGAAGCAGAGTAGGATTAGCATTAGGGATGCAGCGATCAGTGCTTGGGGTGAAAGACAGCCATGATACAGTGATGAAGCTGTACTACTCTCAGGACTAGGCTATTGACCGGTGAATGTCTAAGCTAAGAGCTGTCAGAGAAGGCTTCCTGTAGGTGCGACCGACATTGATGCCATCTTTTGAGAAACAGGTATAGATCCTGTTCACTCATTTAACCAACCTGTCTTTGCCGAGTCTCCAGCACATGTGTAGAAGCAAATATCACAGACAGATGAAATCACAGACAAGTGCAAAGATCATGGGCATGATGACAAGAGTCATATGAACTGTCACCGACACAGTGTCACCTGTAATAAAGTCCCTGGCTGCCCTGGTTAAATCTCTATTGCTGTGATAAACACCATGACCTAAAGAGACAAAGAGAGAAAATGGTTTTATTTTGTTGAGGTTAGTCAATGCAGGAACCTGGGAGTCAGAAACTGAAGCAGAGACCAAAAAGGAGCTCTGTTTTACTGGCTTATACCTGGCTGGTATCAGTTTGCTTTTATTAAACCACTCAGGACCACCTGATCAGGGGTATCTCTGCTCACA
Source organism: Rhabdomys pumilio (assembly GCA_030674055.1). Classification (NCBI taxonomy): domain Eukaryota; kingdom Metazoa; phylum Chordata; class Mammalia; order Rodentia; family Muridae; genus Rhabdomys; species Rhabdomys pumilio. The sequence goes on along the minus strand of JANHMN010000022.1, from coordinate 22,743,641 downwards.
GTGGGCTGGTATGATTTCATACCAATCCTAAGTTAAGAAGATGACCCAACAGGCTTACCTACAGCCAAGCTTAAGTAGGAATTTTCTCAATTAAGATTCCATCTTCTTTGTCACCTTAACTGGTGTCAAGTTGAAAATACATAGTCAGCACACCATTGCTCATGGAACATTGGTGTTTTCCAGGCAAGGAGTATGCAGGGACAGTTAGTGACTGTTTATTCTGATTGGAACTTTGCACATCAATGGGGAAAGAGTAGTTGACTATGGCCTCATGGTTTGGTGGTCATAACTTGAGCACATGTTTGTCTCCAGACCCTTCTGTACAGGATCTTAGCAACTATGCAAAGACACCTCATTTGTACCAGGTGGATGTTTTGTGGACAACATCCATTCCTGAGACATAGTGTGCACCAAATGTTGAGTCTAGAGAACACATTCTCTCTTGAGAACTGCAGAACGGAAGCCAAAACCCCACGCAAAACTTCGCAGGTTGGGGAGACAGCTTAGATGATTAAGTGTTTAATTAACCAGGACAGACAGAGATTCAGTCCCCAAAACCCACATAAAACACCCAGGTCGAGTGGTGCATGCTTGAAACCCCAGAGCTGGGGAGGCAGAGGCAGGAAGATCCCTGGACTTGACTTCCAGTCAGCATTGCTAACTAGAAAGCTATGAACAAGGGAGAAATTCTGTCTTGGGGGTGGGGGTGGAGGGAGAAAGGAAGGGAGGAAGGAACAGAGAAAGAGAGAGAGAGAGGTGAGGGAAAGAGGAGAGAGAAGGTAAGAGGTGGGTAGGAGGCCAGAGACAAGGCTTAGCCTCAGGGACATGGCCCCACAGTTCTTACCACAACACAATCATTCAGTTATGAACCAGTCAATAGCTCAATCCATTGATGAGGTCAGAGCTCACCCCTGAACATCACTGCACCAGGGGAAAGGACTTCAGTGAATGCTTTTGGAGTTGGGAATTTAACATTGTTTTCTCAGGGTAGAGTATGTCTCCATTCTTCCATGGAATGGTAAGTCTTTTCCTTTCTAGCTTGTTCTGTCCAGAAAGTGCCCATCATCTGTTTCGAGACTGCCTGACCATGTCTGGCCAGATGGCCATGGCTGAAACCAAGTCCACCTGTTACTATCCTTTTCCTAGATAGTGATCCTTGTGTAGGAATGCTTGTACTTGTGAGACGAAGCGCTCTGGCACATGCTTCTCATGTCTCAGCCCACCGAGGAGTGTGAGAATCAAGAGTGGGTCTTCCCACTCATGAGCAGCCCCTCCCTCGGACCACCACACACATACTGCTTAACGGCCATGCATTTCGGGCGAATTGCAACCCGTTTGAGTGCTTGGCTAGAAAGACTTGGTGCTGCGACGGCATCCCCCGAGCCTGTAGAAATGTACTTCTGGCTAAAAACAGTACTTGACACTTTACATAATGAAGCAGAATGCTGAAATTCTGGGGCTAACACACCTGCACCCTCAGATTGGCCTGGAGCACAGGGGAGGAGATGGTTATGCCTCCCCAGGTATAGGATGGCTTCCAAACAATCCAGAGGCCCAAGCCAGCCTCCTGTGCTGGGGGAAGCTACCTGCAGCTGAAAGCAGAGAACTTTTTGCTTGGCTTCTGTTATTGCTCTTGTTCCGAATTTTTTTTTACCTGCCTCATCAAGATCAACAACAAACAAGCAGGCAACAAAGTCTTGCATCCCATTCAGTGGCATGGTACCCCAGGCCTCCATTTTATGTATCCAGGTTGTTTCCTTAGGAAACCTTCCAGATGCAGGTCTATGGGGGTCAAGGGGATGCACGGTTTTAAGGTTTTGGAGACAAGATGCCAAATTGCCCTCCAGGAAAGCAGAATAATTTCATCCTTTCTGAAGCCTGGTGTGCGGGGCTGAACACCCTGCGGCCTCTGCTGCTTGGGGCTCCGTTCATTCTTTGCTTATTTTGCCATTTGAGCACCAAAGCAGCTTTCCTCTCCTCTGCAGGGGTGGACAGAGATGGCGGTTGCTGGCACTCTCCTTTCCACAGGTGTTAACACTTCCATTGTGCTATTCGGCTGTTTGGGAGGTCGAAGGCAACTCCAGTCACACCCTACCCCGCCTGCCCATGGCTCTGAGAACTCCATAAACCCAACTGCAGACTCTCCCCTCTCTCTAAGACAGAGGGATGCTAGGCACCCCAAGTTCCTTGCTCCACTAACCTCTCCATTCCTAATACCACAGTCTCCTGGCAGCCGCCACAGTAATGGACAGCTTTCTCGGAGCCGGGCAACTTTTCAGAGAGAGAGCGCTTGGAGGCCTCACACAGGGCATCCTGAAGTTTTAGCAGCTCACTGCAGAAGTGTTTCGTTCAGAGGCAGGGACTCCATTTCCATGGATTAGGGCTCTGGGGGGTCTTCGGAAATGAGGTTTTCATTCAGTACACTAAGGATGCTGCGAGCTGCAGCAACTTTCTCAGGCAAACAGCTTTTCTTCTTTTATTGCCCTCCGAATTTTATTATTGTTTAGGGAGAGACAGCGTTGGAATCCACAAGTCAGTAGCAGGGGAATAGAGAGGACTAAGGCAGTCTGAAAGGTTGTCATTTTCCGGGAGACAGAAAGGAGATGGGACTGCACGCACGCGTCCGGTTTATGCTACCTACTCCCACCAGGTGGCTAATCTCCACACTGTTCCTGTGAACACGTTATTAATAATAATAGCCGCTGTGTTCCGGAGAAGCACACTGTGCACCAGACCCTCGGCTGGGAGTTGGTGGAATGCTTTTGGAATAATCCTCCTGGCATGATGAGACATGAGCCACCCACACCACACCGTGCAGATAAAGAAACTGAGTCTCGAGACAGGTGCCTTGTTGCCCATACCGCGAAGTCTGACTGAGCACAGTTGGACTGGTGAATGGGGGCAGAGGCTGAAGTTCAGATCAACATTTTAGGATAAGAAGTTGTATTTTATAAAGGCTCTGTATGTTGGGGGAGGGGAGCGGGGAAGGGGAGCGATGTGAAGGGGAGGGGAGAGGTAGGTGTGTGTGTGTGTGTGTGTGTGTGTGTGTGTGTAAAGAGAAGAGGTGTGTGTGTGGGGAATGAATAGTACTGCTGTGTGTTAGCTCTGCAGGAACATCTGGAGGCCAGAGGCTGACATCCTATGCTCCCCCTTTGTTCTTTTGATTCTTAAATTTATATAAATATTCATTTACATATTTAATGCATATGATTTTTTTAAACTTTATATTTGATGTGCACTATATATATATGCAGTAACTGTAGAGGTCAGAAGAAGGCATCAGATCCCCTGGAACCGGAGTTAGAGGTAGTTGTGAGCCACTATGTGGGTACTGGGAACAGAACCCTGGTTTTCTGAAAGAGCGAGCGTTGTTCACAGCTGAGCTGTCTCTTCATCCCTCACCTTATTTCCTGAGGCAGTTCTTTTGCTGCACCCTGGAGCTCACAGGTTCAGAGGGACAGGATGACCAGCAAGCCCAGGGATAACCCTGTTTCCATAAACCAGCATCTGTGATTACCTGTGCACTCCTATGTCCAGCTTTTGCCTGCCAGTATGATCTTAAGTTCTCATGCAGGACTGGCAAGCTCCTTCAACATGAGCCACCCTCCTAGTCTCTTAAGATTTACATGTCCCGTGCTGTTTCTCAGGCACCTTATCTGTCATTGCAAAGCTAGTGAGGAAATCACCTGTGGTTTGGACCCCTGCTTCAAGGATGCTCCAAGTCCTCTCTTCCTTTCATCGACACAGCCCAGTTCTCCTATGGAGAAATTCAAGAGTGTCTGTAAAGGGTTATTTCAATGTGGCTATACCACCATTATCTTGCTGGCCTGTGTGAGCATGAGAATTGTTCGTTCTGTCTGTCGGCCTGAGGATCCCGCAGCCACCGAGGTGGTAACATCCCTGCTGTAATGGTCTAGGAAATGAAGACGTTTTTCATAAATAGGGAATTCCCGCTGGTTGCATGTTTGTCTGGGACATGGAGGGATTATTTACCTACCATTAGGATGTGAATGCTTTATCTGGCAATCTTTTTTTTTTCTGCTATTTTGCCTGTAGCACAAATCATATTAAATGTGTGGACCATTACACCACGCATCCATTGAATTGTATATCAAACCTACATATCATAATACAAACAGGGAAACATCAGTCTGAAGCAATTTGACAAGTGACCCCTCTATTCTCATCCTCTTGCCCTTGCGTGGTGGTGATGGCAGAAAATAACTCCAGAGAACCAGGGGCCACTTGGCTCTCCTTCATCCATGCCTGGATCGCTGTGGAATTTACAGCACAAACTTGGAGAAGTATTTCAAAGCCACTGTAATTTCTTTGTAAGGCATGTTCTCCATGATGGAACCCACACACACTGCAAGCACCCTCTCTCCCTCCTGCATCTTTCCATCCACCTCCTGGGCCAAGCCTTCCCTCCCTCCTCCTGAATGGTTGCCTTCGCCCTCCACTGTTGCACTCCTGGAGAGACCTTTCCTTTGTCTGCCTGTTCTATTTATTTTCAGCATTTAATGCATTAACATTCCCTTGCAGAGACACCAGAAAGCAATCTCCCTTCTTAAATAATGAATATGTTTAGCAAGGAAACGTTGGTGCTCCTGTGTCCATAGCCTCTAATATGTGGGAAGGAAGAGAAGAAAGAGATTGAACACTTGCTTGGAGACCTAGTTATATGCCCACACACACATACATGTAACTATATATACACATGCGCATATGGATCATGTGTATAAACATACACATACACCCCCAAATTTACATATGTATATACATATGTATATTATATATTTTATACTATACATACTTATATCACACATGCAAAACACATGCGGTACAAACGCACACAAAGCACACATTTGTGGGGCCTCAGATACTGATGTAAAACTGTCACTATAAAACCAATCATGAAGTGTAAAAAGCAGATGTGTCCATTCTGGTAATAAAGCACAAGTCTTCTAATGTGACTTTTATTTTGTTTAGAGACAGAGTCTCATGTAGCCTTGGTTGGTTTTGCTCGAGTACTAGATAGCCTAGGATAACCTCGAACTTCTAACACTCTTGTTTCTGCCTCCCAAGTACAGGCTTGGGACCATAGGCTGCACTGCCATGCCTGGTTTACATGGTGGTGGGTATAGAACCTAGAGCTTTGTGCATCATACGTAAGCAAGCATTCTACCATCTGAGATGCATCCCCAGTCAGACATCCTCTGATGTGATTTGTATAATATGCTCCCATCAGTGGCCCTAAGGAAATGTGTGTTCTTCTCGTGGAAAACAAGTACACTTCCCAAGCAGCCTGCACATGCGTGTGTTTGATTGTGTGAGTATTTGCTTGGAGCAGTGTTTTTCTCTGGCTGTTGACCATTTTCAACACTCGCCATGAAGTGACTAAATCACATATTGCAGAGAAATTTATTCATTATGAGTTATTGAGTCTTTGGAGAGAGAGAGAGAAAGAAAGAGAGAGAGAATATGAATCATATCTAGGGTACATCACTCTGAATTTGAGTTACTATAATTGTCTTCTTACCAGTTCAATTTCCTATTGATTATAAAATCATAGAGTGCTGTTGGTGACTAGAGAGTTATTTCAGAGTGCAAAGGGAAGACAGCACAGAACCCTCAGGTAACCGGGGCCAGAGTTTTTGTAGTTGTCCTGGAATGAGAAGCAACAGGGGTCCCACCCAGCACCAGCAGAGAGGTCTGTGGAAGACTGACAGCCAGGCATGGCTGTCACTGTCATGCATGGCCAAGTGTTGATGGCAAGAAATAGTGTTTGTGGACCAGAATTCCTAAGAACAGAGTTGCTGCAGAGTCAGAAAACATAGTTTCCAGTTTTTTGTTTTGTTTCTGATCTCTTTGACATAAATACTTCTTCTACTATACCAAATTTTCACTCGTGGATGGGATGCCTTTGAACATAGATATGGTTGAAACAGTACACATGGCTCCAGTGAGCCAGTCTGCACTGTGAGCCACCTTCAGCAGGCTAGTGGCTTGGGATCTCTCCTTCCCTCCCATCTCCCTTTCCTTCTTCCGTGTGTGTGTGTGTGTGTGTGTGTGTGTGTGTGTGTGTTGCATGTTTGCAGTACATGTAGAAAGTAGAAATCAGGGTAACTCAGGCTGTTATTCCTCTGGTGTCCTTCATTGTTTTTCTTGAGTCAGGGTCATTGACTGGCCTGGAATTTCACCAAAAAGGTCAGGTAAGCTAGCTGTCCAGTGAGCCTCCAGAGACCTACGTGCACCATGCCTCCCTTTATGTGGGTTATGGGAATTAAACCCAGTTTCTCAAGCTTCCCCAGCTGAGCAGTCTCCTCAGTCCCAGTGTGGGAATCTTTTCTGTCCATTTTACTTTGCAGCCTTAAGGAAGCAAACTTTGAAACGGAACCGGAAATCGAGAGTTCAGAAGTAGGAGTAGAAGCGGAGGCATGAGGACAAATGCTCCGCCCACCCTGGATGCTCCGCCCACCCTGGGTGGACCCTCAATCTTCATTGTCTCCAGCCTTCTTTAGAGTTTGGCACGTTAGGTTGTACTTAAGAAGCTCCGTGTAGAATCAATGAAGAAATGAAGGTTTCCTGGGTACCTGGGTGGTATTTAAACTGCCCGATCCATGATTTTATGGAGAGATAACAAACACTACAGCCCTTTTCCAGGGTTGTGTGTTCCTAGCTGCGGGATCACGGTACACTGAGGGTACTTATTCATTCCGTCGGGCTGAGCATGACTTTTTTAATGCGTCTATAAAGAACAGTTTTCCAGTTTAATCACAGCGGAATCCCCTTCGAACTTGCCCTTATCTTTGACCGCGCTTTCTTCCCGGTGGCTCTGCCTGGGTTTTATGACCCTTCCACACATAATAAAGCATCTAAACAGCTTCTCCATGTCAACTCCAATGAATTCGAAGAATGCAACAGTTGGCACCCTCCTCGGAGTGCCGTTTACAGCTAGGGGCTTGCTTTCCACAAGGCTGAAACAGACCAGGTGGTAAACTGTTTCTTCCCAAGACTTGCCCATCCTGCATAGCTTAAAAATTGAGAGAAAGGAGTATCCAGGATGTTCCGAGGACCATTTGTCTCATATTTTTCACCGTCAAGATACCCTACAGTTACTGCCTCCCCACACCTCCCAAAATTAAACCTCCAATAAGAAACAGGTTCTGTTTGGTATAGAACAGTAGAATACGGCCATAAACCACATTATCGATGTTAGTTCAAGTCCTAATTTAAAAGGAAGACGGGTGAGTTAAAGCAGGTTCGGCTAAGTGGCAAAAGGAAGAGGACCCTAAGTAATGCAGAGGTCTATTCCCCAGAGTTGTGAGTGACAATTAAAACACACGAGCATCAACTCATCTCAGTACATGCCCAGCTTCAACTGTCTCAACCCCTTAGAGATGGTTCTCCCTGTGTGTGTCAAATCATTCTCTGAAGCACCATTTCTGTCCTGTGGTGGTCCACTCCCACCATCTATTCAGCCAAAACTTACTGCATCCATCTCACACTGGGACCGTAATGAACATTAGAGCTATAACCCTTCCTATACTTTAGATGTAAAAACTCAGTGATGGGTCCTTTGCTTAGATAATATTCCCATCAAGGGCATGCTTCCTGAGGCCAAAGGACTGACCTATACAGCTAGTGTCCTTTCTCCTCCTTCTAAATCATAATATCCCCATTTGGAGCCCCACACAGCACATTCCTTGCCTACTCGAAACCTCCACCTCCTCCTGTCTGTCTCCTGAGATGAAGGTACCACCAATGAGTGTAGACGTTTCTAGGGACTTTGTAGCTTAGAGCCTTGGAGTTTCTCTCTGTTACTTTCCTCATTGTTACAGCAACATTCACAACAACAGAAGTTGAAGGAAGGAAAGAATTTTGAATGACAGATGGTACAGTCCACCACAGAGAAGAAGGCATGATGGAATGTGTGCAACATGACCTCAGATGGTCATGTTGGAGGTCCAGACAGGAACAGAACCAATGGGTGCTGGCATTCTGCTCACTGATTCTTTTCTGCTTATTTATGTGATTGGTGCTGCCCACATTCATGGTGGGTCTTCCCTCCTCTGTTAAACCTCTCAGGGGAAACACTCCTAAAGACACATCCATTCGGATGTTGGTTTTCTAAATGGTTGTAAATTCCATCAAGTTGACAATGAAGATTAATCCCTATGAGGTCCTGAATCAGGATTGATTCAAGGTATAGGGTTGCTGGAGAGGAGGCCATTGGGTCGCCTTGTCCCTTTATCACAAATAGCAGGCTGTCGTAGGTGTGAAGAAAGTTAATGTTGAGGAGATGGACTCCTGATCCCAGCCTGAGGTGGGAGAGGGAGAGGCTCGCAAACAGAAAAGTGGTAAAAGGAAGAGAGGTGCAGCCGGCTTGAGCTGATGAATAAGGCAGCTGTCAGCATGGTGCTCATTCTGTCCTTTTCTAGATTTAACCACTGATGAAGTCTTTGAGGAAATCTAATCACACCTGAGAGGGTTGTTCTGGCTGTGTGGACATGTGGTTGGGTAATCCCAAGGACTGAAAGTAGACTTGAAATTTACACCCTACAGTCCAGAGATGTCACGAGATGGGAGATGTTTACACAGGGATGGCATCTCCAAGATGGCTCCCACATTCTTGAGGTTGATAGGAATCTCTGTTACTCCTGAGGGTCCTTCTTGTGGCTCCATCTTCTCTTTCCGGGAATCTCCTCCTGAGAACTTTTCTTGCTCTTCCATCTTCTGCTGAGCACCCTCTGTGGATTTTTGTTCTTCGTCGTAGCTGTAAAGGGTTTCCCACCCTGAGAGCCAGCTCCTGATAGTCTATCTTCACGTCTTTTCCTGCAGCAAGGAGAGGAATAATTTCAGTCACAACTCACAAATGTCAAACAAGCGAGACCTTTCAATGCAAGAGATGCCACGTGGAGTGCTGGGGCATTGCTGGGATACAGATCATGATAAGAAAGTGTTCAAGTGTGTGAACTCGGTGAAGATCACCCCCCAGGGCCCTCAGCTACCTGGATCTGCCACTACATTGTACAGAGCTGGAAGTACTAACCTGCTATATTATTAATGTGCTCCATTAACTTGCCAGCCCCACCCCCACCGCTGCCGCCACCACATTCATGCACAGATTACCTCCCTGAAAGAGAATAGCACCTTTTTACACGCCTCTAATACTTCAGGGGATGAAACTAAGTCCCTAAGTACTAGGTACAAAGACGCATCCTGTTGTTCTGAATAGTCACCCACCTCAAACGGGGCTCAGAGGAGAAACGATAATTGAAGAAAATATTGATCGGTGTATATTTATATCTCTACTTACATAGCATTCTTAATAGATGAGAAGTCAGCTGTCGCTTTTCCTAAAGCACTCAAATTAAGGACTTAGTTCGTGTGTGCTGTGAGATTGAGAGAAAAGTAGGTTTTTACATCTCTCAATCCTTCCGGGGGTGGGTTTCCTGTGGGTGAGGAGGGGGTCACTCACCCAAGCTTCAGAATGAGAGCACAACAAGGCACTGAGGGTGAATGCTCATACAAGTAGAAGAGGAGAAAACCTTACTCCCTCTTGGGAAGCTGTGTCATTTTAGGAAAAACACAACATCCCTGTTGTCCCAGTGTCCGATGTGGCTCCAGAATTGAAAATGTTTACCTACCACAGGCAGCTGGATCAGACCCTTCACCTTTGAAACTCTCTACTCAGACTCAACAGAGTTCCCCCAAGAGAAACATACACTCTTACTTTGGCTTTCCAGTGACAGAGGCCCATCAGTGAGGGCTAATGACTTGATAGTTTGATGGATCATCACAGGGACCTCTCAATGCTTCTTCAATCAACTATGCTGCCATGACCTTGCTGTTATACCTTAGCTTCTAATGTCTTCCCCAGACTGCTTTCCCTCATGCTCTATTCCTGGGCCAGTATCTTGAGGCAGGCAGCGTTGGTCAGAGGCTTGCCATACAAACCTGCTTCAAAGGACACACATGGTATACACTCATTGATAAGTGGCTATTAGCCCCAAAGCTAGGAATACCCAAGATACAGTTCACAGACCACATGAAGCTCAAGAAGAAGGAAGACAAAAGTGTGGATGCTTCGGTCCTTCTTAGAAGGGGGAACAAAATACTCAAGGGAGGAAATATGGAGACAACGTGTGGAGCAGAGACTGAAGGAAAGACTATCCAGAGACTGCCCCACCTGGGGATCCATCCCATATACAGTCACCAAATCCAGACACTATTGTGAATGCTAAGAAGTATCTGCTGACAGGAGTCTGGTATAGCTGTCTCCTGAGAGTCTCTGCCAGAGCCTGACAAATACAGAGGCAGATGCTGGCAGCTAACCATTGGATTGAGCACAGGGTCCTCAATGGAGGAGTTAGAGAAAGGACTGAAGGAGCTGAAGGGGTTTGCAACCCCATAGGAAGAACAACAATATCAACCAACCAGACACCCCAGAGTTCCCAGGGACTAAACCACCAACCAAAGAGTACACGTGGAGAGACCCATGGCTTCAGCCATATATGTAGCAGAGGATGGCCTTATGTGGCATCAGTGGGAGGAGAGGCCCTTGGTCCTGTGTCGGCCAGATGCCCCAGTGTAGGGGAATGCCAGGGAGGGGAGGTGGGGGTGCGTGGGTGTGTGGGTAACACCCACATAGAAGCAGGGGGAAGGGGAATGGGATGGGGAGTTCCCAGGGATGTGGGTGAAACTGAGAAAAGGGATAACATTTGAAATGTAAATAAAGAAAATATCCAATAAAAAAAGCAAATTCCAATCTGGCCTCCTTACCTCAGAGACCCTTGGCCCTTTTGAAGTCTCCATTAGTTCAGTAAAGATAAATGTGGCTTTTCCTTAAAGACAGGGCATGACATTTGAAAAACCAGCATTGGAGGGTCCCTGTGAAGACGTAATGCAGTGGCAGATGTGGAGATCCTGAGAGCTTTAGACACAGGTTGGTCCTCTAGCATATCAGAAGCAAAATGAGAGAAATTCTATACTGGCCTCTTTTTGATTTAAAGGTTGGTCCAAGGAATATATGTGCAATCTATGCATATAACAGAATATCATTAGAAATCATGACATTGTTAGGCTATGTTCAGTGGATATCTCTGGGAGGCCTGTACTTTTTAAAAAGGGAAACAGAGGAGTGTTTGATCTTGGGGAGACAGGTTGCGACTGGGAGGAATGGAAGGAGGAGAAACTGACGTCAAGCTGTAATGTATGAGAGAGTAAAAGATTTTTTTTTAAATAGAAATGTGTATGTTTGTGCATGCATGCATGCATGTGTGTGTGTGCACACATATGTATACTTTCCTGTAAGCTTATAGACATACCTATCTTACAACATGAATGGGGAGACCAGAGGACAAGCATAGATGACAGTCCTCGAGTTCACTGAAGCTTAAGGCAGCCTAGTTGTTCAACAAGCTTTGGGACAATTCTTCTGTCTCCACCCTCAGCTTTCCTTAGTAGTGCAGGGATTATAGCCACATTCTACCAAGCCCAGCCTTACATGCTTTGTTGGGATTCAAATTCTCACATCTACAAATCAAGGGCTTTGCTCATTGAGTCATTTCCATGACTCAGCATACACACTTCAATTATAGAATCAATATTGATCTAAAATACAAGACACAAATAGTTCATATGTTCACTAACTTCCTTTGTTACATAATGTAATTGATGAGACAGCAATAGTAATGATTCTACAGATGGGCAGTGGTCATATGCACAGAAGCCACCTGTGCTATTCATCCCTAAGCTTATGACATCTGGGTGTTAGGATGTCACCATCCTCAGATGGGAAACTGAGACATCAATAAAGATGTAGACAGTCCTCAGGATCAGGGATTCTGTTTGACTATAGAAGCCAACATCTGCTGCCTTGTATTCTGGCTAATTCAGCATCAGGAGCTTTAGAGTGGCATCGTTCCTCGAACCCCTTAGGTCACTGAGGAAAGGAAGCTTGGGGTGATGTCTAAAGCTGGAGGGTGATGTCTAAAGTGAGGATGGGAATGAAGCTCCAAGCCATCATCTTAACATGGTGGTCATGGTAACGGGAGCCATAACAACAGCACCACATAGCTACATCATAAATATGCATCAACAGACCATAGAACACAACATTACATCACACCCATCATGTATAAGGTGTCATATTTACCTCTGTGTCTGATGCTGTTGCTGTGACAAAATATACAGAGTAGAGCAACAAAATGGAGAAAAGATTTTACTTTTTGTCTACAGCTCAATGTCTCAGTATCGTTTTGGTGATGAGGTCATGACAGCAGGAATGGTTGTGTGGCATCCACCATGAAGAAGTGGAGAACAATGAAAGCCTGTTGATGCTCAGCTCCCTCTTGCACGTACACAATCTAGGATCTTATTTAGGGAATGGTGCCACCCATAGTAGGTGTGTCTTCCCATAGCAACTAATGTAAGATAATCCCTCATAAATATGTCCATAAGCTTATCTTCAAGGGGATTCTAGGTTATGTCAGGTGGACAATAAACACTAGCCATCACATAACATTTTTTGTACTATCATATGATATAATGCAATATAGCATTGGTATATGAATATAATTACAATATGCCACAACAACACAATCTATTTATGTCATTTTAATGCAATATAATATGATATCATTATGTGGTATTATAGGATTATACTATACTTGCATACTGTGGTGTTCTGAATGAGAAATGTTCCCCAAAGTCTCATGTGTTTAAATACTTAGTCCCCGTTGGTGGTAATGTTTGGAAAGGCTACAGAAACTTTGGGATGTGAAGAATTGTACTGGGGGTATAGACTTAAGAATATTATAGTCTAACTCCATTTGATGTTGTCTCTCTTCTCTCTACATGGATGAAAATATGATCAGCTAGCTTCCTGCTTCCCTCGATGACTGAGTCCATTTCTCTGGAACTGTAAGCTGGAATTGTGTTATAAGTTGCTTTTGTGAGAATGTTCTGTTACAGCAAAAAAGAATGGCATGCAGTCGGCAGACGGAGTATGCAACATGCGCACATATAATATACTGAATGATGCCATACATGGTATATGTTAATGCCATATTACAGCTTATATTACATGAAAGACGGTAACAGCAAAGCATAACATAATCAGGGTCACCATCATCGCTGGTCAATGAGTTCACTGAGCCTGCTCATTTCCATCCAGTCTTACAGTGCTCACAAGGTTTGTGTTAGAACAGGCCACAGCCCTCTGCTCTGGCAAATTGGTGTTTGCATGGAAGGAGACCTTCAGGCCACTGCTCTGGGAAGAACAAAGAGCTTTGCCAGCCAACAGCCCTCTTTAGACCTCTAGTTGTATGCAATGCCTTCAAGTGACCAGCAGCTTTCTGAAGATTTCAGAAAACAAAGTTGGACTGACTCCTAAAGAGAATTCAGATCTGGTTCCTGCAAAGGTCTGTTCTGTGAACTTATCATCTGAAGTGGGGCCTTGGCAAGAGGTGACAGGCATGCAGACAACAGAGCTGTCTGCATGCCTGGGAAGTTCTCTCAGTGACCATTTTCTACATGCCAACTGCAGTGACTCTGTCTGTCTCATTCTTCTTGGTTGACAGTGAGTTGTCATGGCAGGCTTTGAGTCTTGCTATCTCGGCTCTTGCAAGCCTAACAGGTCCAGAGTGAGGTGCTAGTGCTCTATGATACACAGCAGTCTTACGACTGCTCAAGTTAGGAAGAAAAGACATTTTCATAACAAATTAAATAAGCAAACAAACAAATAAATAAGCAAGCCCGAGGGAGGTGGGTAAAGTTATTCATTGTTATTCATGGTCTCCCACTTTTGATCATGTGACTTCCTAAATCATGTAACCACCTACAAACGTGGTGCTTATCTACCCTACCTCTATGGAATTTGACTATGTAAAAGCTTGTGTTGTGTTAGTTTCCTGGAGATCAAAGTATTCCACCCTGCAGGGGAGCTAATTAAGCAGGTAGTTAAACATCTCAAAACAGCTTCAGGAAGTTCCTGAAACTGATCAGATTAACTAGACCCCTCCCTGATTGAATAAACAAAACATGAGTGTCCTCCTCAGAGCACAGGAAGCTGAGCTGTAGACAAAATGCTTGAGATCTGTCCAGCTGCCTGAAAGGTTTAGATTAATGGAGTCACTTGGACAGGACATTCCACAACCTGTTGAACTATCATCTGTAGGCTATGCAGTGGGCTCCAGGTTCCCAGCTTTTGTGAGCTGTCACTAATGCAGTTATGGACTTTGGTATTGTAGCTGTCTTTCAGTCCTTTCTACTTGTATATATTTCTATTCCTATAGACCCTCATCTATACTCCTGTAAATAACCCAATAAAATCCATTGGTTCATCAAGTTGGACTTTTGTGGTATTCATACTTGTGTTGGGATTCCTTTCCAGGCTCCATAGACTTGTGAGTTGCATTTCCCTGGGTAAAGTTTCGTCATAGAGCAGCTTGTGCCAATTGAACTGCGGTACAGGGTAGAAGGACGTTGAGCCAATTATGAGCTGAGATCTTCAAAGAAACTGCCGCTTCCTTAGATATTCTCAGATTCCTGTTGTTGATCACAAGCAAGTTCTGCCTTGGGTTGCTGCAATACGAAGAGAAGGACGAAGCACAAGGCAGGGACTTGAACTTGACTGCCAAAGTGCAGCTCTTCCTGACCATCACCTGAATCATGGCTGCACTACTAAGCTCCAGGCCAGCTCAGCCAAGCAACAGACGGCAGATGTCCCAGAAGCCTGGGAGTGGGAGGAGTGTTTTTTTAGCCACTGAATTTGGGTGTGCTTTGTTATGCAGCCTTTCTGCATGGTAGCTGATGAGTGCAGACCAACAGTAAAGAAAGAAATGGCCACACAAACAACTCCACCACCACCACCACCAACAACAACAACAAGAACAAAATAAACACCAACCTGCTGTTTACTGTCTTATTGTTTAACACAGGAAAGGATGTGATTGCCTCACTGAATCTAGGAGCCCTGAGTCTCAAATTATTTTGATACACGCCTGTCTAAATTCAACACACTAAGTAAGAAGTAGGTTGGTGGCTGGGGCAGTGACTTCGGGATGTACAGATGCTTAGCTTGCCAGTTTGATCCTCTGAACCCATGGAATGGTGGGACAAGAGAACTGACTCCATAAAGTTGTGTCTGACCTTCACAGCACTCCCCTGTCACAGACACACAAACACACTAACAGTAAGTACCACAGCTTGGGTCTGTCAAGTTTCACTCTTCGAGGATGCCTTTGACCCCATCCCTCGCGTGTTGAATCTTCTTCACCTAGCATCCGTAACATGAGGCATCGTGTATTCCTACTTACCCTGACTTCACAGGTCACCAAAGACCGTGCTTAGAGGTCCCCAACCACTACTGTGTCATCGCTTTACCCCAAAACCGTATTTGTAAAACCAGGAAAGTGAAATAAAACGGGACCGGGATGGAGGCGACTTGTTTGCTGCCTCTCTCTCTTCTCTCTTCTTCCCATGAATAGAGAAGACTGACACAAGAATGTACTTCAAGGACTGAACTCTCCCACTGAACACAAATGCAAAGAAATTCTGTATATCCGTAAATGTTTCATGTGTCCCAGTCATATATAATTTATTATGTTGTGAAGCTGAGGCCTTCTTTGAATGAAAATTTGACTGTCAGAGCCTGGGGTACTTTCCTGCTATGATTTAAATCTCCCAATGCACTCGTAGCAAATAGCATGTTTTTATGATGGCGTGTTTGTCCAAGAGGTCAGCTTTCAGCACAGTAGGAAATAGCTTCTCTCCCTTCCTCACAGTGAAACTATTTCAAAGAGAAAGATGTCTCCCGGGCTGAGCGTTGTGACAGAGAAGGTAGGCGCAGTTCCAGGCAGCATTGGTGTCCGTCTCTCAGGTAGGCACAGGGTGGCAGGCTGATTGTTCATCTAGAGATCTTGCATGGGGGCTGCAGAGATCCAGTGTGAGCCCTGGCTGTGCCTCAGTGTTTACAGCTTTAACCCGAGGTCAGGGATACCAGCTCCTCCATATTTATGTGTGAAGATCAAAAGGGGTGGCCTTATGTCACTATACCTGACCCACATTTATCACCACCTTACATTTGGATGAAGATCCTATTCTGAATCGAAACCACCCCCGCAGGAGAACATGCCAATAGCCAGTAGGAAGAGGAGCAGCCATCCTGGGTAAACATAGGAAAATCTAAGTAGCACTGAAGAGATTTACTAGCTAGATATCAGCACCAGCACGAAGATAAACAACCACAACTATCCTGCTCACAAAGGCTTGTTAGAGAAGACTGTGCAAAAATGTCCACACATGTACGTTGACCCCAACTAGCTCTTAGCATCTCTGCTTCTCAGATCTCTAACTAAAGAGGTTGTAGGAATCCATTCATCCATTCATCTAGGCGGTCCTAGATAGGTGGTCCATCTATCCAGCTGTTTATTAAATTCTTAATTAGGTTACTTACCTATCCATTTTATCCATGCATTAGTCAATCTACTCTAAGAGTAAGTCTTCTATATACACTAAACTTGATTCTGCACACACCGAGGCGCGAGTATGAGTCCGTGATCCAAAGGCGTAGCTGTTAATGGAGGGGTATCTCAGTGTAGTCACTTTGGGAGGACCAAGGTCATGGGGTGTTAGCACACCTGAGGTTTGCTGAGGAGACTAAGAAGGGTCCATTAGGTACATGAGCAGAAGTCAGTTCCTTGCCAGGTCAGTGTCATGAGAAAAGGTGTTTCATCTGGTCCAGTGTGGGAAGACTAGGCTAACTCTACAGAGAGCATTTCCACCAGCAGGCTACCATAAGGAAAGACCACACACCAGATGACTTAAACATGAGGCGTGTACTTGATCACAATTCTGGAGGCCAGGAGTCCAAAGTCAAGATCCTGCTGGGTGCACACCCTCATCATCTGGCCTGAGGGCTGGCTTTGAGTGAAGCCTGTTGAGCTGCTTTATCTCTCATTGTTACAAGGTGCTCAGATAGAGAGAGAAGGGTCCCAGTGCCTCTTTGTCTTCTTATGAGTCCCATTGACTAGGGGCTTGTACTGTTGTGTTCATTTAACCTTAATGGATACTTTTACATATTCTTCAAATAGAGCCATGGAGAGGTTTAGCCTTCAACATGTAAATTAGGAGTGAGGGTACTATCAGTCCATAATCAATTCTTAAGGAGACTCATGGACGGAGATGGTGGAGGGGTTATTAGGGGTTTTCAGGGTTCACCCTCTCTGTGGCCTGGGTAAGCACAGAACCCACCCCCCACTACCACTACCACCACCACCACCACTATCACCACTATCACCATCACCACCACCACCACCACCACCACCACCACCACCACCACCACCACCATCACTATCACCACTATCACCATCACCACCACCACCACCACCACCACCACATAGCGAGAAGAGTTGTTTGTGTCTAGTTGAAAGAAACCAAGTCAGAAGCTCTGAGTTCTTCACAGTTTTCATTCCATTCAAGAACCCCTTGTTTGCCCCTCCTGCCCCAAGCATCCCTGCAGGTCCTCAGACACCCTCATTAAAGTTTCCTGATGCTGTTCCCCACTGCTTTCTCCAGGAGCCGGAGGCTTCAAACCTCAGAAGCTCAAAGTCTTGATTGGGGTGCTCCTCTCTCCACAGCCAGGTGTACACTGATGGGTTCCCATTTACGACCGTGTTCCCTCTGAGACCATCCTAAGAGGAAGCTGTCTCCAGGGGAGGCTAAATTCATTCCTGAGATCTGTGGAAACAGATTAAAACCACATGCCTGATTCCTGGGAAAGTTGCAAGAGGCAGGGGGTCACCGGCTAAATGGGAAGCCACATGGCACAGGAGCTGCACTCAGCACCCTGCCTTCAGGGAAGCAGGTGCATGCCCTCTGTCCTCGGAGCCACCTCTGCCCCTCCCTCTATCCCTCCTGAGTTTATTAATTTGGCATCAAGCACAAGTGCTCCTTCCTGGTGGTACACAAACTCGAACGAGCACGCATGCTGCAGCATCCCACATCTGCCCTCCTGTCTGTCACTCCAGCTGCCTTTTAGTGATGTTAAAAGAAATCTCAACTGTCACTCACATGGTCCATTCACTTTGTTCCCCGGTTGTGACACTCTTGTTGCGTTTCTCTTGTTGTCGCCACCGAACTCTTGTGAATTAGCATTCGCCGAATTTATACGTGCTCATTAGCCTGAATAAATTTAAAAGCTGCTGCTCCTGAGTTTTAAAAATGTAACCAGGCTTCTCCTTGGGTATAATTGAGGCATCTGAGAAAAATAAATTGCAGTCTGACTCCCAGGTAGGCATTTTATGAGTTTAAAGTCAAGGGGTCTCTTTGTGGCATCCTGCAAGCTATAAATATCCAGAAGTAGGGGAACTCAAATGACAAATCCCCCCAATCAATTATTCTTCCCCTGTTTACTTTGCCCACATCCTTCCTCTCTCACACACACATACATGGAATTTCGGAATTCGCTGCTACCTGTGTCCAGTGTCGATGCCTGGGAACTCAGCCACTTAAAAAACTAAGGACAGAGCACGGGGTTTCTCAAACCCTATTCTATAGACAAAACCCTCCTTAATCATATGGGTTTAACTGAAAAATAAAATGTGATTATCTGTCCCAACTCTCCAGACCTGGATATCACTACTCATTTCAAGTATCACATCAGGTTTGAATGTTTAAGACCTTTGACCTTTCCTCTAGCCATGAGCTAGATATGCATTTTAAAACCATCTTGGTCTAGCCCATACCTCAGACTATTGCTCCCTTGTGTGATGGTCCTGGGTTTGTTTCTCTCCCATGAGCAATACTCACCTTGTGACAGTTAGGGGGTCAATAAAAGTAAGTGTATGTCACTACAGATAATTGTCATACGATGTCAAATAAGCAAAGATGGCTGTTGTACCAAGTTAGGTCAAGATCCTCTGGATCAGGTTTAGCCCGAAGACCCATTCTCAAAGCTCTGGATGCCAGACATCTTTGGCCATCCCCTGCTGAAGAATGTTCACTTGAGAAACAGTAGTAGTTCAGAGCCTAGGAAGGGACAGCCACAGTGGAGGATGCTAGGTATGGGACAACGAATGAGCCTTTAGCCAAATACCAAGCCAATAAGGCCAACACAAATGAAATCCAAAAGAGGGGTGCATAGAATTTACACAGAGACAGCCCTGAGGGCGAGAAGCCAGAAAGGTAAGGGGCATCCAATGGTGGGCAGAGGTGGAGGTCTGTCAGCAAGGTTCCAAGTACGGGGAGCATCTGAGCTAATACTTTATAGGCGACCAGACAACCCTCCCCGCAACAGAAAGAACTGGAAGGACTGAAAGTCAGGAAGATCCACAGCAGCAGGGTCTGAGGAATGGAGTCGCCAGGGTGGTGTGTGTGTGTGTGTGTGTGTGTGTGTGTGTGTGTGTGTGTGTGTGTATGTTGTATATGGTGTGTTGTGTGTGTGTTGTGTGTGTATGTATGTTGTACATTGTGTGTGGTGTTATATGTGTATGTGTGTTGTGTGTATGTGTGTGTGTGTTGTGTGTGATGTTATGTGTGTGTTGTGTGTATGTGTGTGTGTATGTATGTTGTGTGATGGTAGTAGTCCTGTGTGTGTGTGTGTGTGTGTGTGTGTGTGTGGTGTCATGCGTTGTGTTTTGTGTGTGTGTTTGTGTGGTATTGCATGGGTGTATGGTCTATGTACGGTGTGGTGTGTGTGATGTTGTATGTACCTGTGTGTGTGGTATGCATATATATGTATGTGTGTTGTGTGTGTGTATGGTGTATGTGTGTGTACAGGGTTGTATGTGTGTCTTTGTGTGTGTGTGTATGTATGGTATATTATATCATATATGTTTACGTGTGTGTGTGTGTTGTATATGTGTACAATGTTTTATATTGTGTATGACTGTGTGTATATGTTTGGGGTGTGTGTGTGTGTGTGTGTGTGCGTGTGCGTGTGCGTGTGTGTGCGTGTGTGTGTGTGTGTGCGTGTGTGTGTGTATGTGTGTGCGTGTGCGTGTGTGTGTGTGTGTGTGTGTGTGTGTGTGTCTAAGGACATTCATCCTCCCTGGTTGCAGTTTTACACCATATTCTCCTGTTCCGTTCTTGATTCTGCTGATAGCTATGTGTCTTCAGGCAAAACTGTGGCTTCATTCTTCCCCAAGCCTAAGCTATTCTGTGTCCTTACAACATGTAGGACAGTGATCTGAGACAGAGCAAGCCAGACCAAAAAGAGACCTGATTTCAAGTCACATTATAGACCGCCAGGACTAAAACAGCACAGCACAGCGCTGGCACAAAGTAGACATGTAAATCAGTGGAATAGAAGAGAGCAGTGACTCTCAACCTCCTAATGCTGTGACCCCTAATACAGCTCCTCACATTGTGGTGACCTCCAACTATACAATTATTTTCATTGCTGTTCCATAGCTGTAATTTTGCTACAGTTATGAATCATAATGTAAATATATGATATTCACGATGTCTGATATGTGACCCCCGCCCCACAGGTTGAGAACTGCTGGAATAGCGGATCTACGGGAAAGTCCATGCAGCCACATCACCAGATTTTGGGCAAAGCTGCCAAAAAAGTACACACTGGGGAAAAGACAGAATCATCAACAAATGGTGTTAGGAAAACTGGGTATGACATAGAGGAATGCAGTGCAGAGCCTTAACTCCACCCTGCCTGCACAAAACCCAACCCCAAATGAATCAAAGACTTCAATGTAACATGAGATACCATGAAATTGCTAGAGGAGAAAGCTGGGAGTGCACTTGAGCAGACAGGCTTGGAGCACTCCAGGGATGCAGGAAGTAAGACCAACGCTTGACAAATGGGACTCAGGAAATGAGAAAAAGCTTCTGTACAGCTAATGAGATGGACCATCAAGTGGAGAGAAAGCCAGCAGAACCGGAGGAAACCACTGTCAGCTAAACATTAAACAGAGAACCAATGTCTAGCATACACAAAGAACTGGAAAATCTCAATATCAAGAATGCAACACAGTCAAAAGGAGGTGGTCAAGCTGAACAGAGAACTCACAGCAGAAGAAATGCACAATGTGCAATAAACACTTAAACAGGCCACGAGCCGTGGGCGTGCTACTTCGAACTGTTGTCAGACTCCATCTCTCCCCAGTCAGAAAGGCTATCATGAGGAAATCAAGTTAACAGAACTTGAGAAGGCTAGGCTAATTCCATGACAGGCTACAAATCACCAGTTAAGGAGACTAGGCTTAAATCTCTGTTTCTCAGAACTGGACAAGTCCAGGTAAGTCCAGGCCTCAGAAGCTGCCCCACCCTCCAACTGGCCTGAGGCAAAGACAATTGGTCAGCAGCAGTTTCCAGACTTCCTCAGCTACTTCCTCAGCAACAGTTTCCAGACCTCCACAGCAAGTTTCCAGCCCCACACCCCAGTAAGGGAATGTCTGTAGAGATGGACCCAACACATTAACATAGAGGCCACCCACCTGGGAATTCTCTAACTTTCTTTAAATCTGGCCTGCAAATTCACTTGAGTGTCTCTCTGTCTTGGTAATGGGGAGACCCCAGAATGCTGGACTTCTGCAGAATAAAACAATCTTTGCGTTTATATACTATTTGAGTCTGGGATGTCATTCTTCGGCGGATCATGGAGCCTTACAATCCTTGGAAGGACGCAAGGGGAAAGGAACCCTGCTTTACTGTGGACAGTGCAAACTGTTGCAGCCATGGCTTCCCTACCTGGATGGGCTGCACACTCTCACACTGAGGTTAAACTAATCCTTCCTTAGGTTTATCCTGTCAGGTATTTTAGCTACAGGAAGAAGAGAGGTAGCTAACACAGCATCAGACCTGACAGGATCTTACACTGAAAACATCATCTAGTGATTTAGAGCTTTTACAATCTGTGACACTCGGTTTTTATTTCCTTAATTATTGATTCATTTGTTAAATGTTTCAATAAAAAATAATGTGCTGAATATTTGATTTAAAAACTAGAATGTTATGGCTAAGGGGAAAGATGAATGATACGGGAGGTATCCATATTTAACTAATTTGTGCTTCTGCATCTTCTCTGGAAGCCCAGGAAAACTGGAGACATGATCAGCCATGACATAGTTCTTGTTGGAATTGTTGGGTCAAGATTCTGGGGTAAGGTGATATGTGGCTTGTCAGTTTTACAAAGTAAGTTCTCACAGAGTTTTAACTGATGATATTTTTGTTTTGTTACATTTTGGGATTTTTTTCTGTTTTGCTTTGCTTTGCTTTGCTTTGCTTTGCTTTGCTTTGCTTTGCTTTGTTTTGTTTTGTTTTGTTTTGAGACAGGGTCTCACTACATAACTCAGCTGTTCTGGAATCCTTTGTGTAGACCAGGCTGACTTCAAACTCACAGAGATTCTCCTGTCTCTGTCCTCTGAGTGCTAGGATTAAAGTCATGTGTTACCATACCAATTACATCATGTTATGTTTTATATATATGTATATATTACATATATATAAATAATATATACACACACATATGTGTGTGTGTGTGTGTGTTTGTACAGCATTAAATGTGTAGAATGTTACAACGTTGCTTTAAGACCCACCATTGTTAGCTAGTTTCCATCTGTTCACACACATACACATATACAGGCACACATATAACATGAGTATAGAAAAGAGGATATTTTCAGAGTGGAACTGACCAGTGAGAAGGGGAAAGGATAAGATAATGGGAGTATTCGTATATGAATAAAGAACCATGGTATGTATCTACATTTAAAAAATCATAATAAAACCATCATTTTGCATGCTAACTGAAAAATTCATTTTCCAAAGCATACTCTAGCTAATTGGCAAACCAGAGAATGGTTTTGGAAATAAAGCTATTGAAATTCAAAGCTCAGTGAATGGGTTTATTTTAAATAAAACACAAATTAACTGAAAACTGATGGCCACACAGATAAGATATAAGAAAGAATCAGAATGTTTGAGCAGGAGACAAGACCACAGCACTAAGAAGACACAGAAAACAGTTCCAAGTTACGAAATGACAGTATGAAGAGAGAACAAGGTGTGTCTCAGCTAAAGACTCGTCCAGGACCTGTTGTGAGCATAAAGAGCTTCAGACGGTAGGAAGTAGAAGAATATAGTACTTCACGATGTAGTGACCTCCAACCATAAAAATATTTGGTTGATACTCTGAACTGTAATTTCACTACTGTTATGGATCGTAATGTAAGTATTTTTGAAGATAGAGGTTTGCCAACATGGTCGCCATCCACAGGTTGAGAATCGCTGCTCTGGAGAGTATTTGTCAGAAAGTGAAGCAAACGTTTGGAAGAAGTCTAGACAAAAGTAGCCCGCCCATCCTTATCCCTTCGAGCCCTCAAGTCAGAGTTGTGAAGTTGTCACCCTTGCGGGGGAATTGGAGGTCACAGATTGGTCCAGTTAAAAAAGCAGCAGTGTAGTTTTCGCCAGCACACCCACCACAGGGTCAGTATTTGGTCTCAGTGTCAGAAAATAGGCTTTGCTGCCTGGCAGCACCCCTGTAAGGGGACAGGTTTCACTTTCAGCCATCTCCCAAGGCTGTGAGAACCGCAGGTGCGCAAAGCCTCATGGGAGAACCACCAAGCCCTCTCTCTTCCCTGACAGCACCATGGGCTTCTGAGTTCTTTGTTTTCCTCTGGTGGTTAGGGCTTAAGGGAGAAGACGTTTCCAAGCTGCATGCAGTGAGTGCTCATGCAAGAAAAATTGGATTTAATTTGTAAGACAAGGTACCGGAAAGCAGACAGGTGAAAAACAAGCCAACGACTGTCCCTCCTGCGGTTGCTAGGAGAGAAACCTCCACCCCTCAGCCATCACTTCCTGCTTGCAGATCTAAATGCCATCAAGTGTGATCATTCCTCCATAGCTTCAATTTAAGGGCCTCTGAATTTTCAGTTTGACGAGCACATTGATAAGACGTATCTGTTGCTCAACACAACGATGCCTGTGGGACTTGGGGGAGGGGATTTTTAAAAAAGGCCACACTGGAGGTATTAATACACGCACAGCAGTAAAACATTCAGCTAAAACAGCAATACAACAGACTTCCGATGGGCCTCTTGAGGCATTAGGAGAAGCATCTTCATTCCACAGGCGTGTTCAGCCAGAGATAAATCAACTCCGGACTGCCGAAAAGCAATAGAAGCCTGCTATATCTTCTCTAAAGATTTGTAGGATACCCAGTTTGGAGAGTGTTGGGGGGAAGACTGCGTGTTGTTTTTGAAACTGAGACTTGAATATGGCTGCAACGTTAACCACATTTACTTCTGGCTGGGGAGGCCATCTTGGCGAGTTTGAGGTTTCTTAAGGTCATTTTCTCAACTGAGGTGTCTCCTGCCTTTGACACATCGTCTTGCAGGGTGCCATCCTTTTGACACACGTAGTGGGTTCTTTGTATAACCCATGGCCATTTCCATCCACATCTGTGCTTCTTACATGAAGTGAAATACGGGTGGACAGCAGGCGAGGGTCTGACAAGTGCCAGAGGCTGGAGAGGCAATTCAAAGAACGGACAGAAAGAGTCTACACATATAAAAAGATGGCTTCAAGTACTGGAGTATGGAGGAAGACGTGTGCACACAGAAAATCCCGACTTCATCACTGCCCTCCACCACAGATAGTTTACTTAAAAAAGAAAGAATAATGATGAATGAAGAAGATATTTAGAAGAAATGCATGCAGTCAGGAAGGAGGTGTGTTGGGGTATCCTGCAGGTATGTGCAGGGGAGTGTGGCTATAATCATGACACTCTGTAGAGGCTGCAGAGATGGCTCAGTGGTTAGGAACACTGGCTTCTCTTGCAGAGGACCCAGATTCAATTCACAGCACCTACACGCAGGCTCACGATTACCTGTAAGTCCAGTTCTGAGAGATGTGACATCCTCTTCTGGTCTCAAAGGACACTGCATGCATGCAGTACACAGTTACACAGGCAGGCACTGAAACATACACATAAAATGAAAACAAGAGAATTTAAAAAAAAATCTAGAAGATATGTTGTATATGTGTATGAAGACTTCGAAGAATGTTTTAAAATACTGTTTTTGAAAGAGAAAGTGACACTGAATTCATTACAGATCACTACCAGGAGTCTTCTCTCAAGAAGGATAGACTAGTTCATGGTGCTAGGATGTCTAGAATTAGGTTATCCGGAGCTTTCAATGGTAGATTAAGGAGATACAAGTCACTTAGAGCCCAAACATGTAGAGTCTCGAGGGCACAGTGAGCCTGCATGTGAAAGAAGGCAGCATGGTTCCAGTTCTCTCACCTGTCTTCGGTGACCATGGCTGACCCTCATGCCCCTTTTGAGCCTGACTGCCTAGGTCTGGGATGCAAGGACAGAAACCCAAACTTCTAGATCACAGTCATGCACCCAGCAGTGGTTTGCAAAGGAGTCTAAGATCAGAGAGATCATTATTAGAGCTGTCCTCCATAACTGCTAGTGGTCATGTCGCCCCATGACTGCATGGTACTCAGGGAGGTATTCTAGGTCACTGGGGGTGGATTGTCTACTTGGTACTCTGCTGAAAGGAAAAACAATGCAAAGGGGTGCCTTTAAAGAGTGGATACAAAACTGAGAGGGTGGCTAGGCAGCTGGCAGGGTAGACACCCTTGGAAAGGATACAAAATGAAACCAACAGGGTTTTTCCATGTTCTTACCTTCCTTCCATATTGGGCTTTGGGGCTTGGTAAAGACCAACTGAAGGTAGGGGGGAAAAATCCTTGTTTGACGAGCTCTTTCTTTTTTTTTTTCTTTTCTTTTTTCACACATGCTTACAATGTTCTGTTTATGCCCTCCCACGTCTGCTGAGCTTCTTCCTTCCATCCACTCCCCCTTACTCTACTCTCATGTCTTTGAGAGGGGCGGGCTATAGGGCTCTTTTAAGTAACTTAGTAGTAATTTTAGGTAATTTTAGATAGGGCTTTTTTAAAAAGTAATTTCATTACTAGTATTATTTTTTTTTTTTACAGTTTTATGTAGGTATGTATGTGACCCTTGCACACTTGCAGACTAAACATTCTCCCCATCCAACTTTCTCCCTTCCCATAGTACTCTCCCTCTCCCTCCCTCCCTCCCTCCCTCCCTCCCTCCCTCCACCCCTCCCTCCCTCCAGCCCTCCTTCCCCCTCCCTTGATATGCCCTCCTCCCCCCTCCTCACATGCTCATGCCTGGTGTTTTTGGGGTTTTTTTTGTTGTTTTTTTTGTTTTGTTTTGTTTTGTGATCCACCAAGATTAACCAGGGTCATTTGTGTGACCGTGGGATTGGAGCTGTTTGCTGAAACCTGTCCATGGAAGGCTCAGCAATAGATACACAACTGAAGGTAGCTGTCCTCCTCTCCCAGAACCTCTAAGAATCTAATGATAGCCAATGGTTCTGGGGTAAAGGGTAGGGTCCTGTGAGCCCTCCCCTCTTTCTTGGCTGATTTTCCATAGGTGGGGTGCTTGTGTGAGCCCAGTGCGGTTAGCTACAGTAACACAATCTAATGACTGTATCTTGTCTGTGGAACAGCATTTCATAGTTTTTCGTTTGTTTGTTTGTTTGTTTGTTTGTGTTTGGTGCAGGGCCTTGCATACATACCAACAGCTGCTGTGTGTTCATGACTGAAAAGTCCATATCATCCAGAAGACAGGATTTCACTGCCACCTCCTCACTGTCCAACCCCCTACATCTTTAACCCCCTCTTCTATGATGTTCTCCAGGTCTTGGTGGAAATTAATTATGGTACTGGAGCATCCTTCCGTAGTCTTTGCTGCCTGAATAATTTACTCAGAAAACCATCCACCTCCACCTTCTGGGATAGGAGCTTGGGTCAGCCTCAGTGTGTGTTGGGAGAATGAGACTGTGGAGAAAAAAAAGGCAACTTCTGAGAAGCCAAGTGGATTGTAATTCTGGATCCAGGGAAGGTGGGGGTAACTCGCTCAGTGCTTACGTCTTTCCCTGGCTGATTCCCCAACCCAAGCTGGGGACCTGCTTCCTTGCTCAGTGCTGGCTGCTCTACCCAGTGTTCAGCAGGAAGCAAAGGTGTGTGGCAGCCGTCCAGGCCATGGGGGACCCAGGTGTTCCCCTTTTGGATGATGTCCAGGTGCCCCCACGGCTCAAAAGAGAGGAATATCCAGGTGCAAGTGTAGTGTGCGAGTCCTATCACTCCCCAGCCTGTGCTCTCCTGCCTGCACGTGAATGGTCCAGGCCCAGCCTGTAGACCAGACATTGATGTTTTGCCATGAACAGGGCCAGTGGCTGGCAGGGGAGATCCTAAAGCGTTTTGTTCATTCATTTAGTCTGATTAGGAAAATAAGGCAGGAGAGATCTTCTCATTTGGGCCTCCCTAGAGTTCTCTGAAGGGAGGCCTTGCCTTTCCTGTTTCATGTGCCAGAATGTTCTTCATTTCAGTTGGAAAGCAGTATAACATTACATGGAGCATCTGGGAAGATGGGCACAGGGAGTACACCCAGTTCTCACTCCCCTCCTTTCTGCTCTCAGGAAGGGCTCTGACTTCCTTTCCTGATGAGAGCCTGAGAGTCAGGGACTTCATCCTAGCATGGCAGTAGAAGTGAGCTACCAACAAGTCTACCATAAACGAGGTGAGTAGGAAAGAGCAAACACTTGAGTGATGAATTCAAGGGAGAGCTCAATGCAGGGCAGGATCCAAGCATAGGGACTGGAGGAGGGAGTGGCATTAGCAGGCTGGGGGTTAAGGGAAGAGCATGGCACAACATGGTGGCAGAATCAGAAGAGAAGGGAATGCAGTTTAAACACTAGAGTCCCCACGAAATCAACACTTTAACAAGAAGTGAGGTTCACATATCCTTCACTAGTAATGGTTGTACAGCTGTGGAAATGGACAGAACAGGGCACGATAGTGTTCTGAGGCATTCAAGTCAACACATGACTACATGACTACATGAGGCCACAGCCTTTCTGTCAAACTCTTTTAAACTCCTTTCTTCAGCATGCTCCCTCTTAGATCCCACCATCCTGGAGTTTCCATAGCAGATACTGCAAAGCGTGGTTCCAGCTGAGCTTGTCTCCAGCCATCCCTGACTCCAGGCTCAGGAGGGAAGACAAATTGTGTTACAGTCTATTCACCAGATTCAGCTCCTCTCAGACCTGGTACATGGTGTCCAAGGTGAGGAGCCCAGGACAGCCAGTCCTATGGGACTCTTTTTTAACTCTCTCACTCTCAACCTCAGATACAAGGGACAGCTGCTATTTAGCACTTTTAGATATGGAATGGTTTTATTCGTGGTAAAAGAAAAAAGAAACAGACACACAGGCATGCACAAAATGAGGAAGGAAGCGATCTACTTAGGCTTGCCTGCCCCTGGCACTGCTGTGGAGATTTTGGTCAGCGTGCCTAGAGCCAGAAAGCACAATGTTTAGATCAATCACACATGCTGTGTTGAGAACAATGGCCACCCTAAAAGATCTCCCAATGGAGCTTGAAACCCATCATCAGAGATTCCCCACAGAAAGTCATCAGAGAGCCATAGAAAGCTGACAGCAGCATTTGAACCAACAGGACAGAAAGGAAAGACACAGAAAGATCATTGGAATGTCCAAATCCCCAGGCTAACCCAGGTGCAAACAAGAGGTGAATCTGTGGGAGTGGACCCTGTGTGCTCTTATAGGACAGCCAGACAACCAGACAGCCAGACAGCCAGACAGCCAGACAGCTAATTGATGATGATGTCATTTATTAAGGTAGGAAGAAAGAAGATCAGGAATTTGGTCTTTGACATTTTGAATGTAATGTAACTTCAAGCATCCAAGAGTGGTGGCGGCGAGTAGGTGTCTAGACATATGGGACTGCCACTCAGGGAGACGCTTGGCTTCAGCCGCTGCTGTAAAGAGTTGCCTTCCGGGGAGTGAAGTCACAGATTTGGATGTGTTGGCCAGAGAAAGACATGAAGAACACAAGAGTGGTGTCCAGGATTAAGGCCCTGCAACTGTGGAAGGCAGCCAGAAAGAACGGACTGAGGAGGAGTCCAGAGAGGAAGGATGAATCCTTATGCCATGTAAGTTTGAGAAAGGTCATGGAAAAAAAAAAAAAAAACCAAGCACACACAACCAGAGTATGGCCCATTCTGAAGAAAACAGAGCAATTTAACAATCCAAAGAGTACAGAAATCAGTCTCAGAGGTGATTTCAAATCAGAGGGGGGTCTCCTTAAAGTCACAAGTGAATGTAGGTGAACTACAGGTGTGAGATTTAGGGCAAATCCAGGAAGATGCCTCTGTGGTGCTTTAGTTTTACCCCCAGGGGCAGGTTGTGTCACTGGCAGTGTACCATGTCGATGACTGCAGACGTTTCAGAGTCTTCATAAAGGTCTGAGAAAGATCTACTGTGGGGATGGGATCTCGGTTGGCTAAGGCATTGCAGGAGAGCATCCTGGCAGCCGTGAGCCTGCATCCGAGTCTCACCAGGGAGCATAGATGTCTCCCAGTAGCACACGCTCCCAGTATAAACCTAAGTGTGTCATTGGGTTGCTTTGGGGTTGAAGCTTTCCCTACACAGAGATGAAAGGAGGATCATGAAAGACTTTTATGTATTTGCTACAATAAGCCTGCACTAGATTATGTTGTGCTCAGGAATGAAGTGAAGACATGGTGGGTAATAGACCATGTTATAGCTGTGGCCTCGTTGTGGAGCTCTTGCACAATCCTGCACAGGCGATCCAAGGCAAAGGCACTGACTGTCTGTCACCTTAGCATCCTGTACTCCATGCTTTAAAACTGTGAGGTGCCACAGAGTGACTCCTGCATCACGTGGCTGAGAGGCAAGTCTCTAAGAGCAAACTGGAGCTTACTACTCAATCTCATAGGGAGGACTCTCTCCTCACCTGCAGGGTGAAGATGTTGCCCTGTCAGTTTGTCATGCATACGTTAACACAAAGCCCATGGACTATGTGGAGATGTGAGATGGTGTTCATTAGACAGCATCATCCTTGTACAGTAAGAGCCTTCAGGAAGTCATCATTACCTTCATTTCAAACTTGAGGAGACTTAGACTTAGTGAAGGAAGGTAGGTTGCTCAGGATAACAAAGTCCAAGGTCAGCTGACCCCGAACAATGCATAGGATTGCTCTTATTTGGCAATGGGAAGAACTGATACCTGAGAATGGAGCTGGGTTGGCTTCAGATTCTATGTGCTGTCATGATGCTAAGAAACCTCCTGCAGAGTCTCAACCCTATCCCTACCTGGCTACCAAAAGAGGCACCTCCACAGCACATGGCAACTCTAAACATGACTTGGAATATGAGAAAGTTTGGTACGCATGCTCACTCCAGCACAGGGCTTCTCTGTGACATTTTTCTCTTTATGTTTTGCCCCAGCCCCATTTCCAAGGATGTATTTACCAGAGGGTCTCTATTGGCTTCCACCTTACTCCAGGAGGAGCCCAGAGGTCTGTGAATGGAATTGTGGGAGTTCAGCAAAACAGATTCCGTCCTCTGAGATCACCCTTCCTTTTAAAATGAGTTCTCAAACCCAGACAGAGATTCTATGCATCTGCATCACCGATATGAAATCAATGATAGAAACAGAAACACGCTTGGAAGGAATTCATTGTCCTGAGCCACAGCAGACAAGGAAGCAATCTCTTCTACAGACCTGGAAGCCAGTTTCAACTGCTTTTCAAAGAGTGAGTAAAGCAGGACACAGAGGGGCTTGCATTATCCAGAGATGGTGTTACCATCTGGGTTCCATGATCTCCTTGTTGTCAGATGGTGGCATAAATAGTATGTGGGACTCCTTCCCTGAGACACCTGCCACCAGCCTCTGGCAGAGGTAGAGACTCATTGAATAGAGAGGCATCAGTTTCCAAATAGCTTGTTGTACTCTGTGACCCCAGCCAGGCCCCAAGCTGGGTAAAAACCAAGGTTGAGCCAGTTCCCACCAGCTCTCTGTCACTCATAGACAAATGGCTCCATCTTTATAATAGCTTTCCTATAGTAGGGAACTGAGGCACAATACTTAAAGGAGAAAGTCAAGAAAGAGTGCATCGGGAAGAGCCTTACACACAAGAAACCCAATGGCAAAGGAGGTGTGAGCGCCTGGTTCTAGGCAGGCAGTTTAGGGACATGGGCTGAGATGAAGTCTGTGTGGCATCTAATACTCAACTCATATGCACAGAAACTTCATAATAATTAAAATGATGATAATAACTGATGCTGGATAGAATAGCAGTGACCATCGAAGAGCAAGTGCCTCTGTGTAGGATGCAGAGTAGTCTTTGGCTCTATGTCTAGGAATTCTATAGATGGACTTAACACAGATCTATTCCCAGCTTCCTGAGGGACTGCCACACTGACGTCTATGGTTGCTGCACAAGTTCGACTCTTACCATCATGAATGAGTGTTCCCCTCCCCTACATCCTCAACAGCACATGTTGTGGCATTTGTTTTATTGATCTTGGATTCTCCGAGTAAGGTAGGATAAAATCTCTTGAGTAGTTTTGATTTGCACTTCCATGATGTCTGAGGGCTGAATGTTTCTTTAAGCATTCCTCAACCATTCGAGTTTCATCTTTTGTGAACTCTGTTTAGTTCTGTATCCCACTCTTAAAATTCGGGACATCTATTTTCTTGATGTCCAGTAGTTTTTATGAATTTTAAATATGTGTCATGTGTTAACCCTCTTGTGTGTTTCATTTGTAAAGATCTCTTCCCATTCTGTAGACTGCCACTTTGTCCCAGGGATGGTGTCCTTTGCTGTACGGAAGCATTTCTGTCTCGTGAGGTCCCATTTATCAATTGTTCTGTTCAGAGAGCTCTTTCCTGGGTCAATGAGTTCAAGACCTTTCCCCACTTTCTCTGTTATTGGACTCCGGTGTCTGGTCTTCTGTTGAGGCCTTTGATCCATTTGGCGTCGAGTGTTGCACAGAGTGGTAGGCATGGATTCATTTCCACTTTTGCATGCAGCTGCTCACCAGTTTCTTCCAATGGAGTCTCACTGAGTGCATCAACCACACTCCAGGGAAGACCCCACGCCCAGGAGTAGTTGGCTAACACGAAACAAACTCCATGTTGTTGTTTTGATCCATGTGTGTATGTATGTATGTATATGCATGTGTATGTGTGTATGTGTGTGTGAGCATGCATGTGTGCATGTGTATGTGTATGTGTATGTGTATGTGTATGTGTATGTGTATGTGTATGTGTATGTATGTATATGCATGTGTATGTGTGTGCGCATGTGTATATGTGTGTATGTATGCGTGTGTATGCATGATTATGTGTATATTTGTGTGTGAATGTGTACGTGTGTGTACTTTGTTTCATTTTGGCATTTTTGTCTTAATTTTTATTTTCTTGTTTGTTTTGTTTTTATTTGTGTGTGAGAGAGAGGGGGAAGATATAGAGAATGAGAAAAGGGGTGGAAAGAGAGAGAATAGGGAGGTGGAGAGAATGTGGGAGAAGTCAGGGTAGAGAAAGGATAATAAAAATATTATCTGAAAAAAGTCAATAAAAATAAATAAATAAATAAATAAATAAATAAATAAATAAATAAATACAGAAATGAGGATAACATTTCTTGAGTCTATTTTATTGAGAAGAAGAGAATGCAACTTCCCCCCATCACGCCTAAGCATTATTCTTTAAGCAGAGCAGAGAGTATATTAAAATATACTTTGATATAGTTTATATTTCTTAATTACTGTCTTTATTTTTCATCTGAGCAGAAACTTTGGGTTGGGAAGAGAACAGACAGGAGAGGGCTGATGACTGTGAAAGACGTTTTACAGAACATGATTTTGCCTCTTGAAATTGGCTGGTCTCTTGAGTTGTTTTACATTTGCTGCTTTCAAAGTGTCAGAGGATCAGCACTTTCTATTCACGGAAGCACAAGGAAGCTGGTCAGTCTGCTCCAGACTGAGCAAGGGATGCTCAGAGAGCTGGAGCCCAGCTTGCAGAGCTAGCTGGGTCTTTCAGGCGTTGGAGAAGCTCTGTCCAGGGTCCTGGATAACCCATGTTGTGCTCAGTAACAAGCATCCCCTCTCCCTGGATTAAAGCACCTAGGAGCTGCTCCAGGATCTGCTGATTGTCCATGTTGTATCACTGGATATTTTTGCATTGTAGAAGTATTCACTAACGGTCAAGACTGATGAGTGACCATCCTCATGTATGAGTTTAGAGGCAAATGAGATTTTTGAAGCCTCTGACCTGGTCAGTCATATGTTTCAGCCCAGGAAGCATGAAAAGAAATGGTGGGTGGGTCTGAATGTGCCTTTAAGGTGGGCTTGAGGATACATGAAGGAATAATGTAATGTGAGCAGCCTACCTGTTCACTGGAATCAAAGCTACCTTTTCTCCAAGGAGAGGTTGTTTCCCATGGAGAATGAAAAAATGAATTGGATTTTTGATAAAGGTGTGATTAGCTTGATAGTCACTGTTATTGTGTTGGTGTGGCTATGTGGCACACACATACCAAGGTATGTATGTGGAACTCAGGAGGACATTTTTCAGGATCCGTTTTTTTCTACACCTTTATGTGGTTCTGAGGGTCAAACTCGGGTTATGAGGCTCAAACTCCGGTTATGAGACTGATCTAGAAAGTGCTTCCTCCAACCAAGCCACTTGTTTAGCCTTCTTCCTAGAGTCCTTTTTCCTGAAGGTTCTACATAAGACACAGGAAGGACAACTGAGATCGAGACAGTTGGAGATACGTCAACAGTGGACTTGTTCAGTTTCCAAGTATCCGCAATGGGGATAAAATGTTGTACCCCAAATGGATGTCAGTAGGGTCGGCTTAGGACCGACTGATAAACTCTCAAGTTTCAAAGTTTCCTAAGACCTGATGGTGACTTGATTGCTGATGGTGTTGCTTCAAGGGTTAGTGAAAGGAAAACCTCTATGATCTGGGATGGCGGCGGTGGCTCACTGGCTTGCTCCAAGCATTTGCTGTACTTTGGTCTGGAACGCTCTCAAATGTGCCGCTCGCCTCCTGAAGCATAAAACCTATAGGGAACTCATGAAATGAGGGATCAACAGCTTGGCCTCACTCCTTCAAGACTGTAATAATATGAGCCTCAGGGTGAGCCAATAAGATTTCAGGACTGTTTGCTCCCTAGCTGGCCAAACAACCATTGGAGCCTCAGTTTCCTCTTTTACAAAGCAGCCTCTTGAAAATGAATTTCCATTTCCTATCACAATACATGACTGACCTCCGTTTTGTCCTAAGTCCTCTTTACAGACCGCTCTCATCATATGGAATTTCCTTCCCGTTGGGAAGGGTAGTTGATTGATAGTAGATGCAAGGACATTGGAAAGAAAAATAAATTGAAATTGAATTTATGCGAGTCGGGAGGGAGCTGCCTCATTAACACAATAATTGAGCTGTTAGTTAATTTTAGTTGTTAGCCACAGAGAAGGACAAAAATCTCCCAAGCAATGTCTCCCCCTTCTAAGTGATTAAAAGAATAGCACAAAGGTCCGCATCTTAGATGCGTCTAGTAATTATGTACCTCGCCCCCATCCCCCTTTAAAATATCATGAGGCAGATGTATTTTTTAAAATCCTGGCAATTTATACAACACCATGAATGTGTCAGTTCTTCCTAATCAGAGATGTTCACTCCCCCCCCCCCCCCCTTATTAGCAGTAATTCTTGCTAATTGATAATTATTACCTTTTTTTTTAAAGTCAGATCTAGTTGTTGATGTAACAACACTTCTTGCTTCGTGACGATCAATATATTTAATTGTCACTGTAAATAATGTGCAAAATTAATAATGAAAGCCTGCTTGCTCAATGGGATGCAAACTTCGCAAGTCTTTCAGCCAGCTCCTTCATTCTATCGTATGGTTATTGTTCTTGTTGTTATTGGCAGGTAAGGATGAGGAACTCTCAAGCCCCCCTCCCCCCTCCCCCCGGGTTTTGAAGCCCCTCTTATGTAAAACTCCTTGGAACTTTCATTAAAGCTCCTTAACACAAAAGAGTCTGTAGCTGGGCTCTGGGAGTCAGGGGCAGAGAATCAACCCAACTTCTTCAAGTCAGTCGCCATAAATCTTAATTGATCTTGCAGGAGAGAATTGCTCTTTGCCTATGTGAGCTGGAGAGGAGCCCTGGAAGATGGCTTGCGGGTTTGTGCAGCTCATTTCCGGGAAATTGATGATGTCTTTTATGGCAGGGCAGAGGAAGGCCAGCAGGCTTCTGGGTCCTGGCCCAAAATGACACCTAATAAAGCATCGTTGGCAAATGTCCCTGGAAGAGCTTCAGAGAAGGTGGAAGTGATCATGTCGTTCCAGCATATGTCCCTGGATCCAAATCCACCATTGCCAGTCTTAATTTAATCAGAAATATATGCCTATCTGGAAACCAAAGAAGATGGCATGCATTTGAAGAAGTGTAATCCTAAAGGTAGATTGATTTAAAAACAAATTATTAAAGGCATCCAAAAAAAAAAATCAGCTTCTATGGATAGGTGTGTTCTTCCCAGCCAGTTGTCTCTTTGCTGTGATCAAAATCATTGGAGAGCAACTTAAAGCGTGAATACTTCATGTGGACCCATGTTTTCAGGGCTGCTACTTTATCATGTTGTTTAATCCATACATAGTGAGTGAAACTGGGTAATGGGAACATACATGAAGAAACCAGAGCAAGATGAAAACCGAGCTGCACGCCCCAGAGCAATTTCTCTCTCTCTTTCTCCAGCCTCGCCTCTCAATCATACTATGGTGCTATGAATCCATGAAGAATTGTAGCCTCCATGGTCCACCATCAGGTATCTCTAAAGGAAACCCTTGCTCTCCAAGTCTGAAGGCATTCAGTGCTCCACGAAGACCATGCAGGGCAAACGGCGAGGCCTCCACAGCTTCCCCGAGTTTAATCCCATGTAGGAATGCAGAGAAAGCACAGACACAGCAACTGTCTGAACTTTCTCACTCATCCATTCAAAGCCGGTGGTGGAGAGGAACCCACCACACACTCTGAAGAGATGTGTGCCACCCACAGCGTTCAAAACACAGATACTCAAATCGGAAACCTAGATGGTCTCCAGACTGCAAAGCACAGCTGATCCAAGTTTGTCCTGATGCGGAAATATGTGTGAATGTGGCCTTTACCATATGGACTCCAGAAGTAATGATCTGCCGAGGTCATCCTTTGCCAGTTACGTTTAATACCTAAGGGGGAGGCTTGCTCTTCAATCTGCAAATACATTCTCAGGTCCCATCTTCTCGTATCTGCAACACTTTTTGCCAAATTTGATATCTTTTCTTTCTCCAGACCTTGGTGGCCTACATTAGCAACAGAGTTTTCTTTTGATTACTTGAGTCTTTACCTGTAGGGTGCAGCAGGCTGCTGTAGGCCTGCTTTATCTGGTTTCTTCATGCTAAGCAGTAAACTAAGTGATCTCTTCTCATAGGAAAGAGAGCTTGGGATATCCCATTGTACCAGTCCCTGAGTGGGTGTGGCATGTGTGTGTTCACCAGCATTGAATCACAAAGCCTTGCTGCCTATCAAGCAGGAGAAAGGTCACATCCACATCCGCATCCAGAAGGTTATATGGCAATATCAGGGGTTTTAGTCTGTTTTCTGTCTCTACGACAACGTGCCCAAGACCAGATGATAAAAAATAGAGATGTATTTGCTTCTCTGTTCCAGGCACTCAGAAGTCTAAAGGAGTCACATCCATACCTCCCTCCCACATGCCTGATGAGGGTGTCACGCTGTATCAGACATGGTGGCAGGCATCCCATGGCCAGACAGAGCAGGCTGCCAGCTATGGCAGCACATCCCTTCCTCCAAAACTTCCAATGCTATGCTTATTCCATTTTATCCCCAGCATATCCACAGCAACACAACTCCAAATATTTCTAAGGTGACTGTGGTGGTTTGAATAAGAATGGCCCCCATAGGCTTTTATATTTGAATGCCAGGGAGTGGCACTACTTAAAAGGATTAGGAGGTGTGGCCTTGTTAGAAGTAAATCAGTGGGGATGGGGTTTGAGGTTTTAAAAGCCCACGTCAGGCCCAGTGTCTCTCTCTCCTCTTCTTGCTACCTATGGATACCGATGTAGAATCAGCAGCTCCTTCTTCTACAAGATGTCTGCCTGTGAGCTGCTATGTTCCTTACCAGGATAATAAACTAAATCTCTGAAACTGTAACCCAACCCCAGTTAAATATTTTGCTTTGTAGGAGTTGTCTTGGTCATGGTATCTCTTCACAGCAATAGAACACTAAGACAGTGACTCTGAGTATTAAGTCTCCAAGCCACAATTCTAGGGGTCTACAGGTTAAAACATGAGGAAAGCATGTCCTTCCTACCAAAAGAGAAAGTGAAGCATCGAGAGGGTGTTCAGTCCTCCAGGTGAGAGCATATTATAGGCAGGGGGGGGCTGTGCTGGTGAAGTCTCCACCTGTCCCAGCAAGGCCAAACTCTAGCCCGAAGCTGCCCTTCTGGGTCGGACTCCACACATCTCTCTCAGGTTTTCTTTCTCTTTCTCTCCAAAACCCATGTGAGACAAAGGTAAGAGTAATATTTTATCTCTGAATAACTGTCTGCTTCTTAAAATCTTGTAGTGGATGGCTTGAGTTCATTTGAATGACTAATAAACTACTGACATATACTGCTGTATCCATCAAATCTAACTCACAATCAGTTGTAAAAAGCAACATCGTTTTATGTACCACTAAGACAAAATAGATGCCAATTAAACTATGATATGCCATTAATTATAGGGTGCATCAGGATTTCACAGATGTGGAAATGTGAAAAATGTTTCAGAGTTCAAAACAGGCTGAATCCATTAGTAACTTTTTTTTAATATCCAATCACATTTTAGCTAACACGAGTGGATTTTACCATGCTGTTCATTAATTAATGGCATCTTGCTTATGCTAAGGCATCAACAATACATTATACGAAAGTCTTATAGAATGTCTGCAGACCACTGATGTCTGTTTTCTTACTATGTCTCTATAGTTTTCTATTTTGAAGAAACTATTATTAATATTGTGCTATTATGATTGTAAAATAAAATTATCTGTACTTTAAAATAATTATATGTAGATTTGACTACCCTAAGTGGTAAAATGTTCAGCCAAACACAAGTAAATAAACAAAAAAAAAGGCATCAAAATTTAATGAAAATTTTTTCTAGCAGTGATCCACATCAGAACTTTTTCTTTGTCCCTTTTTCTCTCTGTTCTCTCTCTTTGAAAGTTTTAACAAAGGAGAAATATTGCTTGCTCTAGAAAAGGAAGACCTGTTCTCTAACAGGAGGGTCATATTCCATTCATCCAGGTTTCTCATCAAAGTCTAGTGCCTGAAGTAGTCCTGGCTACAGAGCGTAATCTCCATAACAGAGAAAGGGAAAATTTCACCAGAAGGACTGCTGCTCCTGGGCCTAAGACTTTTGTTTGTTTTTCCCTTTTGCTGTTCTTTCTCGATTCTCTGAATTCCTGGTATCATCTTCTGCTCCAGGAACCCGCTCCTGTCTTCAGAGAGGAATGAAGTAGATGAAATGTTGGTGCTTTCAGGAGTTTGTGACTAGATTTTGGTGGATGTTAACTGAACACCCACCAAATGGCTTTGAGTATTCCCACACTCAGACCTTGGGTGGAAAGGCCTTTCCTCCCTTACTACAGTAGCAGCCATCAGTGTTTTCTAATCTAAGGACTCACTGGGGCATAGTGACACACTACATCAATCCCAGTACGCAGGAGGCAGACAGGTGGATCTCTGAGTTTGTTTGTGGATTCTTTGTTTGTTTCATTTCAAACAAAGAAATGAAGAGGAACAATAGCAACAACAAAACTCAAACCAATAATAATAATAATAATAATAATAATAATAATAATAATAATAAGTATAAACCAGGCATACTGTAGGGCAGTGGTTTTCAACCTTCCTAATACAGCGAATCTTTAATATAGTTCCTCATGTTGTGGTGACCCCCCTCCCCCATCATAGAATTGTTTTATTGCCTCTTTACCCCTATAATTATACCACTATTATAAATCATAGTATAATACTGACAGGCAGGATACCTGATATGCCACCCCTGTGAAAAGGTCATTTAATCCCCAAAGGGATTGTGACCCAGATGTTGAGAACTGCTGATGCAGGGGATTGTCTTGGTTGTCTTAGTTGATGTGGGGAGACCTATCCTGTAAGAATGTGGCAACATTGCATGGTTTGGGGATTCTTGGTCCTATGCAAGCTGAGAGGGAGAGGGGAGGGAAGAGAGAGGGAGAGGAAGCACATGGCTCTCATTCCGTCTCTGCTCTTATCTGTAGACGTAACTAACCACTTGTCACTACCTTGCACAACCTATAATGACAGACAGTAGCTGGAATTCTGACCTGAATAAAACCTGTTCCCACTACAAGTTGCTTTTATTGAATTATTTTAGCATACCAACAGGAAACTAAACTCAGAAAAACCTGTCTTTGAATTTTCAGCCACATGGCTAGGTGACTCCATCGTCCTATCTTGTGAAAGAGGAGTTAGAGACTCAGAGAAAGGGGGTTATTTGCCTAAACTCATGTTGATGGTGTTTGTGCCCTGGTATAAATATTTTGTTTGGCTCCATGATATTCTCCGTCTTTTTTCCTCTGTCTCTGTCTCTCTGTCTCTGTGTTTCTCTTTGTCTCTCTGTCTCTGCATCTCTCATGTGTGTCTGTATGTGTATGTGACTTTCCTCTCATGTGAGTGTGTGTGTGTGTGTGTGTGTGGTGTGTGTAACATAGGACCACGCATGCTATTGTTCATTTATGACATGTGGTTGGTTTTGCTTTCCTATCATTTTAGAGGATGGCTGGGTGGTTGATTTGAGGCTTTCTTTCCTTTTGATATAGACAATTTTGTGCATGAATGTCCCTCAACATACTGCTTTAGCTGATTCCATGAATGTTTACACACCATGTTCTGAGTTTTGAACAGAGTTACTTTCTGTTCATCTTTCTCTCTTCCTCTTTTTTTCTTGGAACTTAATGAAATGTATGGAATATGGTTTACATCAAATGTTTTACATGGCAGTCTTTAGGTCTTCACATATTTTTCATCTCTCTCTTTGCTTTAGAAATTTCAATTATGTATGCTTTTCGGCTATTTGAACTTTCCTCATGGGTTGCTCCTGCCCTCAGACCACCACCTTCCATCCTGCCATCCATTCTGGACACTTGTCTCATCAGATCTTAAATCCCTGGCCTTTTGTCAGCAATACCTAAAGCTCTGTCTATACCACACGGCACTGTTTTTTATCTCAGACATTATATCTTCCTTTTCTTTCTGGAAACTTGTTTTTGCTTCCTTTGGGGTCCTGAAAATTTTTATCTTTACCAAGAGAACAATGAGCAGAATTCAGAGCTGAATAAAACCATTAAAAAACTTTTCTTGTTTTGCTTTTCCTTTCCCTAATAACAATTTTGCCTTAATGTACAGAAATAAACCATTTATTTAAAATCTACCATGCTTACAGAAATGTGGTTTACACACAAATGCAAGTTTCACGTATAGAGAAATCAGTCCTCGTCTGTGGATAGGTTCATCCCAGGTAGGGGCCAATTTCACAAGGAGTCTTAATGAGAGTCCTGGGGCTCTTTTAGCAGTGTTCTCAGCTCCTGTATCTCCACCTTAAGTCTGATGGCACATCAGTTACAAAGCTCTCTACCATTTAGCCCACCAGAAACAGAATTAAAAATACTGCCAAGCACAACGCTCCCACCTTTCACAGCCTTGGGCTTTGTGTGTTGATATTTAAGCATCTGCGACTTCCAGTGGCTTCTAGAGGAGATCATCAGTGGGTTCATTCACACACAGTGTTTCTCTCATCTTGGATAACATATTCCATTGATTGCTCATGACAGAAACTAGGGTGAGCTCCTCATGGCCCTATAAT
Organism: Rhabdomys pumilio; assembly: GCA_030674055.1. Taxonomy (NCBI): domain Eukaryota; kingdom Metazoa; phylum Chordata; class Mammalia; order Rodentia; family Muridae; genus Rhabdomys; species Rhabdomys pumilio. Next base: position 22,702,792 of record JANHMN010000022.1, on the reverse strand, counting down.
CAAAGGTGAAAAAGAAGAAGAAGACAAAGAAGGAAAAGGAGGAGGAAGAAGAGGAGAAAAAAGAGAAGGAAGAGAATTATATTTTCCTCCATCTACAGTTTTAAGAATGTAAACAAATCACCACGAATAAAAGACATACCATGTGATATCTGCTTAGCTGCTAGCATTGCATTTCCCTTTTCCTTTATCCAGAGAGCAGCGTCCATACAATGGCCCCATGAAGATTGGACTAAGCACAATCAGATAACATAACCTAACCATAAACATAAATTTCAGAGTTGAACCCACATTTGATTAACTTCCAAGCCCCCAAGCCCCAATTCTCCCCAAAAGAAAGGTATATAGAAAAATATTGTTAAATTTCAGAGTTATGATTTATATGTCATTTGTCATGATAATATTTATAGAAAGGAAGACCTTTAGTTATTAGAGGAGGCATTTGGGTTGAACAACAAATAAATAAATGTGTAGATAGATAGGTAGATAGATAGACAGATAGATAGATAATAGATAGACATCAGATAGATACATAGATGATAGATAGATAGATAGATAGATAGATAGATAGATAGATAGATAGATAATAGACAACAGATAGACAGATGGATAGATAGATAGATAGATAGATAGATAGATAGATAATAGATAGATAATAGATAGATAGATAGATAGATAGATAGATAGATAGATAGATAATAATTTGGGTAAATCAAATGTCTATTCCTATCTCTCCAAATAGGGAGGGAAATTTAGTGCATTCATTTTTTCAGAGAAATAAACTGAGGCTCAGCTAAGAAAATAGATGACTTGGCCAAGGTCAGGTAATAACTCATCAACACTGAACTGATACTGTAAGGCTAAGTCAGCTGTGCTGTGCCTGGGGATCCAGTGCCATACCTTTGAGAATGGCCAAGGTACTATGGGGCAAGTGGCTTCTGTATCCATTGAGCATTTCAGTTTTGTTTATCGATCGATCCTGGGGCCTAACTGTCAAATTAACAGACACAGGTCTCCGAGCATCACTCCAGAAGAGTCAGGCAATGTTGTAGCACTAGCAAGGACATCATGTCTTATCAAGTGCAAGAACAATTAGCTGTTCTTGTTAATTCTGTCACAGAAGTATAGAAATAGTCTTTGGATCAAGGAGCCAAATAAAAGATTTAAACCCAACTGATGGATGAGAGTCTCATTTAACAGCAGCAGAGGATAAGTCGTTGAACTAGGGAACTGGCTCCACAAATCTATTGATGGGGTCAGCAAGAAAGGAAATCTATTCCCACACAGATGAGCTATGTTTTTGGGTGCATGACTCAGCTTAGGAGACTTTAGTCACAGCCGTGTTTAGAGGAATCATGACAGCCAGCTGCAACACAGTTCGGGTTCTCATTTTGAATATTAAGAAATTTAACTCTCTGTCTTCTTCCAGAGCTAGAGGAAAGGAATATGCAGCTGGCATTGCCAACTCCCAGATAACACAACTCTCTCTTCGCAAGTGTCCACAGAAGCACTGCGTGACTAAGCTGCACCAGGCTCTTATCGTGGCTTTCCTCTCCCTCAGCCCAGAAGCAGGAGATTTCCTCTAGCTGACATTCAAATAAACTAAGAGAGGGTTAAAAAGGAGTAAGTGTCAACTGACAGTTCTCAAGTCTTGAGGATGGATTTCTACATTAGGTTCAGATAGAAAGACCCACCCTAAATATGGGTAAGATCATCCCACAAGCGGAGATTTCTGAGAGGAGAGAAAGAGTGAATTGAGAACCATTATTCACCTCCCTCTGCTTTTTGACTGGAAACAATGTGACCCGCTGGTTACTTTCCTCTTCTGCCACCACACCTTCCCTGCCATGATGGCTTGGATGTACTCTCAAACTATGAGACAAAAAAGAAGCTGCTTTCCCTTGACTTGCTATTCTTTTCGGTCTTCCTCGTGTGAGATCTCCGTCTAACCACTAACTTGGAAGGAGCTCAATAGCCAGTAAGTAGCCCATGTGTTTCATGTGTGATTCAACTACTCAGCACTTCCAGGAGCTGACACCAGCAGTCAACTCCTCACATGCCTGGTTTCATGAGGTAGCAAGCATGGTGACAAGCCAAGTCTGCTTACCCCGTTGGCATTGGCTTCCCCATGACCGAGAACTTCAAGAGCAGCTCACAGAACAGATTCTCGAAGGATACCCAAATTCTTTGTTTATGTGAACAAATGTTGATGAGCGTCAGTGCAAATCAACAATGGGGCCCTGACATTAGCAGGTTGAGTAAGGCTTGTGTTGGGTGCACTACATTGTGACACAGACTCCAAGATGATCCTGGAATGGCCACCTGTGGTCCATGCAGGTGGTGAATACTTATAATCAAGGTTCTTAGGGACATTTGTATGAAAGAGATGCTTACAACACCACTCTGCACTGCAAATTAAAACACTAACCCCTTTTTAATTAACACAGGAGTCCATCTTCCTAAGTTGCTTGGTGGTAGTAACTACCTTACTTTTTTTTTTCTGAGGAAAGCTCTATCACCTGGGTTTTGCCTCTGCAGGTGTCACTCATATTGGCCACATGTGACTATTCTGTCATTCCTCCTCATAATGTTGTCCAATGCAGCCACTGCCTCTTCTGGTTCCTGGCATTTGCTTTCTAATTCTGTTTGTCCATCTGTTGTTTGTCTTTCTGGCATTGTCGAAGACCCATTTTGTGTGTGTGTGTGTGTGTGTGTGTGTGTGTGTGTGTGTGTGTGTATTTTTCTTCTCTCTCCTCAGCTATTTTGCAAACTGTTCTACTGTCTGAATTTTCCAATCTTGCTCTTTTTCCAAGGACATGCTATGAGGGATTCGGGAGCTGTAAAGAAACATGGAGTCTTATTTCTCTGAGGGTTTCCATGTGAATATGTATCTGGGTATATGTGGGGTAGACATAGAAAGATTATGTCTTTCTCCCCAGCATCAATTTTAAGCCACAAGGATGGAAGACATTCATATTCATAAGTCTGGATCTGGGTTCATTATAGATAAGGTCAACATTTTGTTGTTGTTGTTGTTGTTGTTGTTGTTGTTGGTTTAAGTAAATTTACCAATAGCACAGACAAATGCCTTTTTAGATTGTAAAAGTCTTTCTCCAGCCTCTGTTACAGAACACAAGTAGAAGTATGAACCGGAGAGACACCGACAAGGGTTAGTGAGCAGGAGAAGAAACAGTCTCTCAATGTGCCCCATCCAAAGGCATCATATTTCCCCACAATTTGGTCATGAGATTTTCTGTGACTGAATTATAGCCCAGAGTCCAAGGGCACTGGCTTCAGTCATTCCTAATGCACCTTCTATTGGAAAATCCCTTAGCTTGGCAGATGACCTACTTTCCAAGTGCCCACCCTGTCAACAC
>JANHMN010000022.1:22644735-22699018 GCA_030674055.1 Rhabdomys pumilio | reverse complement strand
GGGGGTGTCACAGGCTACATGGTGTATGTGCCCAGAGACTGATATGTTGATGTCTTTTACCTTGGTTTCCCCCAAAGTGGACATGTTTAAAGGTAAGTCTGTAAGTGAGAATTAAATCATTAATGTGAGCCCAAATTCATTATCGTTTGCTGTCTTTAATCAGTACCCCAAATTACATCATGCATAATTGCAAGTCAGGGTCCAAAGGAAGACACACAGTGAGACCAGTGTCCATCTGTTGAAGACGGGGCTTTGTGGATGAGAGTGTGCTGAAACCTCTTACCTCTGGGAAAGCGACTGCATAAATGTCTGTGTTCAAACTACCCTATGCCTGGCATTCCGTTATATTTGCTTCGAGAAATTGATACACATTATAAAAAAAAAACTTACTCATTGTCTGCCGATTATCTGTCTATTTTTATTATCTGTCATTAATGGTCTATCTTTAGTCTACCTATACCTATGTCTGTCAACCATCTATCAATTATCTATGGATATCATCTATCACCTACCTATGTATGTCTACTGCATATGAACTATCATTTATCATCTTTCTATCTATCAACCATCTATATATTTGTATGTATCATCTGTTACCTATCACCTGTGGGTTTTTTTTTTCAACACAGGGTTTCTTTGTGTAGCACTGGCTGTCCTAGAACTAGCTCTGTAGACCAGGCTGGCCTCGAACTTTCAGACATCCACCTGCATCTGTCTTCCAAGTGCTGGTATTAAAGACATGTGCTACCATGTCTTTGGCTTCATCTGTGTATTTATCTATCTTCCTATCGTCTTTGTCATCTGCCCAGAGTCTATATAATCTCTCTCTACAGTTGTAGTAGACACATTTATTTCAAGTATAAAACCTGTATAAAATTGATTTAAACTTCTGGTGGTCAGTCAGGTAAGGGATCCATATTTTGATTGTGATGTGTTCTCTTTACTCCTGACCCTACTGAATATGTGTGACGCTTCTACACAGTTGTCATTATGGCATACATAGACAGTGTCTTAATATTCTTATCTAATTCTTCAATGCTTGAAATTTGCAAATATAACAGAGGCAAAAGTGTTTAGCTGGTGTCTCTGTGACGGTGACTGAAATACTGCCATGTATACAGTTAATCCCATTCATAACATCATCACAAGCTCAGAGAAAATGCACACAGAGGAAGGATAGAAACCACAGAAGAAAGAGTAAAATCACTGATCCCTCTGCCATCCGGAAGAATATGACTCAGAAATTCGAAGTGAGGTCTTTCGTTCTGTGTTTATGTGCCTGTAGCACTGACACATGAAGCTTGAACACATTTACTTCTTGGCCATATGATAAAGATCCTTTCTGTACCTGTTACCCCTGCAGTAATTATATACTGGAAGAGGCCTCAACTGTTCAAATATTAAAAAGTATAAGATTTCTTTTTTGAAGATAGAAATGTATAAGATCTCTTATTTTCATGCTCCAAATTGGCACTTCGCCCTGAGACCAGAGAACTTATACTTTAACAAGGTATGTAATGTAGACTAAACAACCCTGTCCCACTAAAATTTGATGTTAAACAAACAAACAAACAAACAAAGATATAAATTTGGGAGAACATGTTGAGAGGGGCTAGAAAGAGTTGGAAAGAGGAAACATACAGTAATATCCTATATGCATAAAATTCCTAAAGAATAAATGTGAAATGTGTTTTTAAAACTCACAAATAAAATTCATAGACTGAAACCCAGAGCCTCAATAGGACAGTGTCAGGCAGGACCCTGAGGCTGTATCCCAGGACATAATGTGTCTTCTGTCAACAATGAGAACTGTGCCCTCTTTCTCAGGACAGTACCATAAAGGCTTCTGTCTACAAACCAGAAAGGGACTCCCCCAGGTCCCGCCTATGACCTCAATTGCCAGTTCCCAGAGCAGCCTGATGGGACTGTCTGGGTTCATGGAACCCAGTCTAGAATACCTCACTAGAGCAGGCGGACTTGAGGAAGGCAGCACTGCTCATCTCTCCTGTCTAGTTATTTCATCACTCCAGAATTTATTTTGCAATGAAGCATTTTATAAAGACTCATGTTAACAAATCCCAAGAAGCTAGAAAGCTGTCCCAACAGCACGTGCTGAGTTGCCCCTCTCTAGCTCCCTCACCATACTAGATTTTATACCTGAAAACTCAGTAGCTTAAGGCAACAGTCTCTCTGAAACTCTGTCTCACAGCTTGGAAGCAGGATAGAGGACAACATGTCTCCTTCAGCCATGATGCCATCGGGAATTCATCTAGGAAAGACTGACTTCCTGTTCCTGCATGTTGGTGGCAGAATCCGTTCTCTTGCCAGCCTGGGATAGAGGTGCAATTTTTTTGTTGCTCAGGGCAGATAGAGGATTACCTCCAACTCCCACTGCTTGCTCCTGGATCCCTTTCAGAAAGTAGACTCCCTAATCTCTGTTACCATATGGACCTTCAGTAAAGACATGAAGGTCTTGTCTGGTTAGGCCAGGCCCATCAGGATGATCTCTCTCTATTAATTCAAAGTCTAAGTCCACTTGTGAAATCCCTTCACCTTGGTCTGTAAATCAATCCATACAAGGAGGCACCATTTCTCTACTCAATGGTTCAAAGACATGGTGGATGGAGAAGGGACTACACAGGCCATGATCGTCAGGGCTGGGGTGCCTGCCAGCTTCCTGCCAGCCTCCTTCACTCATCACCAGACTCCATTTACCTTAGCTTCTGTCTCTGATGCACTGGAATTTCCCTTTCTTTCTACATGCTGTATGTAACCAGCTAGAGAGTGCTACTGTGCTGGTCATTATTCATCCTTGAAGAGAGGCTGGACTAGTCTTATTTGTAAGGAAATGGATATTCTGTGGCACAGTTAGACTAGGAAGCTTTTATTTTGTATTACTTCATAAATAATTATCTGTACAGTAGCCTCCTCTTTGTCCATGAAAGAAATATCTGAAGAACTCTCGATATCTGAAACTACGTTCTTTTCATCTTACTCAATGCTATTCAGGCTAAAGCAGTAGTGACGTTAGAATGAATTTCTTGTTCTCACTCGTGATTTCACAGCCTGAAGATTTGAACCTCCAGTGGATATCGATGATCCTAGCATAAAGGTTTTATAGTTTGCTGGAGTTGTCTTTTATTTTTAACAGAATCACTTAAAGGAAGCATTTGGTGTCCTCTCTGTGGCACGCTTGAATCCCTGGTGCCACCATTCCTTTTTGCACTTTTGGTCACTCTTCACTGTCGTAAGGAGCACAGGCACTGCATTAGTTGATGTGATAAGCAAGAACATAGTGAAGGGATTGATGAGCAGGTGGTGCATACTGGGTGGATACGCTCAACAAAGGGTGATACTTATTCAGGGTGAGATGAAGTAAGACAACAAAAGATGACATCACACCACTCAGAATGGTGCACTTGAAAATGTAGGCATTGCTGATTTCCTCAGAGTTCCATCAAACTTTTACACTACAGTTGACCACTAAGAACCAAAGCCAGAGATAGTGAAGGCACATAGCAGGTAGTTCTGCCATGGGGAATCTTACTTCTGTGTTTATTCTTTCTCTCACAGCCAAACCTAGCACGTTCCCAGTCTCAGTCCAGAGACCATCTCATTTGAATTTTGATTTTTGTGTTGGTTGGCAATGTGACTTGTATCAGGGCAGAAAGTTTAGCGACACAATACCATCTTTCCATATGCGTCGTGGTGTTTCCCTCAGACTTAATGAAGCACACAGGTGTTGAGGAATGGCTCTGCAGCAGATGCAACAGAAACCACCATGCTCCAAAGGGCTTCTGTGGAAGTGAAGGCTACAGATGACAAGTAGGCAGGTAAGTGAACGAAGTCATTCAGGCAATGCAGGTGCTGGGGAGAAAGGTGGACTGATGGAGAGCAGCATGGGAGAGACTGGGAAGACTCCTGTGCTCTGCTCCTCCATGCCTGATTTTCTGTTTCGCTTCTTGTTTTTATTTTTATTTGTTTATTTTTAAGTTTCAGTTATAAGCACTTATACTACCTTCAGTCTACTGTTTCCTCTCTCCAGTTCCTCCTCTGTCCACAGTCACTCCATTCTCTCTCAAATCCATGACCTCTCTATGTTTATTATTGTTACATGTGCAAATATCTATCTATCTATCTATCTATCTATCTATCCATCCATCCAAACATTCAACAATCCATACATCATACATACATACATACACACATCCATACATCCATGTATCTATGTATCTATCATCTGTCTATCTATCTATCTATCTATCTATCTATCTATCTATCTATCCATTTGTCCATCCAAACAGCCAACCATCCATCCATCCATCCATCCATCCATCCATCCATCCATCCATCCATCCACCCATCCATCCATCCACCCATCCATCCATCCATCCATCCATCCACTCATGTATCTATCTTGCTTTCTTTCTTCCTTCCTATCTATCTATCTATCTATCTATCTATCTATCTATCTATCTATCTATCTATCTATCTACAATGCTGTTTGTATGTATATGTGATGTACATGCTTAGGGCTGACCCTTTGAGATTGAGTGTCTATGGGGAGACTTGCCGCTTCCTCTCTCAGCATGTAGCTCTTCATGTAGAGGTGGGTGAGTACTTGTGAGGTTTTCACCATCCCGGCTAGCACGTCAACTGCAGTTGTCCTTTGTTTGGGCCTTGTTCAGGTGACTATAATGTTAAGGTCTTGTAGGTGCAGCTTCTCCATCATTTATAAAAGACGCTGTGTGGCAGCAGATACCTTTTCCTCTGGTTCTTACAATCTTTCAGCAGCATCTTCTACAATGTTCCCCCAAGCCTTAGGCGGAGGAGTTTTGTTGTAGGTGTGTCAACTGTAGTTGTGCACCATGTGGTTGTGTTCTGCATTTTAGAGCAGTTGTGGGTTTCTGTGATGATCTCCTCCCCTTTATCTCTAACATCAGCTGGCTTTCCTCAGGTATTCTATCCCCTCACGACCAGAGTGGATAGCCTACAGCAGAGCTCACTGCTGACAAGCCTATCTTGAGTTGGCCTCACATTCCAGGCTGAAGGGTTCCATCTCATAAAATTCATCCCATGTCAGACTAATCGCACACAGTAGGTACCTACATGTCTGTCTGTCCAGCATGGATAAAAGCCAAGGTCTGTTCCTCCTTCCCCATCTCCTTTTTATTGTATTTTCTGGGACATCTCATGGAGCTTAGGAGCCCATTGAGTCATTTGCACTTGCTGGTTTATTCTAAATTGTTATAAGAGATTCAGACATACAGAGAGTCAGATATGTGAAACACAATCTTGGTGCAGCCTTGTGTGTCCCCTTTGGGCATTCCACCTCTGATCTGGTCATCTCTATCTAGCTTTCTGAAGTGTGTACTTTTGAGGGTTTCTCTATTCCCCTCCGAGTGTTGAAAACTTACCCTGGAACCTTGAGCATTCTTGGCAGGTGTTCCACCATTGTGTATCCCGAGGCTTCCTTGACGGTATTTAAGGGGCTTCATTCTATAGTCACACTTTATTATATCATTACCTCCATCCCCTTTCCCATCCACGGAGATAGATGGGGAAATGTCCAATGTTTATTGCCGGAATTGGTCCTTGAAGCTGGTTAACACACAAAAAGAAAGTCACCATTCAATGAATTCCAAAACTTTGAGGGACCACATACCTGTAAAGGAGAAGAAGGAATGAAGTCTAAGTAAGCAGATAGATATAGAGATAAAGAGGTTAGAAGAAGAAGAAAGATGGATACAGGTGCTGAGAAATGGAGGCAATGAAGATGACAGAGCTGACGGATGTGGGCAGATGGAGTTGACCAGGCAGAGATGGAGACGGAATTGATGAAATTATAAATGACAGACACAGGTGGAGATGATCGGAGGATATGAATATAGAGATGGTAGAGAAAGAGGTGAGGGAGGGAAAATAGAAATGATGAAGGCAGAGACAGATGACACAGAGAGCTAGCCATGCTAGAGAGAAGTGGATATATAAGATGACGGAGATGGCAGAGACTGAGACTGAGGGAGGAGGTAGCAATAGAGATGACGCGGTGGAGATGAGGCAGAGGTAGTAATAACAGAGACAGAGATAAGAGTAGCAGTAGAGATGAGAGAGGTGGAGATATGATGGTCCTCACAGGTCCTTAGGCAGAAATGGGTGAGGAGATGAAGGGACCCTCTTTGAGATGATACCCGACCTAGGATGAAACACTTCCTTAACTAATCGTGAAATCAGAAAGCAGATGCCAGTGGCAGAGGACCTGCTAAGCACAAGCTTATGGAATTGTGCACGTTGCTACCTGATGCACGATTGGGAACTACCTATCCATGTCAATTTCTATTTTGATACGTGGATCAGGCTATGCAGTGTCACTCATAGGGCTCCCTATGGTGACGGAGTGTTGAAAGCATGGTCTGCTTTATTGATTCTGGAGAGGAGTCACTGCCTCTCACTTGCTAAGTAATTGCTGCTAAGATGCTGGAATGCTCCTGGCTTTCAGCTATTACTTTCAGGGGGTCTGTTCCTGGTCGGTGATTAGTCCTGTTGCTTTTTATGTGCCATGGGGTTGGAGTGTGTGTGTGTGTGTGTGTGTGTGTTTTCCTGTGTGTCTGTGTGTTTTTGTATCTGTGTGTGTTTGTACAACTCTGTGTGTGTTTGTGTGTGTATTTGTGTGTGTCTATGTGTCTCTGTCTGTCTCTCTCTGTGTGTGTTTTCCTGTGTCTGTGTGTGTGTTTGTATATCTCTGTGTGTTTGTATGTGTGTATTTGTGTGTGTCTATGTGTCTCTCTCTCTCTCTGTATCTGTGTGTATTTTCCTATGTTTCTGTGTGTCTGTGTCTGTGTGTGTTTGTGTGTGTGTGTTTGTGTGTGTGCGTTTGTGTGTGTCTATGTGTCTCTGTCTCTCTCTCTTTCTCTCTCTATGTATCTGTGTGTATTTTCCTATGTTTCTGTGTGTCTGTGTCTGTGTGTGTGTTTGTATATCTCTGTGTGTGTTTGTGTGTTTGTGTGTGTGTGTTTGTGTGTGTCTATGTGTCTCTGTCTCTGTGTCTCTCTTTGTCTCTGTGTCTGTCCTTCTCTGTGTGTTGTATGTGTGTGTGCATGTGTGTGTGAGAATGCACATGGGCTGGAAGTCATTCATCAGGCACTCTCTGTCTAGTTTTTGAGATAGACTCTTCGTTAGCTTGGAGCCTGCTGGTTCAGCAAGGCAGGCTGGCCCAGGGTTCTTGTCTTCAGATTGCCATGCTGGGATTACAAGCACAGCTAAGATGCCTCACTTTCTACACCGATGCTGGGGCTTGAACTCATGTCTGCATGTTAGTGCGGCAAGCAATTCTCTGAGGGAAGCATCTCTTCAGACCCCTGTTTCCCAAGGCAACACGCTCTGTTTCCACACTGCCCCATAGGAGTCATCTCTCTATGTTGCAGTAAGTGACCCTTTGGTCTCGGGAGGAGATGGTGTCCTTTCTGTGATTACTTTGTTGGACATAGCCACTCCTGTCTATTTGGCTTCTTTCCCCTATGGACTATTCCCTTCAATTGTTTTCAAAAGATTAACTCTATGGATTAAAAGCAATAGGCATCCTTGCAGCATCTTTGGCTCCGACCTCTGCTGACTGCCCTTCACTTGAAGCTACCATAGATAGAAGAATTGACATTGCAATCATGATTCAGTTGTCCAGGGGAAACATGGCGATTTGTTTCAAAGATAGGGGTTCATAAAGAGGGGGAGATGCACCCACCCAGATGACACCGTGGCAACATGTCTAGGCTAGGTCCTTCCCAGGTCGTCCTCTGGTTTTTGAACTAAGCTGTTCTTGATAATCAGGAATGCACGTGAATCCTGACTACTAAGGGTATGGTGAAATGCATGCTAGCCCAAATCTGCTCTGCTGACAACTGGTTAACTAATACTGTCCTTCATGAGCCTTTAGCTTAAGTTTTGTAGGGTCTGTTATTAGATTACCTATGTTGCCCTGTTTACAGTGTCATCCTAGGTATAGAACAAGAGGTAGTAAATGCCATCTTTTCTTTAGAACTTTAGCATCGAAGCACAGAAAGCTTATAATTGGTGCACGTTGTCTACCATCCCACAAGCACGGGCAAGCACTGTGTACCTAGAAACAGCCAAGCTGATGCTGATCCCTGCTGCAGCCACCAGCCCTGTCTGCCATCCTCATCCTCACCGCCATCATCCCTGTCACCATGGAAACAAGGCTAAGTCATTTAGGCTTATCTGGTTAGTAGAGCTTTATAATCCCCGGGATGATTACGCATCTTGAAATAGGGAAACACAGAGCTTCCGTACAAACAAACAGGACATTGCCTCCCCCTATCCTGGTCTCTGAGATGCTGAGGGCCATCGCACTTAAGAAGAAAGCTACCTCAGCTGTCTCTCCCACCCCACGGAAACTGTCTTCCTCTCTCTACATGCCATGCCTTAGTCTTGTCTTTGGAGAGTAACTATTTTTCTGATTATTCTGTCTGTGCCTTAGATAAGCTGAGGCTAGACTTCCAGTCTCCCTGCTCCTCACCACAGCAAATCTCGCATGCAAATTGCACAGATTTATGTCCAAACTCTGCCATAAGTTTTAAACATCTATTTGGACAACACTCCTCTAGAATTTATTATTTCTGCATTACTTCACAAAGCATGGGCTGTATACACAGAGGGGAATATAAAACTGCAAGAATGATCAGAAAATGCAAAGCATGTGAGCCATTCAAGTTCATGTCTTCTTCGTGGATGGATGGACGTTGAGGACAGTCAGGCACACCACTGGCTACTAAGACTGACTCCCTAGAGTGTGGAAGGTCAGTGGAGTTCCTTGTGACATACATGGACACTCACTGGTCATTTGTCCTTCTGTACAAGCAAGCTGTTAGCTTCAGGTCACTTGTGTTGGGAATGGATGAATCAAGCCCAGCTTCAAGAGTGAGAGGTTTCATCCACAGAAGGGGACTTTTCAAGTGGGTCATGCTGGCCTAATACTGCCCCTCTGAGCCTCGTTTTGGGGAGCTAATTCTTTGCTATATAGGTTGTAAGCGTCCTACTGCAAAGACTTCCTGATACTGAGATGCTGGGCCAGTACACTGGGTAGTTTGGGAATATGTATGGAGATTCGGTTTTCCACTCAGAAGACGGGCATTGCCCTGGACCCTCCTCATCATGGATCACTTTGTTTGTTTAGGTGTGACAGCGAAGTCATACGTATCCCACATACAGAGGCCTTTTCTAAACTGAGAATCAATCACCACCAGGAGCTCGTGGACAGAGTCAGCATGTCATTGATGAGCGCTGTCAATGTAAGCCTTCCACTTTGAGTTGTGAGTTCGGGGACAAAGCCTCAGTTCCTTTCACCTAGCTCCTAATCCTTTACTCTAGATCAAGCTAATGTGCCTATGTGGACTTAAACTTACTTCTTTTGCTGAGTTCCTCCTGGCCGTTTTACCACCTGACGCTCTGTTGCAGTTGAAGCCCTGCGTGCTATTTATTTCCTGGGAGCCCAGAGCATACAGCTTTCCGCACACAGCATGAAGGGAACCAGGAGTCCTTTTTCAACTATTTAGTCACACCCAGAAATTGTACACAGCCCCCTAGAATATCATCCTCACTGCATTAGCATGGACTCCAGCCCTAGAAGCTTAGAAAATACTGAGCAGAGGACATAATTCCTAAGGCATGGTGTGGCCGGCCGTCTCCTTCCACTCCCTCCACATTGCTGAACTTGAGAAGTCCTTGGGGCAGGTGATTCAGTGAAATTCAACGTTAAGAAAAAAAATGGAAGAGACCCAGGAGAAGCAGACATGTGAAGGAGCTTGGCAAAACTGGGAATAAAACCTGAAGCCTCACTTAACGTCTAAACCCAGGTTGCCCTCTGGAGAGTGTGTCTCACCCTGGCTACCTCTTCTGTCTTTCTTTCTCTGCTTCTTGTGCAGCACGAGGCAGAGGGGCTCTCCACCAAATGCTACTAACCTCATGGACCCTCCTCATCATGAGTCGCTTTGTCCTGTCAAAGCACTTGGGTCCAACCAAGCTTTCCCCAACAACCCTGAGTGATGACAAACCCCGTCATCCCTCCAGTTGATTCTCTTGGTATTTTGGACACAACAATGATGATGATAAAAATAACTAAAACAATGATGCTTTTTAAAGATGACTGGTGCTGGCATCTGTGGTACCTTAGTTACCTTTGTTGTTCCACTCAGCCAGTCAGTCCCCTGCATTCTCGTCTCACAGTCCTTCTGCCCTAAGTGAAGCATGTTCTCCTGAAGCCCTAGCTCATAGATTACCCTAGGTGCTGCTGGCAGGCATCACCTAGAGCTGCCCTAAGAGTTCTGATGCTCTCCTGCATTTGAGATTGTCCTCCTGGAATCATCTCAACTCACTGGAATGTCCATTCTTGGAGAGAGAGACAGAGACAGAGACAGAGACAGAGACAGAGACAGAGACAGACAGACAGACAGACAGACAGACAGAATTTAAGTAGATTTCTGCAGTATTGACAATCCTTTATGGGCACTAGTAACTGGGCTCGAAATCCTGGAAGCTAAGAGCAGGGACAGATGAATAAGCCAGTGAATAAAGTCAGGGTAGTGACCTGACTTTAATCTCAAACCAAATGAGAGAAGAGAGACCTTCCCTGTGCCTGAGGCAAGCAGGAGGGATCGTGTTTCCCTACCCACCAGTCAACATCCAACATCGATAAGGACTCCTGTTCTGATTGAGGACAGAGATGCCAAAAGGCAAGAGAAACCCAACTGCATGTTAAAACAAGGAGTGAGACTCCCAGGTAGCAAGTGAATGCAGTTAGTCATGATAGAAGTATGGAGGAGATTTCCCCAGCCTGAGTCAGTCTAGAGTATTCCAAATCAAGGACTTTCCAAAATCCCAACGGAGATTGACCACTGGTCCTTGGCACTGTGCCCGATGTCTCAGCCCAGTCCTTCTCCCTCTCTTGGGAAAGTCCTCTTGAAGCTGACATGCCAGAGAGGTAGTCAAAAACTCCAAACCAGGAGACCCATGCAGAAGTGCTAGAGGGCTTTGAAGAGAATTTCTTCCATCCAAACCTTGCTCAGCCCTCAGGGATATGGGCACCAATGTTCACAGCAATTCAGGACTGTGTTGAAGACTATCAATTCACCGGACGTTAGAAATAGTCCACATGATAGCACGGGGCGGTAAGGAGAAGGAGCCACGGGCACGATCCAAATCAGCTAAGACTTGAGCTTTAAGCTGTTGTGGTCCCTAGGGATGCCTGGGCCTGTCTAGTGTCCTCACAACACCTGGGTCTAAGCAAATCGAGAGACAGGCATGACTTCACTGTCTTAAGAACACGGATCCCGGGGGCAGATCGCTAATCAGATTGATGGAAAACTACTGTCTGTACTGAGATCTCGATGCTGGCAGCTCCTTCTGTGCCCCAGCACAATTTCCCCACACTTTGCTCCTTGGTTGGATAGGAAAAGAATTAAAGAAAAAGTACCTTTTACTTTCCCAGCTTAAATATTCTTGACTACACTCTCACATCGGTTGTGTTCTATGACCTGTCCCCAACTCTCTTCCTTAAAGGTTCTTATTTTTTAACCTTCTCAGGGAGATGGGGAAGTGAAGTCCCTCACGGCAGAGGGCCAACCAAAACTGAGTTTCTATGAAAATGCCTAAAGGAAACTTGAAATTTTGGAAGCTAATTAAAAGTAAATAAATTTGGGCTGGGGAGTTGGCTCAGGTAGTAAAGTGCTTTCTGTACAAACATAAGAGCTTAAGTTCGGACCTCCAGAATCCACACAGTGGGGTTACAGAGTGCACACAGTAGGGTTACGGAATCCACACAGTGGGGTTACAGAATCCACACAGCGAGGTTACAGTGGTGTCCACCTGTAACCCCAGTGCTCTTGTGGCAAGATGGAAGGCAGAAACAGGAGAATGCTCAGAAGATCACAGGCAGCTAGCCTGCAATACAAAATAATAGATAAGAGACTTGTTTCCTTCCACTTGGAGAGATGGCTCAGTGGTTAAGAGCACTTGCTGCTCTTCCAGAAGATCGGGGTTTAGTTCCCAGCAGTCATATGAGATGGTTCACAACAGCCTGTAACTTCCAATCCTGGGGTTCTGACTGATGCCCTCTTCTGACTCCTGTGACCACTGCACACAGACACACACATGCACACACATGCACACATGTGCGTGCATGCACATATGCTCACACATGCACATAAACCTTTAATTGAGAGAGACAGAAAGAGGAACAGAGAGAGAGAGCATGAGAGAGAGAGAGAGAGAGAGAGAGAGAGAGAGAGAGAGAGAGAGAGAGAGATTCTATCACAAGCAAAGAGGAAAGTGAGAACTGACTCCCGAGCTTGGCTGCCATGCACACATGTGCACACACCCACAGTCACACACAGGTAAATGTGCACGCCCACCATCCCTCACACACAAACATAAACATATACATGTCATACGCAGACACGATGTTTTTTTTTTTTTTAAATTAAAAGACTTAATAAGCTGATAAAGCAAATAAAAGCTTTCCTTTGAGAACAATACAGAGTGGCTCAATAAGGAGAGCAAAGTGCTGTCCACGTCACGGTTCTGTTTATGCGTGCATGTGTGCCTGCATGTGTGCCTGCACATGTGCACACGTACTGCATGTTAAGTGCACACATGCCAGAACATAAAAACCGAACTACCACCTACAAAACCGTGCCCCTGGAAGTCAGAAGGGAGTGAGTTGTTGGAGCAGCTTCTTGTTGAACTTCCCCCTGTATCCCTGAGAGGTTCAATTAAGGGATGCGAGCCATAAAACTGTGCATTTTCTCCTGCTATGATGCATTGTTTTTAATCTCGCCGCCTTGTATTATATCACGTTCCTATAATTCTTCCGACAGGAAAAAGCTTGTTTTATAAAAATATAGTCTCCAGCATTTGAAATATAAGTTTGCGTCCAGACAACATATATATCACGGAGCCAGCAAACTAACTCACTTACTTAATCCACTAAAGTTCAGGTGCTTCCTATATTATGCGAAATGTCTTGAGATATGCAGTTGCTGCCAGTGCCCATCACTGCTCCCTTGCTCAAGAAAGATGAGAGGGGAAGGGGGGTGGAAATCCCCTCCTGGGATGCCACAGTAACACGTCTTTCATTATCACCCGGTGTCAGGACACTGGGTAATATTCATTGTGCATGAACAATAAATTACTATTTACCTGGCAGTGTCTTTGATAAGACCGTCTCCTGTCTCTCTCTCCCTCTCTCTGTCCATACAGTACGGAGCAGAGCAACCCCCTCGCCTATAATTCTTATTAAGGCACTACCTTTCCAGAAGAAGAAAGCACATGCTTCCAGAGCCGCCACTCTCTGGGGTTTTTTTAGGGACCTTGTTTTTATTGGTTTGCTTTTATTTCTCCCACCCTGCTGTGTTTGAATGCCACGGTGACTTCTGTGTATACAAGTCTCATATTGAAATGTCGGCTGCAGATATATGCAATATTAAAGAGCGCTTATGAATTTTTGACATCTAATTAGTCGCTACCCAGTTAACATGTCAGGGCTCAGAGGGATTAGGAAGGCGGCCCTTTCTGAATACGTTACAGTGAGGCTCTGTCCTTTCATGTATTATTCTTTAATGGAAGTGGTGATTATTTGGCTGTGATTAATTGATGAAGCCCATTGGTCTGGCAAGTGGAACCCAGTTCGCCATTGCTCGTTCTGGCTCAGAAGGGCTCTGCTACACAGTCGCAAGGCCCTGCTTCCCCCTGGTCCCCTCTCTGTGCCACTCAAGGCCAAAAAGCATTTCTTGATCCTCTTGCAGCTCTTTTCTCCACTCAGACCAGTCATAGTTCGACATCCTAGCTCTGCAAATACCACATCCTGACACCCAGGTCAGGCCACACAGAATAGGGGATGGAGGAGCCCCTAACCCTCCTCCCCTGAAACAAAGTCTCTGGGTACCTCTTTCCTCTCATGTTTGACTTCTCACAATGATTCTTTGGTGCTTTTAACACCTGTGGCTCTCAAATGGCTCAGTTTACTCTGGGTCCAGCTGTCTGCCAAGACAGCAGGTGACACGCAGCGCTTTGAGAACCCTCTTGCCATTGTCTCTAACTGGAGACATTCAGAAGTCACACATGTAGGAGGGGAGCCTGACACCTCTGCCTCTTCTAGGATACAGGATGTCTGGCTCTGGATGTCACATCAGTGGAATGGATCTGCTGGTGACCTCAGGCAGAGCTGGCCTTCCGCTGAGGAACATCAAGATATTGTTCTGGTCCAACTGTGAAGGGGCCCCAGAAGGAAGCAGACAGGCTCTACAGTGTCTGCCTCCTCAGGCCCCAGTAAAGCTCCCCATCTCCCAGACAAGAGCCTTGGATCTCATGGTCTTGGGCTGAAGCCCAGCAGGAGGTAAAATATGTAAATTAAGGACGCTGGAAGGTGTTGGTACAGCATTGATTAGGTGATGGTTTAGCATTGAGTTTGCTCAAGGGTCTACAGGCATGCTTTCACTTTAGTCATGACTCTCCTGCAATATGTGCCTGTGTATACACAGGCATGTGTGTAAGCATGTGCTGGTAAATACACACATGTGCATACATGTGCACATAGTCATACATTCATGCATACACAGGCTTGCACTATACACTACACATAGCCGTACTCATGCACAAACGTGCACATTACACATAATATTAATTCATGCATGCACACACGCAAACTCACATACAATAGTTCCCACACTCATGTGCACACAATGCACACTTGCATGTGGTATGACACCCATGCATTCATTCACATACACACTATCACCACACTTTGTGCACACATGCTCACTACATGTAATATCACACCCATGCTTACATAGACACAAAGTCATGCACACCCACACACCCACACTCATACACACATAAACATACTCATGAACACACATGCACATAGCATGTAGTATAATCATGCTGATATGCACAGAGTTCCTCACTTGGGTACAAATCAAATATGCGCACTTACAGATAGTACCACGCTCACGCACACATAGACACTTTCTTTCTAAACAAAGGCTTTACCATCAGACTCTCCTACCCAGGCTTCCTGGCTTTATGGACAATTACTTCTTTACTTCTACTTCTTTTTCTTCTTCTTCTTCTTTTTTTTTTTTTTTTTTTGCAGAATCACACCCATTGTGAACTTCCACCATTCAAGTCTATAATTGGGACAGCAATGGAACTGAGATCCATTGGCTTTTTAAAATGCATCGACTCTGGCCAAACCATCCCCAAGATGTATAATCATGAGTAAGCCCTTCACCTTCATCAGCTGGTGGGTTTAATTACTCCACTTGATGTCAATCAGGGCCAGCCTTAGATGTGCATGTCAGGGGGCCATTTCGGAGAAATTTCCTGGACTTTAAGCTTTCCTCTGCCTCCTGTCAGCTAAGCTGTAAAGGGGAGAAGAGGCAGGAGCAAGAACAGGAAAGAGAGACTCACTGGTAGGTAATGCTGGGGGGCTCCTGACACCCTCAAATGAGTCTGTCTGAGGTGAGCTGTGGATGGAACAGTTCACAGATGTGCCAGCCCTTTGTCTCCTGAACTTTTCACGTTGATAAAAGGGAGCTGGGGGAGGAGATGAGGGTATATGTATCTCTGCTTCACAGAGGTGGAGGTGGGTGGCTCTCTCTGGGATTAAAGGTAGGTTTGGGTAGCGGGAGGCCGAGAAAGAAAGAGCAGGCTGAGATGCGGAGGGCTAAAAGGAAAAAGCGTCAGTGTGTATGGTTTTCCATCTCGACTACAGTGGGTTCTACCCCAAGGAAACAGTGAACTTCACAGTGTAAGAGGCAGCTGAAATTTAGAATTATTGTTTCCTTCTAACAGAAGACTCATTTTCCACGGCCACATTTGCAGCATAATAAGCTTTTTGTTATTTTTTCAATTAGAGTCAATTGACCTAACAAAATGCTCGGCAATTAAGTGATTTTTGTAATGGTCCGGGGGTAATTTAGCCGAGCTTGTCAGCTGTGTTTCATGAAGCCGAGCTGTCTCTTTTTTTTTCCCCTTCCACTGCCTCTCTCTCTCCTCTCTCTCTCTCTCTCTCTCCCTCTCCCTCTCTCTCCCTCTCTCTCTCTCTCTTTCTCTCTTGAGCATAATGGCTCATAATTTCGAAATCTCCCTTCTGTTTCCCTCACAATAATTCGCAATTACAGGAAGTTGTTGGAGGTGATTTTTTTTTTCTACCTTGCCTTTTGAGTCAGTAATTTTAAATAAAATGTACATACTTATAAAAAGCCAGCTATTACTGAAATCACTTTTTGTGTAAACTCAATTATTTTATGAATAGTGACACCAGCTTACACTGGGTCTCACTCTAAAGCCTGAAGCTTTATTATCTTCTGAGTAAAAGGGGGTGGAAGACTCGCAGCACTCTTTCTAAATCAAACCAGCTCCCAAGGGGGTAAACACAGCTCCAGAAGAGCAGAGGGGATCCAGGTCACCTGGTGGTGGCAAATGGCTGAAGTGTCCACTCCCTGGCCCCTGGCCAAGCCCAGTGTCCCTCCCCCACCCCACCAGAGCCATGGCTGGACCAAAGCTTCTCATCCACTGATTTATGAGGGAAATCTTCATTTGCCTAATTGATTCATTTCCCTAAGCTGACATCTGGAGTTAGAATTTCTTTTAAAGGCTGTAGTCAGATGCGATGACAGGATCCGATGGATGCTCTTCCATTGAGGGACTTACTGTCTACACCTATCCTAAACCGGTCCTATCCGCATTCATGCATGCATAGGGGCAACTGTGGGGACATCACGCGGCTGGGGTTCTCTCATACAGATTCACCCAGGAGGCCACTCGAGTCATTACCAAGATCCATCTTTAGCCTTTCCAATGCTCACATCTGCCCGGCTGTCTTTGTTTTGAAAGGGTTTCTGCTTTCCACCTCTTAGCTGCCACCCTTATGACAAACAAGCCAGAAGCAGCCCACTTCGTGCCTTGGCAGGAAACTCTGCCAGGAGGGGGCAGTAGAAGAGCAAGACAGCCAAAACCCCTTTGTGGTCAGCCCACCAGCTCAGGGAGGCCTGGCCTCTCCCTACACACCTGCAACCCAGTGCTAAGCTGGAAACATCCCTTAGTATGTATCACCAAATTGCCCTGGGACCCATCCACATACCTGTTTGGATAATATCTAATCGAATGCCTTTCTATTTTTCTAGGGTTAGACATCCCTAATAACACCTTGAAGGCAGTGGCCACTGCCAGCTGAATGCTGAGAGCCCTGGGCATGTTTCCTTCTAACTTTGAGTAGGGGAATGGGAGACTCCTTGGACAAACCTGGAACAGCTTCTCTAGACCTTAAAAGACAGGTGCCAGCACCACCAGGGCCGTGTGGATTCATTTACTTGTCATTAAATAAATCGTAAATTCCCTACCCATAACATAAGAAGGTCAGATAGATACTGACTCAGTACTTTCAGTTGTAAGTTGTCTACCAAGACATTGTGTATATAACATCTCATTCCTCTTTTCTTTGTAAAGTTGAGAGGGATCTCGGTTCAACTCCAAATGCCTCCCCTCCTCCTCCCTCTCATTCTTTCTCTCCATCCTTCCCTCTCCCTCTCTCTGTTCCTCTCCTTCTCCTCCTCTCTCTCCAACGAATAATTTTCCCTAAGCTAAGGCATAAAGATATTCTGGAGACTTAGTTATTTCATAGCTCTTAACAAGAGGTGTGCTTTCCAGGGTGATTCATACCTGTAACTTTGAGCTAACGGAGATTCTTGAATCATTTCTCCATAGTCATGGGCAGCCTTGGGCTTGGCTTTATTTCGGCTTCTAAGTCACTGTGTTTTGGCCTGGCTGGGGCTTGGCCCAGCCTCTCAAGGCTTTGATTAATCCACTGAACCTCTCATCTCTCTGACTATAAAAGCCTCAGCTACAGTCCTGAATAGCATCTTGCAGAAGAAAGAACCCAAAGCAGAAAGTATTAGACTTTCATCCAGCACCATAGGAGGGATGTAGTTATTAAATTTCAGCTGCTTATCAAACTGATATGAAAGTCATTTTGCATGATTGCACTGCATCCTGGAATCTTACGCTTTTATTTGCTGTGTATCTCTGCGCTTTCTTATTAGAAAAATACTCAAAGGATAAAAAAAAAAAGCTGATAATATTATTCAGTTTTGACAATTAGGTAAGGAAAAAAAATTCAAAGCAATGCTTTTCCACTGCAGCTGGCAATAAACTCGGGTTCCCCTGATAGCAGTCTACACACAGTACTACCCAAGATGACACTGGCTTTGTCTTCTAATGGCCACCTACTGGTTTTACTGGGTCCGGATGAAGTGGAGAAACACTCCCAGTCTGTCCTGTAGTGTCTGTGAATGGCATTTGTGAAATCTTTCAAGTTCTCCTTTATTTGCTCACTCTGACTTAATGTCACTCACTGCCACAGTGCTGGTTGGTAGGGAACCTCTTGGAAGGGTAACTTCGCCCTTAATTAAACATATTTTGTTTTGTTTTGTTTGAGGCAGAGTCACGTGCATTCTCCATTGTCAAGCTTAATATGTAGCCAAGGATGCTCTTGAATTTCTTTATTACAAGAGTCTGGGATGACTGGAGTCCAGCGTCATGCCTCATTTTATCTTGGGGATGGAGATGGTTTCCAGGGCATCATGATCTCCAATTCAAGGGTGGAAGGATGGGGTCTTGACCAGTACTCGCCTGTACCTCCCCTGCCATTTCCCCTCTTTAGCTCAACAGTTTACTCTTAAATTACACACACACACACACACACACACACACAAACACACACACACACACACACACACGATCAATGATCTCTATAGGTGTCCATTTGCTATCTCTCTGTGTTCTATATAAATATTAACGTGACTTCACTTATTAGCTAGTAGTGTGTGATTCGTTTTTCCTTTAGACTTCTTAATAGTGTATTTTGAGACTTTCATACCTTCTTCGTACAATATATTCTTATAATATTCATCCCCCAATCCTCCCAATTCATTCCAGTGCCATCGCTACCTCTCCTACAACTTCCTGACCCCTCCCCCATTTCAATTGATGCTCCACAATTTGAAGGAGCACGCACTGCATCATCACCAACCTCTCAGGGGCCACACACTCAAGAAAAACTAACTTCTCCCCACTCCCCAAGAATCTGTCACTGTCATTGGCTCCTTAGAGAGGGGTGGGGCTCCTGACAGCCCGATCTTTCATGCTGATTGACTCCTGGTACAGTTCTTGTGCAGGTAACCACAGCTGCTTTGACTCCATGCGTATAACGATCTCTTCATGTCCAGAAGACACTCTTGCCAGTCTTCCTCAAACTCTGCTTCTCATAAGCTCTCTCATTTTCAATGGTACCCAAGCCTCGAGGGGAGAGAGATAATACAGCTGTCTCATTTGGGGCTGAAAACTCCACAGACATTTACGTCTACACTTTCGCCGATTGTGAATTTCCGTCTTAATCTCTATCCACCGCATAAAGACACTTGACTGGGAAGTCTGGGAACATCACTAATCTATGGATATAGAGATGACAGTTTAGAGGACAGTTTGAAATTGTGTCAGTTGAGCAAAACACTTGTATTAGGTTTGCTCCCCAGTCAAGTGGCCTTGGCAAGATTTATAACCTTGGACACTGGTTTCTTCCCATGATGCCAACTTTAAATACGAAAATAGCAACTGTTCACCCCTACATCTTTCATGCCACTATTGTACCCATGGGCACATCTTCCTGATCTGTTCACTATAGTTTATAGTATTCACATCTGGGTAAGATTATAGGTGACCCCTGACTCCTAGCAGCCTGCATAGGACTTTACAGCCCTGTGAGGGTTCCCCAGTAGGAAGAAAACTTCCTGGTTCGACCAACTTGGATTTTCTACCTCCTCTGGGCAAAGTGTATAGCGATTACAGTGTTTTAACCTGCAAGTGCTTATACACAACCAAGAGCAATACCAATAGCCTGTGTTCTCTGGGGGTATCCCTAGGATACCCATGATCAACTGTAAGAGGGAGATAGTCCATCGTGACACCAAGGGAAAGGGAAAGATTGGAGGAAGGTTTACAGAGGGAGAAGGGTGGAAAGGCAGAATGGAGGAGGCAGAGAGGAAGAATTAACACTAAAGATGTTTGAAAAGACCATATTTGAATCTACTGTTTTATAAACTACCTGTCCATGCACATGAGCGCATGCGCGCGCGCGCGCACACACACACACACACACACACACACACACACACACACACACACGTTCATATAAATTACTTTTGTCAGAAATAGCCTACCCGGGAGATAATGCTCAACCCAGAAGCCAACCATTGTCCAATGAAAAGAACAGTGCCAAGTGTGGGGTACTTTAGACTTCTTAACAAATTTGTAAAGGTAGGACAGAGGAAACTCAGAGACTTGACAAATGCTGCCTAGTTGCTACAGGATACCCATGTGACCAAGCCAGGAGTATGAGGCTGTAAGGGGAAGCTGGTTTGTTCTTACCTGCTGTCAGGAGTTCTGACTACACTATTCTTCCTGGAGTGTCTGTCAGCCTATGACTTTACTGCCAGTCTTCTCCATACTTTTTGGATTGAGATAAGAAAAAGGATGATGGAAGACCCAGGGTCTCGAAAATTGAGCATTAACCTGGACTGGTACAGATACAGATGAAGGGTCAGCCCACTAAATACGTTCTAGAGGGGGAAGTGGAAACCTCCACAAGGGGAGATCTTTCTACCTCAAGGTCAAAATGGATCATAGCTAATCTGTTGAGTATCTTCCAGGAGCTGACACGATAGCTAGTGACAGGGCAACTGTGCTCTAGCTGTGCTATCAGACTCAGAAAGGACATGATGGTTTGTCAGAGGGGATGAGTATCTTTGAAAAGTAGAAGTGAGGCAGAGTCAGTCAGGAAGGGGAGAAATGCAGAAGGACTCAGTCTTTTACAAAATGGCTCCCGTTTTGTCTAAGGGAAGGAAAGTCTCTTTCCTATGGGCCTCATGGTTCGTGATTGTGAAGAGCAAGTTGAAGCAACCCACAGGCCCTTAATCTTGGCAGTCTCCGACAGTGCTAAGGAGGCCTTTCATTTCTGCTTCTGTGTTTCCCTTTGCAAAGTCTATGCTGTTCTGTACTGAAGCCTATAAATCACCACTGGAGATCATATATATATATATCATATATATATATATGATATATGATAATATATATATATATATATATATATATATATATATATATATATATAGTAAGGGGACCAGACTTGAGAAGCCCTGACTAAGTGGTCCAGTAGTTTGTGGGAAGTCTTAGCACCTTATCTTCTCTGTACTATTGGGAATACCCTAGCACAAAGCAAATGTATATACTTCTTGGACTCTTACTGAAGTCACAGCTTCCAAAATTCGAGCTCTGATGGCATCACCAGAACTGAGTGCTTCCTTCCTTTTGTAGCTCTAACACCATGTCCTGTTTTTTTTTCTGAGATTCTGAACACTGGAACACGAAATTCGAAAAGAAACAAGCAAGTCAATAATGGCTGAGAGGAGAGAGCAAGGAGTTGGGAAAGGAGATACTCTGCCAACTCAGGAAAAAGTAATGAGCCATAATTGCAGCAGAGCTGATGGTACAATGGGTGCCAGAGACTGAGCATCCAACCACCTGAGTCAATGGAGACAATGTGTGGTCCTTGGTGGTTGGCATGATGAATGCATCCCACATTGAATGGAGCAGGACATCCTCCAGGTCTGTGGGTGGCTGAGGGTAGAAGTATTGGGCCTAGCCAGCTGCCATGCTGGTCAGAACTGGGTAGCACTGGGTTTGTGAATCCTTGGGCAGTTTTCCTTAACCGGGAAAAGAGACGTGGACCATGCAGAAGCTTCTGTGGCCTTCATTGTCTCTTCTACCGCAGAACTAAAATTGTTAGGAGAAACTATCAATTAAGTTGATATCAAAATATGAGATATCAACATGACTGACTGTGTTTCCTATTTGAAAATGAAGGACTCCTTTCCATCCCCATCTCCTACGTAAGCATCTTCCCTGTCTTCCCAATCTCTCCTCTCTCTCCTGTCCTGCGCTGTGCTTTTGATTCTCTGGGCCATGCCGTTTGCTCTTACTGCTACACTCTGTCCCTTCTTCTGTCTTGATATCCCAATTGTCATTTCTCCCCATACCTGACTCAAAACAGGTGTTTATGGGTGTTTTTTAAATTTTTTTTATTTTTGCATAAGGAAATTTTACTTCACTTATTGGTTTATATACTTTCACTTATTGGTTTATATTATTTAGCCAGAATAGCCCAGATCTTGATATTCTCACACTTAAATTTCTATAGCCCACTAAGCTGGTATAATTGTGGTATGCCTCACAGATTAAAAAAAAAACAGCCAATTAAAACTGGAATAAATCAAAACGAATAGGAAAAAAGCAGGTACTAGAAGAAAATCAAATTTAAAAAGTATTTCATTTGGTACCATAAACTTTATACATTGCATATTGATATCTATTGACTTCCCATATCGTCTAGGTTGACTTTTAATTTGGGGGGTATATTTGTTTTTGCAGACTCTACCTTGTGAAGGACAGAGCTGGATTTAATGGTCAAAGGCAATCTTGAAAATCTGTTTGCAAAATTCCCAATTTCAAGTATACTCCAGGGAAACAGACAAGGCTGAAATGTATCTGCAATGAGTCAAACATAGAGTTTATTTTTAAAAACATACTTTGATTAATTTCAGGTACCTAATTATCTCCTCAATTTAACAACCATTTCTGTTTAAATGACAGCTTTTAAAATATTTGACTCTAATAAACCTCCCCTGAAAACTTGTTATGCTATTAATTTGATAATACATTTTTTTAAATCGAATGTTCATTTTGTAAAACCAACTCTGAGTATCTAAAAATAAGCCAGTCCCTTCTAGAGTGTGCTCCAAAATAATGGTTTGTGTTTTGTGTTTTGCTATCTCACTACCAAGACGTCTATGTCAGTTGGCCTCCCCGTCTGTTCTGATGGTTACAGGTGAAATTTTTCTCAGGCTGAGGATCATCCCAAATTGAAGTTAGTCCAAAACCCCCAAGTCCAATGGAAGCTTGCTGGAAGAAGGGGTCTCCTTGCCATCCAACCTCATGCGCAATTACCACTTGAGAAACACAGATTTCTTCCATCCCTTAGGGATTTATATGCCTTCTTAGCATGAAACCGTCATACTCTCCATCAGCAACATGAGAGGGAGAGAGAGAGATTGTGATGACAAACCACAGACTCACCTGCCCCGTAAGGGATGGTATGTGGAAAATTGGCTCAGGAGTTCAGAGGCTCTTGAATCTAAGACTCATTCAACCAATGACTCATGTTCCAGCCCCCAGATCTGCGTTTATATAATGAAAATCTGCGAGTGACATTTTTATTCTATTAGTTTTCAAAGGTAAGAGGCATAGCTGTGGAAAAGGGTTGAGCTTTGTTAGAGATGCAAGCCAGAAAACATTTATCCTATGAAACAGTGTTAGCCTCTCTCTGGACGATGTAATTGTAACACCCGCAGGCATGCGCATTTGTGCGTACTCATATGTACACATACCCATGTGCGTGCACACAGTAGTGGATGCCTACAGGAGAATTATAATCTTTGGAATGTTGTCACTTAGCAAAATATCATCATAGAGAAGATAGAAAACACATCCTAGGTTCAGGTCCCAACATCTTCATCATCTTTGTGGTTGTGATGGAGTTGCCTGATCTCCCTGAGTCTAGGTGATGGTCACCTAGAAGCAAGATGGACGCAAGGATATGTGAGTGCATCATGAGGCAGTTATACTAAATCTGCTTGTTTTAACAGATAGTAACTATCTGCCTCGGGCCACAGCAGGTGCTTGAAGTGCCCGCAGTGACAGCGGTAACTAGGATGACGCCAATGGTAACGATGGCAATAGGGGGTACGAGGTTGTGTCATTGTAGAAATGGGGTTCCCAAGACAATAGGAAATTGCATCTCAGAAGCTGGAAGTCAAGGGCCCGCGGGCTATGAGTCACCACTTTTCTTCGTGCCTGTCAGTTTGTTTTTGAGAATCCACAGAAATAGAAACGCTCTATCAGACCAACTTGGGTTGCCATCTGGCCCACACATTTTCCTGGCACGGCCCGAAGGCCAGCACTGCTAATCTCCCCTCCAAGCAAAACCCCAAGTTTAACAGAACAAAAATCTGCCGCTGTGCTGCAGGGAGCACAGCCTGGGTTCGTTATCAGGATCTGTGGGTGAGCGGTAGGCATGAGACAAGTAATACCAATAAGGACTGATCAGGAGGGTAGCCATTGACAAAGGTCCTGGCTACGTTGTTACAAACTGCACCAGACTATTGAGCAGGGGCATCGGTGGACTGCCCACAGAGTTTCCTTATTGAGTCTGTTAGGTTGTGTTATTGACCTTGGTTTTTCACTGGGAGACACTGAAGAGACTTATCCCAGAAAATGAACTAATGTTGGACGTTTAGAACTTGGCATCCTATCTTCCGACAACTGGGGTGGCAAGCTTTAAAGACTGAGTAAAAAAAGGGGAGACATTTGATTCACTCTGGCTTTCTTGAGGTTCTAGGGTGGAAAGACTGGGGTGGCCTCCAAATCCAGTTATTACTATATAAATTAGGGCCCTGAGACTCAGAGTAGTAAGTGAGCTATTTCCAATAGACAGAGTAAGATGTAGATTCAAAATGGGGTTCAAAATTTCAGCCTGGAAAGTAACCTTTAAAAAAAAAGTTCTATAAGTAGAAAACTAGGTGATGATATCTAAGCTGTATTAGCATACTTTATCACTACGTTAGTATATTAGTATATTAGTATATACATTGCTTTGCTTCTGCATGGTGACATCAATTACATCACATGTATTTATAAAATATTCCAGGGTCAGTTACACTTGAAGCATCCAGGTTGAAACAGGATTTCAACGGGCTTTTGAAAGTTCGTTTATTGCAGGTCTTTCTGTCTTCCATTTGTGTTTCTACTCACTTTTGTGATTTTTTTTTTTTTTGGTGCTCAAAAAATACCCCTCAGATTTGTGTTTTCTAGACCACAGAGTGGGCAAGAGCCTTAGGGGCCATGACATCTTCACTGGGTTTCAGTACTTCACCTTAGGGTAGGTATTCCTGGTGTCTGAACTCTCGCTTGGCTACCCTTCGAGCCAACTCGTAAAGGAATGAGGTCTCTGGAGACCTAAACTGCAGACACGAGAGGCTCCACAGCAAGCACCCTCCTTCTGAAGCTGCAGTGCCCCTAAAGACCACAGACTGTATTAGGGTCATCTGAGCCTCCACAGTCCTCAGGAATAGCATGTGTCTCCCAGCATGTCTACTGTGTGTGGTTTTGTGAAGGATTTCTCGCTCCAGTAAGCTCTTGCTCTAGATTTGAGATTCCTAGACTGAGGTATGTGAGAAGGGAGTCTGAAGAGAGGTATTGATAAGGGCATTCACAGATCGGGGGCTGTGGGACTAAGTCACTGTACTTTGGTGGAATTATAATTCCTCGTTGTGATTTGGGAAGAAAAGTGTCCTTTCTTCTGAGGCTCCAGAGAACAGTGTGAGGAGACAGGAAAAGCTTTCCCGAGAAGAAGAGACGTGGAACGTCAAGGAGGCTGAGCTCCAAGCTCAGTGCATTGCGTATTTTCCACAGGGGAAAATTTCCTTTTGTGGGAAACTCTTGTAATTCATAGACTTTGAGACTAAGAACTTAGTTCTTACAAATCCAAAGTGAAGATTTGTTTGATAGATACTTAGGAAAAGAAATTAAAAAAAAAATTGGCTTTGAATACTCCATGAAGTAGACAAACCCAGGGAACTCTCCCTTTCTTCCAGGAAGCTCCACACCCAGGGATGCTTTGCTTTGCAACCCAAGACCACAGTTACATTTTGAGCTGTGCTCCCTTCCCAGCCTCCTCTTTAAATATGTAAAACTCGGTATGCATCTAATTGTCCCTTCAGTTGTCCACTCGTACCTTCAAATTATGGGACAAGTGGCCAATTGGGCCTGCAATTGGCTAATTGTGGATGCAATTAGCCAATTGTGGGTATAATTAGGCGCATGTAGAATTAATCATATGTGCAAAGTGGGCGTCCACCCTTTGAAATTGTTGAACTAAAACCTGTTCTAGATGCACATCTGGACCAGGCACAAAAGGGATGCAGAGAGAATCCTGGATGAGTCACTCTGCAGAGAATCATTAAAGCAAATCTGTGCCTGGTTAACAAGGACGCGTGGTCCAACCCTACAATCAGATTGCCTTCCCGTCTCTTTGAGGAGCTCCTCGCAGGCAAGGCAACACAGATCGAAGCATCAAAAACCAATTGCTCAAAGGCTAAAAGAGGCGGCTCCGTGGATAAAAAATCCACCCTGAAAGCGTGAAGACCTTAGCTCGAACCCCTAGCACCCACAAAAAGACAACCATGGTATTACATCCCTATCACCCCAACATTGGGAGAGACAAGCGGACCCTAAGAGCTTACTGGTCAGCCAGCATAGAGGAGAGTGTGAGCTTCCACTTAGTGAGACGCTGCCTAAAGATAATAAGGTGGAGAGTCATAAATACAGGAATACATGAGTGTTGCTTAGCCTCAGCAAGCATGTGTGCCTCCTTATGCATGTAACGCACACGCACACACACATACACACACACTTCATACCTCTCACAAACATATAAAACATAGCCACAACATACACATATAAACCAGTAGTCCTCTGGGAAGACCTTCTGATGTATCCCGGCTGCTGCTGCTCCCCACATGAAGGTTTTTAACTATTCTTTGGATTGATGAGTTGGTTGACGGACCCTAACAGGCAGACCCATCACAGTAGCTATTCGGCAGGTACCACATTCATTTCAGACCAAACACTTGCCACTGCACTATGTCACTACCTCAGTCAGGTAGTAACTGATGTCTTCAGGTTTCTTGGGAGAGAGGAGATAAAATGGAAGCGTGGAATGCCCAGGCAAGCATGGTAAACATTGGTAACGCAATCATATTATGGGCAATGTGGTAACAGAGATACAGTAATTTAAATATGTTAATGTCTTGATTTATCAAGTCTGGATTTCCTTTCTCCTTCCACTCCATTTCTGTTTGTATAAGTTTAAATGTTCTGTCAGACAGCAGGACATTTCCAAGGTGGTTTAAGTGGAAGTCGATATGGCCTTACTGATGTATTTCAGTCAAACTGGCTAGTTAATAACTCTAAGACCTTGGTAAAACCTTGAATTCCACCTCCTGAAACAAAGTTTCCTCATCTCTAAGGACAGACTGATACAAACTGCTCACACCTGCTTTGCAGGAGGCAGGGGGTGCCCTTGCCAATTACGTTTAAAAAGTCCCATTAAGATTTTATAACAAAATGAGATGTGGAGAAAAGAGGGAAATTGAAACTCGGAAATTTGAAACATGAATGCATTAGTAGCTATTTCTTGCTGTAAAGAATTCTTTATCTGTAGATTTTGCAAACTAGAAAAGATCAAAGCCCAGGCCTTTATGGAATGCTTGTTTCTCCCTGAAGAAATACCACTGCAGTTTCAAAGCTGTCAGCAGATGCCTCATGGCCACAAGACAAAGTCCTGCACATTTTAGCTAATTCCATGCCTCACAGTCAACCCTAAACTCTTGTTCTTCTCTCATCTCCCATTTATGAAGAATCTTCTAGAAGCCCATCATACAGGCAGATCGGATCACTCATGGAGGCCTCAACCTTGTATCCATCCCCTGTGTTTACAAGAGAGCAACTGACTTGGAACAAAGGCCATTTTGAAATGAATGGGGATATATAAAATTTATCAGTGTGGGGGGAAGATGGCAGGCATCTTTGAAAAGGAAACATTTCCTATATATAGACAGATATGTGTATATGTAATTTTCAATTGTGTACATGTAATTACTTTCTCCCTAGGTTCTTGTCATTAATGGATTTTAAACACATGTTTAAACAATCTTGAAGCATCTAAGCAGCAAATATATGTAGTTCAAGGAAGTATGAGGAATGAAGGGAGGGGAAGAGGAAAAAAGAGGGGGGGGAGATGACATAAATGAGAAAGAGGAAGGGAAGGAGGTGAAGGAGAGGGAAGAGAGAGGAAAATAAGGGAAGGGGGAGAATTACCTAATTTTATGTTAGTCCTTTTTGTTTTTCTAACAGATGCTAACTCATTGTTCTTATTTAAAATAATGATGTCAAATGGTTACTTTGTTTGGAGACCAAGACTACTGACCCTCAAAGAAGTCAGGTGGTGTTAGATAATTTGTAGAATGCGAGTGGCCAAGGTACAGGCTCAAACGACCACATGTAATCTACTGAAACTTCTGAATAAACGGAACAAACATAACTATTACAAACATGTACATGGGAAGACACATGGTAACCGTGTTTCATACTCAGAGAACAATTTAGAAGCATCTGAACCCATAACTCCATGCTGTGACTTTCAGATCAATGCTTATATATATTTAAGAAGACTTTGACTGACCATGTGGCTGCTAAGTGAGGCGAGCATATGCGTTTCCTTCTGGTTGAGTGGGGTTCTAGAGCTCTGAATTTACAGATCAGGGATTGCTTTCCAAATAATTCAAAGAAAGTCAGGATCAGACTCAGGTTCCCAAGCTCTATGCCACCACAGAGCAAAAACGCAGCAATACCATGGGCAGGCATTTCTTATTTACTTTTCTATCACCTTGAAGACACCGAAGCAACTCATCGAAGAGTTTATTTAAGGCTTAGAGTTTCAGAGGGTCAGAGTCCATGGCCAACGTGGTGGGAAACATACAGCAGGTAGACATGCTTGGCGCTAGAGCAGTAGCCAAAAGCTTACATCTTGATGTGCAAGCACAGGGAAGAGAGGTACTCTGAATGGTCCCCGGCTTTTGAAATCTCAAAGCTCAACCCCAGTGACACACCCCCTTCAAAGAGGCCACACTCCTAATCCTTCCCAAAGTTATGAATATATGAACCTATGGGGGTTATTATTCAAACCATCCCAGGGGACTAACACATTGGACAGATTCTTCTAGTGATCCCTTTATGCAGACTAACTGTTGTAGTCTCCAAAGACAACTCATGTGAATCTGTATCAAATATACCGTGAACATTTAAACAAATATATATATATATACCCTTCCTACCACAGTGCTTGACCCGCTCTTCAGATATTATCTGTCCAGAAAGTGTGTTGTGTCACTTTGTGATTAAAGCTAAATACTTTCCGATGCTTTTATAGATTCTACCTTGTAATGTAACAATGCCTGTTGCACTCTTATCTGTAACTGTCAGCTGTACCCGCATAGGACTGCGTGACAAGTGGTCCTCATTTGTTGTCCATATTGCACATAAGGCTGGAGTAGGCTGAAGTTGGCAGCTTTGCCTTCAGACCCCACACCAATCAGCTAGTGGGGCTTGGATCTGCTCCTCTTCACGTTCTGAACCACAGGTTAATACGTATTATTTACTCAAACAGTGGAAGAATGGATCAGCAGTCATTCATATTGCTTCTAAATGCTCTCACGTAAACGGTGTGAGCGTTACATTATTTTACATCCCATTGACAGAAGCAAATCAGGACATCAAAGAGATGAAGTGTAAACTCTCTTCAGAGATGGAGACAATGTGAATATTTATAAATGAGTAACAGAGTCTGATGTGCTATCTTGTGTCTTAGTTCAGGGTTAAACAATGTTATCTAAGGTTTGCTGGGAATTGTCAAACCTGCAGAGCACTGTCAAGAAACTGAAAGTGTCTCCCAAGAGGTAGGGTGGTTAATCAAACATGCACAAAGCTTCTAAAGTTCAACATGTCTTGCCCCAGCCCCCAAGAAATTCATGTTAACATTTAATCTCCATTATGGGTTAGTAATAGGTAAGACCAGGTGAGAGGTTTAAGGCTATGCCTCCATGAATGGCCGGTCTATTTATGTGATTCAGAGATTGATGGCTTAATGTGCTATTTCTAATGGATTATAGCAGAATGGGTTTACTCTAAAAGCCAGTTTTCCAACAGCCCCTGCTCATTCCCTATCTCTGCCCTTGGATACCCTGAGCTGCCTGAAGAATCTGCCAGCAAGACAGAGACCATCAATCCCTCGTCCTCGAGCCAGAATCATGAGGCAAGCAAGTCTGTTTCCTTATAACTCACCCGGTGTCGTGTGTTATGTTCTTCACAATGGAAAATGAATGAAGCCCTGGTCCTTTAGGACTGGCTTAATTCAGAACCAACAAACAGGATGGTAATCGCCTGGCTTTAGTCTTGTCCTGAAGGATAGAAGGAGAGGTCACTGATAGCATTATATCTTCAGGGAACCAGTCAACCAAGAAAAGAAAAACAATAAAGAGTCATTCTAAGAGGAACTCGTAAACATGAGAAAGATGCATCATGGCATTTGGGAGCTATTTGATGTTAGAGAGTCACAGAGCTAAGCAAGTTTACCTAAGTGTTAAGTATTCTATACAAAATGAAGACTGAAGAATACTTTACTGCTGTATATGTATGTGTGTGTATGTTTGTGTAGGTATATGTGTGTATGTGTATGTATATGTGTATGTGTATGTGTATGTGTATATGTGTGTGCCTGTGTATATGTACATATGTATGTATGAGCCTGTGTATATGTGTATACATATATAGGTATAGGTATGTGCCTGTATATATGTGTATGTGTGTGTGCCTGTGTACATATGTATATGTATATATGCATATGCGTGTGTTCCTGTGTATATGTATAGATGTATATGTGTGTATATGTATGTGTATGTGTGTATGTGCCTGTGTATATGTGTATATGTATATGTGTGTATATGCATATGTATATGTGTGTATAAGTATAAGTATATGTATATGTGTATATGTATGTGTATGTGTATGTGTATGTGTATGTGTATGTGTATGTGTATATGTATATTGCAAAGTTTTCATACCATGTTGAAGTCAAACAGAGAAATAAAACTAAGACAGTCAAAATCAGTTTGCTTTCTGAGAGAGGAGGGAAATTCTCCCAAATTGTGGTTTCACCTCTGGCCAGAGACTTTCCTTATGCTTCTTTACATCATAAGCAACTGCTTAGTCTTAGCCTTCCCCACTCTCTAAAGTTATATCTGGACAGTCAGGCTCAGTTTTTTTTCCCA
Organism: Rhabdomys pumilio; assembly: GCA_030674055.1. Classification (NCBI taxonomy): domain Eukaryota; kingdom Metazoa; phylum Chordata; class Mammalia; order Rodentia; family Muridae; genus Rhabdomys; species Rhabdomys pumilio. Next base: position 22,667,894 of record JANHMN010000022.1, on the reverse strand, counting down.
AACCATGAGCTACAAGGTTTATAAATGCTTCTGCCCCATGACACTTCAATCCCATCTGCAGGAAGGAAAACTGAGGCCCAGGCCATAAAGCCAATGACTTGATAAATGTGGGGTGGGTGACACGTTTGTACAGACCAAAGGCCTCACCCTTCCCTCCTTGCTGGTAAAGATGAGAGGGAAACAGAGCCCCAACTTCACATGGGGGCCGTGCTCTGAGTGATCTGCAGTAGGCAGCCCCAAAGTGTTAGCTGCCTGCTGCCTTTTGAGTATTTATAAATAATAACAGCCGTGTGCCATGACTGCGCCCCTTCTGTTTAATGGCATCCAGCACTGAGGGATTTAATTATTCTCTGAGTCATGGGACATCCATCATGGTTTTCCAATGACTTCGAGAGTCAGCTCTCCTCTTGGTGGAGAGATGGGAGGAACATGAACCGGGCTCCTTCTGTGTGAGAGCTCTCTCAGCTGTGAAGCTGGGCAAGGAGAGGCGGGAGCACTGGGGTGTTTGGGAGCACCGTGTCAGTTGGTGTTTATGAGTTTAAAAAGTTAAAGGTGGGGCTGGAGGGATGGATCAGAGGGTGAGAACACTTTCTGAGCAATCTTGAGCACCTGAGTTTGAATCTTAGCACCTATGTATACAGCCACATGTGACCTTTGCATGTCTGTAACCTTAGGATAGTGGGAGCAGTGACAGAATAAGCGCTGATGTTGGGCATCCTAGCTTCAGGTTTAACCAGACCTTGTATCCTGAGCATAAAATGCAGAAGGATACAGCAAAACCACCTGATGTCCTCCTCTGACTTCTACGTATGGACCCGGGGCAATGCATGTGAATATACATATACACATATACCGTGCACATACATATATCATACTCGCATGCAGGAATATAAACAAATATAAACAAATAAAAGGTTTAAAAGATTGAGAAAAAAAAGAAGCTAAAGCCATCCCAAGCCCAGCATGAGTCCTTGCTGTGTGCCAGGCTCCATGCTGGTCCACTTTAGTTAAATATTCTGATGATTTCTCAAGAGACCCTAAACAGGCAGATGTATTCACTCTCACATGTCAGGTAATACAAGTTAGTACCATAGAGTTAAGCGACACCGGCAAGGTCAGCTGTACAGGTGCCATGGGAACACAGGTCTGTCCACAGCCCTCACAAGGTTCCCAGAATCCCTAGATAGTCACACACACCGATGAGCTTCTGCTGAGCAGAGCAGGTGCCCACCCTCTCCTTGTCAAGTAAAGAAATTCGAAGAATCAATTGAAGAACTAAACGTTACCCAGAAAATGAACAGATCCCAATCTCCTTAAGGATCCAGAGCAAAGGTGAAGGTTGTTGCTAAATTCTCTGTCCTGGCCATTTATCGCAACAAAATCTTGGTAGGTGCCTGTGTTGGTCAATGGGTAAAGATGTTTCGTGTTCTATCAAGGCAGTGGTAACCTTCCTAATGCTGCAACCCTTTAACACAGTTCCTCATACGGTGGTGGCCCCCAACCATAAAATCATTTTTGTTGCTACTTCACAACTGTAGCTTTGCTACTATCATGGATCATAATGTAAATATATGTTTTCAACGGTCTTAAATGACACTTGTGAAAGGATTGTTCAACCCCCAAGGGGGTAACATCCCTCAAGACAACCACTGGGTTAAAGAGTTAATAGTTTTGAGGTACGTCTGGCTGTTAACAATGAGTCAGTTCCTGACACGTGGCCTACACACAGAGCAAAGCTCTGTGAGTTTGTTTGTTTTGAGGAGGGGTTCAGGTTGCCCTTAAGTCTCTATGTAGCTGAGAATATTCTTCAACTCTGATTCTCCTGCTTCTTCCTTCTGGGTCTACAGGAATCTAGGTGATAACTAGCCCCTAGATGTTCTGAAGTCAACCATGCAAAGCTTGGGGTGTTTGTTTGTTTGTTTGTTTGTTTGTTTTTGCAAAGAGAACTAAGGCATGCCGATGCCCCCCTTTTTTTTTCCTGAATTTTATTCTGAAACTACTAACTGTGGTGTCTGTCGTCTTTATAAAACATGACATGGCACAGTGATGCATATTTTAGGAATTTACCTTAAGAGAAAAATCATCAGAGATTCGCTACATATTACACCTGGCTGTCCATTGCTGAATTGTAATGAGAAAAACTCTAAAGACATCCTATTGTTCTAAAGTGAATTTACCCAGCTGCTCAGCAGGAGTTTCTTGTAGACAGTGGACACATACAAATCTATGTATGCACACATGGGCATGCATATGCCCACCTGTGTACACACAAACCCACAAATGTTCCATAGAAGACGGCTTGGTCAGTGATTTCCCCCAGGGAGGAGACTGATTATGGGTGAGTTTTGGTGGTGGTGTGTGCATGGTGTGTGCTGTATTTATTAAATTCTGTTTTCAGATTTTTTTCCAAGTGTTGTGTTTGTTCATTCATTCATCATTTGGTCATTCATTCATTCGCAGGCGTGTAGCCTGTGCAAGCGTGAGTGTAGGCTGGAAATCAACATCACATGTCTTCCTCAGTCACTGCTCACCTCATTTTTCAAGCCAAGGTCTTTCACTGAACCTGGAGCTTTCCCTTTAGATGAGGCTAGCCAGTGAGGCCCATGGGTCCTGTCCCACTGCACTATAGACACAAGTTGTCACATCTAGTTTTTACATGGTTTCTGGGGATCTGAACTCAGGTCTACATGTTTTTACAGTGAGCACTTTATCCACGGAAGTTTCTCTCCAGCCCCTGCCTGAATCCTCTGATGCGGAGTCCATCTCTGATCTCAGCAAGAGCTTTGCTGAGGAGCCAACACAACCCTCGGAAGCTCTCATACCAACTTTCCAACCCCAGTGAACCGTGGAGTCTCACCAGAACTGGATGAGTGCCAGCCCCCAATGAACCCAGAGGGTTGCTGTCTTAACATTTACCTTTGACTGGAGGAAAATCCTTGCTACTTCTATTGTTAAGTCTGCCCAGCCATTATTCGTGAATCAGAATGTGCTTTCTGTAATGCCACCTTCAGTCTAGAGGAGTGAGACTTGTTAACTCACCTCTTGATCCTTTGACATTCTGCCAGTCCTTGACAGAACACAGTCAGTGAGTGTAGAGAGAGGATGCCCCTTCACAAAGCTCAAGTAGCGAGGCATCCTGATATCATGACTTACAGAAGTCTCTGGAGGTCATCTGGACACTCACTGGACAGTCACTGCATTAAGTGACTAAGACAATCCCATGAATAGATGCTCTATTTCTTTTAAAAAACAAAAAAAAAAAACTATTTGAAAAACACTTTAAATGATTTTAAATGATTTTCTACATTTTGTCTGTATGTATGTCTGTCTACCTATATCTATTTTCTATCATCTATCAATCTATCATCTATCTACATATATATATATATTATATTATATAATTTGTCCATTTTCTTTTTCTCATCTCATTCTTCCTATCTATCTCCTCTCTATCTATCATCCATCTATCTATCTATTATCTATCTATCTATTATCTATCTATCTATCTATCTATCTATCTATCTATCTATCTAATGCATGTGTGAGTGTGTAAGTATCCACCTATTACACATAATTTAATATTTTTACTTCTATGCAATACCTAACTGTCATGGCTAATGAATGTCAACTACTGAGTGACTAGAGGCACTAGGGACTGCATATAGTACACCGGAGATGTGTGTTGTCAAGCTGTTGAACACCGGCTTGAGAGCTTATTCGCCCGACATAGTCACAAAACAGACTTGCCCCTAACCTTGAATCCCAGATCCTGCAAGTCCAGGTAGACAAAATGTGCCTTTCCCCAGTTCTTGGGCCCTGAGTTGTCTTGTACATTCCTATCAGAAACTCCAGTTAGGATGCTGAGTACCATTTGCATCCACTCTACAGCTGGCTCTTTGTGATGCTGTGGGCGGGACCATGGACCTCTTTACTGTTCCAGTGCAGATGATGCAAGAGTTTCTGTGCACTGCTGTGGACCACAGGAGCGACCTTGCCCTGAGCCTCATCCAGACCTTGAGGGCATCATGGAACACATACACTTGCCTGCCTACCCTACACTAAGATGGTGGTCACCGTGTGTTGCTACCTCATTTAGACTCTCGAGTCCTGCAGATTCCATGTGGGTTCTGAGCTATCCCCTGACCCTGAGCTAAGGGCCAGCTTTCCCTCTGGCTCCTCGTAGTTGTAACTATGCACAGAGACATCTATCTTTGTCTAGCCCTGGTAGCAAGGACTCCGGGGGGCGGGGGGGGGGGATAGTGAACGTCTGTCACTTTCCCCAGCAGCCTAGGACAAGGAGACAGGGAATCTAATTTTTCCTGGTATAACCTATGTGCACTTAATACCTCCCTATAGTATAAGACTGTTAATAAAAGGTCTCAGAGCCTCTTGTCATTTGTTAGGTTGTTGCTCCGGTTTTGTTTGTTTGTTTGTTTGTTTGTTTTGCCTCTGTCATGTTTTGAACAGACTCAGCTAATGTAAGAGTGAAAGTAGATCTGCTGTCCTCAGGCCTCCTGGGTGACTCCATGCTGTCCCTGTAAGTGCCAGCAGGTAAGTGCTTTGAGCCCTAGCACCCCAAGAAGCCAACAGGAAAGAGACAGAGATATGGGTGAGCCCAGCTTCAGGGGCCCAACATCAGAGTCCAGTTCCTTGTTGAGGTTCCAGGGGAGAATCTGGGCCCAACAATACACTGGCTCAGCTCTCTGCCGGCCTCTCCCTGAGTTAACACCCCAGCACACACAATACCAGCGAAGGTGATTATCTCTGCTAGCATAATTCCTCACTAACATCTGCTTTCGCCCATAACACTCCACTAATTTCCCCCTCATTTCATTACACATAATTTTCTTTCAACACAATCTACATGTATTAAGTGGTAATGACTTTCCAGTTAAGAGCAAATCGACACCAAGGGACCCCCGTCCCCCCCACGGTTGCCTGCCGAGCCTGACGCTGGCTATTAGAGATAAATTTGGTACCTCAGGAAGCTGGAGCGAGGTAATCAATCAATTAAGCGGTTAGGACATACATTATCAAACTTCCACAGTGCGGGGGGCAGGGGGCCATGCTGATCTTCTTGCCATGATTTCTTTTTTTTTTTTTAGAAATTCAAAAAAAATGAATAAATAAGATGAGAGCTATTACACATGCAGGCTGTAATTTGCCACTCAAAGTCAGGGGCTGGTGCGGCAGGGCTCAGGCTGCAGACGGGCGGGAGGGCCTTTGGCCTAGGATGCACACTTTCTGGTCTTTCTGTGGGGACCATCTGGAACCTTTTTGTGTTTTCAGAAGGGAAAAACTTTGCCATCCTGTGCAGGCCAGTGAGGGTAGGGAGCCTTCCTGTCACCCCAACCTACGAACTAGAAAATGTGAAAATAGAGGATGACCCAGATCGCAGAAGGCTGCCAGCAGACCCAGCCTGAACCCCAGTTGTCTCCGTTGTCATTGTCTCTGCAATCACTGCCTCTGATTCCCGAAGAAGAAGCCAAATGCACAGAGCCCTGAAAATAAATGCAAAACATATTCCAGTCCTTGTTTGCTTAGTACCGTTAACTGTGTGTAGAAAAATAGGTGTATTACTATCATCCATCTGCCATAAAAAGGGTTTCAAAATACCCCCAGAAACACAGCAAACTGCCTAGAAAGTGTAAGGCACAAACAAAATAGGATTGTGCCTAATAATATCATTTAGTTGACTGGTATTTTCCAAAATTCGATTCATCCCATAAATACTGCATGAGCTGGAAGTGTGTGTTAGCGGTAACCTGCTCCGTTTCAAAGGTAAATTAGCCTGAAAGAGAGAGAAGCCAAATATATATTTAAAAAAATACCGTGGGGATGTGACAAGATTGAGATAAAATACTTATCAAATAAATTAATAAACAAAACATTTTCAACTCGGGTGCCGAGCGTAAAGGGTAGCATGCGTAAGTGAGATCCAGTAATTCGCGGTAAGTAAATGCTTAGAACTGATTACAGTAAAATGACGTATAAGCTGTAAGGTCAGTGAACAGTGGTCATTCCGGGTCAGACGTGGCTCCAGGATTCTGTGTATTTTATTTTAGAAGGAGTGAAGAAGCACACAGAAAAGGATGAATTGGGGCACACGCGTTGGAATGACATGTGCAGAGATGAAATCTCCTTAGACTCAAAGGAACACAACGTGACAGTGACGGGATAATAGCCTTTCTTCTGCTGAATTAATAATGCGGTTTATTAAATATTTTAATAATCATTTAGATTTTGTATTTGAAAATTTCACATGTATACAATACATCTTAATCATGTCCACCCTCCACCAGATTTCTCCCTGACCCTCAGCATTCTGTGACCAGTTCATGTTCTCCCCCTCCACCTTCTACCCCATCCCTTCCCCTTCCCCTCTCCCTCTCTCCCTCTCTCCTTCTCTCCCTCTCTCCTTCTCTCCCTCTCTCCCTCTCCTCCCTTCTCTCTCCTCTTCCTCCTCCTCCTCCTCTCTTCTTCTTCTTCTTCTTCTTCTTCTTCTTCTTCTTCTTCTTCTTCTTCTCCTTCTTCCTTCTTTCTTCTTCCTCTCTCTCTCTCTCTCTCTCTCTCTCTCTCTCTCTCTCTCTCTCTCTCTCTCTCTCTCTCATAAATGGCAGAGTCCAATTACCTCTGCCCATATGTGCATGAGTGAGAGATGCCCACTGGTGTGTGGGGACCCTCTGGGTCAGAGCCCCTGAGTAGAGGCCTCTTCCCTCATGCATTAACCACCCTCAGCCAATACCTAGGGAGCTAGGGATGGGCCCTCCGGAGCCCAGCCCTAATCCATGCTGACTTTCGACCTCCACCTGATGCAGGTAACCACAGTCTCTGAGCTCATGAGGGCACCTGCCCTGTGTCCAGCCCAGAAGCCAAGCCAGCGTTTCTCATACTCTTTCCCATCTCACTATCTCTCCACCCTACTTTCCTGGTACCAGCCAGGTCCCTGCTCCAAACATTGTAGGAGATAGAGCAACAAGCAGAATGAATTGGGTTCCACTGCCAAGGATACACATTGGCAGGGCAGGAAGACGTGAGTAAAGGAAACTGAGACTTACTTAAAGGAAGGGAGGAAGCACTAGGGACTCCAAATGATTCCAGGACTCCTTCTCAGCCCAACACACCCACTCTTTGTGGCAAAAGCTGAAGCAGGAAAGGAGGCCGTTTAAAATTGATCTTCGAGTTGTGGGATTAGGCTTTATAATATGCAACAAAGAATCAGAAGTGAACCTGAGCACTGGACTGGACCGCCCAGACTTTGTGTAGTGCTGTAGTGACATAAGCAAAAGTGTGCATATGCTGTTGCTTGACGCTACAAAGGCAGCAGGATGCGTTGGGCAGTTTCACCTATGTGCTTTCTGCTTTCTACCGCTACTGCATTCGCTTTTTTTTTTTTTTTAATGTAAAACTTCCAGCAAGGGAACCAGCTCTCCCCAAGTCAGCCTCATGCTAGTTTCTGATTGTACTGAATGGAAGAGATAGTTTAAATGCTAAGTGGTTCTCAGCCTTCCTTATGCTGCAACCTTGTTGCACAGTTCCTCATGTGGTGACCCTCGACTATACAATTATTCTGTTGCTACTACCTGACTGCAATTTTGCTACTGTTTGGAATCCCAGTGTGAATATCTGATCTGCATGTATCTGCTATGTGGCCTCTGTAACATGGTCATTTGACACACAAAGGGGTTATGACCCACAGGTTAAGAACTCGGTGCTGAGAGGGTACCGTGATTGTTGTGTAGACATCATATCTGCTTTCAAGGGACCAGAGCCCACATAAAAGCCTGGGGTAGTAGCATGGACTTGAAATTCTAGTGCTGAGGGTGTGGCGACACAGACAGATAGATCCTGGGGACCCATCAGCCAGTCAGCCTAGCTAAAATGGGAAGCTGTGGGTTCAAAGAGACTCCATCTCAAAAGTGGGTTAAAGATCGATGAAGGATGACACTTGATGTCAACCTGTGTTCTCCAGAAGTACACACACGAGGAAACACACTCACATACACATGAACATGCACACACAAAATGCACATACAAACTAAAATATACACATACACACACACACACAAATGCACATACAAGCTAAACATATACACACATATAGGCAAACACACATTCACACACATACATACACACAAATAATTTTTTAAAAATTAGTCTGTGTATAATTTGCGGCAACCTTAAGATCTGACCTCTTTGGTCAGTAAAATAAAGATTGGGTCATTTCCTGAACTGTGTCTGTGTATTGCAGAAGAATGAAGTGCTGGTCTCTAAAACAAGTGACCCTAGACCTGTGCCCAACCCTCTAGTCCTGTGGAAGAAAAGCATGAACATCAAGGGGACAGAAGAGGCCATCCAACCGAAATGACAACACTTGACCAACCTCTGAAAGTGTCCAGTTTAATCCTCACCGGGCTCCTGCCTGTGTAGCAGAGAAAAAAGTGGAAAAGGTGGGACCATTACAAATGACCAGTCATCACGTGTTACAATCTATGCAAAAGTTGAATTAACTCTCATCATGAAGTTCCCACACTGCCCCTCCCTCCTGCCCATGCTCAGGAAGTCTGGGAGCCGGCACAACGGAAGATTTTATCTATGAAGCAGAAAGAAAATGCGTGTATATTTTGAGCCCAAATTGTTGAGTCCATATTGATCAAGACGTGGGTGCGGAAACAAACTCATCAGTGTTTGAGTGGGCAGACAGCAAGAGACTAGGGACGGTCCTCATAGCTGATAACAGTGTTGAGATAAGGATTCGTGAGTGTAACTGGGATCTGACTGGACATACCCTGTGCTTACCTGCCATGTTATCAGTCATGTTCAGTGCTTGTACAGCTGCAGGACGTGGCTCTGGGATCCTGATGTCCAGTTGAAGCAAAGCTTCCTGAGGGTGTGATGAACAGCTGGCCTCCAGATGCAGCTGAGAAGTGGATGGGACCTGGGGCCTTTTGGTACCAGTTGGGTGAACACCTCCTGTTCCATCCATACCTTCTTCTTCCCTCCCTCTCCCTTCCCTTCTTTTTCCTCCCCTCTTCTCCCTCTGCTCTCCTCCCTTCTCTTCTGCCTCCCATTCCTCTCTTCTTTTCATGCCTCCCCACTCCTGTCTTCTGCCTCTCCCAGCCTCCCCATGCAGTCCTAGACCCCTCTGTTCCCTTCCTATTCTTTTCTCTTTCTCCTGCCTCCCCTCCTCCCCACTGTCCTCCTCTCTTCTGTTTTCCTTCCATCTCTTTCTCCCAGTTCCCTCTTCCTGATGCTAAGAGTGGCACCCAAGGCTCCCTGTGTCCTATCCAAGTACCCACCACCGAGAGGCATCCCTGGTCCTTATTGTTCTTTCTGGAGGGACAGAAGGAGGAAAGACTTTCTGCCCTTGGGTTTCAATTCAACCTGGAAATATAGTAAAAATGAAAACCAAGAATTTCTTGCAGCGCTTCTCAAGAATAAGTAAATCCAGCGAAAGCCATTGTTTCTAGATCCAACAGCCCAGCTGCCTGTTTGTCTTCTGTTTAGTTTTTGAACCACAAACTCCCTACTCATCCAGATTCCCAAGCCAAGAAGGTTTTTAACTTTTTAAGAAGGTCCCGTAGACAGGACACTACATCAATTCCCAATAAATAGCAAGTAGCTTTGTGACAAACAAAAGTACTTACTTAATTATTTGTTTTAAGACAAAGGTAGAATCATTAGGTGGAGCAGAGGCTTCTGGAGATTTATTCTGAGGCCATAAGACTGGACAGGAAAAGGCATGGCTGGCAAGCCAGCCTGGTATGCAATTCCAGATACAGCTGTCTCATCCATACTAAGGTTTCCTTCCACTCCCAACCCCAGCTTCTTTCTTGATCTGGGAAACAGGGTCACATTATAAAAATGTGACTCAAAGACCTTGCCTCACCCTGCAAGTCATATCTCCCAGACCCACAAGAAAGGAGCTATTTCATGATGCCTACAGTCTCTTTGGGGTTAAGAAGGGGGCAGCCCACAATGCTAGGATAATCTTAGTTTTGCTGATCGGTCTTCCTAGCCTCTCTTTCTGCTGCTCACTCCTGCATTCAAATGTTTTCATAGACTCTCTTTGATCTTATAGCTAGGGATGGGTATACACATACAGATGCATACTTGCATGTCGAGGCCCAAGTCCTCCTCATTTTCTCTCCACCTTGTATTTTGAATCTGGGTCTTTCTGTAATCAGTGCTTTGGGCAGTCTAGCTAGCTTCTTTGCTCAAGAGATTACCCATGGAGGTCTGCCAGGCACTGGGATGGTGGGTGGCCACCACTAAGCCCATGTATATGTGTATGTATATGATGTATATGATGTATATGTATATATGTATGTGTATGTGTATGTATGTGTATGTGTATATGTATATGATGTATATGATGTGTATGATGTGTATGATGGATATGATGGATATGATGTATATGAGTATATGATGTATATGTAGATATGTAGATGTATATGTATATGATGTATATGTGTATGATGTATATGATGTATATGATGTATATGTACATGATGTATATGTATGTATATGTGTATGTGTATGTATATGATGTATATGTATATATGTATGTGTATGTGTGTATGTGTATGTGTATATGTATATGATGGATATGATGGATATGATGTATACGATGGATATGATGGATATGATGGATATGATGGATATGGATATGATGGATATGTGGATATGTAGATGTATATGATGTATATGTACATGATGTATGTGTATGTATATGTGATGATATGTATATGATGTATATGTATATGATGTATATGATGTATATGTATTTGATGTATATATATATGTATGTGATGTATATGGTGTATATGCATTATCACATTTGTATGATGTGTGTGTGAGCACACACCAGTGTGGGTACACACATATATGTGCATGCTTGCACGTGGAGGCCCACTCACTTCCTTGACAGGTACCTTCCTCCATTGAGCTCTCACCCAATATTGTTCCTGTCTTCTATGAACATACAGTCAGTTGTACACAGGAAAGTGACCCTGAGAGGAAGGAGAACATGGTGGGCAGACGGCTGGAGGGATGGATTGGTAATACAGATGACAGGTACATATTTATGCATTTATATACATATGACATTTAATGCCTAATTATTTCATTGTTTGCATAAGCCTCTAATGTCTGGATGCTTTAGTATGCATCTCACTGCACCAAGGCAGGACCTGGCCTCCCTTCCCTGGCTTCAGAGCCTGGTGCCCGCAACACCTGGAACCAAGTAGACTCAGAAAAAGACTTAGAAATAGAAACATCTGTCCCCTTCCCCCACTGCCTGCCAGAGGCTCCTGAAGCTACCGAGCGGTGCACTACGTGTCAAGGTTCCACCAAGTGGCAGGTCCTCTATCACTCCCCTTCCTCTTCTTTTCTGTCTGTTCCAGACAGGCTCGCACTGCACAGCCTGGGCTGGCCCGCACTCCATGGCAGCCCTCCTGCCAGACATCCCAATGAGATGACAGGTGTGTACTACCAGGCCTGACTCACAGGCTCTTATCCTGAATGAGGATCTGTTCTCATCTGTCCTCCACTTTGGAAGACTCACAGTGGAACCCAGTTTGGGATACCAGGAGACATCTTTCTTTTCCCTGAAATGTCTCAGGGAACTTCCCAGAACAGGACTACCAGCTTCCTTCTCCTCCTCTTCCTCTTCTTCCTCCTCCTCTTCCTCCTCCTCCTCTACCTCCTCCCCCTCCTTTTCCTCTTCCTCCTCTTTCCCTCCTCCCCCTTTTCCCTTCCTCCTCCTCCTCTACCTCCTCCACCTTCTTTTCCTCTTCTACCTTCTTATCCTCCTCCTCTTCCTCTGCCTCCTCTACCTCCTCCCCCTCCTTTTCCTCTTCCTCCTCTTTCCCTCCTCCCCCTTTTCCCATCCTCCTCCTCCTCCTGTTCTCCCTCTCCTCCCCCACCCTCCACTCCCTTTCCTCTCTCTGGCCTGTCTCTCAGCACAGCAGAAGCCCACCTTGTGCCCGCCCTCTCCACGGTTCAGGCGCACCTCTCTCCTCCAATAAACTGTTTGCATTCCATCTGGTGAGTGTTTGCTCCGAAGACATTTCCCTGTCAATCTCTCTCGCCACATTAAAAATCTGTCATTACGATTGCGTCGCCGCCTGGCTCCTGAGATTTCTGACTGCTTTATTGCTCTCCTCATTTTTTCTCTTGCCGGCTACAGCCGAGAAGCAGAAATAAAGGTTTGTTGTTGAGACATGGCCGGGAGGGAAGTAGGAGGCGCACATCTGTCAAAGCATTACCTTTCTTCAACCAGGGATTAAGGTGTTTTACTGCGCTGGCTGCCGAGCAGTCACACTGAATAAATTTTCTCAGTAGAACATAAAAATGAACTCATACATTTTGAACCAAGTTTCCTCCTTTGGAGGCAGCCTGACTCGTGCAGCAGAGCCTGCACAGGGGCCCTATGCAGCCGGGAAGTTTCTTGAGACCCACCCCACCTCCCACAAGAGCTGCATTATTTAAATGCCAGTGGAGGGGAGGGAAGCATCTGGATTGGTGGGAGACATAGCTGGAGAATGCTTCCTGTGAGAGACCAGAAAGATCCCAGCCCGGTGACTATAGACTTTTCCCGTTGCTAACTATGTTTTCAGAATGCATACTGCACAGTCCCTTCCCAGTGGCATAATGAGCTTTCTGTGCTGTCCTGAAATCTTGCACTGAGGAGAGGGTGCTTCTGGGAGAGCGGTCCCTGCCACATCTGAGACTCTTGCTTTGCACTCTGACCTTTGCACCCTGGTTAGCCTGCTGGAGGCTCTCAAAGGCCACTTCAGCGGACTCTCTCCACTTTCAAATAGAGGAGCAAACAGGCACAAAAAAGGGGTTCAGGGAGGACCTTGTTTAAGTTCTGGCCACCAGTAGCACAGACCTGGGAGAGATGTCAGGATTGTGTCCTCAAACGTCATTCCATTCTACATAGGGGGAGGAACAGTAGCGCATATAGAAGAGCAGTATCACCATGTTCTGTGTGAGTGTGTGAGTGTGTGTGTGTGTGTGTATGTGTGTGCCCGCACATGCTCACACATACACTAATGTTCTATGTTCATCTGATACATGAAATCCCCCTTTACATGGTAAGAAGTGCTGGAGACTTTGCAAAGGACTTGTCTCCCACCATGACATTCACTCTGTCCTTCTCTAAAACACTTATTTACAGGTCAGTCTCTGCAATTACTCATACCTGACTATCACTGATCACTGTGCACACACCCTGAGTTCTGATATCCTTCAGTAGCCCTGAAAGAGAGGACAGCTATGTACCAAGAACCCTTCTGTGTTGCTTATCAAGAGTGGAACTTGTTCTTTCGGAGAGCAGGATGAGATAGAACACACAGGGTGTACAATCAGTGGTGTTTTGAAGAGGATTGGGGCAAAGCTATACCATTCTAGAATCCAGTGGTGGAATTTGGTGTCAATGTCCCTAGTTTTCAAGAGGGACAAGTGACCCACCAACTCTCACAGACTCAGGCTCCCAGAGCCCAAGAGAGTTCCACCTGGGTACATCGGTCCCAATATCTGGACCACCACACAGGCATCCTATGGACAGATTCCCCCCTACAGTTTATTTCCCCTGTTTTTAAGGACCTGCCTTGTATTTTGTCTAGGGCCATTTAGATCATGGAGGATGTAGCTGGTTCTTTCCAGAACCCATCAGAGGAGTTTTCACCTTTCTATTGCTGTGATTAGTCACCATGACCAGAAGCAACTTATAGAAGCAACAAGAGTTTATTTGAGCTTATGGTTGTATAGGGGTGAGAGTCCATCCTAGCAGGGAGACAGGGAAGCAAGCAGCAGGCAGCAAGCATGGCAGTTTATGGTTCTATAAGGATGGAGTCCATGATAGCAGGGAGCCATGGTAGCAAGCTGAAGGCCTGGTGGCAGGAACGGAGAGCTAAGAGCTCACATCTTCAAAAACAATCAAGGAGCAGAGATCAAAATAGAAGAAGCCTGAGGCTTTAAACTCAAAGCCCATCCCCAGGGATATGATCCTTCCAGAAGGTTGTGGTCCTCCATGACCTCTCCAAACAGTCCCACCAGCTGGGGCCCACAAGGACATTGTCTTTCAAACGACCACACCTACCTTCACATTACTTTTGACAAATATCCCTCTTGAGACATTTCTAGGTTCTGAAGATGACTGATAAAGTCTAGGGAAGGAGTTCTCAACCTGTCATGATCACTCTGATGGCAGAACAAACCTTTCATAGGAGTCACCTAAGACCGTCTGAAAACACAGATATTTACATGACGATTCATAACAGGAGCAATGCTAAAGTTGTGAGATTACAATAAAAATAGTGTTGTGGTTGGGGTCTCCACAACACAAGGAACTGAATTAAAGGGTCGTGGCATTAGGTGGGTTGAGAACCAGGGATACAGGGACCACTGGACTAAGTGTACAATGAAAAAGAAAGTCAAAGACTATCACATAAGGAGATTACTTTGGGGTACAGTCCACCATGGTGGGGAAAACACAGCTGTAGAAGGGCCAGGTGGCTGGCCACATGGTACTCACAATGAGGATGTAGACATAGAGAAATTTTGGGGCACGGGTCACTTTCTCCACTGTACTCAGCCTGAGACCTGAGCCTAGGCGTGAATCCAGCCAGCGAGCTCTTCCCATCCCAATCCACCTGATCTAGAAACTTCCTCACAGTCATACCCATCTGGCTCAGTCTTCACAAACTCCCTTTTCCAGCTAGATGAGAAAATTGGTGTGGTTTAGTAAAAGTTGGAAATCGCTATCTTAAAAAGCATCTATACACAGGTAACATTACATGAACCAAAACAGGTTATATTTAGAACGTACATGTAAATATACATACATATTACATATATGCATTAATAACAATCCGTACAAAAGAGGCTATGAATTTGAAGATCAGGGAGGGATGTATGGAGAAGTTTAGAAAGAGAAAGAAATGTTGTAATTAAATTATAATCAAAAAATAAATGCAAAGTACTTAAGATCCATAAAAATAAAATAAAGGAGAAAACAAATAAGATAAAATATGAAAAACATGTTTTCCTGCAATCTAATGGTGAAGGCTTCACGTCTAAGTCAGGAACAAAACCGGGTATCTGAAAGAGAAATGCTTGATGGTTCAAAAACACAAAGGTCTTAAGTGCTGCAGCAACAATCACAAAGCAAAGAAGACTACACGCAATTCACAGAAAAGACAGATCTGGCTGGCCTAACAAGCAGAGGCAAGTTCACGGCGAAACATCCTTGCGGGTACTACAATAGTTGACAAAGTACATGGTTAGAAAGCTGATAGGTCGTGAACTGTTATGGACATAAGAAGGTTCTAATTCTCACCGATGCTTATAGAAGCTTACACCAATAGACCAGATAATGAGAGAAGAATCCACCTCTCAGATTTGGGAATGATAAAAGACTGAGAAGGTTATAAAGGCTTGTAGGACAGGTTTCATTGGATTGTGTATTATACTTGTCTAACCTGAAGAGTAATCCTGACACGTATCATAAAAAATATAAAGGGTGGAGAACTTTGATATTGACAGAAACTCTTGTATAGACACATAATACACACGAATGTCGCTTACAGAAGGGCTGGTTACAATGGGAAAGCTATGGTAAAACCCAAAATGCCCACCTAAAGAAGAGTCACTGTGATAACCAAGCCACATAAAGAGCACAAAACCAAAGCCAGATGTAGCAGCCTGCACTTGTTACCCCAGCGTTGGTGAGGACTAGACAAACGGATCCCAAGGCCACTGGCCAGCTAGCCTTGCCAAAATGAGGAACACTGAGGAAGAAAAGACACAGGATGTGACCTCTGACCTCTACATGACTATACAAGGCAAAGCAAAGGGTACTCATGGACACAGGTGGACATACACACACGAGAGAGAGAGAGAGAGAGAGAGAGAGAGAGAGAGAGAGAGAGGAGAAAGGAGAAAGAGAGGACAAAACAAGGTCACTCTAAAGGAGCAGACACCTAACAGTCAACAGCTTGTTAATTAAATTAAAGGGAGATTGACAGAGACAAAAGAAGACAAACACATGCACACTCATGACAGAGGACTATTCCTGAAAGAATGACTAGAAAATATACCGCATGCTTATTACAGATACAAGGAGAATTTCCCATGAGCTCACGTTGTTGGTGTGAATTCTTCCTAAGGTGTAGTACTGTTTGCAGGACACCTGAGATCATTTGACTTTAAATGCTCTGCTACACTTACGAGCCAACCTACAATGCACAGGCAGGAGCAGAGTGAGCATAACCAGACAACGGTTTGTGAGATGGACAGTTCTTACCCAGGGCAGGAACGTAAGTCAGAATTCCCATAGCCAAGTAGAGCCAGCTAGAACTAAAACCTCTCTCACTATGCTGTCGTCTTTCTGGCCACTCATGCATTGAACAAATAAATGTCCTAGGTCCCCTTTAGCCACACTTTCCGATCATGTGACTGGGCCAGTTGAGAGAACCATTGTGAATAACTTTGATGGTCCCCGAGTTACTTGCCTCCTAGAATTCCAGTTACTGGTTTTGGCCTGGGTTCCCATAGTAACTGAATAATAGTCATCACAATCCAGCCACTATCCATGGCTTGGACCATTTCCTGGTAGTCTTGTATCCAATTCTATCTAGTGCTGATAGCAAGCCACTTTGCAAGTCAAGTGTGATTGATTGGTTGCAAACTCACATACAAATCAGTTGAACTTCTATGAAAGGATGTAAAGGACAGAAGGAGAAACCACAAATCCTTGGCAGCTAACTGCTGTGGTAGATCAATATTTTCATCAGGTGATACTGAACGGCTTCTTAAGTCAACTCTATTCACACCCACTCTGCAGGCACTGAACACTGAGACCCAGTAAGGAGGGGGTGGGCTGATGGGATGTGGGTGTGTCCAGTAGGTGACCTTTACTGTCACCTTGACAGAACTTAGAATAACCACAGAACAACTCTCCAAAGAGATCTAAGAAATATAGGTATGTGTGTGTGTATACATATACTTATATATCTATAACATATATACCTATAACTTATACACATATACACAGATACACAGATACACAGATACACAGATACATATATACATATACACAGATACACAGATACATATATACATATACACAGATACACAGATACACAGATACACACACATATACACATATACACAGATACACAGATACACAGATACACAGATACACATATACCTATAACATACATACCTATAACATACATATCTATAGCATGCATACCTATAACATATATACTTATAACATATATACCTATAACATATATACCTATATACACATATACACATACACATATACATACAACACATGTAACATACACACATATGCATATATACATACATATATACATATACACATATACACATATACACATATACACATATATACATATATACATATATACATATATACACATATATATACATACATACATATCTTAGGTTCATTGAGAAGGGAAGACACACTCTAAATGTTGGTGGGATCACAGCATAGCCTGGGATCTCAGCTCAGAATGAATAAGGAGATAGTGAATTGAGCATCAGTATCCATTGCTCTTGTCTCTCTCACTGCAGACGCGACATGACCAGCCACTTGATGTTCCTTCCTACACGACTCTCCCCTTCTGTCCTTAAGTTGCTTTCTCTTGAGTATTTTGTCCCAGCCACGAGGCAAGTTGTTACCCCATGACCTAAGCTCCTTCCACTAGCATCTGTTCTCACTCAACCTGGACAGTTAGATGAGAATGTGGGGTTTCTGGGGCGCCTGTCTAGGTGTGAGGCTTAGTTCTCCCACCCATGTGGAGCTGAGGACTCTGGGTGATTATGTTACCCTTTTCTGCTTTCTGCAGAAAATTCAACAGTCTCCCAACTTCGTGGGGAGACCAAAGAAGATGCTCCTCTGAAGCAACCAGCTCCCGGTCTGACACATAGGGAGTGCTGGACGACAGCCCTCACCGGCATCCTTCCTTGCTGAAACCATCACCTCTTCCTTTGGGCTTCACTCACACAGAGACATGGATCCACGATTCAGTTCTTCTAGCCCCACCCATGTCTTGTATGGTATTTCTTTCCTCGTGAGCATTTTATAAAACTTGACTTTAGAATCCAAAATAACTGCAGTGTGAGGACATTCATCTGCAGTCCCTGCGAGGACACAGAACGGGATCTATAGATGCGTTCTTCTCGGCTTAGCGATATCACGCTCACATTTTGGTCTTGGAGGTCTTCATTGCCTTGCCAAATTCTGGGAGTTTTATTGTTCATCAAATAAACCAAGTCATAGTTACAAATCATCCCCAGATCATAAACTTAGTTATTTAGAAGAAGTGGAACCTGTTGGATGCAGTACTTTGGATTCACTCTTGCCTCTTTCTGAATGCTATTTTCCTCCTGGACTTCCCAGGGTACTCTTAAGCTGCCTTTGAATGTACTGGCTCTGCAACAACCCTGGCACTTCCAGAGACTAGAATTGTCTTTCTTAAAAAACATTAAAGAAAAAAATCTCAACGCATCCCGGTTTCTTGGAGTTGAGGTAATTCAACAAGTCCCTGACTCTTTTGTAGAAAATAAAGTCCCTCCACCCACCACTTACCCTGAGTTCCTTACAGCAAACATTGACCCAGAACTCTGGCCATGGCAGGGTTATGTGCTGGCATCTAATAGAAGACAGGGGGCACTCCTTATCAAGAGAAAGCAGGGCTCAGGGCCTCAGCAGTGGGGTGAGGGTAGGCTTGCCATGGTCATCTTCTGGTCCTGATGGTTTGCCTCTCAGCGAGCCTGTAGAGGGAGGTACATGAGACTTGTGCTTATTGATCTTAAGTGGAAAGCACCTTCTTTAGAAAGTTCAGCCATGACTAACATACCCAGTCCCACAGACTCTGAGCTTTTCACTGATGAGTTCTCATCCCTTCCGTTACAGACCACCTGTTCTATATGAAAAGGTTGCCATGGTATTCAGACATGCTTCTGCCTTCTTCGTCTTGACCTTGGTACTTCTAGATAGGAGTGTTTAGCTGTTAATATGGGGGAACCAAGAATCAGATTGGCCACACATGGGCCAGAGTCAATGGCCATGTGTGTGCTGCCCTGCTTCTCCCTAGAGGTTAGTGTGTTTTTTTTTTCCCCCTGTACCAAGTCCTTAATATGGACTTCTTAGCCAGCCTTTGTAAAGAGCTGGCTTCAGCCTGATTCATGTTTAAAACTCAAGCTCAGAACAAGGTTGCTGTGGCTATGTCCCCCTGTGCTCAGGATCTATCATAGGGAGAAGATTCCCAAGAAATGGTTGTCCCAAGCAACAAGCATGGGTTATATCCTCAAGTCTTTACAGTTCCTGGTCCCCCACTTCCCTCCTACTCAGAGTTAGCCTTTCTGTCTCCTGAGTCCTGGTGTGAGCAGATGTGCAGGTGGCTGCCCTAAGCTTTGTCCCGTGTCATTCAAGTGGGTGTTTAGCCAGTTGACACCACAGCTTGTGGTTAACTCCATTGAAGCACCTGCCAAACTGGGGCGTTCCTTCGTGAGATCACAAACGTGACCAGGACAAGAGCTCAGATTCTGCTGGCAAAGAGTGTTGCTAACTGATAAGCCATAAAATGGGGCCAGGACGGGAAGGAAATTAATCGTCACACACCGTCCTGCAGTTTCTTTGTGAGTTATTTTTTTCCTTTAGCTCCCACCTCTTGGGTCGTATTTCTTAAAGGAATAAAACTGCTCATGAAAGAGAGGAAATGCTCGTTAGAGGATAGAAGAGAGAGCATAGTTGGAGAAGGGTGTTCTTCAAGAGATGAACCCAGGTTTTGGAGGCTGTTACTGGCCGGCCAGTGAGAGAAATAATTGCCACTCTCTGGGGAAAGCTCAGATGTGAAAGCTAGGTATGAACATCACTAAAGAGTTTCTAAAAGCGGTGTGAGGGGTTGGCGTTAAAGTGTTAGCAACAGACACAGAAAGCAAAGGAGGTTGTTGAACGGTAATAGATAGGATTGCAATAAATGTCAATGGCCCCACACTGTACTTACCACATAAAAGAGACATTCAGTCAGATACCAGAGTCTAACCAGAGATACCAGGGTACAACCAGAGACATCAGGGTCCAGTAAATACACCAGAGTCCAGTCAGACACCACAGTACAACCAGAGGTGCTATGGTACAACCAGACACACTGGGGTTGAGGGGGAAGCATCAGAGTTGAGTCAGAACTACCACAGTTCAGTCAGAGAAATCAGAATTCAGTCAGAGGCCCCAGAATTCAACCAGAGATCCTAAAGTTCAGGCAGAGAGACGTCAGATTTCAAAATGGCCATAGTCTAGTCAGAGACACAAGAATTCTACCAGAGAGAGGAGAACTCATCCAGAGACACTGGAAAGCAGTCAAAGAAATGAGGGATCAATAAGACACCAGAGTCCAGAAACAGAAATGAAAGTTTACTCCTAGACACCAGCGTTAGTTAGAGATGCCTGGAGTTCAGAGGCCCAGCATCAGTTCTAGACCTTAAGAGTTCAGAGAAACTCAGAGTTCAGCAAGAGATCCAGAGGTCAGTCAGTGGTGTCAAGTTCAATCTGTATCTTTCGTATAAAGAAAAATTCCTCCTTATTTAAAAAAAAAGAAAAACAGAAAGCGCAAGAAAGTGTACATTTGTCCGTCTAGCTTCAAATGCCGTGTTAAGGGAAAAAATCACAAAAGTCCTCTTTTAGAATCCAAAAAATAAAACCAAAAACTGCAAAGTTCAAATCAAGGATAAAGTTTAAGTCGGGCTTTGTTGGTGCAACCACCAGCAAAGTGTGTTCAGTATGCATGAATGGCCTCTTCTGAGCAGGAGAGGGCACCAGGTTTGAAGCCGGCCTGTCTTGGTCAGCGCATGTCATGTCTATTGTGATGTGCGTTACATCAGTAAACATTCATGTGCTGTTTGAGCTCACTGAGAAGATGACTCTGAAAACGGGGGTGCCTGGTCCTCCACGCAGATCCAAACGAGTTAGTCTCACAATGTCTTTTAAGGCTCCTTGACAGGGGATTGAGCTGGACCGCTAACTATAGGACATGGTAGAGAGGACAGGGAAACAGCTGAAGTTTAAAATACCATCGCAGGCATTGCTATCACTTATCCAGAATGCTCTGCAGAGGGAGCGGAGACCCGGAAACTCGTCCATGGAGAGAGAGCTCAGTGCAGAACCCACGCTGCCTGCCTCACCTTGCCCAGGTGTCCCCACTGCGTGCTGTGAGCTTCTGATTTGACAGCGGTTCCCTGTCTGACTGCTGCTACGAGTTATACGTGCTTTTTCTTTTGCTTGCCACGCACTTAATAAGCTCACTCATTCAAAACTGAAAACAGAACTAGTTTAGAGTCTCTTCCAGCCAAAGAGAGTCTATGAACCCACGAAAATGAAAAACTGTGAGAGAATCATTTCCTTTGAAGGCCTGTCCCAAACATGACTGTGGATGGTATGTAGGGGTTCTTGAAGAGTTGTTGGCACAAGTTAGGTCCTGAACAACTGTTGAGAGAAAAAAAAAGAGAGAAAAAGAGAGAGAGAGAGAGAGCCAAGAGCTGCCTCATGTAGTCCACTGTTCACTATCAAGGCTTTGGCCAGGCTAGGCAGTGAAAAGCATATCTACCACCTCAAGAGCTGCTCATTCTTGGCCCTGGTGACATCGAGTCTGGTCCTCTTTTAGGCATGGCCAGCCTATGCCCTGAAGGATGTTGAGCAGCCCTGGCATCCACCCACTAGAAGCCAGTAGCAGCTTTCCTCCAGTTGTACCAAGAGAAATGTGTCTCCAGGCACTGTCAAGTGTCCCCAGAGGGCAAAATCATACAGGTTGAGCTTACGGCTATCCTAAGAAAAGGCAGGATGCACAAGCAGTGGGTGACAGAGACCTCACTGAAGATTGCCTATGGAAATCAGATGGGGGCCACTATAGTGTCTCCAGTCTCTGGACCAACACCTCCCACACAGTAGGTTCTTGGTAAAGTGAGAGTCACAGAACTCTTCCCAAGTACAGGCTCTGTCTATATTGAGCAAGGCCAGGGCCCTCTCAGGCTACGTCCCTTGGGCTGGGCAGCTGCAATGGGTACCACCTCAGGGGCCAGGCCATGCTGGGTGACTGTTTATCTGTATGCCCAGGGCTGCCTGCTGGGTGTATTAGAAGCCATGAAATAATGATGAAGCCTAGGAGGGGTAATTAAAAGCCACAGTGACATTGATCTGCTGAGATTTCTGAAAGAGCCCAGAGCACATGGGGCGACTCTCATTCTTACCTCATGCAGGCCCAGCCTGATTGGCCCCCTGGGCATTGCTAGGGCCATGGAACCTCACCTGTGGCCGGGAGACTCCCAGGGCAGCAGCCAGGCTGGCTTCAGAGGTTGTGCAAAACAGGAGGCCTGGGCCTGGGGGGGCAGCCCAGCTGCTGTGCTCTGCCCAGAGAAGGCAAGGACAGGCTCACTGTTAAAGGCACAGCTCCTGCTCACTGTGTCTCAAATCTTCATCCTTCTCCTTCAGGCCTAGAGACTTAGCCAGGCAGAGAACTTGATGTGTTTCAGGGCCACCTCATCCCTGTCCTTTGGACCATGGCGCCTGCATGAAAGGTTGCTTCACGAAGGAAAAATAACCCAACACTTACTTCTTGACCTTCTGCCCAGGGCATGGAACTGAGCATGCTCTGCCCAGCAGGAACAGTTATTAGATTCTTATAGTAATTATCTCTTCAAAGCAGGACCCTGATAAGAATCATTGTGTCCTTGTGTTATACAGATGATCTGCTTTCTCCTTTGTTGTTGTTAAGTCTACAGAGTCAATCTCTCTCTTTCTCTCCCTCTCTATCTCTCACTGTGTGTGTGTGTGTAAATGTGTGTGTGTGTGTAAATGTGTGTGTGTGTGTACTAGTGCACATACATGTGTGTTCATGGACATACACATACACTTGTACAAGCATAAATACTTGCAGGCCAGCCAGAGGACATTTCTCAGGTACCACCTTTCTCTCACTGACTCACTCACCAAGCAGGCTAGGCTGGCTGACCAGAGAGCCCAAAATATCCACCTGTTGGGATTACAAACCCACACCAAAGTATTTGACAATTTATCATCACCATCACCATCACCATCACCATCACCATCACCATCACCATCA
>JANHMN010000022.1:22594021-22637759 GCA_030674055.1 Rhabdomys pumilio | reverse complement strand
ACACACACACACACACACACACACACACACACACACACACATCCATACACATTCATGCACACACTCATACATATTCATACATATTCAAATGATGTTTGTGAATATTCAGATACACAAATATGATGCCTGCACATAACACCTTCCTGTATACCACACACGTACATACATCAGTAACTAGACAAGGTGACCGTTATGTTATTTGGCTTTATCAGTGTGATATACAATGTATATATGTGTATGTGCCTATAGGATCAAGTCTTTCACCTTAAATATTATACTTCTAAAAGCCAGTGCATGTTATGTCTACTAATTATTTCTTACATTAATCCAGATTTCTTTTAAATGGGCCTGAATGATAACAGTAGAGAATGTGATACGTACGTTATGCACAATAAAATTAGTCTGGAATGACAGAAGCCACCACTGCCAACCCGGATGAAATGTAAAGACTCCCTTGTAATCCTGTAAATCTCAGGTGACTTTTATGTGCACAGTGTCACGGAGAGAATAGCAAACTTACCACGCTCCTTGATTCAAAATTTATTTTAAAAAAAAAAAAATAGAGATGGCAAGACAGCTCAGTGGGTAAGGGCTCTTGCTGCCAGGCTCCAAGACCTGAGTTCCGTCCCCTGGGCCAACATGGTAGAAGGAAAGAAAGCCTAGATTTCTGCAGGGTGTCCTCTGGCCAGCACAAGCGCACTGTGGTGTGAACAAACGCCCTAGACCCTCACATCACATATATATGGGTATATAAACATATCATTAACTTTAAAAACGATGAAATGTTGTGATGTGTCTGTAAAGTGACTCCTACCATACACAAATATGTCCCATCCCACCCCTCTTCTGGTTCTCTTCCCTCCTTTGTTAATCCTCCATCTAGTCTTCATTTCTTCACACACACCCCTTCATCCACGTACCCTATTCTCTGTAGGGCCTTAGAGGAAAACCAGAAGTGCCAGAAGATGCCTGTGCTGAGAGACAGAGCGCAGGGAACCCCCGTGTCAGGAAACGGAGTCCTGATGAATTTCAGTGTCTAAGTTCACACTGGCTTTCTTCTCAGCAGCCCGATCACCCCTCAGAGGGCTAGATTTTACACCCCAATCCCTGTGGGTTGTGGCCATTGTCCTCATGTGACAAATTGTGGGAGTGGAGCTGGGCCTGATGTCACTCAATGGTGGGGGTAAAACTCTGACCTTGGATGGCACCTGAGCAGCAAAGCATATGTAAACAGGGGTGGAGGTGGTGTAACTTACTCATTAACTCTGAGTAACAACGGAAAAACTCACTGGACAGTCCCTTGCTGGAGTCCCCTGTGGATTCCGTGTTATGAAGTTACTGTGGCTGTCTGCTAAGGCTACACTTATAACACCTGCCACTGTGCTAAGACCCGCCCCCGACAGTGTCTTCCTGAGCACCCATTTCCCGCCATTTTGTAGTATTCAAATTCTTTTACAGATCTGAACACTAAGGATCATAGAAAGAGGCAAGGACCTGGGTGCTCACCATGGCTGGCTACAGACTTCAATCCCAGCATCATTTGCTCCTGTCGTGTGTTGTTTCAGTAGACGGCTGAGTGTGTTCACACTGCAGACAGCTCATACCCACCCATCCTAACCATCCTCAGACACTTCCCGTTGACATACCTTAAAATGGGTCTGGAGGAAGTCACTTATTTGTTATTTACCGCAGAGGGTCTACCAGGATGACTTTCGAACCTGACAGCCAGGGACTTGTAATGACAATCAACAATGTCATTTTATTTTTCTAATTTTAAATACCTTCCCCCTTTTCCGCATCAAACCCAAGAGCTGGCTAAAAATAGCTGAGTCCTGTGTGTTAGAGGGGAGATTTTACCTTTCCAACACTATCTTTTTCTTTCTTTAATGTCAACGTTAAAGTCAAAGCAAAATTAATCAGGAGGGGTTATCTATAATGAATCGCTGCAGGGCAGGAGCAAACATATCTCCCACAGCAGCCAGAAGAAAGTTCTTTCAAAGAGAGCCATGGACCTCAGAGAAAGGTTGTGCATCTTCCACGCTTAGCAGTGTGAACCCTCCTTTTGGCTCACAAAGCAACAGGGGTCGGGGGGGTTGTATGGGCTGTGATTTAAATGGTTAATTAAAAGGAAACTGTGACGAACTGTTCCTGGTTATTAGTACTGGCACAATCTTATCTGGGTATACAGAGTTATTTCCAATATGTAAATGCTCTCTGCACTTTTACCAGATAAAACAGTTGAAAACCCAAGACGCTGGTAAAGAGATCTTGCTCACCCTCTGCCTCGTCACCCCCTCTTATCCTAGGAGTTGCCCTTCCTCCTCCCTCCTGCAGGCCCTAACCTTGGCCATGAGGGCATAGAATACAATGGAGATTTTTTTTTTTTGTCCCGAGCTCGTGAGGCAGAAGAGCAAACAAAGAATCAGAGAGACCTGGTGATTCATCAAGGTATTGCAATGAGTAGGTAACATTGTGGAGACTGGAAACTAGCTTCCACCTAAGCCTTATTTATACATTTTGAGTGTCAGGGAGGTCATCAGAGTGTCTGGCACCAGAGGACTTAATGACGGCTACACATGCATGGTTGAGTGTCAAAACTGTCTGCTTCAAATATTTGAATGAAACATAACATGGCTTGAGTTTTCTTTGTCTGGGAACAATTAAACGTTGCAAATATCTTTATAGTTTCTTCAGTCTCCCTCAATCCCCAGTCAGGAAACTATCCCACAAGACTCGACTTTAACTGGATCCCCAAAACTTCACAGAGGCGCCACTAATGCTCTGCCAAGGTTGGCATAGCTCCTACAAGGACAGTTTTATCATCATCTTGTTGACAGGTGCTGAGGACCAGGCTCTGACATGGGAGGACAGGGAACAATCTATGATACAGGCCAGATGCAGGGAGGTCTGGGTCACAGCTGGTTCAAGACAGACAAGCCTCTGGAAAAACAACAGAGAGATCTGGGCTATGAGAAAAACCCCAAGTGCTGACTAAGGAAGACCTGGTCCCTCTGATGTGAAGAGAAGGGTTGCCCTCCTGCACACCACTGTTCTGTTAGGGGGATGGGTCAATACCTAATATCTTGTACCTTACCTCCATATGCAAAATGGCAGACCCCTAAGCAGCAATGCTCTGCAGTTATTCATAGCTACAAGAGACTGAGACCAGGCATCTCTCTCTGAGTGAAAAGCATCCAGAATGAGAAGTGAAAAAAGACAAGAAATGGCTGTCCAGGGACCCCAAAGCTTCTGTGTCCACTCCAGTGTCCCAGGAACAGTCTAGGTGACACCATTCAGTCTATTTGACTCTGGACAGATTTCTTGATGTCATCCAGGCCAAAGACTGCAGCCATGACCAGGAAAAAATAACCCAAGTATCCACCACAACAGAAAGACTAACGCACACCAAAATAATGGCAGCCTAAAATACACGGAGGAGTATAAAGCACACATTGTCATGAGTTTCTCTGTAATTCTCCCAGTCTTTTGATTAAAAGCAAAACCCCATGTCTGAAACATGTCCTGTCAGAAACTCAGGTGTGAATTTGAGAGAAAGCAAGTCCCTTTGGCTCCCAGTTTGCTGGGTAGAGGAAGCGCTGCTGTCTCTCCATTCTCTCTGTTCCTCTCTTGTCCGTCAATAGGTGAGGAGTGTGGCCACCTCCAAAGGAGTCCTCAGTCCCTCAACCTCATCCCAGCAGCCCGTTACCCCTGAGAACAACACCTTTGCAAATCCATCTCTTGCCCGAGACGCCAGGAGTGTCTCTGGCTTTGTTTCCTCTATTATAATAGATGTAAATTAATGTTTTGCCTTTGTTTTCTGCAGTAATCATAGAGGCAAGCGTATATTCCTAACAGCTATCTTATTTTCAATTTGCACAGCATACTGTGCTTAATCCCACGAGGCAGCCCATGGCTCTAGATATGAATTTTAAAAAGTAATTAGCCGGAGCAGAAGGTGTATTCTGTGACAAGGAGTACGCAGCACAGCCTGGTCAGAAGGGTCCTCCGGGGGACCCTGCCAGGTCACATAGCCCCCTGTGGTTTGTGGTGTGGTTTGTGTTTTCTTTCTTTATCCCTACCACTGCTGTCTTTGTGCGAACCAGCTGATTTGTTCATGAAAATTTAAATCATGTCTATACTAGAAGTTGGAATTTCTCTTTGGGGTTGTTGTGGGAGGATTTCCTCTCATTCCTACTGATATTTCTTTCTTATGATATTCATGGC
Organism: Rhabdomys pumilio; assembly: GCA_030674055.1. Taxonomy (NCBI): domain Eukaryota; kingdom Metazoa; phylum Chordata; class Mammalia; order Rodentia; family Muridae; genus Rhabdomys; species Rhabdomys pumilio. The sequence continues at coordinate 22,633,535 of JANHMN010000022.1, read as the reverse complement.
AGGGGATAATTTTTTTTTTCTTTTTCTTTGCAATGCTTTCAGGGAGAAAGGATGAAGATTGTGTTGGTTATGGGTGGATGCTGTGGACCATCTCTTAGAAAGATCCACAGAAAGCCTTGGGTCAAAATGACGAATCTCCTGCAGGCTTTGGCCACAGGCTCTGCTCCTAGGAACTTGACTCTCAGGAGATCAGTTACAGAAACAGCAGGAAATCTGGCCAGATGACAGATCTGGGTTCTGTCCACCATGCCAAGGTCAGCCTTGACCATGTGCACATTCCTAACACTGAACCAGTGCTGTGGGCACACACTCAGATGACCAGAGTGGACCCATGCCCTCAGGGAGACTGTCACTGGCAGTAATGGCCAGAACCCTTGAGGACAAGTGGCTTGAGAGATGCCACCAAGGCAGATTTCCTCCCACGGTGAATCTGGGAAGCCTTCCACAGAGAGGCAACAGTGTGACAGTTTTGATCAGGTGACTTGTGTTAATGAGGTCACAACTTTAGCTGAGTTACTTCTATTTTGGTGGAGTAGTGTGTACTTTAATCAGGTCACATAGTCTGGTGCTACCACTCTCCAGGTCAGTGAGAACTGAGCCACTGTGGTAGCACATTCCTCATAGACACCCGCATCCCAAGTGATTTCTGAGTTGTCCTCCACTTACTTCCTCAGGAGGCACAGAAACAGCCTCTCACCAGGTGACCAGGGTCATTCTTGCCTCACAGGGGAGAAGGGACCAGAGCTCTGAGCTTCAGGTGCAACGATGGCCTGGTTCCATAGCCTTTGAAAGGAGCCCAAGACCCTGCAGCTATTTAGACTCAAGTCTGCTCTCCAGCAGACACCGAGAGCTGAGCGCAGCTTTGATTATGTAACTTGAATGAAGACAGAAGGAAAAACACTAATGTAGTTTAAGGTCCTTGTTCCCTTTGTGAAAGAGGCTCGGGAATGTCCCTTCTGATGAGAAAATGTCATCTCACCTTTAAGTCTCTAAGATCACAAACCTTCTGTTGCTAGAGAATTGTGTCTGTGTGCCTCTCTGTGTGGATGTGTTTCTCTGTGTTTGTATGTGTCTGTGTGAGTCTGTGTGTGTCTGTGAGTAGATGCATATATATGCAAATAGGTCTGTTTTGTGTCTATGTGTTCATATGTATATGTACATGGCTATGGCTATATTTTTGTAAGTGTATGTCTTATGTATTATACATATGTGTGTGTGTGTGTGTGTGTGTGTGTGTCTGTGTGTGTATGTGAGTATGCCTATATGTGTCTGTATGTATGTCTGTGTATATGTATGCATACATGCTGGTATATGTGCCTATATCTTAGTGCCTGTCTGTATGTGTAAGTATTTATGTGTGTTTATATGTGTCTTTATGTGTGTGTGTGTGTGTGTGTATATATATATATATATATATACACATATATATATGTGTGTATATATATTTATATATATACATATATATATGTATGTGTGTGTATTTATCCATATATACACATATGTATGCATCTATATCTATGTATATGTATGTTTATGTGTACATGTATGTGTGCATGTGTGTCTGTATATACACGTATGTCTACATACATTTGTCTGTGTGTGCATGTGTGTCTGTATGTACATATGTACGTGCCTGTATATTTTTGTGAAAATGAAAATATATACTTGTACCTGTGCTTTCATGTGCAAATGTGTGTGTATGTGTGTGTATGTCTCATATCTATGTGAGAGGGAAGAGTGAACAGGTTTCAGACTGATTTCCGATGGACTACCAGAGTCTTGATATGAGTTCTGATTTGGACTTGGCATCCATCTCATGCCTCCCCATGCTTGTCTCTGCCTCCCTGGGTCTTCAGAGTTTCTATTCACTGTGGTCTCACAGGGTGCTTGGTGTGGCATTGGATAGAAAAAATATTTAATAAGACAATGCTCTAGAGCTCTAAAGCTGGAGCAGAGAGCAGCTGTGGAAGTCTTGGCTGCTTCCCACTTCTTCAAACAGACCGAGAAAGTCTCCATTCCTGGCATCACAAGTCTTTGGGGCTAAAATGGTGGGTGGAAGATGGAATGGTTCCACTTACAAAAACTCAAACTGATACAATCCATCCTCTACTTTATAACAGCATGGGATCTTGCTTGTTTCAGGCCTGTACAGTAAGGGAAACCATTTAAACCCTGTCTGAGGATGTTTGGGGATCTACGGAAAAGAAAGATCTCAGGGTGAGGAGGTGGCTCAGCTGTTAGAGGGTTGGCTCACATTGAGTTCAGAACCTCAGCATCCTATGACCTAAGCTGAGAATGAGGTCTTGCTGCTGGAACTGTAGCTCTGGTGTGAAGACAATAGAGCCCTTCTGTCTACCAACTAGTCAACCAAGTGTTGAGCTCCAGGTTAGATGAGAAACTTTGTCTTAAAAGAAAGAAAGGTGGAGACCAATGGACGGAACTTACCTTATGTGTACTTCTAGACTTACATGTAGACACACACACACACACACACACACACACACACACACAGAGAGAGAGGGGGGAGGGAGAGGGAAAGGGAGAGGGAGAGGGAGAGGGAGAGGGAGAGGGAGAGGGAGAGGGAGAGGGAGAGGGAGAGAGAAAATGTACATGTTAGTCTACAGGCATCTCATGAGTTTATGGGGACACATGAGATTAAGGCACAGAAGGAAGGAATTCACTCATATGCTGAAGCTATACAAGAATGGATTTCAGGAGTTACTGAGCCACAAACTACCCACTGTACCTTTATCAAGCAGAGGGGGCCCACATCTGCAGTGTGGACAGGAGATATTTCATCAATTACAGTATGACAAATAAGAACTTGCTTTGAATGCTCACTTGCTGGATCAGGTGTGAAGTCCTCAAACCATGTCGGCTTCCTTACATGTAAGGTGTTAAAATGCTCAGTTGTTTGAACATTGAGAGCTCAGAAGGGCTTGTTTTGTGGGTTAAGAACATAAAAGTGGAATCTGAGGCAAGAAATCGCTCTCTTATTACTCCTTTGAGAACATACGGATAACGGGATAACTGGCCCCTGAGGAGGAAGATGCTGAACTAGGCCCTTTCCCCCCATTCATTTCTCTGTATGGGGAAAACACAGCTATTTTATGAAGCTGATTCAGAGTACAATCTGAGGATCTTTCCTTTAGAAGGACGTCTATGCTGCTGTCTGTGCTGAAGGTGGCCTCCTCTCTCTGCTCAGGGAAGGTCCAGTGGGTGGTTTGGGGTTCCACTGCTCCTGGAAACCTCTCTTGTGTACCTTAAGCACTGTAAGTGAATCCTCCCATTCTCTGTCTTCCCCTCGTGAGAAGAGAGATAGGATGTCCTCAATTATATAAGAGCAGAGAACATGTTGAGCTGAGCACCAACAAGCAAGTAAGAATACATGCTCTTGACTGTTAAGTGGATGTCACCGATGTTTTGACATTCTTACCTTAGACTTACACTGATGGGCTATAGCCTGAAATTGTACACTAAAGGAAAATCCGTCCTCCCTTAAGCTGCTTTGTGTTGGGATAGTTTATCACAGCGACAGAATGAAACCAGAACAGCTAGACAGCCTTGCCAGGGAATGGTGTCTATGAGCATAGTAGGGTGTTTAAGGACAGAAACACGAGTCTAGGAGTTTGACCGCTCTCTCTAAGTTCTTCATTTCAAGGTGACAGCCTCAGATATCGTGCCACAACCTAGATCCTGAAGTAGATGACTTGCCTTGATCTTGAAGATCAAGATGTCTAGGATATATCTTCCATATAATCAAGCCCATACAATCAAGAAATTCCTAGGGTAAATGGGGTGTGGTTGTGTTTGAACGGGAAATTGAGGAGTAGGCTGATTGGCCTTGAACTCTGAAGTAATGTATAAGCAACATTCAAGAGAACTTCCTAAAGTACCAGTTCTTGCCCCTGTCCTTGCCCTAGTGTGTCTGCATGGTGTAAACTTGTTCATCTTTGACAAGATGATGGGGACTGGATCTCCCTGGAGGAAAAAAGTTACCATGCACATTGGAGATGCTGACAGGGACTCGGCAAATCAAGAGTCATCATACTTCAAAATATCAAGATTGGAGCACAAGGGACTCATAATTCTTGTATACTGCAGGACACAGCAGCATCTCAGTGCCTGGACATACCTTGAAATCGGTGTTTACATCTTGAATGCAGGGTCATGGAAAGAGATGCAAAAATACCTTCAGAGTTCATATCCTTGAGGAGTCTATCTGAGAAAGTTAGGAATCTGATCTTCGGTTAGGAAATTCTTTGGTGCTGTCCTGCTTCTCCTCCGAGGTACCTGTGCTTACCTGTCAATCTCATCTCAACTCCAAAAGAAGACACGGCCTCCTAAGAAGTCTGTGAGGACAATTGGAGTCAAAGGAAAGAGAGTATGAAAAGATAGATGACATGAAGCAGGCACTGTGAATGGAAAGGTCTTGAGGCCACGTGTCCCGCAGCAGGCTCAGCAACTGTCAAGCCTCTCCTAAGGTGCAAGGCCACAGCCTTATAGGAGTCCTGTGGGCATCATTCTGAAGGGCTGTGAGGGAGTATGCAAGGTAGCTTGCCTATGGCTATATGGTTTCATCAGTGTCTGCTTCTTCTGCAGGTCAAGACTTTGGACAATTCAGGAGGGACATGGGGAGGGAGAAAAGAAAAAAAAACCTCCAAGAGTATCTTGTAAGAATACAATAACAAAAATAGAGTCTTGCATGAAAGGAAGGCAAAAAAAAAGAAAAGAAAAATGAAATCGAGCCATGACAGACAACATCCGCTCTCATTTCGGTTTCCTGGAAGCGGAGTGTGGTTGGGCAGATGGGTGCTCTTTCGTTTCTCTAGAAGAAACGATAAGACGTAAATATGCACGGCCACCTTCAGAAGGGCAGGGTGAAGAAGGGCGTCTGTGCCCGGTGGTGGCTTCTAGGCTTGTGGCAAGCTTTCTTCTTTGGGTTGTGGCCCCACCTGCTGAGGTCTAGAGCTACAGCTCTCAGAGGCCCACGAGCTCTCTCATCTCCCAGAAATGGGTCATTGGTGGGGAGGGGGGGGTCTGGCAACTCCATGTTGGCACATTTTTCTGGAGGGGCTTCTATATCTTTCTCAAGATTGACCAAAGATCCTATGACCATGGCTAGCATCTCATAGGATCTTTTACCCTGACATCCAGTTGGCTTCCATGGAGATCCATGGTATTGTCTGGTCTCATTGACTCATCTCTGGGTTACTCTGGATCCTTGCAGAACTCTCTCTCATATCAATAAATACTTAGACTGAAAGGTATAAGCAATAACCTGCAGGCCTGTGTCACACCAGGATATGAGGGTCAGGAGCATATGGCTTTCCTGGCTCACAGAGCTGCACATGTCAGGCAGAGACTAGAGACCATCCTTTGCATCTGAGGTTAACTCATCTATGACCTTACCTACTGCTCTTGTCCTTATGGGGCATACAAGCAAAAGACCATCATTGGGTAGTAGAAGCATTTGGGTCTAAGACATTTGAGGAATGAAGAAGAGAACAGGGGAAGACAGAAGCCATTGCTACTTAGTCTTCCTGATCACCGACAGGGTTGGCTCATGATTAGGTTATTTGAGGTAAAAATAATATTTTAGTTAATTCTGAATTTCTAATGCCAAATTGGTGTGTTGGGAGCAGAGGAGTGCTCAGTTATCTGAAATATTTGTAAGCAACTGAAGGAATAGACGAGTTACAGACACGAGGAATGAGTCTCCTGGTTTCCAGATGTCTAGTATGGGTTCTTTTAGTGTTTTCAGGTGGATTTTCATTATTTGCAGAAATGGCCAACTGCAGCCAAAGGGTGAGAGTGAATTTTACCAGATGGCTTGTGGTCATGAATATCAAAGTCTCTTGACTAAGAAATTCCCACTATGCAAGGTTCTATAGCAGAAGCGGCCGTGCCTTCTCACGAGTGTGCAGCAGCTGAGCGAGCCCTTGTGAGTAGACACATGTTTTGAGTGTTTAATTCAACAGGTTATTTCTAAGCCAGCCATAGACCCCTGAGTGCCCAAACTAGAGCGAGTTCCTCAGAGTATTAGAGGCCACTCTGAGATTCCAGCAAGCTAAGGGTGAATGAGACGGACTTGTCAGTCTTACCTGGGAGCTCTCCGAAGCATGAGGAGATGCTGCAGTAAGAATTGTGTCTGACGAAACAAGAGTTGCAGAGAAGGTGAGGTGCATGCTGGGAGTGGGGTGTCAGCCTGGGTCTGACCCATGTGTCCAACAGGAATCCCAGATGACTCTATTATTTTCACACAAATAATAGTTATTTCACACAAATTATTTCACACAAATAATTTTCACACAAAGAAGGGTCTGGTTTGTGTACTTAACAGGTATTTGCTTCTACAGTTCATATACAGGGTTTGAGACACAGCACAGTGATGGAGCGTTCATTTAACATGGACAAACCCCTGGGCTTTATCTCTAGTCCTGCTCATAAATAAAACTTAAAACCAAATAAAATGCATTTATTTTCATGACCAATCTAGGTGTTATATGATATGGGATACATTTCTGGAAAGGGAAAAATCAGTTGAGAATCCTGTATGGTTTAGAGGTAAAGCCTACAGTATTTGAGTCAGCTTCCTGGGAGATGATCTTGCCTGAGGTCCCAACCAGTCACCAAGCCCACCTAAAGTAACTTCAGGGAAAGTCACCATAGGGTGAGGCACGCCACTTTAGGCTCTTTTATGTGAGATGTAAGGTACCAGGTGCAGGTAAGCAGAGCTGACATTCACTCTACAACAAAGCACAAAGCTTGCCAGGTGATAGGCCTGCCACCTATCAGCTCTGAGGTGCTGGAGTCTGGAGGTGACATGCTTTTAGTTTGCACATAGTTTTCCCAGTGAGCATGTTCCAACATTCTCTTTCTTAGGGTCTTCATTCCTCATCCATGTGCCTTCCAGATAACCCCAAAGAGAAACTAGAAGCTCTGGTTCATGAAAGAACAAAGCTGAGACCTAGCAAACATAATTCTCTTGCAATGGGATTCTCAGAGAGTGAACCCTCTGGAAAGAGACCGTCCTAATGGAGCCATAATCCAGTGCACCCTCACCAAGATGCTGTAACCAGAAGCTAGCAAAGCAGGATGTCAGTTGGTAAGCTCACCTCATCTGAGACACAGAGAAACCCCTCCCTAAATCCTGCCTGGGTTGTACAATAGGCACGTTTATTGTCGCTGCACAGAAAAGGCTCCTAGGCCCCTCCCTTCTTCCTCATTCATCACCTGCCGTAGCTGGTATTTGCTTCCACAAAGCCTGAAGATCAATTGGTCTTCATTCTACAGACAATGAACAACAAACACATCTCTGGTTTGGCTAAGATCATACATTGTTTGTTTTTAAATGTCCTTATGAGTTGGAAAACAGATTTTAGAAGCCTGGCTTACTCTCAACCATCGTTTCTGAATTGGTGGGATTTAAAATATCTTTGGTTCTTCAACAAAATGCTGGGTCTTATTTTAATTATACAACGTTTACAGAACACCTACTGTGTGCATTCTAATTATACAATATTTATGAAACACCTATTGTGTGCATCTTAATTATGCAATATTTAGGAAACATTGTGTGTATTCTAATTATACATCATTTATAAAATACCTATTGTGTGCATGTTAATTATATAATATTTATGAAACACCTACTGTGTGCTGCCAGTTTTGCTGGGTACTGAGGAAGACCGAATCATTCCTTCTTCCACCTAATGAAAGTCAGAGACTGAGGGCCCATGAAGATCAGAGCATGACTTCAAGCGTTGAATCAAAGCAAAGAAGAAAAAAGGGGGTGGGGAGAGTGAGGGTGGTGACCATGAAGACAGAGAGCTAATGATGCTGGGAAGAAGGTACTGGCAAAGTCCCAGGAAGAAACCACACTAGTAAAGGTAAGGCTGAGATTTTCAAATGCAGGCACTTTTTTAGCTGTCCTCCTGTGTGTGTTGGTATTAGCGTTAGATGGCGTGGGTATTCTCTGGGTAGGAAGATCTATGTGATGTCTCCTTCCTGCTCTGGCAGTGCTTCGAGCCCTTCCCAGTGTGGGTGAGAGTGCCAGCAGCATATTGAGGGACCTCAGCAGACCCACGAGAGGACTATAGATGCTTAAGATGCAGGGAAGTCAGCATGGCCATTTGGACCACGGTGGTTGGATCCACCCACTCCTCACTGGCAAGCTACCCACTGCACCTCTGGAAGGAGAAAGAGAAGAAAATGTTGCAAGCACCCACACTTCCAAAGGGAAGAAACATGTCAGTTGTACCCACTCATGTCATCTCTGCTTAGTGACAGGCAGAAGGACGCCCACTTGGAGTGGCCCAAACTCCAGAAGGCAAGGCGTGCCTGAGCTGCCCACGCTCAAGAACAGCTTGGGAGTTGGTCAGTGGCACAGAAGGCTGGGGGAAGGAGAGGTCCCATCACAAGAGTGACATTATGTCTATGTTCACTTTTCCTTCTAGATGGAGAGAACCTGGAGCCCAGGGATGGCTAGGGCTTAGTCATTTATGTAGCACCAGGAGACCCAAAGCTTGTCACACAGCAGGATTTAATAGAGATGAACAGCAAAGGCTGTGGCACGTTCCATTGAACTCGACTCTCAGTGAATCCAGGGGACACACACAGAATGGGAAAGGGATTTTATTTCAGAACACCTTTGGTTCGGTGGCATTGACTCATATGCGTTATCAAAGCTCTAATGAATGTCAGAATGCATCAAAGGGCCTGGAGTCGCTCAGAGGTAAAAGCACTCTCCACACAAGCCCCATGATCTCAGTCTGGATCCAAGGGAACCATGTTTGCAAGCCTGGATCTAATGCTGTACATTTGCAACCCCGGAACCCCAACAGCAAGATGGTGTGGAAAAGAAAGACTCACGCAAAAGCGCATGGGCCAGCTAACCTGGACTGTGTGGTGAAGTGGCAGAAACCAGAGAAATCCTGCACCAGATCAAGAAGCAACTCGGAAAAATTGTCTGCTGACATGTGTATGCACATGAGCTATGGCATATGTACTCGCACATATAAATATCATATATGTTCACATATATCATATACATATACCATATACACAAATACATACACACTATTTACACATGCATCATACATACATCACACACACACAAATACATACATACCTCATGTACATATGCAATGTACATACATTGTATATACATAAACACCACAAACATGTATATTCATCTCATGCACACAAACCAAATGCACACATATAAATCCTATACACATGCCACATGCACACACACACACACATATATATATATACATAAAACACAAGCCACATATCAATGTAATATATATATATATATCATACACTTATACATATCATAGACACATAGCATAGACATACTGAATATTCACATCTCAGACACACGCATACTTGTGTTCACAAACCACAGCACACATCATATACACACCACACTTGTGCACACATTCTGCAAACAATTTGCACACACACATACAATGTACACACATGCAAACATATCAAAAAAAAAGCTAATAAGCAAATAAAAGAAGCTTCAGGTCTAAATCCATGGTGGTCATACGTGCATGGGCTGAGAATACAGGACTCACTGCTAATAGTAAGGCAGACAAGCTCTTTCTGCAAGCACAGAAACACTCTGTATGTACCCACAAAGCCAGCCTGGCAGGGTTACAATGTCCAGTCAAGGCTGGTAAAGGTTTCTAAGTTCCCAAATTGGAAGAAGGATCTGTATTCATGTGGGGTTCCTGGGGTATACATTTAAATCTAGGGTATCTTCCTAATTAGATCCAGGCCTCATTGTTATGACATCGGCTATGGACCATGTTAACTGGGGCAGGACTATGATTACAGGAATGGTGTAGCATGCTTAGGGAAGCCCTTTGTCAGCCAAATCTCCTGTCCCATCGCTTCCCCTAGACTGTGAGGCTAGCATATCTGCTGAGTACCCATCAGAGGAAAGGGAAGGGTTCTGTCTTGTAATCCAACGTAGAACTGGATGCTACCACCTTTGCTACTTATCTGATGAGTCATAGAGAGTCCGCTCATCCCATGGGAAACTCCTGCCATAGAGGTATAGTTCTTTACTCCTGGAAACTCAATCAAGGACACCATCATTTGTCATTCAGAGTCAGACAACAGCCCTAAAAAGCTCCTTATAGATTCATCACCACAGATTGACCCGAGGGCAATGGATCCCAGCCTTGGAACCCTCTGACCCTCAGGGTTGGGATTGAAGCCTCGTGGACACATCTCCACATTTTTCAGACTAGCAACTGTAGGCTACTGATCTTGTGAGGAACACTACTCTGAGAGTCTGGTGGGGTAAGGGAGGGGAGCTTGAATGGTTTGGAGACAAAAGAAGCAGCCCCATGGTGGTGTGGCTCCTTCCCCACTTGTCACCTGTGCCAGTTGTTAGGAAACACCCCAACACTCAGGCTGTCATCTAAGAACTGCCCAGGCTGAGAGGTTTAGAAAGTGGCTAACGGCACAGCAGCCTGTTTTAGAACTGAGCTGGTGTGGCTGTAGGCGCTTATTCTATGACACCCATTCATTCAGCATAATCCTGTCAACTTCTACACACCACACTGCAGACAACTGTAATTCTGGGTAAAAATGGATCCAATTTGCCCTCTTGAAAATAGAGGGCCAACTAGATGGTAGAATCAGAAGACACTAAGGCTTCTCCAGAAGAGATGTGGAACATTTCCCCTCCCCCCAAGGAAAGAACGCACAGGTTCACTTTTTTCTTGGGGGCATCAACAAATATCCTTCAGGGGAGACGATCAGGCAAAAGTCTTCAACTTGAGGCAGCCTTTAGTTTGAAACAAAGAGAAGGAGAGTAACTGTGGGAGACTGAGGCTCTCTTCGTGAAACTGAGCTTTGAACATGAGCCTATACAATGGCATCTCCCAGGTGAGTTTACCTGAGGGGCGGTGCAGCACACTGACCCTGCCTGGCAGTCATGACCAGTGTGTTCAGGTCCTCAGCAAAAGCCTTAGAGAACTTTCTGCAGAAGAGTAACATGGTCCAGTTGACCTCATTAGAAGATAAATCTGACTATGGCGTCAGGGATGCTGATGGCACCAGTCTGGGGACAAGTCCGGCAGGAATAAAGCTTTGACAAGAGTGCCAGTCCGATCAAGCCCAGATTCTCAATCCCCTGACACCCAACTAAAGAAATAATAGTGTGACTATGGGTTATTGTTTTCTGACATCCCATATGTTGAGACTGTCCCCTCTTCCTGGTTAGAAGGAAGTATGTATTAAAAAAAGAGCTGCTTCCTTTGTACTGATAAGTCATACTCCACTTCTCAGACTGGCTTTTATAGTTCCCAGTCCATAGCCACAGGCATCAGTCAGATGCTGAGGTTCAGAACCTGAGCCTTGAAGTTATGCAGAAGGCATTGACCCGCTCGATACCTACAGCTTCCTGTCTTTACAATGCCGGGAGGAGGAGGAGGAGGACCCGTGGCTTGTGGCCTTAGTGACAAATCACCTGGGTGCCCTTAACCCTGAGACTGGAGGGCAATAGACTCTCATCTGTCATGGAAATCCTCCATCACCTCTCTGTAATCCTGAAGGCACAGGCACTTAGAAAGTCCACAGTTGACAACTTACTTGGCTGTCACAGCTACCCTGGCCTGAACTTACTAGGCAGCAAACATTGACCCAGGTTGACACTGGGCTATTTATAGCCCAGTGTTTATTTCACTTCACGGACATGTTCATACATTTTCTTTAGAAATATCACTATGCCTGATTGCAAGGCATGGCCCCTGGTCCCACTGGGCGTGTTAAATAATACTAATGCATGCATCTGCTTACATTCTAAACGGGAAGCCTTCTGAATGCCAAAGGCCACATGGCCTCGAGGTTTCTCTTATGGAGTCATGGATTCATTCGCATGGTGTAGAGTTCACTCTGTTTTGAGGACTGGTTGGTGGCTTCCTCACTCAGATAAAAAGGAGTTCAGGGTTAGAGATGTAGCTCAGTTGGTAGACTGTGTACCTACTATGTATAAAGTACCTACTGTGTATAAACTTCCTAGTCCTGTCACCAGCACCTTTGGCATAAAGCAGGTGTGGAGGTATATACTTGTAAGCCAGCACTTGATGAGCAGAAGCTTAACCAAACAGGGAGTTCAAAACCAGCCCGAAATCCATGAGATGCTGTCTCAAATAACAGCGATAATTGTAATAATATGAACGTCAAATCAAATGCTATGCTTTTAATCCATCAGGTGCATGGGAAGACAAGGAAGGCTTGGGGCTCCTGGGAGGGCAGCTGTTTAGCTCCCTCCCACATAAGTAGACTCCGCCTCCAAAGCCTGTTTCCTGTGTTTACCTCTCATTTGAAGGCTGTGAAGAGAGGGCAGGATGTGACCATCCTTTCTCTCAAAGATGAGAGAAACTGAGGCTCAGAGTGTCTCAGTGACTTGCCAGAAACAGATCCCACCCGCTGGAGAAGAACAGATACTCATGGGGTTGGAATGCTGGAAGCTAGGCTCTGGGCCTAAAACTTGGTTTCTTTGGATTGTGCATTAAGCATTAGCACACAGTAAGTGCTCAATAAACGCGCTTGCAGTTGGACCACTTCTTTTTACTTTGTTTTTTCCTTCCAGCCCTCATCTCCTCCAGCACCAGGAGGGAGGTAAGGCAAGCGAAATGAAGAAACCACAGACAGCTCTGCTAATGTGGTGTGTAACATGAACACAGCGTATTAGAAACGTGCTGTCTGTCTGTCCTTCTTCACCTTGTCTGAATGATTAACCAAGATGAGGTTTTCTGAAATGTCCTCCCTTCAGATAAATAACCCAGGCGTCGGGCTGGATCTGACTTGTAAGTTGTGATGTAATAGAAAAACACCTCCCATGAAACCGGCAGGGTGAAGGCTAGCAGAGGTTTCTGGATCACAGACGAAGAGGTTCAGGGACCATTTCATCTTCACCCCCAAAGCCTCACTGAGGGGCCTTGTGCCAGGGGATTTCAGAAGTTCTGTGTGTTCATTCCCGGAATCTTCTTGCCTTTTCATCTCGTTTGCTGTGTACAGTAGCCTGCCTGTCCCCATCCTTCTGAGAACATCTCAAGCCCTGCCCTGACTGTAAAGCCCCAGTTCCTTTTTATACCTCTCCCCTACCTATTTCTCTGTGCCCAGGAGCTATAGTCAGAGTCTTAGTACCAGTGAGCTGGGCATGGGAAGCCCCATGGTCTGGCTCTCTCTCTTCCTTCTTCAAGGGTGCCATCACATGGAAACTTTGCGGTTAACTCTCAATTCTTCATGCATGCAAATAGTCATTTTCATCTTTCCAATGCTGTCCTCCTATGAGGAAGCATGGTACCACATTCTCTGAGAAAGGCAGATCACTCTGTGTACTGAGCCCTGCAGCTATCATCTGCTCTATGGCTTTTCGTTTTTAACTTCCTGGCTCTTAATTGTTTGATGGCCGAGTGTCCTTTTGAGACCATAGGGCACCCGAGTCTCCTTTCTCACCTTGACACACACACACAGAGTTATGTCTTTTTTTTTTCACCATTATCAGGGCTCAGTGATTTTCAGAGGCCCCCCTCCTTCCAGTTTGGGCTTCTCAGCATGGCCTTTTGGGCAACTGCTGGTACCTGAGGGTTTGCTTGAATATCTATTCCAAGCTTTGTGTCCATTGGAGCAAGATAGGCTGGAAGGAAAAGCAGCCACCCTAACTGCATAGTCTGGTGGTACAGTGGCTCGAGCCTAGGGTCAGGTTATGATTAGCCTAGTAATCAGAGCTCTATGGGGTTTTAATAAACAGATGGATGATGGATGGATGGATGGATGGATGGATGGATGGATGGATGATGGATGGACGGATGGTAGAGAACACTGAGGTGACAGATTTTTGGGTGACCTAAGATTTAGATAACAGACAAACAAAAAGCATCAGCATAGGTCCAGGGTTGTTCCCAAATGTTCAAGCCCTGCAAGGGTCAAGACCCTTTTAAGAAGACTTCACATACAAGGCTAGCTTTTAAAATGGTCTATGTCCTTTCAGGCTGCCCAGGAAGGGTCAGAGATGGAAACCTCTGTCTGTGAGGACACCCTCTTTTCTTTCGAGTTGCTGGCATTCTAACTTCAAATATGTCATTTCTGAGCTCCTGGCAGGCAGCCCTTTTTTGTGAATGTGTAGAGAGAGGACACCAGCACCCTCATCCTGGTGGGACTTTCCAGGGGCTGACCTGAGCAGGTTTCTCTAAAGAAGTGACAACTTGCCTGGAGGCCCCATCTCCCCTGACTGCAGGGAATAGAGCTACAAAGTGCTATATCATGCTCGCCCCTCCTTACGCTCCCCACCCCACCTCAGGGCAGGCGCGTACTGCTGGGCCTGGCGCCAGAGGAACTGGTGGTTGCTTTTGTGGTCACCCAGCAGTTTTATGAAGGCCCTTGAGGTACTTCAAGTACCAGGTGGCCCCAGTGTGGTTAAACTGTCTGGGGGCCGAACTCCTTCAGTGGCCACCTGAGAAGCCTGAGCCTGAGGTTGAGAGCTGTTCAGTTGGCTGTGGTGATAATTACATAACACCAGGAAGGTACAAGGGTCATCGTTGTCAAGTGACCGTACACTGCATATTCAAATATGATAAACAAGTGCATTCCCAGTCTTCTGGGGCACTTGATGGGCCAGACCTGAGTTGTGGAAACTTATTCCTCTTTGGAAATCACACCAACCCCCCTGGGTGTGTTGTTTTTCTGAGTTGCACAGGTGTAGAAGCTGGCTGTCCAGAGTACAACTGTCATAGAACCTTCGGTGAGCTGTGTGAGACTGTTCTTTATCACAGACCCCATGAGCAAAGAGTTTTTTTCTTTCGTTCTACAGGCAGTGACAGCGGCAGCTCTGAATCCAGTAGGGCACAGTCTTTCTGGGGCTTCAAGTTCTCAAGCAGACATGAGGTTAGAGAGCTATCTGTCTCTTGGTCTTTCTAGATGATCTGCCATTGAGTGCTTCTTAGGTTGAAGTCAGATTTCAGAGTCACTCAGATCCCTTTTCAACGCACATGGGAAGCTTCCTGGGGACATCTCAATATGATCTTCTGGATCCAATCCTTTGTTCTTTCTTCTAGAGCAGTCTTTCTCAATCTCCTGAATAACCTTCTAATAACCCTTTAATACAGTCCCTCATTTCCTGGTGGTCCCCCCAACCATCAAATTATTTCATCACTACTAATCTTGCTACTCTTATGAATCATAAAGTACATGGATGATATACAGGGTGTCTGATACACGACCCCTATTAAAGAGTCTTTCTATCCTTCACCAAAGGGCTACTCTTAGGTTGAGGATCCCTGTTCTAAAAACATTCATTATAGTCTGGCATAGACCAGGAACCAGGGAGACAGACAATTAAGGACATATGTGTGCTTATATGCATATGTATACACAAGTACATGCATGCCTATATTTACATACAAACACCCATTTATACACAGGCATACACATCAACACAAACACGCAGACTCAGACACACCTTCCACCTCGAAAGTCAAACACATCCCCACCTCCCTGGAGAAGATCTTCAGTGGGGAAATGTAAAGCTGTTTGTTCAATGAACACCATATTCGCCTCTTTATTGTTTTGTACATAATATTCCTTCCTTGAGGCTCCCAGAATGTTCTCTTCACTACTAGCTCTTGTTAATGCCCCCATCCTGGTGTGGATGCACTTATCATCTTGTTTATCTCTTTAGGCTATACACTGCCCTCAATGGAAGAGCCCCTCCCCCTGACCCCCAACTGTCAATCATTGTAGGGCTACTTCCTAAGACAGTCAACATTATGTGTGTGGAGTTTCTAGTAGGTACTTTGTATATAGTGCTCAGGGTAAGTGCAGACTCAAGGATCTGATTATGAATGAATGAATGAATGAATGAATGAATGAATGAATAAAATGAGTGAGGGACAAACTAACTAGGCTCATTCATGTGGACACTCAAGTTTATGTTTGAAGGACCCTACAATCTAGCAGTCTGGCAAGGATTTGGAAATTATACAAGTATATAAATATATTTATAGCTAAAGCAAATAAACAGCGGATCCACTGAAGTGGAGGCCCTCAGAATAGTTCTCAGAGAAAAAGTTGTTTGTAGGCTTGGCCCAGAAAGTCAGAACAAGTGAGGTGGTTGGCTGAATGGCTGAAGGCAGAGTCTTTCTTTCCGTGAGGGGGTCATGTGCTCAGAGTTAAGTCTGACTCCCCGAATTTCACACGTTACAGCACTAATTCCTCATGAGACAGCACCAGGAGGTGGGGCCTGGTGGGATGTGTCTTAGTCATGGAGCAGAGCTAACCACTGGGATAGTACTTTCCCATCAGCCCACATCACCTATTGACAGACTGTCCCTTTTCTCTATTCTAAGCATGTCCACACCCTTCTAGTTTCTACTGTCGGTTGAGATAGCATGAAGCCCTCACCAGAGGTGGCTACCCAATTTTGGATTTTTCACCCTCCAAAAGCATGAAGGAAGATAACAAGTTATCCCATCTCCTGTATCCTGTTATACCAATGAACATGAGGTAAGGCCGTACTGGGTCATAGTGAACAGTTCCATTCATTTGTCTCCATCAGTATTCACAACCACAAGCTAAGAATTTCAAGTCATGGAAGATATTTAAGCTTTATATAGGCTCATGCATGTGGACACTCAAGTTTGTGTTTGAAGGACCCTAAAATCTAGCAGTCTGGCAAGGATTTGGAAATTGTACAAGTGCATAAATATACTTACAGCTAAAATAAAACCCAAAGCCAAACAGGAGAGAGACAAGGTTGACCCAACTTCACCCTTCAGGTTTCCAACTCTCTTCCGATCTTTCTGTAGAGGATTCATGGCACATTCTCACCAGATGCCCACATTGGAGGCTGAAGAGCTTAATCATCTCCTAGTCATCTGGTCTTCATGGTCAGGCCCTTTCCTCCTCTGCCTTCCTCTTCCCCATGGGGTTGCGTCATTTCAGTGCTAATAGCCAGAGCCACAAACTCCCTAGTCTCAAGAGCTTGAGGTAATCCAGCCCACCAATTAGGTGAAATTAAAGCCAGGTAATTTGAACCCATCTGCTGGGCACCTGACCACAAACCACCTCTTAGCTAACCCTGAATAGGATCTGATTACTCCCCCAGCGCCTGCCCTGCATCATTACCACGGCCATGGGAAAGGAGGAAACCAAAGGGTTACTGGGGTCTTCAGTTAGTGCTTTGTAGTAAGCATGGTTATTACCCAAGTTGCCTCTCCTGGGACAGCTGGATACAGTGGGGACCAGAGGTTCCCAGGGCCCAACAGATGGATGAAGCCTTCCTCAGACAGGCCAGCAAGGACTGAGGCTCACCTGGGAAGGTGGGTGGATTCCAAGAGGCCAGGCTAGGACTCAGGGTCCCACCTCAGATGTTTAACAGATGGCTCTTAGGGACAATTATGGTATCCAAGCCTGGAAGCTGGCATCAGGTGAACCCAGGTTTGCTAAGTGGATACACGCTATAGACCGTGGGAAGATTTTTAAACACTAAAGTCAAGGTTGTTGATGATACAGCAGAACTCTCCCAGTGGAATTTTGTGAGCCTTAGACCAGACTTTTTTTCTAGAGCCCAAAGTTTCTACTGAGTTATCTGGGGTAGAGTCCAGCAAGCCAAACACTTGGTGCATCTGCATGGGGACCTGGGTTAAGATATCCAGTACCCACACACAAAGCTGAGCTGTAATTTTCACACCGAGTGTGAAGGGACAGGAGGAGGCCAAGTCCAGCAGACCACTGAGTCTGGGTGAGTAGGAGCTTCAGCTGCAGTGAAAAATTCTGTCTCAAAACAAAACAAAACAAAACAATAATAAGATTGAGAAAGATTGAGGAAGACACTTACCATTGACTTCCAGTCTCTCCCTGCACATATACATGCTCACACATATAGACACACACACAAACACACATGCTTACATAGAGTGTAGGCACACATGTCTCCACGGAGGGTGAGTGGGGCCCTGGTATTCCAAAAGGTAGTGCAGAGAATTCCACCACGAGATGCCAAAGGCCTCTAGGGTGACTGAGCCCACCCATGTCTTTTCTGTAACCCTACATCTCCCCCTTTGAAAGTGATGATAAGCTCATAATAATTCTATTGATTAAAGATATAAGCACTCTAGAGTCATGCCCCGCTCTCTAAAAGAGAGGTCACCTCTATTGATGGCAATGCATCCAACCCAGGAGTGAGGGAGTGAGGAGACACACAGAGTATGTGGAGGTGATGGGGTGTCCTAGTCACTTTCCCAATCACTTGGTCATAATACCTGACAAGAGCAGTTTGAGAAAGGAAGAAAGAGCTCATTCTGACTCACAGGTCACGGTATAATCAGGGCAGGGAAGTCACCTCAACAAGAGAGTGAGATAGCTAGTCACATTGTGTATGCAGTCAGGAGGTAGAGAGAGATCAATGCTGGTATGTAGTTCATATTCTCTCTCTCTCTCTCTCTCTCTCTCTCTCTCTCTCTCTCTTTCTCTCTCTCTCTTTCACACAAACACACACACACACACACACACACACACACACACACACCTGGGGATGTTGATCATGGAATGGTGCTTTGTGGTGAGTCTTTCCACTTCAATTTACCTAACCTAGAAACTCCCTCATGGGCATGTTCAGAGGCTCGATTCCTAGAACATCCACATCCTGTCAAGTTGCCAATAAAGATTAGCTATCCCAGAGGATAATAGGATTTAAGCCCCATCCGTTTTGATATGTCTCCCCAGGGCGTTCAGCAGTTCTGCGGCCAGTGGTATCCCATTTCTTAGTGACAGAGTTTTCTCAAGATCTCCGGGATCAAATGGGGGAATGACTCTTCCCTCCTAAATATGATTTTACATTCTAACCACATCCTGTATTTTTTTTTTCAGTCTGGAAAACTGAGCACTTTGGTGATAAAAGTCCATTTGACTTCACTGGTACAGAACTGAGAATTTCCGAGCAGAGATTAGATTGGGATACCTGGGTCTGTTGCCATAATCTGACATCAGGAGTATAGACGACAGCATCTTTGATATCCGTACCTTTCCGAAGTCCTAACCTAGCAAGGGAGGGGAGTGCTTTTTGATGTAGCAAAGATCCCATAGTGCCATCTTTCGAACTGCATTCATCTCTTATCTTCTTATCGTCAGTGAACAATAATGACAAGATCACGGAGGCTCCTATTAATCTAGTGATAGATTTATTTACTTTCTTAGTTCTGGGCTTTTGTGGTCAGTATGAGATGCTGCTGGGGTTGCCTTTAGTATTCAGTTCTAATAAGCCAGGCTCAACCTTGCCCACTCCCTGTGTCCATAGTGCTGAGTTCCTGACCCCTCTTAGGTTGGTGTCCATCCATATTTTCCTCAGTGTTCTGAGGTCCATCTGGTCAGGTATGACAACATGAAAGAATACAGACACTTTGGTACCGGGATGGGTGAAGTTTCAATACAATCCCCTTTGGCCAAACCTAGCATTCAGATCCCTCTTGAACACCTGTCTCTACTCTTGTAGTCTCCTGCTCACATTCCTGCATCGGGAGGGACTCACTCCATCACATACGGTCTACTCTGACTCACTCTTCTGTGTGTGTATATATGTACAGACAAGCGTATGTGACTGCTTGCCTCTGTGTGTGTGTGTGTGTGTGTGTGTGTGTGTGTGTGTGTGTGTGTGTAGAGGCCAGAAGACAACTTTAGCTGTTATTCCCCAGACACTATTCTTTTTGTGTTTTTTAAAGGCAAAGTTTCTGACTGTGCCGCATTCTTTCTGGCCAGTGACGCCCCGGGGGTCCACCTGGCTCTGCCTCCTCAACATAGGGATTATGTGAGTGCACCAAAGCAGTTATGGGCTGAAGACTGAATTTGTCCTTGGGCCCAGGAGGCAAGCCCTTGAGTAACTGAGGCATCTCTGGAGTCTCTAGATTGACAGTTTTTAGGAGCCTGGGAGACAGTGAGTTTGCCCTTGCTGATTCATAGCAAGTACACCACTCTTCAGGCATGCCGACCTCACTGCCTTGAATAGTCCTGGCTCTCTGTCTTGCCAGGGTGAGAATCAGCCTGATGATCCCTCCCTGAGAGAGAGCCCTAATCCAGGCAGCCTGTCCCATACTGTGGCCTTGGTTTTACTGGAGTTTTTCTTGATGTCTTCCTTTGTTCCCTCATCTAAGGTGACTCACCACTGCCCAGGATCTCCGTCCCCTATCTCTCCTTTGACTATTTTTTCTTTATCCCATTTAACCTATATCTTCCCATTGTGAGAAGCCACATGACTAGGGTCTGGGTTTTCTATAAGTTGTTAATGTATATATTTCTATTTGTATATAATGTATGTGTTACACAGACTTTTGTTTAAATATGTCCGTCGGTGGTACCATCTAGTCCTTTTGATGGATCAATCTGTTTTGTACTGTGCCAAGAGAGCACAGGAGATTCACGGACAGACAGACAGCATGGATTCAGTCCTCATGCTTCCAAAGGCTGAAAATCAAGATTAGACACTGGGAGATCCAGCCCACCTCTCCATCCATGGTGCTAACTGGTTCTTGTGACCAAGGAACATTCTTGCCTCATGTATCTTAAGAGTTTAGGACACAACGAAGACATTACCCCCAAACCCACAGCCCTGTTAGAGACAGGCACACAGTCAGTCCTTGTCATGGCATCAGTGAACTGTTATGGCCTGCTTAAGCACACAATGCCTGTGTGGGATAGTGTACTATCCACCCACATGCTTGCCATGTACTGTCACGGGCCATCTGCGCACTTGTGCACACACTCCTGAGTGTGGCTCAGTGCAGTCTGTGTACTTGATCACCTGTGTGGTATTTGAATTTCCTGCTTCCGCTGTCTTATGTGATCTTATGTCATCTGTGCACTTGTTTGCTGTATCCTACTGTGTATCATCAGATACACATTGACTGGTGTGTACTATTTATATATGAGGTCACCTGGGTCCTTAGACTGATTATATAGGCTGTTTGCCTGTGTCCTATCCTGGGCTGTCTGTGCTCAAGCTCACCCATGTGCTGCTCTTACATATTACATGCTGTGTGTGGATTGTCAGCCTGCCATGCTATATCTTGACTCCAGCCTGCAGAAGAAGCTAGCTAGGAAGATGAAAGCAGTCAGAGATCAGGAGCGCAGCTGGATGAGGACTGGGGTTAGGAGGAAGTAATCTACGGCTCGACTCGCAGAGCCCTTCGGAGGATCTGAGTGAAAAGGAAACTACTAGGAAAAATGCTTAATGTGACTGTGAAGGGGACAGGGAGGCCTGGGATCCCTTAGAGAGAGACTAGGAGGCTGATAGAGAAACGCAGGGGTAAGTAATGAACCAGGGACAAACTGCTGACCTTCCTTCTCTGCTTTGCTTGCTCCAGCCCCAGATGCGGAAGGTTAACTTACCAACTCACCCCTGTGAGGACTGCAGCTGGAAAATAAGGCCCAAAAGGTATGGAAGAGGGTGGCTGAGTTTTGGGGTTTACTTTTTGATTTTTTTCCCTGACTTTTTGGGACAACTTGCAAATAGAAGGCTTATCAGTCAATCTGCCACTTGGGCCACTTGGGTCCATTGTGACCTGGACAGGACAACATCCCAGCAGCTGTGGTCTTTGTTCCAAATGCATGAGCCTCATCTAGAGCTTCCCGTGGACAAAATCAGGAAGTGTGAGACTACTAAGAGTCTCCTGGGATTCTCTATGTCAACCTGGTTATGGGATGTATCGGAAGCGGCCTTGAATGGAGGCAGGAGGATGGATGGTAGCCATGGAGTTCTTTTGAACAAATCACTTTGCTCCTCGAATCCGTTTGCTCTTGTAGGAAGCTGTCCCACAGATCCACAGATCCACAGATCCAGAGTCTGAGGCAGTGCTGGCTTAAGTGACAACTAAAGTGACACCCAAAGGCTGCCCGTGCTGACAAGTACTCCAGCCGACTAAGCAAGCTTCAGGGTCAGTGAAAAAAAAATGTCTCAGAATAAAACCAAGGTGGGGAGCTATGGAGGCAAAACATTATGACATCAACCATAGGCCTCTGTACACAGGTTCAAATCCCTGCACACACAAGCACTCACAGGTGCATGCATCAAGTGCAAACATAACAGCATGCAGGCAAGTAAATAAATAAATAATAGAAGATGAGACTCGAATGAGGGAAGATAAACTGTACTCACTGCTCACCTATGATCACCATTAGTAGTCAGGGGTTTGCTTTTGATGACACCAGTCTTAAAAACAAGCATGTATATGGTATATTGCTAGGCCTCTCCTTCCCACCTAGCCTTGCTAACCTGAACTCCCTGTAAGAACGGGAAGGCAGCATAAAGCATATGGAAATGAGAGAGGGTAGGTTAGTGTTGGTGCATGCTGGTGTGTGTGTGTGTGTGTGTGTGTGTGTGTGTGAAAGAGAGGGAGAGAGAGAAAGAGAGAGAGAGAGAGAGGGAGGGAGGGGGAGAGGGAGGAAGAGGGAGAAGGAGGGAGAGAAGAATGGGGGGAGAGAGAGAGGGAGAGAGAACGAGCATTCATGTATGTGTGTGATGTGCCTCCCTGTGTTTCTTGCTTTTGGGTATGTGAAGAGTCTGTGGTCACCTGAATCCTTCTGAGTGGGGTCCCTTAGCCCAGCCTGAGGTAATCATTCTTGGTACCTGTGGAAGGGGGCAGCTGTCAGATTGCTGTGTCTTCTCTGTGGGTCCAAAATGACCAAGTCACCTGCAGTGCTCCACCTGGGCATCAGCGATCCCATCCCAGCAAGGCAGAGTTCCTAGGGCCTTAGCATCGAGCAAGAGCAAACCGTTCCAAACAAGAACTGGGGACGGCTAGGAGTCCCTTCCTGATTCAGGTTTCCTTCCACATTGACAGAGGAGCAGGCAGGCCATGCTCTGCTCCTTCTGAGCCCTGTCCTATGTCACAAAGCATTTCTCAAATGCTCCGAGTTCAGTAAAACTACAAGCGTGCCGGGCTCAGGCCTCGATCCTATCCTGGGATTGAAAGAGCCATGCAGCCTGATTAAAATTGTATCCGCCTGTTCCTGACCTGCTAACAACCAGATCGTCAAAATATTATTTTTAAGGCTTTTTGATGTCTAGGAAACCTTTTAAGGTCTTTTAAATATGGTTTTAAAAGTCTTTTTTTTTTTTCCTTAAAAGATGGAAACTTTGCTTGCTACATGTAAAGAAACCAGTGGAACCGAGTGACTTAAGTCTAGAAATATCGCAGCCTTTGACAAGGGCTTAGAAGCATTGAGCTGTCATCAAACACCACCGCAACCCGAAACTGACAAAATAGCCTTCCATCCGGCATCTAAGGATGCTATTTCTCCCAAACCAGTGGTTATGGTCCAAGAGGGAAAGATTGAGACAGGCATTCATTGGTACCCTGGGCATAGTGCCTGGCACTTCAAACTCAGACCCTTTTATTATTTCCACCTGATGGTGTGTCAGGTAAAGAAGAGGGGTACAAGGAAGTGTGTCACCGACCCAAGTCATCCAGTGACTTTGATACTGAAATCTAGCTTCTTCAGACACCAAAGTGTTATCACCATGGTATTGTGACACCTCTACACCTAGTCATAAGACAGCCGTAGCCACCAGACAGCACCAGGAATTCTCTTTGGAGCCCTGCACATGGGCAAGCATCTTGCCCAGGAGAAATAAACACACAGCCTCCGCCCAGCCCTTTCCTGTCAGGTTCTGCAGCTTGTGTTAGGCTTCAGCAAATGAACCGGAGCAAAAGGATTCAGAAGTTACAAGGCAAAGCGACAAAGGCTTTCAGCCTACCAGTGGTCAGAGAGAAACAAGTGAGTCAGAGGCATGCCCCAGGGTCATCCGCCAACAACCGAAACTGCTAATTGGCCAGCTCAGTCAAATCTCAATTAGCTAAAATAAATAAAGTTAAAAGTTCCAGCCTTTCTTTTTTTGTTGTTGTTGTTGTGTCTTTTGAGAGGTCACTATGCTATGCCCATGGTGCCTGGGGGCTAGAGAATGACATAGCCCAAAGATAAATTACCTTCCCTGCAGAAAGTTCCAGAGAGTAGCACGGGGCTTTCTGCTCTGGGTATTTTAAAACAGTCACCTAGAGAATCCCATCACTCTTTGCCTCTGCACTCTGTAAAAAGCTGTTATCCAGATTGCCATCTGGGTTCCAATGTCCTGCACCCCGTCCCCTCCTAATATGACCCTTGATAAAAAAGTTGCTGGAAGACCTCATGCGCTGTCTTCTCTGGCAGTTCCTCAGCTCCCAGGGGCAGCTTAATGCTCTGTCCCCACGGTTTCCCCTCCCCAACTGCAGAATTTGAGGGGGAAGTTTGGGGGAGGGGGAGGAAGGCCCGAGAATGGTAGGCCACAGCAGGGTGAACAGGAGCCTGCCAGGGAGGCAGACATCTGTGCCCAGACAGATAGAGTTTCACTGATAGGATCTCTCTTACTATCCTTGAGGGAGATAAACAAGTTGCCAAAGCAGCTTGCAGGGGAGGAAGTGCCCCGCTGAGAAAGTGGTACTGGGAGGCCAGCAGCTCACCCCTGCGGTCACAGACCCAAGGCTAGGAAGCAGGTTGAGGGAGAGAAGGAGGGGGGAGGCTGCCCAGGCTTCACACAGGTGATGAGAGTGACAAGGCCCACGCCTCCTCCGCCTCCTCCTCGGATGGCATCAGAGAGAGGAATATGAGCTGGCTCTAGAAGGCGATCAGCTTCTGTGAGAAGTGAGACAAAAAAAGGGACCAAAGGCAAGTGACTCTAGACATGGCTTCTAGAGGGTCTCCTTATATATCACCAGGCGCAGCCTTTATGATGTGTGTACGCACCTTACAGCTCCTCCAAAATGCAGGTCCACCCTCATCGAAACAGGACTTCCGCTAGAAAGACTCAGAGGTACATTTTGTCCTGGCTAGAATCAGTGGATTGTTCTTCCAGGAATTAGGTTTCTGGAGGAGGGATGGGTGGATAGCAACTCAATTCTGACCAATGGGTTCTCAGTATTTTCTCAGTACCCACGAGGACTGATTCCAGGAAGTCCTCGGGTCCCTCATACAAAATGACACATTTGCATATAACCTACATATATCCTGCTTTGGCCTGCAATCAGCCCTGGCCTTACCTATAGCAGGGAATGGATGTACATGATATTCTAATAACGGATGGTTGTTTAGGGCACGATGTCAATGAGCTGGGAAGAGTCTGGTTCCGTTTCTACCCACATAGGTAGCAAGGCTGCAGAAGTGGCTGCCCAGGAACCTAGAAAAGAGAGGTCAGGGGGCCAGGGAGGGAGGGAGAGAATGCAAAGCTGTAGGTATGAAATGTCCTCTCATTAAGACTTTTGTCTCCTGGGAACAATTTCTCAGCAGGGTAATGGCCTGCGATTCTAGTTTGCATTCTTAGTAAGATTGCAAACAAAATAGTAAGATGCCTTGTTCCATTACAATTTCAGAAAACCAAAAATTTGTTTTTTTTTTCTTAGTATTTCTCACATAATGTTTGGAACATGGTGGCGGTACTTAAAAATGTATTGGTCCTCTGGAACACAGAGTCACCAGGTAACTTGTGTTTTATATAGCAGCGCTTATCTAGGAAGGAGTGAGAAATGGTTGGCTTGTTATTAATCCCCGTGTGCATTTGGGCAGTTTAACTGAGTTACTCAATTAGATTTGGGGCAGACACATGGTTAACAGGACAGGCCCACTTTGCTTGCTGTCTCCCACTATTCTTTCTGCAGACATCTTGGGGTAGATGTCCTTGGGGTAGGACAGCACAGTCACTAAGTCAAATACACAGGACAGAATCCCAAAGACAGCCAGTGATTCCTATCCCTGGTGACTTGGAGACTGTGGAAAGACCCGGGATCTCAGCTCTGCGTGCTTTGGAACTGAACCGATTCCCACATATCAGCAAGTGATGAGAATCTCAGCCATTCTCGGTTCTCATCCTCACGTGGGCTCACACCCAGAGGCACAAAAGGCTCGATACAATCCAGTGTCAATTCTTAAAACCGTTTTTGCAGGGAGCTGGAGATAGAGTGGCAGTTAGGAGCACTGACTGCTCTTCTAGAGGACCAGGGTTCATTCAATTCCCAGCACCTGCATGGTGCCTCACAACCATCTGTAACTGCATTTCTAAGGAATCCAAAGCCCTCTTCTGGTTTCCTCGGGGACGAGGCATACACATGTGTGGTACACACACATACATGCAAGCAAGTCACCCATCCAGGTGGAATAGTAGTGAAAATATATAAACCAGTTCTGATAGGGATCGGCAATTAAAGTGTCCTGACCGATGAGTCTTTTACTCATTTGTGTTTGGTAATTCCATTTCTTTCTTTGATCACAATTTCACCGCTTTCTCTACTGATACATCCAGGGATGCCCTGATACATCTGGTGATGTCCAGCTTTGTCTTTTTGTCTGTACCAAGCACTTTCCCTTTAGTGTGGAGTTCCCCTGTGTATAATCGTATAATCAAGACAATCCTAGTATCTCTCTCTCTCTCTCTCTCTCTCTCTCTCTCTCTCTCTCTCTCTCCATATGTTCCTTTGTCAAAAGTTTTGCCTCAGAATGAGTGTTCACCAGAGGATCTCCCAATACAAGAAGTGTTTAAAGGTATGTGATTCCCCACCCCCAAGAATTAACACAAAGTTTACTGTTTTTAACAGCAGCGTAGTGGTGGGATTAGAGTCCCCTGGTGATGGCAACTTTCTGGGCATTGTTTGATCTTGTAAAAAGCTTCAGTTTTCAAGATACCGGTCCTTCTAGTTACAGGATGATCTCTCCGGAGAGTGGCCCACCATGAATCAACTCTGAGGACATGCTGTTGATAAGAATGGCCTTTTTCATGACATGTTGCCTCTGTTCCCTGGGGGAATTTTGATTCTAGACAGTCACCTTGCTTGACATCCACTGGGGAGGTGATGAACCATTTATTAAAGTTTGGAAGCCACAGGAACTACTGTATCTTACCAGATTGGATTGACTTTTTAGCTCCTTTGATTAATAATTCATGAATCTGAGGATCTGTGAGTTGGGTGAGCACTAACGTGTTACCAACGGGAGGAAAGGGGATGAATGTTAACAGGCCGCCATGGTACTTTACTTAACACTTTGGACCAACCAAACAAACCTATATGTCAGGAAACGTGTTTCACTGTTGCATCCCGAGATCAATATTTCATGATTAATGAGCCATATGTTCCCCCAGGTCTTCAGCAGTCTCCAATTCTCACGCATGTTTCACATGATGATGGACAAAATGCCTTCTTTGGGAAGAATGATTTTGGTTTATTCTAAAGAAAATTCACCTTCTATTCATGCTCCAGACTGGTGGGGTTTTTAATCTTTCCTCTCTTGCCACCCTATAAGCCTAAGTGTTCACTGTACCAAATACATATTTGGACCTCAAGCAACAATTTTTTTTTTTTTTTGCAAGCCCTGTATAAGAAGGTCCATATCAATTTCAAGTGACTGGTGTTTCCATTTCCCTGGCTAAATATTACTAGGGACCTAGTGTTTGTGCTCTCCCTCTATCATTGACTGAGTCTGTGACCTGACCCTAATCACAAGAACTAACCCTTAGGTATTGTGCACAATGGAGTTGGGTTATGTAAGGCAACGCCGGGGTTTCTGGTTTATGGCAGGACTCACCTCGTATATTCCTTTAATATGTGCAAGTCGTTAACTGTTATTAACATGACTAAATATTAAATGTTATTTAAGATGTTTTATTAGTCAATAAAAAAAAAGCATTAAACCACACCGTTGGCATGAAGTACTGTGTATTAAAAGCATTTTGTAAATGACGAGATTTTTAAAACAACTATCGGTAACCACCATGGATATTATCCAGCCTTTAAAAACCGTGGCTGTCCTTTTACTCTCCTGCTGAAGTGTTATAAAAATTTCCTTCCCTTGAAAGTGCATCCAAAAAGGAAGATCCATTCTGCAATCAACGAATCACAGGGCATTAAAGACAAGGTGTGGGAACGTTTGTTCTGTCTGCTTTTCTCCTAAGACTCTCAGCTTCTGATTGTTTGGAGTCAATGGTACCTCCACCCAGGAAAATTTTACTTTCAAAATCACTCCACAGAGTGCTGTGAACAATCAGACACTGGACTGAGGCAAAGCAACCCAAAAGGGGGAGACAGACGCAGGAGAGGTTGAAGGAAGGAAAGGGAAGGAAAAAAATAATACAATTATATTTTAGTTAGAAATAAAACGAAGGAAGCAAACGAAACAAAAGAAACAAAAGCAAAGCAAACAAACAAACCCTCCAAAAGGATGATGGGAGATCTATCTATCTGAAAATGTACTTGGGTTGGGGCTCCAAACACCCTGCCCTGTCATGTCTTCTGCCCAAGGACAAACCCAGGTTGTCCTGAGTGGTAGACTGAGTTTGGAATACTTTGCTTATGACAACTGGAGATAGGCCAGCTTTTCTTTTAAAAAGCTCACCGAAAAATGACTTTTAAAACATTTATTGTAATAGTTAACTTTGATTTTGCTTTTCTCCCATGTATCTCAGTGCACCAGCTGTTTGCTAGGTGCCTGCAGAGAGAAGAGGGCGTCAGATCCCCTCTTTCAGTTACAGGTTCTGGGAACTGAACCCGGATCCTCTGGAAGAGCCAACGGTGCTCTTGATTGCTCTGAGTCTCTCCAGCACTACTGGAATATTTTTTTAAGCCCATAACCTAAAGTCTGAGAGTACCGAACCCGGATCTCACTATCAGTCCTTAAAAAGAATAACTGTCCTTCCAAGCCTGAGTCTTCGTGTCCTCAGGACTAACGAGAAGCAAATTTATATTCTGGTCCCTTAAGCCAGTGAACAAAAAGAGGAAGTAGGATTTCTAATCAATTTTCAGTTTTCCCTGTCATCAACAATGTCCATGCCTAGAATGTTAAGGACAGTTTCATCCACAGGTTTTTTTTTGGGGGGGAGAAGGTAGGATTACCCTAGATACACAACTTTCTCTTCCTTGGTTTGTACAATTTCCTTTTCAGGAGGTGACCTAGGGCAGTGAAGAAGTCACCGTGGTCCCATTCTTTCTCTCTGACACCACCTTTGACCATAAGGGAATTAATAGAAAAGCAGAAATGGCTCAGTCAGTAAAGGGCTGGCCATGCAAGCCTGACAGTCCAAGTTCAATCCCCAGCTGCTTGCAGATCCTACCCTATAGTCTCCTCTCGCTTAAGAAGTACAGAGAGACAGAAGGCCCCATGGGCCTGTCTGCAGCCCTTGCAGCCAGACTGATGAGCTCCAGGGTTAGTGTGTGGGAAGAGATTGAAGAAGGCAGCTAAATTGACCTCTGACCTCCCTGCACATATGAACATGCATCTGCATGCAAGCACACAGGTGAAAGAAAGAAAAGGAGGGAGGGAGGAAAGGAGATGGAGAGAGAGAAAGACAACAGGCTTCTAACAGCCAGACAGGGCTCGGTGGTCCTCCTGTCTATGGAGTTCCTGTGGCTTTTTCTCTTGGCATCAGTATACTTTGGTTCTCTCCCAGATGTATAAATAAAAGTTAGGACAAGGACAGCAAAGCATTCGGACTAGGCGCATCATCATGACCATTTAATCTTTCTTCGAAGTCCACTGTAAGGAGATGGAGGGTGGGTAAGAGGAGAGAAGGTTCTGCCTAGGCCTTTCTGCAGCCCTCTCTCCCCCTGCATTGTCTAACCTCTCAGTTTTGACTGGACAATGCTCTTTCAACCTCTGCTTGGCTGGAGTCCCACCACTTCTGAACCTGTGTTTAGAAGACACTCTGCTCTGTGGTTCTAGCACACTCTGCCTTCTCCCACCCAGCCTTCCAAATAGCTCTGAACAGAAACAGCCAGCATTTGTCTTGGTAAGCTGCCCTACCCCCACAGGGGATTAGGAAGAGCAATCACCCTACCCCTCATCAATTCCGTTCCTGTATCTTTTGCATTTTCCCGCAGAACCATTTGCAGGTACAACACGGTGATCTTTAGAGATGATCTGGTGATTATGACAAGCCAGCCTCCCCCGACACAGGCATTAAGAGATGAAAATTGCCTCCAGTCCACTCTTGTACACCCAATCTGTACCTCTGGACGCCTGTCCCGAGGTGAAAATGCAAACGGAGCAGATATTTAGAATCGTTTTGACAGTTCATAAAATTAAGCAGGGATTAGGGATTCGCTTTTTTAAATAATGCCAGAGGGTACACAACGGTGGTAATCATATCATTCTGCAACAGGTCCAGTCAAAGTTGAGAGGACTAGGGGGGACTGGGGGGGCAGTCAGGCTATTAAAACTGGCATATACCATCTGCTAAACACCTAGTTGTGAAGATTCACATCAGCTGCTAACAGATATGATACTCCCAGATCCCAACACCACCAGCTCCATCCTTTCCTTCCTTGAATTTAGTTCAAATGGTCCATGATTCAGCATCCTTGTCAATACACGTGCCTGCATCCATTCAGATAGATGGCCAGATACATATGTATGCCGTAAGAATAATCTTAATTGGGACAGAGGAATGGAAGTTGAACCAGTTGTATGACTTTGAACATTCAGTGTGATGTCATGTGTGTGGGCGGGTCTATAGGATCCCAGAGAAAATTTGTTTTGAGTTGTGTCGAGGGCAAGAGTCTGAGTCCTTCGCCACACATTGGTGTCTCTCCTAACTTCTTGAATTTCTAGACAGAGATTCCCATCCTGGCGGTTCATTCTCTTCTAGTGTTCCTGGAGGATCTTAGACCAAAGTCATTTTAAAGGAGCTCTTTTGGAAGATTGCAGCCTCCTTCATAGTCAGGAAGAAGAGTGGCCCTCAGTGTATCAGACAGGAAATTCCAGGTTAGTATGCAGTAGCAAACAATTTCACCACTCGGTGGCTTGATGTAATAGCAGCTGGTGTCTGAATCAATCTATACAGTCCATGGAACTAGGGCTGACACTTGGTTGAGGACCTTGGCTGGCAGAGCCTTCACCCACTTGCAGACACTTTATCCATAAGACCCAGCCATTGTCACAGGGTGAAAGTGAGGGTCAGGCTGGAGATTGCATGGGGAGATCAGGTGACTCTCAAAGCAGTCAATCTAGTCTTCTTTAATACAGGGGGCTGTGATGCTTGTTGATTGGCCCCCACATCTGCCTTAATGATATAAAATGTATCGTTTCGATATATAATTAATGTTAAAATATAAATGAGGACATGGGTCTGAAGTGCACACAGATATTACAAAACACATACATAATAAATTTAGAAATAGAACTATTTATGGGTTCGTGTGTGTGTGTGTGTGTGTTTGTGTGTGTGGATACGTGTGTATGTTCAGATACATATACATGTACAGGTGTGTGTGTGTGTGTGTGTGTGTGTGTGTGTGTGTGTGTGTAGACCAAAGGACAGCCTCTGGTGGGGTGTCCTTTTAATTCTATTTTGAAACAGGGTCTCCCATTGAGCCTTGGGGATCTTCAACAAAGCTAATCTGTTTTACTAGTGAACCTGAAGGATTGGCCTATCTCCACCTCCGAGGTGCTGGGATTATAAGTAGGAACCATCATGCATGGCTTTTTCTGAAGGTTCTGGGGAATGTCCTTGGGTCTTCACCTCATGCCTGTGCAGTAAGAGCTTTATAACTGAGCTATCTCTCCAGCAGGGATCTGGGGTCCTTGTTATCTAAAGCTACATCTGGGCCTCCCGTGCAACCTGGAAGAGGGTCATGGAATTACTGTGGTATGGCTTCCATTGGCACAGGTCCAGAGTGGGTGATACATATGTCCAGGACATCACTGTCATTTGCTCTCAAGGTCTATATTTAAACATAAACTTTATGGACTCCTACTGTGGTCAAAGAAGTATCAGGGGAGAGGAGTACGATGCAGCTCTTGGCTTTGCTGCCTGAAAAGAAACGGAAGAGCAACAGAAATTTTCGAGAACAGCTCTTGAATTTGCACCTCTTCTCAAAGTGGCACCCCATTCCCGTCACCCTCAATCCCCTCAGCACTCACTCCTGATACTGGATGACTCTTGGACCTTCTCAATGCCCAAATGAATGGTTGGAGTCGTAAGCAGAGTTCAGTGTGATGTCAGGGGGAAAGCTACCTCCCCACCCCTCACCCACAAATGATGTATCCTATCGAAGTGTGCCCTGCATCAATTTGCTACAGAGGCTGAATACCTCATCCCAGGCTTTAAAACTTACTCCATCCTCCTGGGAGCTGTAACCAATGATAGGCTGAGCTGTTCCCACTGAGGAGAACCTGGATGCACGACCATACACCAGGCATGGGTTAGAAGATGATCACTTCTGTTCCGGAGGGTTCTACATCCCTATGGCCATCGAGTGCCTGGGCTGCCGATTCTCTGTCTTCAAAAGGAATCTCACTCCTTTCCCACTGTCCTCCCTGGGACACCCTTGCAGAAGAACATTGAGATTACAATGAGCCTGGACTCTATCCCTCTGAACATGATTCAAGGTGAGCTATGATTGGGTTTTGTGGTTATTATGAGGTGTTGGATCTTGAGACTACATAGGGCTTTGGAACATTCTCCCCTTGTGAAGGAGTGGAGAGTGAGCCTGCATGAATAAAAAGGTCACTGGGAATCAAGCAGGTAGGTGACTGCTGGATCATCATGGGAATAATCTCCAACATCTCCTGCCACATTAATGTCGCTGTTCACCATGAGGCTTGGTTGGGCTAGTCACATGTCAACGGAGGGGGCGGATACTATATGGAGACTCTGGAATCCTGGCTTGGTTTAGCCTTTTACCTGTTCCTCTCCCATAACACACAGTGAGGAAGCAGTGCTGCCGAACCATCAACTGCCTGTGATTCCTGAGATGACGACAGGCAGATGTAAGTTCCCAGTTTGCTGCCATGACTTGCAGATCATGTGTACCTACCTCTAGCACCAGTTTCATCCGGCTGATCCTGAGTCAGTTCTAGAGAGTATACCATGTCCGTCTCTGTCACCAAGCCTTCTTTTCCCATCGAAACTGACCCTGCTTTGATGTGTGAGCTCTTTACTTTCAGGTAAAATCGGTCAGTCTGTTGGATCTATGTTCCCTCCTGTTCCGTTTTCCACAGTCGACAGAGGAGTTATCACAAACCCAACCCCCACCTCTCTGCTCTGTTTCCCATGCAACCCTTCATTACTCTAGCAGCTTTTCCTAGAACCTGAGCTGCTGTCTCTTCTCCCAGTCCATTTTCTGTCTTACTCTGATCTCCCACCGCAGCCCCTATCCAAACTGCCACTCTGTGCCTCGATTTCCCATCTGTGAAGCTCTGCACGTGAGGTGCCACCTCTCCTCTGCATGGCTTTGTGACCTGCCTGTGTGATATTAGGTCACCTTGTACTTTCCTCTGCCTGTCCTTCTCCATCCTTTCCTTGAAAACTCATCTCCTCCTCCTGTGCTTGCTTCTGTCCTGCCGTGTCCTCTTACACGGTGTCTCCTCAGCTTCTAATGTGATGCTAGAGGGCATTGGCCACCATTTCAGGTCCACTGCCCTGGTACCATCTTACAGGGAGCCAAGACCTCTGAAACGGCTCAACAGAATGTATCTTTCCTTATTGACATGCAATTTGTCTCACCAACAGATAACTAACACAGCAGAGCTGCTGAGAACAGTGAATTAGAAGCCACTGGTGCACCCTGTGTGAGGAAGGTGATACTGTGATCGTTATTGTATGGACACAGGCGAGGACACTGGGTGGCATTGAGTCAGATGTCCAGGGTCATCAGACCTGAAAGTGCTACAATAAAAACAAAAATGCAAGAACGCCCATATGACGTATCATCAAGAGAGGATCATTTGTCCAAAAGGATCTGGCCAGGTAAGCAACAGAGATGAACTCATATCCATATCCTCTGATATCCAAGTTACATTTGTTCCGACTCATGGAGGAGACTATTTCTGAGCAATAGAAGTTGTCCAGTCATAAATGGATCACCTTCTTTAAGTCATGAGGATCTTCGAGCAGTTGGGCAGGGCAGATATGAAACAGCTTCTTCTGAGCGTGATGAGCTATGACAGTCATGAACCCACAATAGCCATGATTGCCTGCACAAGACCAATACAGGACCAAGTCAGCCAACATCCCAGCATGGATAGGGGAAGTTCTAATGAAACCTCAGTCCTAGCTGAGGAGATATTGCCTGTTGGTAGCTGCAGGGGGAAGAGGAGTAAGTTTTCTTCAGGGGTGTGACATCCTATTCGGCCAGAAGAGGATGTGCTATACTGTGGCTCCAGCTGCTCCCCAGGAGGCCTACTGTGCCCACTGACACCCCTGAAAGGCTGTATCCTACAGTGCTAGCTGTGGATTGAAGGTCTAAAGCTGGATTTTGGAGAAGTGAGTCAGACATATTAATGACCTGCTTCCTAAATTAAAATAGAGGTCACTGGGACTGGGGACATAGCTCAGTCAAGAAAATGTCCTTGCTACGCAGGCATGAGGAGAGAGGAGGCCGGTGATGCTCAGTCGATACCCGTGAAGCCGTCCTGGAGCCTCACACCCACCTGCTCTTCTCACACCATCTTAGAGGGACACATTCCCCTTCCCGTTAGCATTAAGGATGCTTTGGCACAATTTGGAAAAATGAGGCAAATCGCTTAGGATGTCGCAGCTAGGTAGGTGTCCAAGGGCAGGTCTCACACAGATCCTCTGACTGCCAAGTCACACCTCCTCCCGCTCACAGCACCACACCGGGACCTGTGCAGACATGGACTGGTTCTCCACATTAAGTAATGAGTTTCCTGGTCCTTTGAGCAGTCAAACAGATTGCAGAGATTTCGCCTGTAAGAATGCTCTGAAAGGCAGCCTTGCTTTGATGAGGGAAGGCTGCTGGATTACACAGACAATCCCCCTTCAGCGCTGTGGAAACCCCATAGCTTTTGGCATCCTAATCCCGGCTCTGTTGGCTCCCTCAGCGCAGAATCTAATATGAAGCGTCTACCTTGAACATGGGCCTTTGTATCTGGGGACATGATGGAAGTTCGGATGGGAAGGCAGTATATTAACTCCCGATGATTTGTTTTTAGAGGTAGACTTTCTCGAGACTCTAAATCCTTTGAAGTACGAGGCAGCGGATGCACAGAGATTTCAACTTCCAGGATTGTTGTCTTATAAATTCAAGTCAGTGACAGCAATTAAACCCGCCAGTAGAAGACAGCCAGAGAAGGAAACCCACAATACATGTATACTGTATTTTATATTCAAATCATTGTAATTATTACTTCTAGAAAATAATGTGTCTGAATGGGGTTGACTAGAAAATGAATCATAAAACAAGATACTAATATTAAATAGACCACATTAAATTATTTCTCGATGGGATGAGAGAGAGAGATAACTGGCTTCCCACTCGGCAGATGGAAATGGCGACGATGCAAAGTGAATAAATGTGGCAATCTCCAACAGGCATTGTGGGTCTGGTTTCATTTTATATTAGTAAGTTGATTTAATCAATGTGACGAAGCTGGAATCTGCCTTTGCCTACTTCTTAGAGGGCCTAGCAGTGGCTAATCATTGTGACACCAGGATCGTCATCCTCAAAGCCGTGTGTGATTACTAATTATTAATAGTTGTCATTGTCATCGATGTCATTGGTGATGTTATTATTGCCCACATTTATTATTCTTTTTATGTTAGGAATGAGAGTCCAGACGTTCAGAGCGGTAGGGGGCCCCTTGATGCCACTTGAGCCGGCCTCTGTAATAGAGTACTTTCAGAGTCTGTATCTGTCTATATGTGTTATGGTGTGTGTGTTACACACTCGTGAATAAGGGATGCACATGCCTGTGCACACCCTTGTGAAGGCTACAGCAGGGGATCACCTGTCTTTACTTGTGGTACATCACCTTCTTCCTTGAGGCAGGGTCTCTCATTCCACAGAGAGCTCATTGCTTTGCCTGGCTGGCCAGGGAGCCCTAGGGATCCCTCTGACTCCACCCCCTGATGTCATAGTTAAAAGTGACATTCTGCCTTGCCAGGCTTTTACTTGGAGCGCTAGGGATTTGAACCTGGTTTCTTACATTTGCAAAGCAGTTGCTCTTATCTTCTGAGCCATCTGCCAGCCCTGTGGATATTTATCCCAGGTCGTAGCTCTGGAATCTAAAGTCATATAAGAAGAAACGTGACTCATGCCTCTTTTTCCCCCCCAACTTTTTATTGGTTCTCTGTGAAGTTTACATCATGTACCCCAATCCTTTTTGTCCCTTCCTTCATATCTTCCCTCCACCTTTGCAACCGCTCCCTAACACAGAAAAAAAATCTCCTTGGGAATCTGTAGTGTGTCACAAGGTGTCCCTTGGGAGTCTGTAGTGTGTCACAAGGTGTCCACACTTTCACACTTCTTTGCTTGCATCTGTTCTCTGCAGTGAGTCACTGGTCTGGTACGAGGTCTGTGGCTTCTGCTAAACCATCAATACTGGAACCACGAGGACTCCTGTAGGGTATCTTGTTGTTGCCCTGTATCATGAAGATCCTGCCGTTTTGGATCTGCAGAACTGCCCTTTTATGCACTTCAGCTGTTCATCAAAGGGGTAACCATTGGGATGGACCAATTCAAAGCCCTGGCTCTGAGCCTAAGAGCATCGGAACTGCTCAGCCTGCCGCTCTCCCACTGTCATCCTCCAGTGCCAGCTCACCAGCATCCTCCACATCCAGGGCCTGATCCACCCTGCTGCCCAAGGGAGGATGCAGAGCCAGCTCTCCCTAGTGTTGCAGCCAGTGAGGAACATGGCCAGTTCTCTCACTCTCATGACCCCAGGGCCAAATCTCCTGCCTCCCATAGATAGCAAGGGATGAAGGAGGGGAGGAGGGCATCTCTTCTTCCCTCCGCCCCACCACCGTACAGCAGACACGAGGCATGTCCACCTCTCTCATGCTCACCTCTTAAAACTTCCAATTAGTAACCTGTCAGACTCTGTGATGTGTCCATTTTAGATATTAGGCACTTGGTATATGTTAGTGGAAGTATCAGATGTGATAAACATTGAACATGATCAATGTGTTTATCATGTTGATATGGCCATTAACAATGCACACATATGTGGAAAGTTTATTATATCCCACACATATAAGTATGATGTGTCCATTTAAAAAATAAAATTATAATAAATAAACAATAAGTGAAAAGGGCAATAAATGCCACCACAGCTCACTCAAAACTTAGGAAAATTTGAACTCACTTCCTGCTATTATTTCTGTGACATTTCAGTCTATGTTACGGCCAGAGCTTTGTTTTATATATGTGTGTTTGGAAAGGACTTGGGAAAGCCACAATTACTCTGGATGGTGAGGAGAATGGAACTGAACCAGACAACATGGAGGATCGCAGACTAAGCTAGACAGAACCTGAGTCTGCTAATGCTGACGCTCATCCAAGGCTCCTCACGGACAGATGTTTGTCCCTTGCATTGGAGCTGGAGAGATGATGTCCCAGGCCTCTTCTAAGCTTCTCTGGAGTCCTAGCAGCTGCTTTCTTACTTTTAAAAATCCGTCTTCCACTTTTGTACAAATGATTTGAAGTACTTAGCATATTAACTGGGGATGGTATCTTGAAATCAAAGCTTAAAAATATATTTCTGCAGTTAAATGTGATGATCAGGATGTCTTCCCTTACCATGGCGGAGAGACATTCCATCCTAATACTAAACAGAAATCAAGGAAGTCAACTGTCTTTTTCCCACCACCCCCAACCACTTGAGAAAGAAATGAAGAAGTCAGGTAGAACAATGACCTCTCTTCCTTTCCCTCTGACTGCCTATTGTCTGGACACTGAGAAGAGAGACATGCTAACTTAGTGTTGCTTTGTTGCTGTGGTAAAATACCATGACGAAATTAAGTAACAGGGGAGTTTATTTGGGCTTATGTTTCTAGAGGGAGAGTCCATCATGATGAGGGAGCCAAGGTAATTGGGGGCTGGAGCAGGAAGCAGAGAGAGCCTATCTCCAACAGCAAACACTGGGGATATAAAGTGGAAGTAGGACTAGGCCGTAAACTCTGAAGTCCATCCCCTGTGGCATGTTTTTTCCAGTAAGGTTGCACCCCTCAAATCTCCCTAAACCACATCACCAACTGGAGGCCAAGTGTTCGAATACTTGAGCCGCTAGGTGATATTTCTCACTTAAACCACTACCCTAAGTTTAAGTTGCTGGTCAACATTCCAAACTTCTTCATTGACTCAGGCTCTGTACAGCATTTTCTCCCTGCCCTGTCTCTTTCCACTCCTGCCCTATCATTTGTCATGAAAGGCTGCCACCTCTTTCTACAATAATACTCACAGTGTCATTGGCTGTGCCACTCACTGTCACATGGGCATCAGATTACACCCAGGCTTTTCTCTGGTGAGAGTCAAGCCAGTTCCAAGGTCCCATCACTTCTGTGGTTGTCCCATCCCAGTGTTCTGTCATCATTGACATAATAAATGGATGCTCTGAAGGACATGCAAAAGATGGACGCGTGTGTCAACTTTGGGGGTTTCAAGCTTCCCAAACGATGTAATAACTTCCAGGCATCTTTCAAATATGATAACTTCCTCCATCTACAACATGGGGCCATCACACATATTCTGCAAAGGTGAGATGATAATTTGGCTTAGTCATACACAGTGAGATCAGACACCTTGGGAATGGGGGTAAAATCTGAGAGACTGTGGCTTTGGGTGTAACCTGCCATGGGGGATCCCTGGACAACTTAGTGGGGGTGAGGACAAACAAGAACATTGGATTAAGAGAGGGTCCCAGGGTTGGAAAGGAGGCATCCACCAGTCAGAGTGCTCACTGCTTCCCATTCAACTTGGAACATGTGGTGGCCAATAGGAGACGGTTCTCTCACACTGTGGAAGGAAGCATCTGAAGGATCGCTATGAAACAGGGAAATAGGAAAAAGGAGGTAAGAGTCAGCAAATGACGAGGTGTGCTGTACAATAATGACTCCCAGACATGACATGGCTCCTGCACACATAGATTCACACTGCTGTGGTTACCTGAGCAACGCTGTCAGAGGCCAGGCCAGTGCCGCCTCCATCATGCATAGGGGAGGGGCTTCTTGAGGCCCCACCCCTAGATGGCAAGTTGTTGTCTGTTGAAAGGTGGCAGAAAGGGATAGCTCATTTTCCTTGGAGTTATGGCCACATGTATGTTGTCCGTGCTCCAGCAGGGTATCTCCACACCCATGGGTAAATGACAGGCACTTAACAGACACAACGGTGTCTGAAGAAAGGGGGGGCATGAAGTGGTGGATGTATGGGGTGAAAATGGTGGAACGTTGGAGAGACAAAGTGGGAAATGGATATGATCAGAACACATTGGATACCGTGTATGACATTCTTGAAGAATAAAAGCTGTTAAAAGAGACTGAAGAAAGAGAGGGAAGGAAATTCTCACTTCTGGGCAGAGAAGGGGTTAATGTAAGACTCTCTAGAGACCTGCAGTTATTTCTTTGGGCTCTGGTGTATTTAAAACATGGTTTCCTCTGCCATGCAAGCTTATAATAGCTCCAGGTGATAGGGAAAGTGTGTGTGTGTGTGTGTGTGTGTGTGTGTGTGTGTGTGTGTGTGTGTGT
>JANHMN010000022.1:22579548-22594011 GCA_030674055.1 Rhabdomys pumilio | reverse complement strand
TGTGTGTGTGTGTGTGTGTGTGTGTGTGTGTGTGTGTGTGTGTGTGTTGTGGGGTCCTCAGTGCCTGTCTCAGTATCACAGTACCTTGGCCAAGAAGCATGCAAACTTACAGGGACTTCAAGGTCTGCCTTCCCAAACAGCGGTTCTCACTCAAGGACCCATCAGCTGCCTTATTGTTTGTATTCACCGTGTGCCCTTGAGGTTGGTGACTCAGGAATATTTATCACCTAAGGAATGACAAATGTTCTGACTCTGTGAGGGAGCTCGCTTATCCTCAATTAGTCTGAAATTTTCCCTGGTAGTGATGGACTCTCACTTCCTTGGCCCTGGTGAAACACAGTATTTAAATAAATGGAAGAGAAACCTCACTGTTTCACACTGAATACTTTTTCATCATCAAGAAAGTTTACACATCTGTGGCAAAACCTTAGCTAAAGCTTTTCCTAAAATCTGGTATTAGGGGCTGGAGAGATGGCTCAGTCTTTAAGACAAATTAATACTCTCAGAGTGGATCTGGGTTCAGTTTCCAGCCTCCACATGGCTGTTACCAACTGCCTGGACCTCTAGTTTCAGGGGTTCTGGCACCTTCTATCCTCCACCATTGCCTGCACGCACATGGTGAACATAAACTCACCCAGGGTCACACACATACATGTAGATCACTGGTTCTTCACCTGAAGGTCGCCACTCCCTTGGTCAGCCTCCATCTCCAAAATTATGGTTTATAACAGTAACAAAGTTACAGTGACGAAGTAACAACAAAAATAATTTTATGGTCAGAGGTCACAGCATTAGGAAGTTAAGAATCACTGATACAGATAAAAATAAATAAATAAAAATCTAGTAGTAGCTGTTGTGGCAAATCTCCAACCACAATAAGACAGGTCAAAGAAAAGAAAACACAACTCAATAATTGTGGATGTAAGCCGCGCGCCTAGATTGGGCAGATTCACCACTACATTACTCTATTCCCCAGCTATGAGACCCTTATAACTTGCAGGTTTTCCAAAAAGTCAGGAGCTTGTCCTTCCACCTCCTGCTCCTCTGTCATCTTCCTCTTCTGTCATCCTCTCTCTCCCTCTCTCTCTCTCTCCCCACCAACCTTTTTTTTTCTCCACCTCCCCTCCTCTGCACAATCACTGGCTCTAGCCTTTATTTTACAAATTAAGGTGGGCAGAAGGTTCACAAGAAGTCATCTGTGTACTGATTCACTCCTCCTCTGCAGCCCCTCCCAGGAAAGGGGAATTAGCATCAAAATGCAAGACCGGGGCTATCCACAACAAGTAGCCAGGTTGGTGTTACTAAAAGACAACTGATAGATTCTGAGGCACATATATCTTACATTTAAAAAATGTTTCAGTAAATTTGTATTCATTTCTAAGATATTGAGTTATATTCATTCACATTATCTCTACCGAAGATATCACAGGGTGAAGCAATTTCCATATCACATGAGACAGTATGAAACAAAAATTAACACAATCTGTAAAAAAAAAAAAAATGGATGAAAAAGGCGTCACCAACTACAGGCACTTTCCCCCCCACAAATATTATGAAAAAGATTTGAGATAATTTTGAAAAGTTATTAGACAACTCTGGCATTTGATAACAACCTAGCACGGCTTGCTAAGTCATCAATGTAAGAGAAATACAATTAATGGGGGAAAATTAAAAGTGGTAATTATAATAATTATCATGAACAGACAAGTGAATCCTACCATAATATCAGAAAGAATGGCATTTTCGGGAAAGAGGCAGAACGTTGACACATGCGCTTTCACACGGAATGACCCAGCAACTCTTGGTACCAACCAGAGTCCTGGGCATGTGTGTGGCCATGGTTATTGGGTCCTGAAGTGTGGCCTCTATGAAGTTCAGATTTCTGTCAAGGAGCCTCATAGCTCCATTGACGGCACCACAGACCTGACATGTAGGGACTAGAAATCCAGAGGGCGTCACTGCTGACATGTGTTAAGATGTCAGAACTCCGTTGTGAACCAGGTGGACACTGGGATGCAGGGAAATCTATAGATGCCACTGTTTTCTTGGTCAGGAAGCTTTTTTCCCAGATTCTGACGAAGCAGATCATGTCACAGGGCCACACCCACAGAAGAAACCAGGACAGCAACTCATGCCATTGACCAAGGAAGGAAATGGAAGGATTCATTGGGCCTACTGTCAATGAAGGTGCATCTCAGAGACTAAGGATCTGGCTATTTAAGCATCAGGGACCATTCGCAACAAGAGGTGATTCCTGGGTAAACTAGTGACTCTCAGAGACTCCTATTGGTTGCCTCTGCTATGGTCTTTTTATTCTCCATCTATTTGCAGAACACTTGACAGGGGATAGATTCTCACTGTGGAATGGCTTCAGCCTACACTGTAGGAGGGATGGGCTGAGAGCTTCTGTATGAGGGCCCCTCTTGCTGGTTAACTTACTGATATTTGGAGAAGCATCCACTGAACTGATCTGAATGTCTCTCTTACTCATCTCGAAACTGACTCACTTGTTGTGATATAGTTGACCCTACTCCTTGCTGTCTGGCTTCACCCTCAGAGATAACTCAGACATCTACGCTATCACCAATCTCTCTCAAAGTATCTCTCTTGCAGGCTGCATTGACATATTTTTTCTTTGGTCCTTTGTCCCTCTCCTCGTTCTTCCTTCTTCTTTGGTCATTTCTTCTTCTTCTTCTTCACTCCCATTTAAAAAAAATATCAAAATGTTTTTTTTTTCTCTGCATTCTCCCTTTGCCTGCTCAGTGACTGGGTAGAAGAGAGAGATGCATCTTCTTTGAATCCCTCAGCAGTCACCTCAGCAAGGCACCTGAGCCTTGGCACATGTCCCTATGTTTCGTCAAGAGGCTTGCCCAAGATCGTAAGACGTCTGCACAAGAGTCCACATGCTGGAATGTTCTGTCTGCTGTATAATGTAGCTTTGTCAACACTAAGGCGTTCAGGGAAGAAGAGCTTGTAGAAATTCAAAGCCAACTCAACCTAAGCCAGGCTGGTTGACACAGGGATGGGAGGCTTTGGTGTCCCCCCAGCTTGGTTCACCCATCCCTTGTGACAACCCGAATAGCGCCACATGCTTAATACCATCACTCAGCCCTGAAAGTTGCCATCCTCAAGTGGTAATCTCACAGGGACTCATGGGGCCCCCTGCCACGTTTGTCATCTCTTCTCAGTGACCATGCCTCCCATCTTCCATGTTGTGATTTCCCACGCTCCACTGGCCTGGGCTGGGAGAGGCAGCTTGCTTCTGGGAAACAGGTGCTGTGGAAGTAAATGGAGCCTGGAAGACAGCCAGTTTGGCAGAGTCCATCCCCGGGGACCCTGAGGCTCTGAACATTAGCTGTCGAAACTGCTCCTGGTAGGGCTGAAGGGCCAGGCCTGCCCATCCCTGTCCAGATGTTTGGGCAGGTTGCCAGGATGCGTGCAGAAAACTGCCATTCATTTAACTAAGGTGTAACAAGCATTAATGAAGCTCTGTTCTTGGTGTTTTGTTTAGTTTACAAAAAAAGTCTCAGATCACAGGTGACTTGGGGGACAAGGGTCCTGTGATGTGTCCCTGGGTGCCATTCCACCAATACCAGCATTCCTTTGATGACCTCTAGGGGACCTGGAATAATCCTTGAGCCTCTCTGATCTCTGGTCTGTCTTTTGTCTCACAAAAAAAGCCAATCTATCGAGCCATCTGGGGAAGGAGTCAACCCCAGATGCTGTATTTTACCCATCCTGAATATGGTCTTGGGCCAGCCTCATAGTTCATCCTATCTGTCCATTACAAAGGGTAAACTGAGGCTTGCCTTTGATGAAATCCAGAGAGTCAGAGAACATCCATGGGGCCAGAGTTGCTGCAGCCCAGATCTGGCCTTTCACAATCTTGGCCTTCCAGACTAAAGTTCCCCACTGGGCTGAGGATGTCTCAAGAATCACATAGCTGCCCCACAGTAGAAGGAAGGAGTGGGGGTAGGCTGTGTGAAGAACACCAGAGTGAAACTTGAAAGGAGACTGAGCAGAAACTCGAAACAAGGTGAGCTGGCTGCTGAGTCCTGGCCTGGAGGAAGCCGTGGGCTGCAGGCTTGAGACCTAGGGCTAGAAGCCTGGCCAGAGCCTTTGATGGGGCCGGCCATGGGCCTGGCTCAGCAGTTCCTCACCACTCACCTCGGAACCAACGAAGCACGGGCTGGATTTCGTGAGAAGTGTGTGAACACCCAGCTCAAAGTGAAACAGCAGGCTGAGAGATTCACACAGCCTGAAACCAAACGGGAAACAGACACTGACTATATATGCCCTCCAGCTTTCCCGCCCGCTTGCTTTGCGTGCTCTCCACTACCACCCTCCAGCTAGCCTTGAGTCTAGAAGTCACCGTGCCCGCAAGGCATGATGGGGCACAGAATGCAACACCCGGTTCCTAGATACCTGGCTAAAATTCTAGATCCATCTTTTCGTGCCTTCTATATTTGGATTAGGGACTTGAAAGTCTCTGAGCCTCTTGATGAGGCTGCCGATCACGATGTCAGCCTGTGAGAAAATGGCTGATCCCTCTGTGTTCCCAAGTATCCTGTAACTTTCTTCAGTGTCAATTCTAACACTTCGTACGACACTAACATTGAAACGTCTGTCTCTTTATTTTGCCTGTTTTTGTTGTTGTTGTTGTTTGTTTGTTTGTTTGTTTGTTTCGGGAACAGAATCTCTCTAGGTAACTTAAGTTTGCATTGAATTTACACTCCTCCTGTCTTCCTGGCACCAGGGCTGTGATAGGCATGTCCGGCCATGCTCAGTTTGGTATCTTTAATTTTCCGAAGGCTCTATTGAGATATTTCACAGGTCCTGAGACTCACTATTGACAGGATGCTCACTTCAGGTTTTAGGGAAGAAAGCAGATGCAAGGAGAGGGAGAGGCTGAGATCCCTTGTGGGGCCTCAGGAATGAGGAACCCTCTGTTTCTGGGGACACACCCC
This sequence comes from Rhabdomys pumilio, assembly GCA_030674055.1. Lineage (NCBI taxonomy): Eukaryota > Metazoa > Chordata > Mammalia > Rodentia > Muridae > Rhabdomys > Rhabdomys pumilio. Next base: position 22,589,044 of record JANHMN010000022.1, on the reverse strand, counting down.
TCTGTTACAGGCACACAGCTCACCAGCCTGACTTTCCTTGTGAGACAACAGGTGGATGTGTGTGTGCGTGTGCGCGTGCGCATGCGCGTGTGAGTGTGCGTGTATGTGCGTGTGCGTGTGCGTGTGTGTAAATCAGTAAAACTTTATTTCCAAAAGCTCATGGAGCTTTTCACTTGTCCTAAACATTTGCAGTTAAACCCCTGACTCCATTTCCCAGGACGCAGGTGACCTCCAAAGATGCCACCCACTTGTCTCTTCTGCCTTTTGCTTTGTTTTTGACCGTTTTCTATATGCAGACAATATGCTGTGATTGCATTTGCCCCATTGCACTCTCAAAGCCCCCGTCTTTTCCCTCTCAACCCCTCCCTCCTGACTACACCATTAGAGAAATGAAAGCCTCTTTTCCAGCACCACTCAGCAGCCATCATCTTCTCAGAAAGGGGCAGGGCTCTTACACTGTGCGATCTTAGAGGGTCCAACCTGCTCAGGGGTCTATAGCTGCTGCGTGCTCTTGGTGCAAAGACAACACTGTATCCAAACAGCGGCATTTCGGGACACTCTTCCCTTTCCTACTGCTCTTAAATTATTCCTTCTTTCCCTTCTGTGGTGTTTTCTGGGCCTTGAGGTGAGAAGAGGATTCAGATAAATGAGTGATATGTGTTCCAGTCCTCTGAGACCCTCTCTGCCTGCCCGGCTTGACTATGCTCACTCCCAAGGTTCTAACCCTGTCTCCAAGTGTCTGATTCCTTCCTTTGCCCCTGGTCCCCCAGTGAAACCTAGCCACCTCAGAGCCCCTCTGGCTTCAGGCTGTGAGTGGCTTAATGATCTCTAGCCCCTCTCAAAACACCCAGCTCCCCCTGAATCTTCAGAAAGATTTCTGCCTTCACTTCCTCTCTGCCAGCCCCCACAGCAGATTATGGACACCAGGAATGAGGTGCATCTGGTCCTTCTTCTCTCCCTGTGCCTCACAGAGATGGGTCCTGAGAGTTTGTATGATAAGTGGGTGCATAGCTTCTCCTCAGTTCTGAGTCCTTTATCCCACATTCCGTGGTGAAGTACCCCAAACATCTCTGAGCCTCTCTCTGCTCCCCTGAAAGCTAGCGAGGCATCTTGCTTGGGACAATACACATTGTCATCAGGTACTGACAGCTGGTTGCCTTGGGTAAAAATAGTTGAAAAAAAAAATCACCCATCTGCCTTCCTCTTCCAAGTCTTTTCAAGACCCTAAGAGATGGTCTGAGATGTAAAAATAGGCGCTGTAACAAGAGATGATTCTTCCTAAAAGCCAGATGAATATGCCAGGGGACCTATGGAAAGGGCCGATGACCCCAGTGTAGCCTGTGGGCCCTTGTCACTGCGGCAACAGTAGGGGAAAATATCACTGCGGTCTTATTGTTAGTCTCCTTGTGAATTGTCTGAACAACTTTTTATATTGTCTTAGAGACACGCGGTACTGTGTGTGCTTGTGTTTTTTGTTCTTGACTCTTTCCTTTTTAGCACTCAGAGGAAGCCTACTCGAAACAAACTGAGGGCAAGCTGCCAATTTCTCTAACCCTGAAAGAAGAGAGAGAGAGAGAAAAAAACCCACACAAAGTCAGTCAGGCAGGCAGGCATGGTTAAAAGGCAGGCGGCCGCTCCCCAAGTCCTATCTCTGAGCATCAGAGGACGCAGATGAGGAATCAGAGTTGTAGAGGTTCTCAGTCCCTCTGGGTCTGAAGTCATTGAGAAGCAAGCCTGGGGGTCAGCTGCAAAGATGAACGCATGGCTCTGGGTGGGCTCCATCCCCAGGACCGAGCTACATCAAGTAGAGGAAGTTGGTTCTGAAACCAGTGGTCTCGTCTCCTCGTAGATGCCCTGGGACTCCCTCTCTTCTAAGCATGCCTGCTTGGTCAAAGTTAGCAACAGCTTGGAAATGTCAAAAGAGCCCTGTTTGGAATCCTGGCTTCTTGGGTTTGATTATAGCTTTGGCACTTGTTCAGGACCAGAGGTTAGCTCAGTTTTTCAGTTTCTTTTTTCTTAAGCTATGACATCACACATCTACACTTTGGTGAGTGGATCCATGCTGAACCATGAAGGGGGTCCGCCACCACGCTCATCTCAGTCCAGATAAATGGAAGGCAGCATCACTGTCTCAACATTTGCTCTCAGCTGTGGCCGTGGCCATGCTCAGCACGCACATTGAACGCCCTGTGTGTTTGATGTGAACTCAGAGGTCTGAGACCAACCATGATTTCAGAAGCAGATGTTATTCATTTTCTGAAGACATCAGTCTCACTATCACCCAGCACTGTCAGTACACAGCCTGTCTCCGGCTCTCTGGGAGATAATTCTTTTGAAGTACTAAGAGAGACTGTTATTGAGGAGAGCAGGGAACAGTTTGCCTCACGAGAACTCTATGGCAGCCATTATAAGAGCAGAAACAGGGCTGGTTCAAGCAGAACTGAGTGGGCCAAGAAGCCTGCCTATGACCTAAGACAAGACATAGATTAGATGATGTGGGAACTCAGATCAGGACAGTATCAGAGCAGGAGAGAATTCCCAGGGGTGTTGGTGACCCTGTCCTGCAACATCTGTAATTCAGCAGACTAAGGTTCGACATTTCTAGAAATAAATTCCTTACCAAAGACAGTACACCATGGACCTGATCCCTCCATGCAGATTATAACTTGACTCAGCTTAGAAAATGTTTGTGGGACAGATACCCAGTGGCAGGAAGTGGAGGACACCCTGTCCATGATCTGGGAGGGGCTCAATCTCCCATGCACATGCATGATAACTCAGAGAGGACAGTGGGCAATGGTCTTGTGAGACTCCCCTAATGTTGCCATTAAAACAAGCAGAGTGGTGAGGACAGGCACAGTAGCTGTAACCACAAGTAAGGGGAGTCAGCCAAGGTCCTTTAAAAATAGATGGAAGAGCCATAGGTCTCTGAGGTAAGCCAAGGGGCTGCATATAAAACAGGCTGCAAGAAGTTCTGAGCTGTGTGCGTGGGATCTAGAGGCGGGGCTGACAGCACGTCACCATGGACCTCTGCAGGTTGGCATCAGGTTCAGATGGAACCCAGAAGACAGGTAGAAAGGCAGGTCTACCCATCACTGCCTAGTGTGTCTCTTTTCTTTTTCTGCCAGCCACTAGAAAGTTGGGCTAGAGTTCCTAGCAAATTTGAGCAGCAACCCATATGGACGACTCCCCAGCAAATGCAGCAAGATTCATCGAGGGTCTCCTGATCTCAGAGTGAGTTCTTTGCATCACCCTGCCTCAGTTCACTCCTTAGCATTGGCATAGGAATAATGTCAGGAAAATTGGTGCCAGAGAGTGATCAAAGGCCCTATTGATATTATGGCCATAAGCACAGTCATGTCCTTCCATCTGACAAACTCGCCTGTCCAACACAGTCTCCACAGGCTTTGGCACCACATTGCCTTGTGAAGGGCAGTGAAGAATTATGGGTATCTGAGAAAGGCATGGAGAGTCTGTTCTAAGCCAGACTGGAACAGGAGACAATGCAGGGAACAGAAGGTAGTTATGTAAGCAGAGATAAAAGAAGACATTGCCTCCACTGAACACAAGCAAGACATGTTAAAGGAAAATGTTTGGAGCAGAAGGAAAATTCCCTAGGGAATTAAAAAAACAGGGTAACACTCAACACGACTGGACTGCATTATTAAAAATAGTTAATATTGTAAATTTTGTTGTTTTTACCATAATTAAACTTTTCTAAAATATGTTACCAATTAACTGTTCAAAAAAATTATATATATATATATATATATATATATGGCATTACATATGTATTTCACATATGCCAGAGATGCAGAATATGTTTTTGAAGAAAAGCTAGGCATGGCAGCACACCTTTAATCCCAGCAGTCAAAAGACAGAGCAGGAAGATCTCTGTGAATTCAAGGCCAGCATAGTCTCCATAGCGAGTTCTAGGACAGGCAGGGCTACAAGGTGAAACCCTTTCTTACAGAAATACAAGCACTTGGATGTATTTTATATACACATAATACATATGCCACATAATAAATTATAGGGGTGTGTCTAAAAGTATCTAATGTTTGTCAGCTTCACGGTTTAGAATTATCATGGAGACTGACAGACTTCCAAGTGATGTCATTGAGGAATCTTCCAGAAAGATTAATGGGGGTAGAGTGGTGGGCAAGATCTCTGAAGGTCTGTGATACCACACCTGTGGAATGAAAGTCTCCAAAGAGCAAACTGGAGAAAGAGAAGGCCAGGAGGGTGCCCACCACAACACGAATGGCTGTGGTCTACCACAGCATCACTACCGTGTGTCGGGGAATGATCCCTCTGAGCCAGAGAGCTGTAACAAATCCTTCTTCCTATTATGTTATCCTGTTGAGTAGTCTGTAAAAAAGGAAAAAAACCCTACAAAACTAATTCCACACACAGCCCTCCACATAGACTGATGTATCCCTAACATGGGAAATATGTATGGAGCTGATAATACAAAAAACAAGGAAAGTACTAGAAACAGCAATTATCTCCTTGAGGAGTAAAGACAAATGGTTAGTAAGAACATGAGAGAACATTTCTGGCTCCACCAGCTCTCAGACAACACAAATAAAAAGATGGAGAATCCACCGAGAGTGGAAGGCATAGCAGCCAACAGCCATGTCAGGAAGCTGGGAGAGCATATTTCAGTCAAGCATGGAAGCAGAGAGCAAAATGGCAGTAGGGTCAGACTATAAACTCTCCAAGCCTGCGCTCACTGAAGTACTAGCTCCAGTAAGGCTTCACCTCCCAGTGTTTCCATGACCACTCCAAGAAGTACCTCTAACAGGGGACCAAAGGCTTAAATATGTAAACCTGTGGAAGACACTTCTCATTCAAATCACCACGGTATGTATCTGTTATTTCCAACTAGTTGAGTCTGTGGGAGTGGGCTCTCTAGAACAAGGGACAGAGAACATGTAATATTTATAGAGCCTGTTCTCCATAATGTTTCCAGTATAATTGCTTCTCCGCATGGCTATTGAAGGACTTGTGGTGTATAGCTGTTTCATAATCTTGTCAGCATTAATTTTGGGTTAAATATAGCCATCTCGGCATGCTGATAGTTGTATTGTGCTACAGATTGTGTGCGAGCTTTTCAAATACCCGCCCCCCCACACCCCACAAAACCAAATGGAGAGAAAAAAGATTGATTTTAGGTCATGTCCTTAGAGGTCTCTCTGCCCCTGACTGAAAACCAGCTGACCCCTAAGCTCTCAGACCTGGGGTAAGAGTGAAGCATAAAAAGAATCTAACAGAACAGAGGAAAATGCTTGACCCCCATGCATCTACAGACAGCCAGGAAAGGGCTGGGGCATAGAATGTCCTTCCGAGAGACACACTCTTGATGGTTTATTCAGTTACAAATTCAGCAACCAACATATTAACCCACTGGTAAAGCCGGAACACACATGATCTGGTCCTGTCACTCTAAAAACCCTATAACCCAGGCCTCACCACAGGTAAAATGTCAGGAGCCACATCATGTATCTCGTGACTACGGTAGATGGTGATTGGTGGACGTTACAGATATGCATGCTGACAGGTAATCCTCAAAGTCACGTTCACAAACCTCAAATCTGAGCCTTTTTGTTCTGTGTGCAAGAAGCACCTTTAAGAGATGTGATCTTCTGGGATTCTTTCTTTCCTCTATCATTGGCTTATCCCTAATGCCTACCTCTCATTCCTCCGTTAGATGGGTTTCCCAATGGAGAAGTTAGAGAGAAGACTGAAAGAGCAGAAAGGTTTGTGGCCCCATGAGGAGAGCAACAATACCAACCAATCAGAGCTCCCCAGGGTCTAAACCACCAGCCTGGGAGCACATAGGGAGGGACCCATGACTCCATCTGTACATGAAGGGGAGGATGGCCGTGCCGGGCATAGGTGGGAGAGGAGATTCTTGGCCCCATGAAGGATGAACACCTAGTGGGGGGGAATTGGAGGGTAGGGAGGTGGGAGGGGAGTAGGTGGGGGGCATATCCTCATAGAAGCGTGAGGAGGGGTTGAGATAAGAGGTTCCTGGGTGGTGGGGGGAAGCGGAGTAAGGGGATAAAATCTGAAATGTAAATATAATATCCAATAAAAAAAATGGAACTGCAAGTTCACAATATTTTCCTTCTACTGTGTAATGGCCATGTTAGTGATAAGTCTCTTATTTAACCTTTGGATTACATTGAACAGGTTCTAGATTTTTAGACCCACCCATCAGTAGGGAAGCATTATGTGTTCATTGACTGAACAAACCCATCCTATAAGACTCATCACTCTCCACAAGTGAGACGCCATCTACACTGTGACTGTTGTCTTTGCTCTATCTGCCCCTCTGTTCAAAAGCTTGTCATATTTAATACTTAATTGGACAAAATGAAGCCATATGTGTAGAAGGACTTTGCAAACAGAATTTCTGCATAAATATCAATCAGACTTGAAGAGGTGCTGATGGGAATGATAGCCAAGAACCAGGGGAGCTCACAGATGCCAGCACACAAGTGTGGGACCAATGGAACGTGTCCCTGTTGCTAGGGCCTGAGCAGAACAACGGAGTCTGTACTTGACTGAAGCCTAAGAAAAGCTGATGAGTTCCTTGCTTTCCAGATTATAAAGCTACTGGATTTTGTGGAAGAATGAGTTTCTGACGATGACCTACAACCCTAGTTCAGCTTTGCAAACAAGAACATGATGTAGTGTTTGGAGAGATACCCAGAGATGACCATGAGATGTCCTATCCCCAGTACGTATACCTGACCCAGGAGGACCAGTGAGTGAGGGGCATGAGAGGAACACTCAATATTCATGAGAACCCAGGCTCTCCTACTTCAGCCTCACCATTCTACTATGAGAGGGAAGGATGGAGCCCCAGTGTCCTTGCAGCCTGTATTCACACTGCTTTCTCTCCATTGCACATTCCAGGAGGCAACCTGGACTTTTGCCCTTGGCCCATGGGCTGAACTGACGCATCTATCCTCTATCAAGAGATGAATTCTGTTGTTCTTTAGACAAATGTTTCTCTAAAGGTAATACATAGACATTCTGGGGCTACTGTAAAAATGCAGATTTCCTTTCAAGAGGTTATGGGTTCTACAACCTTCTTGGGCCCCAGTGACAATGATTCTGGTGCCTGGTGAACTGCAAAGAGTCGTGACAACTTCCACTCTGCCAAGGCAGACAATTCTGCCAGTTCCCAGGCCTATCTTTCTGTCACTCTTAAGCTCACATTTCCTTGTAGCAGACTGGAGATAGTGGGTGAGTTCACCATACATAACTCTTCATATTGTCTGCATAAAAAAGAAGTAGGGAGGTCTACTGGAGCTGAGACTTCTTGCAAAGAACTCCGGTCCTTTGCTGCCCCTCACCCCACTTCTGTCTTGAAGTGTTCCAGCTTAAGACATGAAATCCCAAAGAAGGTGCCAAACTTGCCCTGATGGGGCTACAAGCAAAACATTCAGGAAAGTGTATGAGGAGAGATAGGAAAATGAGGGTTGACCCCTCCTGTGATTGACAGATGGCTTGTTTTCTGTTCACAAGGCTGGAGCTTGAAGGAGTAGGTTATGTCCCTACAGAAAGATAGACACCAGGTGAGGCTGTGTGGACTCCTTGTGCATAGCCAGCCCGTCCTCTACTTTGGGTGTCTTACATGCTCAAGGGCCAGCAGTTATGAGTGACTATATGTTGGGGGTTCTGGTGGTGACTCTGGACCCAAGGGTCCTTCAGGTCTTCCTACTTCTTCCATCACAGGGATGTGTCTTTTCTGAGATGATGCTGGTTTCCAGTGACATATGTGCCTGCAAGCACATCTAGGCTGGGCGTGGTTTACCTCTACAGGTATCTCTGATGACCTGAATTTGTTCATAGCATCCCCTGCTCCTTCCCAACACCTTCCCTTTGGACCACAGATGAGTTTTTCTCTCTACACTGATATGAAAGCAACACGCTTTCAAAAAACTCTCTACTTGGCACTTTGACTTCCATTTTTGCCCAACCCAGGGCTATGCTGCAGCCCAGTGGGATCTCCTGGTTGCAAGGCTTTGGCAGTGACCACACCTCCGGATCACCTGAAGACATAGTCCTCACCCTCTAGCACACTACGCTGCTAAGCCAGAATATTCAGTGAAGGCCACACTTTTCTAAACCTGTGATAAGTTTGTAGGGTATGACTCTACATTGAAGAACATTAAATCAGGTGTTGGAAGTCTGAGCTCTGGACACAGAGATGCCACAGTCCAGTGCTCACGGTCTGACTTTTCAGATACCGTACGATTGCCTGAATCTTAGTCACTCCTTCTGAGAGACTGACAGGGACCTCAGTGCTGACCCTTCTTCCAGTCCTCAGTCTTCTTCCAGTCCTGATTCTTATAAACCTCTCTCTTTATACACTCTGTGGCTAAAAGACCCCCTGAAGATGGCAGCAAGCTGACTCCTTAAGAACTAATTACTCCGTCTGGAATCAGAAACCGTTTGGCTATCCTTATTGTTGCTGCTATGAATCTTACTGGATTCACGTCATAGGAAACACATTTCAAATGTCATCTGTGAGACTTTTATCTGGTTTGCTCTCCGTTTGGAACCTCACAGTGGAAAATCACTACAAAGACGAGAGTGCTGCATTTTGAAGGGGATTTAAAAATTAAAAAACAAAAAAACAAAAAAAAACCAAATTATTGCAAAACCAACCTTGACACAGGATGAGTAAACCATACTGGTCATATCAAGAAATGCTGATGACCACAATGAGAGAGACAAATCATCTAAAAGACAGCCTCCACATTCCTATATATTTTACTAACACTGAGAGGAGACCGAACCCCACCTTGTTGTCCCTCCTGCTTCTGCCCTGCAGCTCTCCCTGCTGAAGCCCACAGAATAAGACTGTAGGAATTTGTAAATCTTGTAAATCTTGTGGAGTCTATGAACTGCATCCACGCGACTCAGAAACCCACAGATCAGAGAAGGAGGCATCTTTTATATTCACAAAAATTGAAAAGGATGCTATCAGATAATGCTTAAAATAGACAATAAAATCCACTTTCTGATTCCGGGCTCTAGGTGAGCTTCCTGCAGATGAAATGGTTCACGTGGCATCGGTGACACCGCGAAAATGCCATATTACATTGTGTTGATTACCGTCATGCCTCTTACGCTCTGCGTTGTTGCCGAATCCCATTTCTGTTAAAAGTTATCATGTTGTCAAATTTCTAATCTAATTCCTAATCTTGGAAATGTGCCCTGACTCCTATTTCACTCAAGCCAGTAATGAGATATTGTTTTTCCTGTTTTATCATCGATTTTCCGAGGTTATCGGAGTGTCCTCATTTATTACTGTTTACAGTTCCTAATATACATCTTGACATCCAGGGCACATATTGTAAAACTCAGTGAAAACATGTTGAGAATTTATAAAGGCTGGGGAATCCTGGGATTGTTTTCTTGTGTGGTTCCTTCATAGGGTACTGACAGTATATGATAACGCAACCACCGCCTG